>OX376213.1:6948438-7576828 GCA_947363905.1 Lithophane semibrunnea | reverse complement strand
AACAGGTTATCCAACTTAAGGGCCATAGTTTCCTGACTGACCTTGCGCATGTGGGCGGAGCTTAAGTCCCTACTCTAGACACGCGCGGTGGCGCGCTACATTAAAATGTTGATCAAAGAATATGCAGGGGCGCAGACATGCGCACGTAGGTCGCTATTTTTGCCTACGATTCTTGTGCCTCATTAATGGTAGATGCAAGGCTGATATTTGTATAGATCGATACTTATGTTTGTGCGTATACGTATATTTTATGTTTGCTCTTTCTCTTTCTCTCTCTCTTTCTTTATCTTTCTTTCTCTCTCTTTCTCTCTCTTTCTTTTTCTTTCTTTCTCTTTCTTTCTCTTTCTTTCTCTTTCTTTCTCTTCTTTCTCTTTCTTTCTTTTTCTTCAATTGGGTTTTTCCATCTGAAATTTCTCAGTGGTAGCCCGGAGTCTGGATTTATGGCCGGTCAAACAGGTAATCCAGACATGTAATATAATACATGGAACTTAAAACATAACTGGTGAAATATGGGTGTACTATAGGTACATATCTGTCTCACCCTTCGGGGAATAAACGCGTGATTTTTGGTTGATAAATATGTTTGATGAATGACTTATTAAAAACATAAGAGTAAAATCACGTATACAGCAGATTTATTTCCTTCTTTCTTTCTTTCTCTTTCTTTCTCTTTCCTATATTACCAGCAAATAAATGATTTATTTCTTTCTTTCTTTCTTCCTCTTTCTCTTTCTTTCTCTTTCCCTTTCTCTTTTTCTTTCTTTTTCTCTTTCTCTGTCTCTTTCTCTTCCTCTTTCTCTGTCTCTTTTTCTTTCTCTTTCTCTTTTTCTTTCTTTTTCTCTTTCTTTCTTAATCTTTCTATCTCTTCAAACAGGTAATCCAGACCTTATATTATACATGGAACCTAAAACATAACTGGCGAAATGAGGGTGTACTATAGGTACGGTCCGGTTCAAAACAGCATTAGCACGTTAAGACTCGTTGTCGATTGAACACACGATACAGTCTGTACATCTGTACGTGTAAGTACACACACTGCCGTATCGTCACGTATTCCCACTTGTCGTACTCATGCTAAACGAACGAAACAAAAATATACTTCCCACACTTTTGCTAGATCGGCCACACACACGCATCATGCGCATGACCTTGGCCAGTTTATCCGATTGCTTAATTCGAGTAAATTTAATATGTTCTGATAGCAGTGAGCGTCTTGCAATGGACTGTGAAGCAGATGGCTTAGGTTCTAATCTCGAATAGCGCAGCGCAAATTTTTGCAAATATTTTTATTTGCAATTATAATAATATTCAGAATTGCTGCCTTTTTTATTAATGTTGTTATTACAATAAAGGGTTTAGAATAAAAAAAATGCGTGTTGATTGATAAGAAATATAAAAATATTTATTCGTTCCAAGTAGGTATTTATTTTACATAAAGTTACAAACCGTTACTAATAAGTATTTTTGTAATATGAGAAATTTAAATAGACGTAAAAAATCTTAGAAGCAATTTTGTCAAAGATTTCAAGTAGGTAATATTTTTATCAATGCAGTTTGTATTATTTTGACATAAAAAGGTTTTAAATTATTTACTTATTTATTTATTTTACCATAAACATTAAGCTTCGATCATAATCGATGAATTTAAGCAGTAAATAAGAATATTAGAATATATTCAAAATGTAAAACAACTACTTACTAAATAAGTGATTTTAAGGTTAAGTATGGGCAGTTTGTTTACATTCTGTATTTTACATTTCATTTGTTTTTAGTGAATAGGTATTGAGGTTATAGCTTAAGTATTCATTTTCTTTACGAAAAGAAGATTGAAACGAAACCTCAAATTTTAATCCCTAAATAATAATATTACCTACTTATTAAAATAATGTAAACATTTTTTATTACGGTTAATGTTTGTATTAACTCCCATTATTCTCGATACAGTCAAGCAGACATTTAAATTGTCCCAATTGAAGTCAGGTGGTCTGGTGAAGTCTGGTTGGTCTTCGATGATGTATGCCAGTTCAGTGTTTAGTGCACGATGAACGGTTAATAATGACAAGTGTTGAATAATTCAGCAAAATGTCTCGTTGGTATGAAACCATTTGTTTCATATTCAATCACCATGTGACGTCACTGCGCCTCGTGAATTAGCACCGGCTGTATCTTCCTCATATATCTTGACCCACAGACTCACAGCATTTCTCTTAAACAAATAATGAAATACCTACTGTTAGAAATGCCTAAAAAAAATACTAAAATAAAATATTGTTTAGTTTACTATTCATAAATAAGAAAAAAATACATAAATAACATTATATTTATTACACATAATAATTATTTATCATTCACTAATCGAAATAAATAATCTTTCAAATTACCGTGTGACGTCACTGGTCCTTGTGAATTAGCCGGCCTTCCTCGTAAATCTTGAATTTGACCCACAGACTCACAGTATTTCTCCAGAATAAAATATAATGCTACTGTTAGACATCTCTAAGCAAAATACTAAAATTGTTTACTTTACGATTCATAATTAAAAGAAAAAAAAAACATAAATAAATAACATTATATTTATTACACATAATAGTTATTTATCATTCACGAAATACGTAAATAATTTATATTTTTATATTTTTCTTTTCTTTGACCTCATATTTAATTTAAAACTTTATTTAATTATATATCTTCTGAGTAAAAGGATTAACAATGTCTTTGTTTTAGATTTATGTTCAGTAAAATATTTAAAATGATAACACTTACACTCGGTCCGGTTTCATTAGGTATTTGTTAATGCATCCAGTTTTACGCAGCGCAATAATATTTGCCCTCACTTCAATATTAATATTTGACTGCATTGTGAAAAGAATAACTACAACACCGCTAATAGATATATATATAACAGTCGTCACCCACAATAATCACGAACCAACAACAACGTTCTAAGCATAGGTGAATACTCGTAACGAACTGCATCTGTCTACCTCACAGAAATCGAAATATTTTACTTTGTTTTCTGACTACCTACAAAACTTTCATTATTTATGTGACCAAGTCGAACGAGACAAAACACTAATGATATCGAAATATATCTAGTAATTAAAAAAAAAAACAAATACTTACTATTTAATTATGGAAATACTGCTAGGTAATATAAAAGCTAACAAAACAATAAATAGTAATTATAAAAATAAAAAAGTTAACCGCAGCGCAGGTGAGATCCGATCCTGGGTCGCCATAGAAGCACCTCACAAGGCTCATTATTTAACCACTGAGCTAGTAAGCCAATACTATGTTGGTTGAAATAATAAACTTCTATCAGTTGCAGACACAATGAGTGTGTGTGCGTGTATATAGTATTGAAACAACTTATAGAAGAAGGTCGTAAGTCAAGTCGACACGACATTCAATTGCTTTCCGAGATTAACAATCCACTTTTGAACTGTATAGTACCTACATCTCTGTCTCACCCTTCGGGGAATAAACACGTGATGTTTTGTTGATAAATATGTTTGATGAATGACTTATTAAAAACATAGAGTAAAATCACGTATACAGCAGATTGATTTCCTTCTTTCTTTCTCTTTCTTTCTCTCTCTTTCTTTCTCTTTCCTTCTCTTTCTTTCTATTTCTTTCTCTTTCTTTCTCTTTCTTCAATTGGGTTTTTCCATCTGAAATTTCTCAGTGGTAGCCCGGAATCTGGATTTATGGCCGGTCAAACAGGTAATCCAACTTAAGGGCCATTGTTTCCTGACTGACCTTGCGCATGTTGGCGGAGCTTAAGTCCCTACTCTAGACACGCGTGGTGGCGCGCTACACTAAAATGTTGATCAAAGAATATGCAGGAGCGCAGACATGCGCACGTAGGTCGCCATTTTTGCCTACGATTCTTGTGCCTCATTAATGGTAGATGCAAGGCTGATATTTGTATAGATCGATACTTATGTTTGTGCGTATACGTATATTTTATGTTTTGAACAGGACATTATTTTTAGCATATATGTGGAAGAAAACTTTTTACAAAAACAAAAACAACCGACTTCACAAAAAACAATAAAAAAGTGAAAAATAACTTTATTTCTCTTTCTTTCTCTTTCCTACATTACCAGCAAATAAACGATTTATTTATTTCTTTTTTCTCTTTCTCTTGCTCTTTCTCTTTCTTTTTTCCCTCTTTCTTTTTCTTTCTTTCTCTTTCTTCAATTGGGTTTTTCCATCTGAAATTTCTCAGTGGTAGCCCGGAGTCAGGATTTATGGCCGGTCAAACAGGTAATCCAACTTAAGGGCCATAGTTTCCTGACTGTCCTTGTGCATGTGGGTGGAGCTTAAGTCCCTACTCTAGACACGCGCGGTGGCGCGCTACACTAAAATGTTGATCAAAGAATATGCAGGGGCGCAGACATGCGCACGTAGGTCGCCATTTTTGCCTACGATTCTTGTGCCTCATTAATGGTAGATGCAAGGCTGATATTTGTATAGATCGATACTTATGTTTGTGCGTATACGTATATTTTATGTTTTGAACAGGACATTATTTTTAGCATATATGTGGAAGAAAACGTTTTACAAAAAAAAAAACAACCTACTTCACAAAAAACAATAAAAAACTGAAAAATAACTTTAGTTTCGGAAGTCGGTGTCTTTGCTGGTGTATTTTCATAATTGACGGAGTAATCACGTAACATACATACCAAAAAAAAAAAACATACAGTCGAATTGAGAACCTCCTCCTTTTGAAGAAGTCGGTTAAAAATATATTAACAACGCATGTGCTCGAAAAGAGCGCTTTCCAGGCAGCCAAATTGTGCGGAAAGAGCCACTTTTTCGCAATGGTGCTTTTTACTTTTCAGTTTTTAGGGTTCCGTAGTCAACAAGGAATCCTTATAGTTTCGCAAGCTGTAATTTGGTATGGGTATACAAATAAATCACGCCGACAAAATGGTAAAACAAAATGAAAAAAATTTGTTTATGGTGTCTATGCCGATAGTGACATTAAAATGTAAATCCGGGATGGCGGCTGGGAAAATTTTGTTTTGTTTTAAATCGTACGTGAGAAGGAACTTCGTTCCTGACGGGGGTCCCCCGACCGCACACGTTGATGTTATTACCTACTTTCGACATAATGTGATCTGGATTTTCTAGAACAATTCGTAATTATTTAACTTCAAATATGAAAGAATGAATAAACAATCGCTCACCAGATGATTACAATAGTACATTACTATTACTGTCGCAGCCTGCAACTGGGCTATTGATGGACGATCGTGAAAATGTGGGCCGAGGCAAAACCGAGGCACACATACGCGAGTCCATCAATGCCTGGTTGCGGCCAAGTCTTGTATAGAACTTTTCTCAATCTCACAATGCGCGGAATTTCAAACTAAGTAAATTAATTATAATTTCCAGAATTAATGACGAACAAGGATAATGTTTCACGCGCCATATGTTCATTTGTTTCTTATTTATTTTAAACGGGTTATTCCCAAAGCACCCCATTCTTTTGATCTAAAAAGATAAAAATCTCATACATTACTTCCCAAGTTACTCCAAGGAATTTGTATTATTAAAAACTACTTATTATTTTATTCCCATTCTGCTCCATAGGTATCTTGAATTATTCTCAAAGTACTCCACCGATTATTCATTATCAATCTTCAAACTGCTCCATAAACAGCTCTATTTGCAAAACAAATCGAAATTTAAATAAAATCTTTTCTCAAACATGCTTGGAAATTCTAGTATTATTTTGATAAACTTCTTCGAGATAAATCAAAATTGCTGTACTGGTCAAAAACACTTTTTTTTCTGACTACCTACAAAACTTTCATTATTTATGTGACCTCGAACGAGACAAAACACTAATGATATCGAAATATATCTAGTAATTAAAAAAAAAAACAAATACTTACTATTTAATTATGGAAATACTGCTAGGTATTATAAAAGCTAACAAAACAATAAATAGTAATTATAAAAATAAACAAGTTAACCGCAGCGCAGGTGAGATTCGATCCTGGGTCGCCATAGAGGCACCTCACAAGGCTCATTATTTAACCACTGAGCTAGTAAGCCAATACTATGTTGGTTGAAATAATAAACTTCTATCAGTTGCAGACACAATGAGTGTGTGTGCGTGTATATAGTATTGAAACAACTTATAGAAGAAGGTCGTAAGTCAAGTCGACACGACATTCAATTGCTTTCCGAGATTAACAATCCACTTTTGAACTGTATAGTACCTACATCTCTGTCTCACCCTTCGGGGAATAAACACGTGATGTTTTGTTGATAAATATGTATAATAAAATAAATAATTTGTCTTTTCTTTCAACTGCGTAGTAATTTTATCTTACCATTAATGCACTTTTTTTAGGGTTCCGTACCCAAAGGGTAAAACGGGACCCTATTACTAAGGCTTCGTTGTCTATCGGTCGGTCTGGCTGTCGGTCGGTCGTTCGGTCGGTCTGTTGGTCCATCGGTTGGTCGGTTGGTCGGTCGCCTACCCTACCTACCTACCTACCTACACTCCTTACCTACCCGCCCTACTTACCTACCTATCCTACCTACCTACCCTACCTACCTACCTACCCTACCTACCCTACCTACCCTACCTACCCTACCTACCCTACCTACCCTACTTACCCTACCTACCCTACCTACCCTACCTACCTAGTATGGACCATACCATAGTTGGGAAAAGGCTAGGCAGATGATGACCTACATAAAAACCATATAAACAAAAACAGTATGTACGTAGAAACCGCAGCACTAATAAAGCATCCACGCGAACAAGACTCTCTGCAGCGAGCTAGTCTAGACACGCACACTATTGTAATTTGTTCGTGATTATTTGCACTAACATACACAAACGTACGTAGTCGGTCAATAGCCGGCGCGGAGCAGCGAGCGACACAGCCGTCCCGTCTCAATGCTAACGCGCGAATGCCGCGCGCGCCCGCGCAGAACACCTCTGGACCTGTAACTCTGAGAGGGGTAATTTAAAAAAAAAAATGTTTAATTTACATTTCTGCTCAATACAATCTGTAGTACTTCTAACCATCAATTTTTCAGTATAAAAATATTTCCAAACATCAAAGCCGTTTAGAAGTAGTAGGGAAATATTAGCCAAAAATTGCATTTTGTTAAATATTTTTTAAGGCAAAAGTATTAGTCATACGAAAAAATTGCTCAATACAAAATGTTGAACATGAATCTATGGCAAACATATATTTTTTTCAGATCTTTTAACCAAGCCGTTAATGAGGAGTAGGCTTTTTAAAGTGACCGTGTTACGGTACTAAACGGGACTAAGCGCCTTAAGTAATTGACGCTCAAAGTTTTTCGTTACATTTTTACCTTTTCTAACTTGTTTTATTAACTTATTTCAATTCGGATTTCTGATTTTCCTTAGTAAAGTATTATTTCATTGTGTAATCATTAAAAACGTATTTCTATTACAATACTTATACATTTAGGGGTATGAGGAACAGGGTGTAAAGTTCACTCATCCACCATAGAAAAGGGAGGATCCTCCGACCAGACGGGTGTTGTGTCTGGCGGGCAACTACCCAACGATCGATGTTGGGTTCTTGTATATATGTCCATTGCACGGTAAACTTTAATTACGCGATGCAGGATTTATGTGACGTCAGGTCTTTGATGCGTAGTTCGCATGTGGCGATGTAGATACCGACACATACCATACATGACAAAATCTATTTTATACCTAGTACGAGTTTAACAACTTTAGCATCAATAGGGAATATGCATGTATTTTTTTATTATTTTTATTCGATAGTTTACATCGTCAAATAATAGTTTTAAAAGTCGACTAGGGGTACTGTGTATCTGCCTGTTAGTTTTAGACACATAATAGCAAGGCTTTTTATATAAACTCAGACATAAATAGTATGTCGAAGTCTTGTATTATTAACACCACAATGATTAGTAATAATACTAATAATAAGGTGGTGAAACTGAATGAATGTAGCTCAAATGCTATAAATAGTTTTACAAATTGTACGAAGGAGTATCCATGTCCCTCACTGACTATGAGCTCACTGCCTGGTGATGACATTGAAGTCTTGGGTTTAACTCCGGATAGTCATTTAAACTAGTTTATAAGACAACAAGAGGTACCAGTAAGAATATTCTTATAACTAACAACAACAAGGTGTCTTCTTGCTCTAATATAAGTAATTATCAAAAAGGAGATCAGCAGAATGCCTTGAAATTATTTCATCAAAATATTCAAGGTATTTCTTCCAAATTATTAGAAATTGAAATGTTTTTAGAAAAAACACAGTTTGAGATTGTTTGTTTTACTGAACATTGGCTAAAGGATTACCAAATGCTAATTAATTATAAGAACTACAGTGTGGGCAGTTGTTTTAACCGTAAATCTATGCTACGCGGAGGTTCTCTGATCTTGATAAAAAATTGTTTAAAATCTAAGCAACGTAATGACATAGTTGGTTTATCAGTTGAACATTGCATCGAACTGTCCTGTGTTGAGCTGGATAAGCATGTCGTAGTGTGCGTGTACAGACCCCCTAATTGTCAGAACTTTTCCTTATTTGAGTCAATAATGGAAGATGTCCTAGCGAAAGTTGCATCCAGTAACAAACCCGCAATAATTTGTGGTGATTTTAATACTAATATTCTGGAAAATAATTCAAATAGCTGTAGAATGTTAAGCCTTTTTAAATCGTTCAATTTATCGAATGTTTTTACAGAACCGACTAGAGTAACTCCAACTTCTGCTACTTGTATCGATAATGTCTTCTGCGATTGTGATTATTTAGATAAAGCCATCGTAAACTATTTGCCGTCTGATCATAGTGGACAAACAGTAACTTTTAAGTTTAAAACACCAATGCAAAAAATGCAAATACAATTTAGACCGATTACAACAGGCAAATTAAATAGATTCAATAGTACCCTAAAAAATAAGTTAAATGCCCTGGGCCAGAATATGGACGATGCAAACAAATTGTATGAGGATTTCTTTTCAGTAGTGCACACTGAATTCAATAAAACTTTTGAAAAGAAAACAAAAAATATTTGCCCTAATTTTATTTTTAGTGACTGGGCAACTAGAGGTATTAGGAGAAGTAGGGAAAGACTGTTCGAGCTGTATGGCCTTAAGCCTTACATTAACACTGGAACTTTCAATAAGTATGTTGCTACATATTCCAAAATTTTTCGAAAAACCTGCAAGATAGCTAAAGCCCTGTTTATTAGCAACAAGATCAAATCAGCAGAAAATAAAATAAAATCAGTTTGGAAAGTTATAAATAGTGAAACTAATAAGAATAAAATACGAAACACTGATTACACATTGGAGACTTCACGTGGTGCCATAAGCTCTAATTTAGAAGTAGCTCAAGAATTTGTACACTTCTTTACTAACATACCAGCTAAAACGACGGAAGTTTTAAATTCCTCACCCGACGTCTCAATTGATTTATTAAGAGCGAACGTTCCAGGCTGCCCAGTTGAATTTCAATTTAAGCATATAAACCCTATGATAGTTATAAAAGCTTTTCGACAAATCAAAATAAAATTAACTGAAGATCTATGGGGATTATCTATCAAAGTTTGTACATCCATAATCGAGACTATAGCACCATACTTGGCTTTAATATTTAATTTATGTGTGGATCAAGGAGTCTTTCCGGATTTAATGAAATACAGTAAGGTTATACCACTTTTTAAATCTGGAGACAGTAAAGACACCAACAATTATAGACCAGTGTCTGTTTTGCCGGTGTTCAGCAAGGTCTTCGAAAAGGTAATGCTCAATCAAATGCTTAATCATTTTAACACCAACCAAATCTTACACGATCAGCAGTATGGTTTCACCAAAGGACGTTGTACGACTGACGCCGGTGTCACCTTATTAAAACACATTTTTACTGCGTGGGAGGAGGCCCAAGATGCCATAGGAATCTTTTGTGACCTCTCCAAGGCATTTGACTGCGTAAATCACAAAACCTTACTCTTAAAACTTGAGCATTACGGACTAGGTAAACTTGCGCTTAGTTTAGTAAAATCTTATTTAAATGATAGACAACAGCAAGTTCAAATAAATGGTGTCAATTCACTCGGTTTAAATGTAAAAATGGGTGTTCCACAAGGCTCGATATTGGGTCCTTTCCTCTTTTTAGTATATATTAATGATCTACCCCATTTATTAAAAAACCAACCACAAATGGTGTTATTTGCTGACGATACTTCCTTAATTTTTAAAATAAATAGACGTGCATCAAATCTTGACGACGTAAATAATGCCCTACTGCAGGTCCAAAATTGGTTCACTGCTAATAATTTAGTATTAAATGGGAAAAAAACTAAATGCATGAGATTTGCTTTACCGAATGTTAAAAGTAGTGATTGTGACATAATATTGAATAGGGAGAAACTAGAATTCGTCGATAAGACTGTTTTCCTGGGGATCACACTCGACTCAAGGCTGCAATGGGGTCCTCATTTAACATCTCTTGCAGGACGGCTAAGTTCAGCAGCATATGCTGTGAGGAAAATCCGTCAATTCACTGATGTAGATACCGCGAGGCTAGTCTATTTCAGTTACTTTCATAGTATCATGTCTTACGGTATTTTACTATGGGGACGGGCTGCAGATATCGAGTCTATTTTTATTCTGCAGAAAAGAGCTATCAGAGCAATATATGGCCTCCGTATGCGCGATTCTCTAAGGGAACTGTTTAAAGATATTAACATCATGACGGTACCTTGTCAATATATCTACGAAAACATCATGTACGTAAGGAAAAATCTAAGTCTTTTTAGTAAAAGAGGTGACAAACACAATTATAGGACTAGGAATAGGGACCAATTAGTTCAACCGGGCTTCAGACTGGCTAAAGTAGACTCATCCTTCATGGGGTACTGTTTAAAATGTTACAATAAAATACCTCCCCACATACTCCAACTAAATGAAACAAAATTTAAATCTTGTATAAAACGCACACTATGCCGCCAAGCATATTATAAATTGGGGGATTACATCACTGACAAAAATGCTTGGCTCAGCGCTGGTCCAGCTCCACAGGGCGCAACAACTAATTGATTAGCATATGAAAATATTGTTGGAGCTGCTGAAGATTGTAAAAACTATCTTTACATTGTATAAATTCAATCTCCTAGTATTGTATAACTGCATAGCACATGTGTGTGAGCACTATGTACTTACCTAAGTACGTTAAACCTACCATTTACTAGGTACGTCTTTCATTGACTTGAATGTGCCCTGGCGGCTGAAAGCATGTCATGCTCACTTTAATGTCTCGCTGGTGGTGGCGTGTGTGTTGGATCATTAAGTTCCCTTCAAAATGGTTGAGCTGAATGGTGCTGATCCATGCGTCATGTTCGTGAACGGGCGCCATCAGTAGGGACTGGTCATCTATTAGCTGCCACGGCTTATTTTGATTTATTTTAATTTTTGAATTGTTTTGTATCGTTTTATCTTTTATTTACGGACTCTTTTAACCTGCACGTTTTTCTACATCGTACTCACATGTATGATTCCATAAATCCATTCCATTGAATGATGTAAACAACATATTGTAACAATATTCTGATTTAAAAGAGTGTCCGTGGAGTTTCTTGCCCGTTCTTCTCCATAGGAACCTACTACGCTTTGGAATGGGCAACTAGCTTCATATTTTCTGACTGACCGACCCTTTGACAATTCAAAAGTGCCTGTAATTGGTTTATTTGAAATAAATGCTTTGAGTTTGAGTTTGAAAAAAATTGACGGCTAAAAAGCAATTTAAAGTAGTTAAAAAAATGTTTAAAATATCCAACCGATCCGGGCTATTTAAACGGCCTCCATTTGGCGCGCTTGGTGTGGTGATGTCACAGTCCGTGAAAACAGACAAGCAACTGTCAAGTCAACGTCAAACACTCCTTTTTCTATGAGCGTTTGACATTGACTTGACACTTGTTGATTGACTTGACATTGACATTTTGATTGTTATCCCGAATGGTTACGTCACCTCCGCTCTTAGCCTTTGCAAGTATTTGAATTACCTACAGTTTTTTGGGACTTTAAAAAAATTAATTTCTCGCTAAAAAAGAAATTGTATTCAAAAATATTGATGGAGGCATAATTCTAAAGTAACATAGTTTATAAAAAAAAAATTTGATCCATATTTGAATCACATGCATATTTCCTATTGCTTATTATAACCGCAGTAAAGTTACTGCTAATAATAACACCCGCGTCAAGTTCGAATCACGCGAGCACAACGCGAGAGCATTCTACTGCTAAGCGCAGTTCAAAGAATATAAGAATATGGTTTAGCACTCAAAATTGAACTGCAACGGCACCGCAATTTAATCAGAGTGTAATTAAATTACATTAATTAGCCTACTGGTTGATATCAACAAGCTTTGAACGACGGAGTTATGAAGGAAAAAAACGCCTGCAAAAAATATAAATGCAACCAGTAACGTTAGAGCGACAAGTAGCTATTATACAAATGTGGATAACCACAGCCGCGACCGTAATATTTTAAGAACCTTGGTTTTCGTTTACGGACGTCTGACGGGCTTAGGGAGTAGACCCCCAGGGGCGGATCCAGGATTTATTTTTGGGAGAGGCACATGGGATAAAAAGACAACAGATAAAAAGTGTCTCCCATATTATCCGCTTGTTCCCACTAGTTCTACTGAACAGTTCTACAGTTGAACTCATCATCTGCCACATAACAACTAATGGCACTTTTTTTTCTTTTTTTCTCAGTAGTACTACGATATTAGCGTTCATCATTGAAGCAATGCCTTGATAGATAATATGGATTCAGGATTTCAGGCCAGTCCATGCAGACGATTTTATTTTACTTAAACCTTTGGGGGGCGCACGTGCCCTTGTGCCGCCCCCCCTGACTCCGCCCTTGGTCGCAGTCTAATCTCAGTTTCAATCAGTCACCAATACCTTTAAATTTAGGTACCTAACGTTCAAATAAGTTGCAATCTCATCTAAGTCTGACAACCAGTCTTACCAAGAGGTACCTTGCACCTATAATAAGCATATTTTAGTTTTAGTTTATTTTTAGGCACTATTATTGTTTGTGTAATCTTACTGTTGACTAAATGTACACCTTTTGTAAACGTTTTTATTCAATAAATATATTTGTATTTTTATTGCCGTCACTGGGTTGTGGAGGTCAGATAGGCAGTCGCTCCATGTAAAATACTGGTATTCAGCTGCATCCGGTTAGACTGGAAGCCGACCCCAACATAGTTGGATAAAGTCAGGCAGATGATGTGAATATTAGTGAAGTTTGAAGGGTGTGCTTGGATGGTATGGTCATGTTGATAGGATGAATAAAACTAACGACGGGTATTACAAGTACAATATACGAGGCAGATGTGAGGAGAAACGCCGGTAAGCCGGAAATAACGCACTAGAAGGACAAATAGTGACATTATCTTTACTAATCAATACTAACATTATAAATTCGAAAGTAACTCTGTCTGTCAAAATTTGGACACACACTGATTTTTTCGGATTTCGATAGATGGCATCCTGGGGAAGGACATAGGCTACTTTTTATCGACAAACCACGCGGGCGAAGCCGCGGGCGGAAGCCAGTAAGTCGTAGTAAGGAGTATTCAGGGTGTTAGTGTAAACACCGTTATCCTTGAAACCAGTGGTTTGGTTTCATTTATAGAACGTAAAATCAATGGAAAAATACAACTTTTTTTTTTAAAAGGAAGTCTACATTTTTCCACAAGAATATTTTGCAAGGGCAACGACCGGCCGCGGCCGGCGGTTGGCGGGGGTGGGCGGGGCGCGCGGGACGTTACATGACCGGCCGTCAGCTGTTTCGCAGCTCTCTCGAACGCGTATCCATTAGTATCGGGACAGTGACGGATATTTACTTTTTAAAATCTTTTAATGAAAATAAGGTTTTATTTTGTTGTTACTGGGTCATTTATTTTTATATTTAAGTCAACTACCGATGGTTTGAGTGACAACGGTATTTACCCTTGCATACTATATATAGGATCGTAGTAGAGGCGTTCTGTATAGATACTGCCTACCGATAACGGGAACGCCCTTCGTAAGATCGCATTCTTTCCAGGGGGGAAAGAATGCGATCTAACGAAGGGCGTTCCCGTTAACAAAAAACAAAAATAAAACAAAAACAAAAAAATAGAAACATAAAAAAATGTAGTAAAATATTACAATAAAATCTATTAAATAAAACAACGTGTTCAGTTGCAAAACAAAGGAATGAATGACTTTATTTTTTAAAACATATAAGTACTCCACAAATTAGATGGCTAGTAACATTGTAGATATTTTTAACACCCCCACTATATCTAACAACACCCAAGGTACATTTTAAACATGCTGAACACCCAATTTATTCAAAAAATAATAATGCTTATTAGCACATAGACTCTTAGTAAATAAATCAGCGGGCATTTCAGCTGTCGGCAAATGTTGAAAGTTTACAATTTTATTAATAACACAATCTCTACAATAGTGATACCGTATATCAATGTGTTTGGTTCTTTTGTGAAAAACTGGATTTGCAGTCAGCTTAAGTGCACTCTGATTATCATTATAAATATCAATAGAGTACATTTTCTTTGTTATCTCATACTGTAGGTTCCTTAAATAAACAGATTCTTTGCAGGCTTCAGTTAATGCCATGTATTCTGCTTCACTACTAGACAAAGCAATAATTTTCTGTTTTTTAGCTTCCCAAGATATTACACAGCCAGATAATGTAAAACAGAAAGCCGTGTATGATTTTCTATCAATACTGTTACTACCCCAGTCAGCGACAACAAACCCTTCTAAAATTGAGTTCCCATTGACAAGATCTTGAAGAAGAGATTGATCTAAAGACTTATAATATCTATAATAATAATTATGTGCAAGGGAAAATTATCAAAGGGCATCAAAAAATTCGTCCGCATCGCTGTCAACAGGAAAAGTGCCCAAAAGGAAGGATTAATCGTATCAATTTCATATTTTTGTGTATATTTCACAGCTTATAATTATTTTTTTGAATGGTTTTATGTTTTTTAGCATCTATGGACGCTATACTGTGCGGGGGGAACGCCCTTTGTTACTTAACATTCTGTATTTTATGTATGTGTTTGTATATCAATTTAGTAAGTATCTGCCTGCCTGCCTAGCCTTTTCCCAACAAAGCTGGGGTCGGCTTCCAGTCTAACCGGATGCAGCTGAATACCAGTATTTTACATGGAGCGACTGCCTATCTGACCTCCACAACCCAGTAACTGGGTAATACGATATCCCTTGGCAAGACTGGTTGTCAGACTTTCGGGCTTCTGACGACCCGTAACGACAATTTAGTAAGTAAAGGAACACAATATTAAAAGTCCAGAGTCTGGAAGGCCGCTATTACATGGGACTTAAGGTTGACCTAGGGTAGCCCGCGAAATTCAAATTTTCTTAGGTTTTTGCAATTTGCAGGTCAGTATCAAGTTGTATGTTGATCTAAATATTATTAGCACTCGTAACAAATATGGATTTACGGAATTATAAACATTAGAATCAGCAATACAACTCTCTAAGTGCATGAAAGTGCCAAATGTCATGATTTCATGAAATAGTTATTCAATACACTTTCATGAGCTTAGTGAGTAACTGGTTAAATGTGAAATGTGTACTATACAACTTTGCCTACCCCTTCAGGGAGTATTGGCGTGATGTTATGTTAGTGTTTGTGTATGTCCAGTATGTTGGTCAGTTGTAATCATAGACAAGTGATGGCAGTGTCGTGTCACCAAATTACACGGTCTTCGACGTTTTAGTGTTGTAGTGGATATCGATGTCGATAAAGACACTATTGTACAGTCAGGCTAAGTGAATCATGACCTACCCACTTTGACGATAAATCGTTTGAAACCGTAAAAATAACAAAGATTTCCCTCCTTTACAGTGCATGCCGCACTTAGGACATTTTAAATATTAAGCAAAATCGATGTCAATACGGGTAGGAGATCTATGCAATTTTAACCTTTGTCATCACTGCAATAGATGACATTTTAGATAAAGCATTAATAATCATATTTTGAATCCAAACTCTTCGGAATTAACAATAACTTAAAACAAATGTCACTCAGAAATTGGTGTCAAATAATATTTTCTTAAAAGCTCTTAACAATGATGGAGACTGCAACAGATAATTCTCTGTGTAATTAAATGGCAGATGACAAGGTCGTTACCAAGGAAATGTATGTTTACGCGAATGTCAGCCTAATTGTATTTGAATTTCTGTAAGAAAATAAGCTTATGGTGGGTCAGAATTCAATTTTTTCGACTGTACACCACATCATTATCTTAACGATGTATATAAATGCTTTTGTAATATGTATTGAATACCTACTATTCAGTAAGTACTTTTAAAACTTATTCCGCTTATTAGAGTTATAAAAAACCCTGTAAGAAATCGACACGTGTTTCGCCTCTCAATCTCTTATGTCCACTGCACGGTAAACTTTAATTGCGCGATGCAGGATTTATGTGACGTCAGGATTTTTTTGTGACGTCAGGTCTTTGAAGCGTAGTTCGCATGTGGCGATTTAGATACCGCCACAATCTCACAAGGCATCCTCAGGATGACGATTGACTTGTCGCGAATACGAACACGACGTGTTGCCACCTCGAACGCAGAAGCAACGAAAAAGGTTAAAGTAAGGTGGTAGGTTGAGTAGATTAGTCAAAGTCAAAGTCAAATAATTTATTTCAAATAGGCACATTAAAGGCACTTTCGAACGTCAAAAACAAAAAAGTAGAGCTGATTCTAGTTGAAGGTTACAGTTTCCTTCTGTGAGACATTATAATAACATACGGATGGCAATAAATCTGCCTAGCCTTTTCCCAACTTATTGGGGTCACCTTCCAGTGTAACCGGATCCAGCTGAATACCAGTATTTTACATCGTGCAACTGCCTATCTGATCTCCACAACCCAGCACAACAGATAGACGCGCCTGATCATCATTATTTCAGCCGAAAGACATCCACTGCTGGACATAGGCTCCCCCAAACACCGCCACTTCGACCGGTTCTGTGCTTCTTGCATCCAGCGGATCCCTGGTCGCTTGTGGGAGGCCTTCCACGCTACGTCTTCCGGTATGCGGTACGCGGTCCAGAATCTTTTAGCCCCATCGGCCATTGTTCCGCGATGTGCCCTGTCCAAGACGCGCCTACTAAAAATAAAGTTTCACATTGTTTGGAGAAATTGTTCTTTTTAATGACAGTGTGGAGGCATCTACATCGCCACATACAAACTATGCATCAAAGACCTGACGTCGCACAAAATCCTGCATCGCGCAATTATAGTTTACCGCGCGATCAACATATATAGTTACAAGATTCCAACATCAAATTGTTGGACACCCGTCTGGTCGGAGGATCTTTCCTTTTCTATATAAGACTAGCTGCCGCCAGCGGCTTCGCCCGCGTGTAATCTTTATAAATTATAGCCTATGTTACTCAGGGTGAATGTAGATTTCTAATGGTGAAAGAATTTTTCAAATCGGTTCAGTAGTTTCGGAGCCTATTCAATGCAAACAAACCAACAATCAAATCTTTCCATAGATGAGTGAACTTTACACCCTGTTCCTCATACCTCTAAAACAGTACTGTTGCGTTACAGAGTACTGATGCGTTACAGAGTACTGTTGTGTTACAGAGAGGACGCTCGCTCTGTAATTCAGAAAATTTCTATAACTCACATAAACCTAACATAACACCTCTTCCCCGTAGGATTAGGCAGAGGTGTATCTTTATTACACCAGCGTTTCGACAGTTATCTTTTAGTCCCATGTAATAGGAGGCGAGCCTATTGCCATCAACCGAGCACAAATCCAGACTCCGGGCTGCTACTGAGAAATTCTAGATAGGAAAGAAACACTTTGCCCGACCCGGGAACCAAACCCAGGACCTCATACTCAGCAGTAGCGCTTGCGATCACTTTCTAAACCAAACCCTTAACCAAAACTGTGCACACATTCGCTAGGAAAATCGCCCTTACTACTATAAATATAAAGCCGCTTTTTTAATGTCAAACTGTCACCAATGCCATCACCTGGGGGCCAAGTCTACTAATTTACAAACGTGTCAGTGGTCTCTCAATGATGAGTTTTTGACAGATTTCGTATGGCATATCTGTCAAAAACTGATCATTGTCAGACCACTGATACGTTTGTAAATTAGTAGACTTGGCCCCCTGGTCATCTGTCACCTGATATCACTGACCTGGTAGCCGACCTCATAATTGTTTTAACACTTTTGACAAAAACTTCCACTAAACTAATACTTTACTAAGCTGGAAACTAATTTTGTCGCATAACCCTTGTCGTTTTATGATGTGCAAGTGAATTTTAACCCAATGGTGATATACCAATTACGTCTTCGACTTTATGTATATGTTTGAACATAGTAAAATATATGTGATACAATTTACTACAAAAAAAAAATCTGTACCCGTGACAGAAGTAAAACTTCTTAAAAAATAAAGAATTAGAGATTAAGTGTGAGTGACAGAGAGACTTATATCTTTATTTATTTATTTAAACATTTCACACACAAAAAAGGTAAAAAGGCGGACTTAATGCCTTAGACATTCTCTACTAGTCAACCATGGGTTGTGAAGAGATAAGATGAGAGGAACAAAGAGAAAAAAAAAACGAAATAACATTATAATGCATTAAGGCTCTTACATACTGGCACGATTCGCCGCGCGACGACTGTGCGCGGACTCACGTTTGTGTGCCTCGGCTTCGCCTCGGCCCACAATTTCACGATCGTCCATCAGTTGCTGGTTGCGGCCAAGCCTTGTATAGTACTTTTCTCAAACAATGCGCCGAAATTCAAACTAAGTAAATTAATTATATAATTTCCAGAATCAATGACGAACAACGATAATCTTTCACGCGCCAATAGTGTTCATTTGTTTCTTCTTTATTTTAAACAGCTCTATTTGCAAGCCAAATCGAAATTCAAGTAAAATCTTTGATGCGTTGAAGTAAAAAGTTCGTTCCATTTTTAAATAACACAACAGATATGAGTTTTCATAGTAATTTATTTGGCCGCTAAACACGACAGATATGGATTTTCATACTTACTTTGCCGGCCGCATCGTCATTAATTGTTTTTGAACAGTACGGCAATTTCGATTTATCCCGAAGAAGGTTGTCAAAATAATGCTCGAATTTCCAAGCATGTTTGAGATTTTTTTTTTAAACCGATGACTCAAAAAGTAGGAGGTTCTCAATTTGACCGTATGTTTTTTTTTTCATAAGTGAAATGGTACTTACTTTAATTTATCTGTCTGACATTTCTTAAGATGACTGCGTAATCAACCGTCTCAACAGTTTTAAGCCATCGTACCCACGCGAAGCGCGATTTTTTTCACACTCCATTTTGCAACGTACTGCCTAGCTTCGAGTGTTGAAAATCCAACAGTGTGTCTTTCTGCCGCGGTGGAATTCGCTCTGTTGGTTTGTCAATGTTCGGCTCAATACCGAAAGTTGAAAACCCAGTGCGCAATAAAAAATCGCCCGTATGAATCTCGGCTAAATGACGTTTGCGTTTGCGTTTTCGCTGACGTGACGCTTGCGAAAATATTATTAAAAGCAAGCCATGCACGACCGAATCAGCCTTGGAAATATCTATAGCAAAAACAAGCGCCGCGTGAGTTTCCGTGGATATTATTTTTTTTTTATCTGAAGTGTTGCCATAAATAGTGATTTATATCGTTTTCGGGTGCAGTGGCAGTGAGGTAAACGATGTGATTTTGCGGATACAACGTATGAAGGAATGCTTTATTTTATTTTACTTTTTTTATTTACCGAGGATCTCCAACAAAATATATTGATAAACTGCATCAAATTAATTTAGTTAAACTTTGCAGACGTGATGGGTATCTCTAAATAAATATGATAAACCAAAAAAAAGATTATTTTGTGAGTTACTTGAAATATCAGTTTTTTTTTTGTTGTAATTTTCAGACGTAGGTACTTCGTACTAACACAAAAAACGTCTAAACACGATAAAACAAAAAACGATTTTCTCAACTCATACTTTAAGTATAACAAAACAAAAAAACGTGAACCCATCCCTATTTTTAAGTTAAGTTTTAGTTAAATAATAATATATTGTTTTATGAGAAACTAACAAAACAATTTAAAAAAATAGCCTATCTAACAGATTTGTCCGTGGCAGCAACCCAACAGCAACCTTACTGTGATAAAGATCACTGAGATTTTGACAGACTTGTCAGTGGCAGCAACCTTTATCGAAAATAATGATCACACAGTAATTTTGACAGCGATAAAAAGTCAGAGATAAGATAGTCACAATCTCCTCTCAACATATCGCCTCATTTTTTGCGTAAAAAACTTAAAAATAAAACAACCGACTTCCAAAAAAACACTAAAAAAATGACTTTAATTTCGGAAGTCGGTGTCTTTGCTTTTCAATCTTCGTTTTTGTGACACCGACTTCCGACATTAAAGTTATTTTTCACATACCTCTGAAGCATGACCCACTAAAAAAAAAGAATCATCAAAATCGATTCATAATATTGACGGAGATGTCGCGTAACAAAAACACAAAAAAAAAAAAAACAGACGAATGGAGAACCTCCTTCTTTTTGAAGAAGTCCGTTAAAAAACTGAACTTGTCTTCAAGCCAAACATGACATGTTAATGAAAACAATAGTAAAATTTTATTCTGCTACACAAACACAAAAGAAAATTCATATCGACAGTTTTTCCGCTTCCACATCACTAGCCATTACCTTGTCATTCAGTCGGCCATCTTGGATAGTTTATTTGAAAATCGAATGCCGGCGGAAGCGCGCGATACTGTCATGGCGCGCGAATAATCGTAGTGAAAACAAATCATTATTTTTTATTTAAAAAAAATATTACTGTGTTGATAAATTATGAAAAGTTAATTTAATATTATATTTGTGGTGTTGTGTAGTGTTTTAAATGGACTATTAACAATAAAGGTAAGATTTAAAAACATTACTTGGTACTAAGAAAATTGATTAGAAATCAGCGGAAAGAAAACATTGGATAATTATGCGAATTGATTTCTTATCGACATATGACATGTGGTAACAGAGTTTGTTTACATTAGTACAGATTTTCCACACTTCGAAAACCTATTAAATGAATCAATTAATAACTACTTTTCAATACCACATAAACAGGGAATACTGTCTAAAACTACGCCAAACACAATAATAATGAAGTTTTAACCACAAACTTATACATGTAATAGTCTTCCGTAGTAATATGTAAACTTATTACCGAGATAAAACATAAATATTATTCATTGTGATACCAAGCGAGCATAAACCAGGCGCTATTAATAGAAAATGCCGTGTAAAAAGGCTAAATGTTCTTGCGGATGTTGCAATTTTCGTCGCTTCTGATAGCAATTCTGTCGCCGTATCTTTTTAGGCGAAGGCCTGAGGCCTGAGGAGAGGCGTTCTTGCATAAGATTTTTTTAAATATTTTTTTTCAATAAGAGTGCAAACACTAAAATCACTAGACATTTTTCCCTTTTTTTCATTATCATACTTTGTAACATTTTTGCAAGAAATAAAAGGCTTTTTATTTTATTATTTCTTTTATTCATATTTTTAGGGTTCCGTAGACGATTGACAAAAACGGAATCCTTCTTATTTCACCATATCCGTCCGTCTGTCTGTCCTTCCGTGTGTTACATACCCATTTTACTCGGAGACTATTTGCACTATATCGATAAAAATTGGAAAGAAGGCTAGTAAACAATGAAGTACTAAAATTACAATTAGGGGTGGCTCTCCCCATGGTCAGTGGGTCGTCTTAGTGGCGGAGTTTTAGGAGTTAGAGTATACGCTTAGGGGCAATATGAACAGCAAAGAATTTTTTTTTTTTTTGTAAAAAAAAAATTTGGGACTTAGAAAAATTTTGGTTGATCTTTGTTTTATGTAACCGAGGGATTTATGTTTTTAGGGATTTATGTATTAATGTAACCGAGGGATGAAAAATAAAACTTCAATACACATAGCCGTTTGGGGTATGATAATTAAGTATCTAAGATACTTTTTTTAAATCCGTGACATTTTCTGTTACAACTTTGTTTTTCATAGTTTTTTCGAAAAAATACCATGAAACAAAAACTTATTTTTACGGTCAACAAAATCAATATTTTGCAAGTGTGCATGCGTAATTATACTCATCCCAAATACTGAATCCTTCACTATGCGTGTTCCGAAACGCACATGGTCAATTATTTTTTTGTGCAGTTTCTAAAAAAATATGTTACCTTCACCTCCTTTTGTGTAAAAGTGAATGTTTACTAAATATTAGGTCCCTACTTAAGAAATCGGCGTTTTGTATGGGGAATTTTAAAGTAGTTGCATTTTTCATACTACATTTTCTTTATTTATATAACAACCATGAACACTAATGTTTTAAAACTTTTATGCACTAATGTTTTAAAACTTTTATGCACTAATGTTTAAAAACTAAGATAACGTATGCCACTTAGATTAAGCGACAAAAATAAGTTTTGGCTAAGTTAAAAAAAAAATAGTGGTCATTTCTGCTAACAAAATGAGGAGTAATTTTTGAGGTATTTTTTATGTTTAAAAAACTATAAGTAATAAGGTTTTCTTACTATTGGTAGTTGTCTATGATGGTCATTATTCGATATAATACCAAGCAATTGATGAATATTTTAAATCATAGAAGTGACGAGGTTCTCAAATTGTGAGAAAAAAACGCCCATTTCATAGGTGGGGACCCAATAATAAAATACCCACGGCAGCTGCAAGTAATAGGTATATTGTAATGAAATGTATAAAATCACACCCCGACTGCCTCCTTAGTCTAGTGGTCGCGTATTATTGGCAAAGTTTGAGAAAACTCAAACTCAAACTCATTTATTTCAATTAAACCATTTACAGGCACTTTTGAACTGTCAAAGAGTCGGTCAGTTAGTCAAAAAGTTGAAGCTAGTTGCCCATTCCAAATCGTAGATCTCTATGGACAAGAACGGGTAAGAAACTCCAAGGACACTCTTTTAGAGAGACGCTCCTGTAACAGCATTTTGAAGGCTGTCTCGTGCATGCAACCTAGCAAGCCCCATATTAATTGTGCACTAGATTTTTGTTCACCTAAGCGAGAACAAATAAAAACCGGCCAAGTGTGAGTCGAACTCGCGCAAGAAGGGTTCCGTACCATTATCTATAAAAACGGCAAAAAAATCATGTTTGTTGTATGGGAACCCTCTTAAATATTTATTTTATTCTGATTTGTAGTATGTGTTGTTATAGTGGCAACAGAAATACATCATCCGTGAAAATTTCAAATGTCGTAACTATCACGGTTCATGAGATAAACCCTGGTGACAGACGGACAGATAGACAGCGGAGTCTTAGTAATAGGGCCCTAGGGTTTTACCCTTTGGGTGCGGAACCCTAAAAATTATGAAAGACTATGTTTTTTCAAGACTATGAGTACCTAAACTACCTCCATGTTTTCATTTTTATGTTTTTACTGTTTTGTTTATTTATTTATTTATGTACACACAGTAAAATACAAAAAAAATACGACATAATTAAAATATGAGTACAAAGGTACTGCTTATTTCTTAAGAAATTTCTTCCAGCAGACCTGCGAAAGGAGAAATGAGAAAGAAATGTAGACAATAGTGTGTGAGAACAAGAAGAGAAAAACATGATTATGCGAAGTCTTAACTAAAAATAACAAATATACCTACACATATACGCAAGAAAATTAACATATACTTTAATAAATACATAAAGCTTAAATATATAAACATAAATACACTATAGGTACCTATATAATAATAAATACTTAAAGTTGAGAGGAAAGATAATGCTCTTTTACACGAAGATTTACTATTTTTTTTCTATTTTTTTATAGGGGTATTTTGCCGGCAATAAAAGACTATTTATTTATTTTATAACTAGCTGATTTCCGCGGCTTCGCCCGCGTGGATGTCGGTTATAATATACTAAAACCTTCCTCGAGAACCACTCTATCCATTGGTGAAAACTAAAGCCGCGTTTCCACTAGGCAACAATTAACGCGCAACATGTTGCACAACAACTTGTCCAACATGTTGAAAGTCAGCGCGAAACTTTTGTTGAACATTGAACAACGTTGTCTGTCTACGCATCTACTACTTTACGTCAGTCGTCGACAACATGTCGCCAGAGGAACTTGTGTTGATTTCAGCGGCAGTGGTTATAATTTTATCGAAAAACACTACGGACATTGTTGCGCGTCACGTCTCCACTCGACAACAATTGATGCTCAACTAACGATGCTCTTTAAACAAAGAACAAGCCTCGCGTCATGTTGCGCGCTAGCTGGCAACGTCGCGCGCTGTTGTGCAGCGTTGCCGTACATGTTGAGCGTCACGTGTCGCGCGCCAAATGTTGCCTAGTGGAAACGCGGCTAGAATGAAAATCGGTGCAGTAGTTTTTGAGTTTATCGCTAACAGGACGACAGACAGACGCGGCGGAGGACTTTGTTTTAGTATGTAAGGATATGTTGGTACTAACTCAGTGCCAGGTTGAGGAGGTCAGATGTCAGTCGCTTCGTGTGCAAGACGTACCTACTGATAATTAGCATTATCTTGTTAAATCTCAAAACTTAAAGCATTTATTTCAATTAAACCATGTACTTTGATTTTTCAAAGAGTCTGTCTGTTACACTCGCGACAAAGAAGTCCGTTTTGACGTTTCGTTCTCGTAAGTGTAATAAAACGTTATGCCTTGAGAATCAGTTTTAAGCAATGTGAATAACTAAGTCGTCGATTACAAAATCTCTAAGTATGATCAATCGATGTCTCGAGAATCACTTTATAAGAAACCAATTTTTCTACACAGTGCTTTTTTATCACGATCCGCGATTTTGCGGACGGACACCGACGAGCCCGGACGACGGACCGTGGGAAGGTGTACGTGCGGGGTATCGCAGACATCGGAAGTTCCTCGGTGCGCGGTGCGTGGCGGTCTGTGGTCGTCTGCCGTGCGTGTCCGTCCGCAAAATCACGGATCGTCGGATCTCGGCATAAGATTGTCGCGAGTCTAGTCAGAAAATTGAAGCTAGTTGCATTCCAATCCCACCCGTACTAGGCCCGCGTGGTGGATTACGGCCCACTCCTTCTCACAGAGAGGAGGCCTGTGTCCCAGCAGTGGGTAACTGGGTACATTATTGGCTAATTATGCTGTGCCCATTCTAAAACGTAGATCTCAATAAAGAAGAACGTTTAAAAACTAAATCAAATACTTATAGACTAGTTTACACTCTGTAGCTTCTACACCCACGTTTAGAAATTGTGGATCTATTTTTATCCAATCTTACGACAAAATTATCTCCATCTTTACGTCATACAAAACGAAATTTCTTGCTATTTGCGCGATAGTGCTCTTCTTATACCAAACAAAAATAGTACATTACTGTTGCGGACTTCAACTGGGCTAATGATAAAAAATAAAGAATTAGCGATTAAGTGTGAGTGACAGAGAGACTTATATCTTTATTTATTTATTTAAACATTTCACACACAAAAAAGGTAAAAAGGCGGACTTAATGCCTTAGGCATTCTCTACTAGTCAACCATGGGTGGTGAAGAGATAAGATGAGAGGAACAAAGAGAAAAAAAAAACGAATATAACATTATAATGCATTAAGGCTCTTACATACTGGCACGATTCGCCGCGCGACGACTGTGCGCGGACTCACGTTTGTGTGCCTCGGCTTCGCCTCGGCCCACAATTTCACGATCGTCCATCAATAGCTGGTTGCGGCCAAGGCTTGTATAGTACTTTTCTCAAAAAATGCGCGGAAATTCAAACTACGTAAATTAATTATTGTAATTTCCAGAATCAATGACGAAAAACTAAAATTTTTCACGCGCCAATAATGTTCATTTGTTTCACAGCTCTATTTGCAAGCCAAATCGAATTTCAAATAAAATCTTTGATGTGCTGAAGTAAAAAGTTCGTTCCATTTTTCAGATATCAGTTTTCATAGTAATTTATTTGGCCGCTAAACACGACAGATATGGATTTTCATACTTACTTTGCCGGCCGCATCGTCATTTGTTTTTGAACAGTACGGCAATTTCGATTTATCTCGAAGAATGTGGTCGAAATAATGCTCGAATTTCCAAGCATGTTTGAGAAAAAACACGTACTTGTTTTTTTTTTGTTTGTGGTAATTCTCATTGGAGACCATCCTGCGCCCTGTTTTAGGGAGAGGGGTCTTAGTGCACAGGAACACAACGCCGTCACCTGTTTTTTTTATTCATCACCGGCCGCTTGCAAAATTGCACGCGTTTTATATTACTTTATTTAATTAATCATGCGGAGATGGAACGAGGAGCTCGTGGCTAAGTAATAACAGCCGCTTGGGTCGATCCATCAGGTTAAGCTACGCTTGCCGGGGTTGGTCCGTGGATGGGTGACCATTTTCACATATCGAGACTCCTCCGTGCCTCGGAAAGCACGTTAAGCCGTTGGTCCCGGCTGTCATTTGTAGATCTTTGACAGTCGTTACGAGTCGTCAGAAGCACGAAAGTCTGACAACCAGTCTAACCAAGGGGTATCGTATTACCCAGTTACTGGGTTGTGGAGGTCAGATAGGCAGTCGCTCCATGTAAAATACTGGTATTCAGCTGCATCCGGTTAGACTGGAAGCCGACCCCAACATAGTTGGGAAAAGGCTAGGAAGATTGATTGAGATGGAGCGGGGACGGCGCGTTGGCGGCGCGGCGGCGGTACCGTGTACATGAGCCCTTACTGATATCATTACAAACCAAGTTGTGACTTTCTTTGAGCCAGGTTTTGTATTTTGAACCTTATTTCGACCGAGATTGCATGCAGCTGAGATGAGAATGGTAAGGCGTGGGATATACGCAAGTGGCGAGTGCCGCGGGCGTGGCGACGCCGACGGTGCGGCACAGGAGTTGCGGAAGAAATAGGAAAATGTCGTGAGGAAAGTTTTGAGTATGAATACCGTTGACTATAAATCAAAATCAAAAGTCATTTATTCAAACTGGGCTGCTGATTATCAAATCAGCACTTTTCGAACGTCAAACGTCAATTACATGCCCCCAAAACGCCCTTCACCACTTCCTAGTGCTTTAGCTGGGAAGAAGAAGTGGCGCAACAAACTGTCCAGCAGCACAGCTGTCTATTCAGTTAGAAAAATTGATTCTATACAATAGTAAGTAAGTTTCTATACAGTATAATATTATGGGAAGACGTATTAGTGTGAAAGATGTATAGCTAAGGGGTGACTACCGAGATACCAAGACATAGGCTAATAGAAAAGTATGGAAGAAAATGACTTGTTGCGTCGATCCCAAATAAATTGAGATGGGCAGAAGATAATGATGATATCGACTGAGAAAATCGTATAATATCTGAAAAGCTTTGGAACCGGTTTAAAAAATATCGGTTAATACCGGTTTATTTCGGTTTTCCTCCGAACTTTTCTAATGAACGCGAACGTTTAGAGAACATTAGTTTAAACTAAACTAGTTGATCGTTATTATTATTATTATCTAACACTAATTTATTTATTTTATTATGTATACACACACGCTGTATTATAAGACTGCTTTTTCATCTGTCACCTCATACCTCAGGTCCAGTTGAAAACCAGCGTCAGGCACTAGTTGTCTGGCATTTTTGCTGACCTGGACCTATTTAGCGCAGCCGCGAGGCACACTTTACATGTAGTTACATTGTGTTGTGTGCCCTGTCTGTGCTAAATAAATGTATTTTCTTTCTTTTCTTCTTTCTGATGCCCGCGGCTTCGTTCGTTATTATATACTAAAACCTTAATCGAGAACCACTCTATCCGTTGGTGAAAAAAACATGAAAATCGGTGCAGTAATTTTTGAGTTTATTGCGAACAGGACGACAGACAGACGCAGCGGAGGACTTTGTTTAATAATATGTAAGGATTAACCGGTTTTTTCGACGACCGGCATTTCAGTAAAAACATTGCAACGTAGTGAGGATGCCGCGCTGACTTAAAACTGAAGCAGTAACCGGTAAATGTGAAAAAACCTTTATATAATACACTGCCAAATATCGGTTTAGAAAAACCGGTAATTATACAAAAGAAACCGAATGTAAAGGATTTTGCGTCAAGTACAACATACCGGTTTTGAAAAAACCGGTGTCCGAGTCTTGATATCTGACCTTTACGCGGGCGAAGTCACGGGAAAAAACTAGCGTTACATAATTACAATGTAGATATTCAGCATCATTATAAATAATTATACAATGTCATGTTTGCAAGATTTTTTACTGATTTACGTAAATTATGTAGGTACTTGTATTTTTTTTAACTACGTTTTCCGGTTTTGTCTTGTCTATATATTTTTTTTATTAACTAAATAGTTATTAGCATAAATATTTGTTTTGGTAGGTACAAGTTCAAGTCTCATAATTTATTATTTTCCGGTGTCTATATTTTTCATATATAACTAGCTGATGCCCGCGACTTCGGTTATTATAATATACTAAAACCTTACTCGAGAACCACTCTATCCATTGGTGAAAACAGCCTGAAAATCGGTGCAGTAGTTTTGGAGTTTATCGCGTACAGGACGACAAACAGACGCGGCGGAGGACGTTGTTTTATAATATGTAAGGAGTTTGCTTATGCGACGGTACCTATATTTTGAAATTTTCAAGCCGCACGGATCCATCAGGTCAAGCTACGCTTGTCGAGTTTGGTCCGTGGATGGGTGATCACCTTTACATATCGAGACTCCTCTGTGCCTCGGAAAGCACGTTAAGCCGTAGGTCCCGGTTGTCATTTGTGGATCTTTGACAGTCGTTACCGGTCGTCAGAAGCCCGAAAGTCTGACAACCAGTCTTACCAAGGCGTATCGTATTACCCAGTTACTGGGTTGTGGAGGTCAGATAGGCAGTCGCTCCATGTAAAATACTGGTATTCAGCTGCATCTGGTTAGACTGGAAGCCGACCACAACATAGTTGGGAAAAGGCTTGGCAGATGATGATATTGTATAATATATAACGTTATTAGAACATTGACGAGCACCAAGTATTTTCATTATGTCTGAGACAAACACGTCTGCATCACCCAACTGGTATTCTGTAAGACAATGGGACACTGTACAGCATTTTTAATTCCGATCAGCAGGCTTGTGCGCAATTCACCGCTAAATGACGTAACATAACATGACGGGTTAGACATAGGTATATGTGTTAAATAAATGTATTTTTTTTCTTTCACTCACACCCACATTTCGCCCTCAGCTCAAATTCTCTTTTTATTTCGCTCGCACAATACTACTCGCGGCCTTAGTGAGAGCGAGACGGAGTGGGTTGCTGGCGGCGCCAAGCCTCGAATAGTTTAGGTAATTGCTTCTTACGGTGAAAATAATGGTAATTAATAAAAAATAAAAAACATAAACCCTGTTTATGATCTAATTTGAAGTATTTTTTTAATACCAGCTATTTATAGTTCGGTTTAGAGGTAACTTTGGATTTGATAGAGCATTCTCAACTTTAACATTATAGGTATTTATTTCAAAATTAATACTGCAGTATTTTTGGCATAACAGACGATCATACTAAGCAATTTGAGGTTGGGTAGGCCTTTAAGTCCCATGTAAAAGGGGGCGAGCCTATTGCCATCAACCGGGCACTAATCCAGCCTCCGGACTGGTATTGGGAACATGAATGGTTCTTTCTGATGGAAAAACCCACAGAAAGAACCCAATAACACTTTGCCCGACACAGGACATCGAACCCATGACCTCATGCTTAGCAATAGCGCTTGCGACCACTAAATCAACGAAGAAGCAAGTATAGGGGGCGAGTCTATTGCAAATGAACTATTGAAAAGGAGGGGGCGAGTCTATTGAAAAGGAGATCATTCATTTTGGGCTAAATTATGAAAGTGCCAAATAAAAAATATAATATATTCCGTTAGAACATGTTATTCTCTTCACTTTTCATTATTGGGCCAAACCTGTACGGCAATTCCCTGAGCTGTTATACGATTTTACAAAATACTGTTTTCAATATATTTTGTAGTTAAAATAAGTTATCTAATTAAAGTAATAGCTTGTAGTAATAATAAATGGGGGAAAAAACGTACTCTTTCGGAATATAGCTTTATTTTTGTTTGGCCCAAAAATGTATGGACGGTGGATGATCTCCTTTCAATACTGTTATACCGTTCAGTTTACATCAAATCGTCATTTATTCGATTACATGCAATAACCATAGAAATTGGAACTGCGCCAACTATTTCATATTACTATAAACTATAATGCATGCACTACAAACTAGTTTTTGATTCGCCAACACAGTTCAAAAGTGTATTTCCTTGTTGCGGTGGTTACGCAAAACATGATTTATATTCGTTACCATGCATCGGGTATTTAGATAATTTATTTAGTATACACATTTTGGCCTATTTTTTTGGCCAAAGATCAGCATTGCCATACAACGTGGCAATGCTGCCAGCCTTTTGGGCACTTTTCCTGTTGACAGCGATTTGGATGATTTTCTTGATACGGCTTGTGGTTTTTTCTCCTCTTATTTTTATACAGGGTGACTTGTAATTAGACGTATTTGAACAATTAAGCACCCCATTAAGCCTTGACGGAAATTCATGGGATTTCAGAAAACCCAATTTTTATGAAATAGTCAGTAAATATCACTTTTTTCTAAACTCTGAACTCTGCGTTCATTGCTGACTTCCTCCATTGGGTACCTAATACTTTATTAAATCTTTAGATGTATACAATATACAAAATATACAATTTTTTTTTTTTGATATCCCATAACTCTAGGGTATGATTGAGACCATATCAAAGAACCAGGCATATGAATTTTCAATCATCTTTTTTTTTTGTTTTCATTTTCCATACAAAATAATTCGACAAAGTCACGATTATTAATGTAAAACACCCGTGAAATATGACAACTTCGCATTTTTTATGAATTATTGGTTTGAATAAAAATGAATTACTCTTATTTATCAATGAAACTTAGATACCTATACACATCGAGAGTCTAATTTATATCTTCGAAACTATGCATTTTTGGACCACCTATTCTAGGAGATTTTGTGTTCTTTTTACTTAAATAATATAACCCTAGAGTTATGGGATATCAAAAACAACACGTTGTATAATTTTAAGACTGCCAACTCTTATATTATGTAAATACAATTATCTTTTTTTATTCGTTTAATTACACAGATAACATAATATTATCTTGTGTGGAAATAAATGAAATTACTTTAGTACACACACAAATGAAATAGAGTCTAGCCAATGAAAGTTGATCCTGACAACGGTGTGAAATTAAAAAAAAATACTGTTTAACACGTGAAACACGTTTTCATTTTATTTAAATGAAATTATTAACCGAATTATCGCACTATGTTTAGGAACAAAGAGGAGGAGCTCGTGGCTAAGTAATAACAGCCGCGCGGATCGATCAATAGGGTAAGCTACGCTTGCCGCGGTTGATCCGTGGATGGGTGACCATCTTTACATATCGAGACTCCTCCGTGCCTCGGAAAGCACGTTAAGCCGTTGGTCCCGGCTGTCGTTTGTGGATCTTTGACAGTCGTTACGGGTCGTCAGAAGCCCGAAAGTCTGACAACCAGTCTTACTAAGGGGTATCGTATTACCCAGTTACTGGGTTGTGGAGGTCAGATAGGCAGTCGCTCCATGTAAAATACTGGTATTCAGCTGCATCCGGTTAGACTGGAAGCCGACCCCAACATAGTTGGGAAAAAGCTAGGCAGATGATGATGTTTAGGAACAAGAGTCTTGCTTTTTTTAAATTTCGCGCATGTTTTCAGGATTAACTTTCGCTGGCCAGACTCTAGCACTTGACACACATAAACACAATTATTATATAAATTGTAACCATAGTTACATTATTATGGTATACTGTATTTGGACGCATCCAGTTACATTGATCTATAGCGCAGGTTCGACTATTTCGGACGGCGAGCAATAGGTAGCTCACCGTCTGATTAGGACCAAGCCCGGGTCGATGGCGCGTCGTGTTCCACGCGCGCCTCAAAGAGATGTCAGCACAATTGGCGGGGTCCGCTAGGACCGATGCCTGCCAGGGTTGCGGGTTAGTCCGAAAGGGATACCGGGACCTTGGCAACAGGCAACTGAAGGAACACGGATGGGTTTTAGTCAGTAAAAGTCTGACACGCCCTTCCGCTCCGCCCAGAGCGGGAGAAGTCATTGGATGACTTCACATCCTCAAAAAAAAAAAAAGTTTCGTCTATTAATTATTATCATATCCAATCCAATATCCATTCAATTTAATATCCATTTCTCCATGTATAGTAGTCTCTCTGTCTACCCCGTTAGTGTTCAAATGGTCACATGAACAAATTGATGCGGCAATAATATCCTTGTATTAGCGCATCCACCAACAGATTACACGAATGAAGGCTTCTGTGCTCGATTTTATGTAATCGACCAGAATTACTTGAACTTTATGTACCGCTATAAACAAAGGTTGCATTGGAAATGCCTAATAGTTATTTATGCAACTGTTAAATAATAAGGGGTTTTAAAACACTCACATGAGTGTAATACCTAATTATTTACAGTTGCATACAAGACTTTATCTACACCCATGATATGAATCTTCTATAAAAGTTTCTTTGCAATACCAATATCGAACAAAAATGGCGCTTTACGACGTGAATTCGAATTCTTCGAATTCGAATGTGTTTTGCTTTTAAATTACGGTGCTTTGTTAGTGAAAAGCTCGTGAATGACAATGTTCTTTTTTTTAAATGATTTGTATTATGAAATTCAGTACAACATTATAACATCCGTTTGATATTATGATTACTATACACTGGCTGTTTTAATGTTGGCGATAAGCTAACTGTTTCAGAAACTTTTATTGAGGATTTATAGCATGGGTGTAGATAATAGCAAATACTTACTGAAATCTCTTAAACATACACATCAGTGGTCCCACTGCTGGGACACAGGCCTACTCTTTGTAAGAGCGAGGGGGCCCAGCACGGGTGACTGTCACCATAGATCTTTGAGTTTTTGGTTCTAGAAGAAGCTGGATTCCTTCACGATGTTTTGCTATCACCATTTTTGAGCAGTGGTGATGAAATAAATAATTGTTTAAAATTAGGTGAATGCCTGTCTGGTGTTGGACCGGCCGTTACTAATGGACGATCAGTTCCTTATCTCTCGTTATTCGAGAATAATAAAATAAATACTTAATAACAAATGCCATGCCCTTAACCCCACGTAGTCACAGTTCGCACTGGGCCCACGTGGTGGATTACGGCCCACTCCTTCTCACAGAGAGGAGACCTGTGTCCCAGCAGTGGGAACATTATAGGCTGACTATTCTATGCCATACCCTAAAGCAACCGACAGCCTTGTTGGGCTATAGTGAACCGCATCCCTGAACAAATCTATCCTCAAAATGGGAAAACCAGCATGAAAATACGAAACTTCATTAGAAATCGAACATAAACCGAGGGTTCAACTAAAACTGGTTGATTCAACCAATCCGTCACGCAACTTGGTTGAACCATTAATGATTAGAGGCATACGTGAGAATTGATGTACCTTGTAACATCCATTGTGTTGGTTTTACACGCTTTTTAATGATTCGAGGAAAGTAGAGGTAATTTGAACAATTTTTATGGGGTGAAATTAGAATAGCTAGCTAAACTTTACAGACTATACGAATATACCAAAAATCAATATGCCTAGCCTTTTCCCAACTATGTTGGGGTCGGCTTCCAGTCTAACCGAATGCAGCTGACTACCAGTATTTTACATGGAGCGACTGCCTATCTGACCTCAACAACCCAGTAACTGGGTAATACGATACCCCTTCGTAGGACTGGTTGTCAGACTTTCCGGCTTCTGACGGCCCGTAAAGACTGTCAAAGATCCACGAATGACAGCCGGAATCAACGGCTTAACGTGCTTTCCGAGGCACGGAGGAGTCTCGATATGTAAAGATGGTCTGGAAGCTTAACCTGATTGATGCATCGACCCGTGCGACTGTTATTACTTAGCCACGAGCTCCTCCTATGTTTTTTACTTCACATTTATTTTACCACGGCAATTTCGATTCAATATCAGTAAAAGGTATGCAATTTCACAATCGATATGGCTTTAAATATTATATTAAAATTACGGTATCCAAGCGAATCGAACGAAAAATAAGTTATCGTGATTGCATGTAACGACAAAGTGTTAGCCTGTCTTGGAAAACTTGCATTTACGGGTAGTCAGAAGCCCTAAAGTCTGACAACCAGTCTTACCAACTGAAGACCAACTGTATGTATGTCATCATCATCTGCCTAGCCTTTTCCCAACTATGTTGGGGTCGGCTTCCAGTCTAACCGGATGCAGCTGAATACCAGTATTTTACATGGAGCGACTGCCTATCTGACCTCCACAACCCAGTAACTGGGTAATACGATACCCCTTGGTTAGACTAGTTGTCAGACTTTCGTGCTTCTGACGACTCGTAACGACTGTCAAAGATCCACAAATGGCAGCCGGGACCAGCGGCTTAACGTGCTTTCCGAGGCACGGAGGAGTCTCGATATGTGAAAATGGTCACCCATCCACGGACCAACCCCGGCAAGCGTAGCTTAACCTGATGGATCGACCCGAGCGGCTGTTATTACTTAGCCACGAGCTCCTCCAACCAAATGTATGTATGTACACTTTTTAAAAGAGGAACGGTGGAGTTTCTTGCCCATTTTTCTCCATACGAAAACTACCTATTGGAAGGGGCAACTAGAGTCAGTTCTATTTCTATGTATTTGACGTTCAAAAGTGCATTTAATGTGCCTATTGGAAACAAAATAATTTGACTTTGACTTAGATGTACCTGTATCCAAAAACTAAATGTTTTCATTCATTCTTTCATCTTTTTCGTCCATTAATTGACACACTAGCTACTAACCTTCAAGATGCCTCTTAGTACAAATACAAAATGAGTTAAAAATATATTTTAAGGGCGCACCATACCTTTTTTTTTTTTTTTTTTTGAGGTTGGGATATCATCCAATGACTTCTCCCGCTCTGGGTGGAGCGGAAGGGCGTGTCAGACTTTTACTGACTAAAACCCACCCGTGTTCCTTCAGTTGCCTGTTGCCAAGGTCCCGGTATCCCTTTCGGACTAACCCGCAACCCTGGCAGGCATCGGTCCTAGCGGACCCCGCCATTTGTGCTGACATCTCTTTGAGGCGCGCGTGGAACACGACGCGCCATCGACCCGGGCCTGGTCCTGATCGGACAGCGAGCTACCCATTGCTCGCCGTCCGCAAGCCCGCGCCTATGGTGGCCGGGAATCTGGCTGGGATTCCCGACGCCCAGGGCGTCTCCAGCGGCGGCGGCGGTTAGGGGCGTGAGGGCGCAAACTTTGCCTCTCCCTCACGCGTTCCGCCTCCTCCTTCGCGAGCATTACTGCTTCGCAGAAGGAGGTGACTGCTTCCCATGCCCTCTCGCTCCGTACCATGGCCTGGACCAGAGCCGGACGCGAGAGGTCACCGCCGCCAATCGCCTCCAAGAGGACACGGCGGGGCTCCGCCCAAGCGGGGCAGACCTCCACCGTATGCTCCACCGTGTCCTCCGGGCGATCCACACAGTGGTGACACCCGGTCGTTTCCTCCCGCCTTATACGAAACAGGAACCTCCCGAAGCAACCGTGTCCGGTGAGGACCTGCGTCAGGCGGAAGGTGAGGACGCCGTGGCGCCTCTCTAGCCACTCCTCAAAGAGGGGACTTATCGCCGCAATTGTGACGTGCCCAGCACTGGGTTGCGACAATCGCACTCTCCATGCCGCCATGAGATCCTGCCGGAGCTCTGTCCGCTGAGCCGCGATTTCTCGCGGCAGCGGAGTTACGCCCCGGCGCTTCATCTCCTCGCGCCACTCCCATATGTGCGCGAGGACCTTCGCCTCAAAAAAATACACACTTAAGACCTGCTTTATAGTTAGTTCAGTTATCATGCAAAATTTCAAGATCTAATTTAAAGTATTTTTTGAATACCAGCGGTTTATAATTCTGTGCAGAGGTAACTTTGGATTTTTTTTCTATAGATAAAATTTTATGTAATCGTGTTTTCGCCTCACATAAGACCTAGCATCAATCCTCAACTTTAACATATATTTATTTCAAAATTAATGCTGCAGTATTTTCGGCATAACAGAGGATCATGCTAAGCAATTTGTGATTGGGTGCGCCCTTAAACGTTTCAAAGCTTTTTCCCTACTGATCTATTTTAGTTAACACAAAACATTCGTCGACAATAAACTTTAGCATTGTTTATGTTTAAAACTCGTCGGTGATTGATTTGTGTGACAGTGTGTGCGAGCCTTTATATTCTGTAATGGTTTTTAGGGTTCCGTAGTCAACAAGGAACCCTAATAGTTTCGCCATGTCCGTCTGTCTGTCTGTCTATCTGTCTGTCTGTCCGTCTGTCCGCGGTTTAGATCAGAGACTGTTGGTACCTACTAGAAAACTGTAATTTGGTATGATAGGTATACATATAAATCACGCCGACAAAGCGGTAACACCTTTTTTGTATTCAGAGAGTTATCTGAATGAGGCATCCTCAGGATGACGATTGACCAATTACAAACCAGAAAGCGACGTGTTACTACAGCGAGCGCTGGACGCAAAATGCCTCGTTGAGAGGTGAAACACGTGTCGATTTCTTACAGGGTTTTTATGACTCTTGAAGAATAGATAAGCGGAATAGGTTACTAAATATATCTACGTCTATTGTTTTGGACGAGTATTCTTATAAAATTAGTGTTGTTCCATGATTTTAGTGATGTGCATAGCAACTTACTAATTGTGAAATATTTAGCATCACTCGACTAAGTACTGTTGTGAAGCCACAACATGACAGTATACCAGGTTCACACGGTTCGATTTCAGTCGATCAACCGCTACGTAGAAAGCGATTTGAACTACAGGGTGTTAGGGTAAACACCGTTATCGTTGCAACCAGTGGTATGGTTTCATTTATAGAACGTAAAATCAATGGAAAATTACGTTTTTTTTTATTTTTTTTAAATCTCCATTTTAACCCAGGAGACGCACGTGCGTTGCCCTATGCGCTAGGGCAATGAACTTGCGTCTCAACACGGGGGGTGCGGGATGTGACCTGACCGGCCGCGAGCGCGACCCCTCCCTCAGTCAGTCAGCTGTTTCGCTAGCGAGCACGGTGTCAGTAATAAACTTTTTAAAATTTTTCAATGAAAATTACTTTTTTTTTTGTTGTGTCCGTCATTTATTTTTATATTTCAACAACCCATAGTGTTTACCCTAACAACCTGTATATCAAAAGACTTTCCATCAAATTGAATTTTCAAATTCAAAGGATTTAGTTGAACAAAAAAAGTTATGTGAGCCCGTACCTTGGCTGTGAGCCGTAGCACCTTAAAGCATACTTAATCTGTACCCTACCTCAGATTTTATCTCGCTCGCACCATACTACTCGCGGCCTGAGTGAGAGCGAGACGGGATGGGGTGCTGGCGGATCTCAAGTCTCGAAAAGTTTAGGTACTTAGTTGCTTTTTACGGTGGAAATAATGGTAGTTTAAAAAAAACACTGCTTTATAGTTAGTTCAGTTACTATGCAAAGCTTCATGATCTAATTTGAAGAATTTTTTGAATACCAGCGGTTTATAGTTCTGTTTAGAGGTAACTTTGGATTTTTTTTCTATCGAGAAAATTGTAAGTAATCGTGTTTTCGCCAAACGTAAGACCTAGTATCAATCCTCAACTTTAACAATAGGTATTTATTTCAAAATTAATGCTGCAGTATTTTCGGCATAACGAAGGATCATGCTAAGCAATTTGAGGTAGGGTAGGCCCTTAAGTATTCTACCATTATCAATTAACCATTTCCCTAAAAATATTCCTCGGCACCAATGGTGACCCCCCCCAAAATCTTGGGCTGCGACCGCGCCTGAGCTTTTGTCAGTAATAGTGGAGCTCAACTCAGAACTTAAGGAGTTCAACGAGAGCTCATAGACAAACAGTGGTAGGTGCAATAACGAGAATTGAGGAATAAATATGCAGCGAAATAAAAGGGTGGGGCGGGTGGCTATTTAACTTTAAAGAAATGCTCTATTAAAGTTAAATACCCCCCCCTCTTACGCGTGTACCAATGGGGGGGCTACACACATGTTCGGGGCGGCATGTCCGGCGGTTCGGCAAACCCGGACGGTGAAATCGAATAGGTATAAATGTAGATTGTAGATTTATAGCACCATGTATCTATCAACATAATTATAATTTATCTGTCATTGCTAATTTGTTTATACTTTGTACTTATTGTAGTATTTTTATTTTAGGTAAACCATCTTCACATATATAAATATAATTAATACTACCTGTTTCCCGCGACTTTGTCTGAAATCCAGGATAAAAAGTAGCCTATGTCCTTTTCCGGGTCATAGTCTACCTATGTGCCAAAGGACATTGACCATCCATATATGGGAGTTGGACCAAGTGCTGCCCAGAATGGACACATAGTGCATTGTGTTTCTTGGGTTTATACTAGTCTATAATCCAAAGCTCAATAAAATCTATCCGAGGAGTTTTGAGAAAAACGATTTTTTGTTGAGTATTTTTTATTGATGAATACCAACCAACCGGTGGTGCATTTGATTAAATAATGACAGTAATTATGTTAAAAAACACATTATTATTTCATTTGTATGCATATCATTTACATGTTAAATATTTTTTACTGACCATCCATTTATGGGAGTTGGGCCAAGTGCTGTCCAGAATGGACACATAGTGCATTGTGTTCCTTGGGCTTGTACTAGTCTGTACACCAAAGCTCAATAAAATCTATCCGAGGAGTTTTGAGAAAAACTATTTTTTGTTGAGTATTTTTTATTGATGAACACCAACCATGGTCAACCACAATGGCGCATTTAATTAAATAATGACAGTAATTATGTAAAAAAACACATTCTTATTCCATTTTTATGCATATGATTTACATTGTGGTGTAAAGCACTTGTCAATGCATATTCAACGAGTCCAAACACGATGGTGCTGTCTTGTTTGGTTGAGGAGTTCCTATGGGTACTTGCTCCATCACCAGACTCTGGATACTACCTTGGACTATACTAAGTACTTGTCAAGACAAAGCCAACGAGTCCAAACATGATGGTGCTATCTTGTTTGGTTGAGGAGTTCATATGGCCACCTTCCGGCTCCATCATCAGACCCTGGACACTGCCTAGTATAAGGCACTTGTCAATGCATATTCAACGAGTCTAAACACGACGGTGCTGTCTTGTTTGGTTGAGGAGTTCCTATCGGCACCTTCCGGCTCCATCACCAGACCCTCGATGCAACCTTGGCCTATACTAGGTAATTATCAAGACAAAGCCAACGAGTTCAAACACAATGGTGCTATCTTGTTTGGTTGAGGAGTTCCTATGGCCACCTTCCGGCTCCATCATCAGACCCTGGACACTGCCTAGTATAAGGCACTTGTCAATGCATATTCAACGAGTCCAAACCCGACGGTGCTGTCTTTTTTGGTTGAGAAGTTCTTATCGGTATTCCGGCTCCATCACCAGACCCTGGATGCACCCTTGGGCTATACTAGGTACTTATCAAGACAAAACCAACGAGTTCAAACACGATGGTGCTATCTTGTTTGGTTGAGGAGTTCCTATGGCCACCTTCCGGCTCCATCATCAGACCCTGGACACTGTCTAGTGTAAAGCACTTGTCAATGCATATTCAACGAGTCCAAACTCGATGGTGCTGTGTTTGGTTGAGGAGTTCCTATGGATACCCGCCGGCTCCGTATAAAGGCAATAACTTTTTAACCCTGGGACCGTTTTTTTTTTTTTAATTTTTGTATTTATAATTTGATGCAAGGAACCATTTGGAAGCACTCCCATGGCTGGGCAGCATTTGGTCCAAATTGTTCAATATCCTTTCATCCAAATCCGTTCTGCAGTTTTAGCGTGAAAGCGTATCAAACAAACTCACTTTCGCATTTATAATATTAAAAGTTAATAATAATTAATAATAAAGTTAGGATATACTTACAAAATATTTTACAACATGTTAAAAGAGTAACCATGGAATTTGTTCCCTATTCTTCTCCATACGAAACAACCTTTTAGAAGGAGCACCTAGAATCAATTATATTTGCTTGTACATTTTGACGTTCAAAAGTGCATTTTAATGGTCTAAATTAATTATCTATCTTCGTCGTTCGGCTTAGCTTCGAATTGTATTGTGATTACCTAAGCTAGGCTAGATGCAGAACGAACTTCCCCGATCGGCACGAGCCGAATGAAAACCAAATAAGTAAAGGTACCTAGTAAAGAAAAATTGGTTTATTAAATATATAAAACTGCTTCGATTATTCCTTCGGGTCGACTTTGTTGTTCAACAACTGCTGCCGAATCGAATGTGCCGACCCGAACAAGTGTGCAGTACTCCTATGTTGTGAAAATGCCAGATGGTCAATGCCACTTATAATCGATTCTATACGATTTACTGCGATTATACTAAATCGATTTGAATTAGCTATGAGAACAGCAGGTACTTATGTCGACTATTTCAATTCATAAGTTTTTTATCGGATGGAAATCGTCATGGTTTCGAATAGTCTCACAATACAAAACGCCTGTATTCCCCGTAGGGCTAGCCAGACACAGAAGATAACTTATTGGTAAATTGTGTGAGTTGGTAATACTTGGAGTTGTATCCATACATAAGTAACTCTGTCTGTCTGTCTATCTGTCTGTCTGTATCCTTTTCACGCCTAAACTACTGAACGGATTTCGATAAAATTTGGCAAGGAGATAGATGGCATCCCGGGGAAGGACATAGGCTACTTTTTATCGACATACCACGCGGGCGAAGCCGCGGGCGGAAGCTAGTTACTTATATACTTATTACTTTTACTTATATAATAATATAAATTTGAAAGTAACTCTGCCTGTCTGTCTATCTGTCTGTCTGTCTGTATGTTACCTTTTCATGCCTAAGCCACTGAACGGATTTCGATAAAATTTGGCAAGGAGATAGATGGCATCCCGGGGAAGGACATAGGCTACTTTTTATCGACATACCACGCGGGCGAAGCCGCGGGCGGAAGCTAGTTACTTATATACTTATTACTTTTACTTATATAATAATATAAATTTGAAAGTAACTCTGCCTGTCTGTCTGTCTGTCTGTCTGTATGTTACCTTTTCATGCCTAAGCCACTGAACGGATTTCGATAAAATTTGGCATGGAGATAGATGGCATCCCGGGGAAGGACATAGGCTACTTTTTATCGACATACCACGCGGGCGAAGCCGCTGGCGGAAGCTAGTATTCAATAGAATAAACAGCTTTGCAGCATTTCTTATTATGAAAAAAAGCTAAAGTTATTTTCAGTTTACTGCTGTTCCGATTGTAATTAAATGGTTTGCTTTCTATTATTATTAGTATTAGTATATGATTGAGGAGCTCGTGGCTAAGTAATAACAGCCGCACGGGTCGATCCATCAGGTTAAGCTACGCTTGCCAGGGTTAGTCCGTGGATGGGTGATCTTTACATATCGAGACTCCTCCGTGCCTCGGAAAACACGTTAAGCCGTTGGTCCCGGCTGTCATTTGTGGATCTTTGACAGTCGTTACGGGTCGTCAGAAGCCCGAAAGTCTGACAACCAGTCTAACCAAGGGGTATCGTATTACCCAGTTACTGGGTTGTGGAGGTCAGGTAGGCAGTCGCCCCATGTAAAATGCTGGTATTCAGCTGCATCCGGTTAGACTGGAAGCCGACCCCAACATAGTTGGGAAAAGGTTAGGCAGATGATGAGTATCTATATAATTATTTGTATTGTATTAGTCTGTACCTACTATAGATTTCCACATGAAAGATTTCCAATATTTTGTAACTAAGTATAATATTTTGATTTTAAAGTGTCTATATTGAAAGGCCTACATTGTCCCCACATGCCTACTAACACTGTAATTTGAAAATATTGTAAAAGCCAATTAATTATTTTTAAAAGAGTAACCGTGGAGTTTCTTGCTGGCTCTTCTCCATAGGAAACGAGCAATTGGAACCGTGCACCTAGCTTGTGACGTTTCATAAGTGCCCATGTAGGTTTATGAGAAATAAAAATATTTTGATTTGATTTGAAAACATGGAATTTTTTGCCCGTTCTGCGCCATAGGAACCTGACTAATCGACTCCTTGACAATTCAAAAGTGCCTGTAAATGGCTGGAATTAATGCTTTGAGCTGCGGTGACCATCGGATGAGCCGTTGACTTAGGTATTTGACACAAGTAAACGACACCGTTTTACATATTTGTATAAATATTTAATACCTACCTACATCTACATAACATCGTGAAAATACTATTTTCAGTACAAAAGAGTGCTACGTAGAATTTGTGCACATAAAAACCACATGTTCCTAAGATAATTGTGGTGACGTAGAATGGACATGGACATAATACAATCATTGTATAAGCGAAAGACTGATACGTATTATACAGTATGTTAACTAACAAAGGCCGTTCCCGTTAACCTGCAATAGTATAGCGTGTATACAAGCTAAAAAAAAAAAAACAAAAAAAAAAAAAAAAAATATTTTATGTCTTGAAATGTTCACAAAACGATTAAATTAAAACGTAAAAGAAACTCTGTACACGCACACTTGTATTTCAACGTAGAAAAACAAGTATGACAAGTGGGCGTGTACAGAGAGTTTATTTTCCGTAACAATTTAATATTTTTTGTGAAATTTTTACTATGCAAAAATAAAAATAAACTTTTTTTTTTTTAATATTTTTTTTTTTTGCATGTATACACGCTATACTATTGCAGGTTAATGGGAACGCCCTTTGTTAGTTAACATACTGTATTATCTGCCTACCTTTTCCCTCGGGTCGGCGTCCCGTCTAACCGGATGCAGCTGAATTCCCCAACGTATAGCGACAGTCTATCTGACTTACATATCCTAGTAACTTTCTAACGATACTCTTTGGTAAGACTTGTTGTTAGACTTTCCGGTTCACTGCTGGACATAGGCCACTCCCAAGCTGTGCCACAAGCCACAACATCCTATCAGGGGGCCAAGTCTAAGTACTAATTTACAAATGTGTCAGTGGTCTCGCAATGATGAGTTTTTATCAGATTTTGTTCGGCATATCTTGATCTCTTGATACCCCTATAGGCTGTCAAAGATCTAAAAGTGTTTTCCGAGGCAAGTATCGGTATGAAATGGATCAAATCAAAAGTCATTTATTCAAACTAGGCTGAGAATCAGCACTTTTCGAACGTCAAAATTACATAAGACAGTCCCCCAAAACGCCCACCCTTCACCACTTCCTAGTGCTTTAGCTGGGAAGAAGTGGCGCAACAAACTCCCCAGCAGATGATGGCAAGCAGCGGATGGTTCACAGACTGACAGCGGTAAGCGTAGCTTAAACCTTAGCAAAGCTCATTGATTTATTATGGAATATGCGTGTGATTCAAATAAGGGTCAAGTATTTTTTTTTATAAACTATATTACTTCAGAATTATGCGTCCATCAATATTTTTCAATAATATTTCTTTTTGAGCGAGAAATTAATTTTTTTAAAGTGCCAAAAATCTGTGGGAAATTCTTATACTTGAAAAGCGACGCTATTGGTCAGAATGGATGTGACGTAACAGTCTATGATAACAATCAAAATGTCAATGTGTTTTGTAGGAGTGTTTGACATTGACTCGACACTTGTTTGTTTGTTGTCCTAAACTGTCACGTCACCACACCAAGCGCACCAAATGGAGGGCGTTTAAATAACCCGGGACAGTTGGATATTCAAAAAAAAATAATTAAGTTCTTTAAATTGCTTTTTTGCCGTCGAATTTTTTTTTACTATTAATTGGCGATGTAAGCTATCGAATAAAAAAAATACATGCTTATATTGACCTTGGTAGATCGATCTGGCTGTCTATGGCTGTTACTGAAGTGTCTGCTACACGGTCGCCAACCGCGTCCCGACAGAGGTGACCTTGGTGGTTTACAACCGTGTAGATGATGTTTACTACCAAAAGACATTGTTCGGCGTCCATACATCGTTCGCCTAAGAACCAACATAGACGTCAATTTACTTTTTGTGTTGTAAATAATGCATATTTTCGAGAATTGTAAAAAATCTAAAATCCGAAAGTAATTTTGGGGTTATAATTAGACCGATAGAAACATATTAACGTAGCGTTTATTAGTGAAAATAAGGCTTATTCCGATCGGAACCCACATTGTGGGATCCGTTAGGAACGTGGAAAAAATGAATGGTATTTTGTTCCGATCGCAACGCACCGGCAGCGTTAGCAGGCCTCTCTCTTAGAATAATACTATTGAAGTGACATTCTTTTTATTTTAATATTTAAATCCTGTTACCTACTTTACTATTTATCTCGATATTAGGTATATAGGTACTCTTTATTTTCATTTATCGATTCAAGCAGGTGACACATAGTGGAATCGGATCAGAACAAAATATATTAGTACGGATCCGATTGTGGGATCCGATCGGAATAACCCTAAAATAAATACATTGGATTTTATCTTCAAACGTTTCATTATATTTATGTACTATTAGGTCGTTAGAACCATTTTTTCTTACTAATTTATTTGTAGTTATGATCAATTTATAAATGTACTCTGAGTGACAAAATATTGACACTGTCATGACTATCAAATGACGAAGTGTCATGTCATCTGTCAATTCATCGACTGTCAGTGTCGATGTTGCTCGTTTCACACAGCGCTTTCAATCGCTTTATTCTGTTTGTAACTAAAAACCATAATCATAGATCAAGCGCTAAATTAAAACAGAAAATAATGGCGCTGTAAATTAATAAGACCGGAGTGAATTACTTTTTAAAATGTTTTCGAAATTATGAAGTGTCCGTTCTATTGTAATAATTGTAATGTAAATTATAAAAAAAAACTATTCATGATTGTAAAGGTTTCATACGTGTTGATTCATAGGCCATTTTTGACAATGTTCTTTGAAACAGCTCTGCCGGTCGTCAAACAATGTCACCTCTGTCGGACACGCGGCTGGCAACCGTGTTGCAGGCACTTAACCACGACTCCCTCTCATGTAATACTACACTATCTAATTCACTTAGCCTTGATTATTGTCCACTTTTAAAATGACCATGAGTTTAAACACTATAATTAAACTATGTACTTTCAAAACATACGAATCTTCTAATATATAGAATTAACTTGCAAACCAAGTAATTTCAAGGAGAAATTACCATAGATGTCTATCTTATGCATAATACATGAGAGAATCTTGGATATTGTCCATTGTCCTCGGTATGTAAAGATGGTCACCCATCCATGGACCAACCCCGGCAAGCGTAGCTTAACCTGTTGGATCGACCCGTGCGGGTATTATTACTTAGCCACGAGCTCCTTGGTTATTACTATTTGCTCATAGTATATTATCGTATAAATTATGGTATAGACCCTATACCATAATTTATACAATAATATATTATGTATTATTCATCTTACTTATTATAATATTCGGCACTCGACATAAATGGTCAAGCCGCTATTCATATTGAGATGACATTAGGTATCTACTAAGAGGAGGAGGGGGGAGGAGCTCGTGGCTAAGTAATAACAGCCGCACGGGTCGATCCATCAGGTTAAGCTACGCTTGCCGAGGTTGGTCCGTGGATGGGTGACCATCTTTACATACCGAGACTCCTCCGTGCCTCGGAAAGGGCGTGAAGCCGTTGATCCCGGCTGTCATTTGTGGATCTTTGACAGTCGTTACAGGTCGTCAGAAGCCCGAAAGTCTGACAACCAGTCTTACCAAGGGTTATCGTATTACCCAGTTAGTGGGTTGTGGAGGTCAGATAGGCAGTCGCTCCATGAAAAGTACTGGTATTCAGCTGCATCCGGTTAGACTGGAAGTTGACCCCAACATAGTTGGGAAAAGGCTAGGCAGAGATTTTTATTAGGTACAATCGAACAAGCTATTTGGTATACAGGCAGGTAACATGCAACTACTTTAAACAATTTTGTGTGTGTTTTCAGTAGTCAACAATCCTTTGACGTCACTTTCCTAAGCCTTAAGCTCAAGAAGTTAAATTACACACACAATCAAAATGAATTTTGGCAGTGTAGCGAAAAATAAATATATTTTGCCTGTATACCAAATAGCTTGTTCGACTGTACCTACTCATACTATAATCATCATACTTTGTTTAATTATAAATATGAACGAAAATATACGACTAGAATATCTATCTGCCCATTGACTTAAATTGCCACAGACGATAAAAAACCCTTATTCATAAGCAGAAATAGAGATTTTTGCCGCGCAAACCGCGCGATCCCGCTGGAACGATATCGTTCCACCGCAGCCGTACGCCGATTTCCGTGCGGAACAGCGGCCCGCCGCATTCTTACAGTTTAAAGATTAAAATTACTATATACAATGTATTATAATTACGGTGCATCTATTCATAAATCGTGAAAAAAAAATCAGCTGTTCGAAAAAAAAAAAAAAAACATACATACATTTATGTTCGCATAGCTCGTCAAAATGTAGGGAACAGCTGTTTTTTTTCGCGATTTCAGGGTTGTTCCAATAGTGAAAGTTGTTCATAATGATGTGTACAATGACCTTTTAAGGCTCTTACATACTGGCGCGATTCGCCACGTGACGCGAATTTCAACAAAACAATTTCTGAGAAAACTTCACGGCGAACAATGCGCCGGCGTCGCGTCGCGCGACGAATCGCCCCAGTATGTAAGAGCCTTTACACAACTAACATCAGTCATTTAATTTAGTACATAGTGCATATAATAATAGGTAATACGGGCTGATATCCGCAACTCCACGAAATAGCGCGTATTTTGCGTTGGTAAAATCGGTTCAACTTTGGCGGTCATTTAATATGATTGTGTGGTAATAAGTAGTTTCCGCATAATTCGAAAAATAAAACGGATTATTAGACAACAGTCGGCCGGAAAATTGTGCTAAAAATCTACATCTACACTAATATTATAAAGAGGAAAGATTTTTATTTTGGTGTGTATGTTTGTAATGAATAAACTCAAAAACTACTGCGCCGATTTCAAAAATTCTTTCACCTTTAGAAAGCTACATTCACCCTGAGTAACATAGGCTATAATTTATAAAGATTACACGCGGGCGAAGCCGCTGGTGGCCGCTAGTTATTTATAATTTAACGTAAGTACATATTTTACAAAATTATTCTCATTTTCATAACTGTATGCAATACAAAAATATGTAACGCACCGCTAAGTAGCGAGACGCCCATGTGTATAAACCGCATGCGTTTTTTTCATCGCAATGTGCGCATTTTTATTACATGCCATCCTTCACAGATCATGCGGTAACAAATAAATGTTATAAAAAAACTAAAACCCAACTTCGACAAAGAGTCAAATTCTGTCAAATTCTTGCGCGCTAGGTTACCTTCTAATGCCGTGATCCGACGATGCACCATATTGCGGACGGACACCGACGAGCCCGCACGACGCACCGTGGGAAGGTGTACGTGCGGGGTATCGCAGACATCGGAAGTTCCTCGGTGCGCGATGCGTGGCGGTCTGTGGTGGTAACGTCATTACACTCGCGACAATCTAAGAAGTCGGTTTTGACGTTTCGTTCTCGTACTTGTAATAAAACGATATGCCTTGAGAATCAGTTAGCAATGTAGATAAGTCATCGATTACAAACTCTCTAAGGGCTGATTTCATCAAAGTCAGATATCTTTTATCCGTGGAATAAAATTGTCGTCTGACAGTTTTCAGAAAAAACTGTCAAAAATTCTTTTATTATCAGAGTAAGACTTATACTCGGTATAAAATTTTGGTGAAATTCGCCCAAGTATGTTTAATCGATATGTCTCGAGATTTTGTATTTATGAAACAATTTTTATAGCTGTCAAAACGGACTTCTTAGATTGTCGCAAGTCTAGTGACGTTATCACATGCTTCAAAAACGGTGAAGGAAAATATCGTGCAGGAAACATGCCTTTTTTTTGTTGGAAAATTATCAAATAACTCTGGACGGCGTGTCAGACTCTTACTTACTAAAACCGACCCGTGTTCCTTCAGTTGCCTGTAAGTTGCCAGAGGCCACGTTATCCCTTTCGGACTTTCCCGCGACCCCGGCAGGCATCGGCCCTAGCGGACCCCGTCAATAGGGAATATGCATGTATTTTTTAAATATTTTTATTCGATAGTTTACATCGTCAAATAATAGTAAAAAAAAATTCGACGGCACAAAAGCAATTTAAAGTAGTTAAAAAAATGTTTAAAAATGTCCAACCGATCCGGGCTATTTAAACGCTCTCCATTTAGCGCGCTTGGTGTGGTGACGTCACAGTCCGTAAAAACAGACAAGCAACTGTCAAGTCAACGTCAAACACTCCTTTTTCTATGAGCGTTTGATTGACTTGACATTGACATTTTGATTGTTATATCGGATTGTTACGTCACATCCGCTCTTAGCCTTTTCAAGTATTTGAATTACCCACAGTTTTTTTGGACTTTAAAAAAATAATTTCTCGCTCAAAAAGAAATTTTATTCAAAAATATTGATGGAGGCATAATTCTGAAGTAACTTAGTTTATAAAAAAAAATATTTGACCCATATTTGAATCACATGCATATTCCCTATTGTGCTGACATCTATATGAGGCAACCCATGCCTGAGAGATATTTCTCGACGGCATGTGAAGCCAAGTCAGAGGCCCATGGGCGGCTTTAAAACTCTGACACCAAATTATTCACTAACCACACGAACAGATTAGTGCCGTATTGCAAGTAAACGTGACACGGTTTTATGGAAAGCAGGGCTTGAAATACCGTTAAAAATATGGTATCGTTACAGCCTTCTGATGCGGGTATCGTTAACTAATAAATAACGTTATATTATTTACCGTTATATCTGGCACATTTTACCGTTAAACATACGTAACGTTAAAATCTAAGGTAACGATAATTTTATCGTTATAATTAGTTTTGTTACCGTCGCTCTCGTCCAATTGCAAAAGAATGTCAGATTGCATCGACGCTAAGACTGCCGTACGACTATTTGCGCGTTTAATAGATATTGGTGCCGATTCTCTTGTACACCGAACTAAACTAACTAAACTATCACTAAAATTCCTTACTTTTTACTATGAGAATTTTAGAGCTATTCTGCCAAAAAAAATCTCTAAATTTAAAAATTATTTTGACAGAACTAAAATCGAATTTGACAATCGCGACTCCACTTGGTACCTACTTGTTTGCCTACCACGTGATTTTTTTTGAGCCGGAGAAGCGCGCAATTTGGTCGTCTCGACGTATTTTTATATGGAATTTTTCACTTTTTGGAAGAAAACAAAAAAATTAAATTACCAATATGCAGAATATTACGGGTTTGCGGGTGGCAAAGGGGGTCAAAATTTTCATTATTTTTGCGATAGGACACACCGTTTTCGAGATATAAGCAAAAGAAAATAAAAAAAAGATCCAGTACCGTTTTGCAACTGAATTCGAGGTGTCGGTTTGAATTTTAGTTCATGACATCTAATTTTATTCCACACATTTTTAATCGTGATTAAAAATAGTCAGAGTTAGTTAGAGGATTTTAGATATAGAACAAAAATTTTGGTTGAAACGTCAAATTCAGAATAGCATTTTCACTAAATTAAAACTCAGTGCCATCTTAGTGCTGTCAAACTAAATTATAGTTAAGTTGTGTCACTTTAGTCTATTTTCAGAATAGGAAATCGTCGTTTGACAGGAATAAACTAAATTTTAGTGATTTTTAGTTTAGTTTAGAGAATTTGTGACAAAAGAATCGGCACCAATATCTTATCATTGCTATTCTGTGTTGTGCTTGTACTTGAGAATATACTTGGTTGGTTGGTCCACCGTGTTCTGTAAGCGCGTACGACTGCCGTGAGCGGTGAGAGATATGAAGACGACAAACGAAATGGCAACAGCGCCGACAGGGTGTGAGAGTGAGAGGGGCGCGCGCGCATGTAGGCCGCGGCCGCCTTTGAGGCGGGCTGGCAACGTCGCTTAAAATAACAAAATAATACCGATAATTTTTTACCGCTATTTTTACAATAACGTTAAAAATACCGGTAATTTTTACCAAAAATGTTAACGTTATTATTATGTTATGCTACTAAGTAACGCTACCAAATTGTACCGATATCGAAGTATCTCTACGGAAATACCGTTACTTAACGTTACTTTTAATGTGAATTGGTATCGTTTTCAAGCCCTGATGGAAAGTGTATTGTCAACACTTTCCCTAACGCCTCAGAAGCGCTCAGAAGATATATAATATCCGATGAATAGGCAATGATATTATAATTATAATCTTATATCTATATTTATAAAAAATGAATCCCTTGGTCACGCCATGACGCGTGAACGGCTGAACGGATCTGGATGAAATTTGGCACATAGGTAGACCATGAACTGGAGAAGGACATAGGATACCTTTTATCCCGATATTCCCACGGGATCGAGACTTATGCGAGTGAAACCGCGGGGCGCAGTTCGTATTATATAACATCATTGTGAATAGGTTATTGAATGGCGCCTCATTTGTTTTTGTTGCGTTGTATTAAAACAAAAGAGTTTCTTACGTCGTGATAGTAAACTGCAGATATAGCACGTTTTTCATTTAAGGGCGCACCCTACCTCAGATTTTATCCCGCTCGCACCATACTACTCGCGACCTGAGTGAGAACGAGACGGAGTGGGGCGCTAGCGGCTCTAGAGCGTCGAAAAGTTTAGGTAATTGCTTTATACTGTGAAAATAATGGTAATTAAAAATAAATGACACACATAAGACCTGCTTTATAGTTAGTTCAGTTATCATGCAAAGTTTCATGATCCAATTTAAAGTATTTTTTTAATACCAGCGCAGCGGTTTATAATTCTGTGCAGAGGTAACTTTGGATTTTTTTTCTATCGAGAAAATTTTATGTAATCGTGTTTTCGCCTCACATAAGACCTAGCATCAATCCTCAACTTTAACATATATTTATTTCAAAATTAATGCTGCAGTATTTTCGGCATAACAGAGGATCATGTTAAGCAATTTGTGATTGGGTGCGCCCTTAAGAATAAACCGTCGACTGCTTCATGTGGGACGCTCACGAAGAGGATTGCTAACAAGGCTCGGAACGGTTTACAAAATACCGGTTTATTCGGTTTTTCTCTGAACTTTCCATAAGAACGTTTATTTAATTTAAAATAACTTTATTTAATTATACAAAAACTTTATATAATACTCTTGCAAATACCGGTTTTAAAAAACCGGTTTATGCGCACGAATCCGAGTACATTATAACGGTTTGAAAAAACCGGTATCCGAGCCTTGATGTTTGTTACGTTAGCTGCGCGGTTCATTAGTTTGTCGACCACGCATCCGTGCGCAGCGTGGCCGTGTGTTGCAGTGCTTCTCCATAGGAACCTACTACGCTTTGGAATGGGCAACTAGCTTCATCTTTCTGACTGACCGACCCCTTGACAATTCAAAAGTGCCTGTAATTGGTTTATTTGAAATAAATGCTTTGAGTTTGAGTTTGTATGATCCCGCCTACAATTCAAAGCGAAGCTAAAACAACGAAAGTCGCTTGTTATTCCAGTCATTGTCATAATTTTTTTGTTCTGGACCAGAACCTTCTTGTTACATATTGTTCTATATTGAAGGTTTTTCAGACGTTTTTTTAAAGAAAGCAAGTTTTAAATGTTATAACTTAATTTTAAATACCCCACGAACCCTGAACCGTAAACGCAATGTTTTGCGTGTCTTACGTTGCGCACTACCGTAAACAGCGATTTTTTACACCTAAAAAAAAATAAAGTAATAAAAACTAAAACCCAACTACGACTAAAAAGGTATAAACAAGACATCACAGACAGACAAATTAAAAATCCGGAGTCACACGGACATAAATCGAACTGATTCCGTGTGACTCCGGAATTTTCCCTTCGTCCCGTTTAGTACCTACAGAACTCGTGCAGAAATTTTTACACTCTCTAGACAAAACACGGAATGACCTATTTATCTTTCTAGTATTATAAATAACTAGATAGGCCATCAGTGAGCAATCTATCATAACACTTTGACATTTCAAAGATAACTTTGTTTACTTTAGGCCGGTTTAATGAAGCGTGGTGATTTTAATTATTAGATTAAATTAGCTAATAAAGCATAGTATTCAATCAATCTGCCTAGCCTTTTCCCAACTATGTTGGGGTCGGCTTCCCGTCTCACCGGATGCAGTTGAATACCAGTATTTTACATGGAACGACTGCCCATCAGACCTCCACAACCCAGTAACTGGGTAATACGAAACCCCTTGGTAAGACTGGTTGTAAGACTTTCTGGCTTCTGACGACTCGTAACGACTGTCAAAGATCCACGAATGACAGCCGGGACCAACGACTTAACGTGCTTTCCGAGGTACGGAGGAATCTCGATATGTCAAGATGGTCACCAATCCACGTACTAACCCCGGCAAGCGTAGCTTAACCTGATGGACGACCCGTGCGGCTGGTATTACGTGCACAATGCTGAGACTAACGCTAACGTCTCGTCTTTGTGAGACGGAGCGGGCAATCAAAGATAACCACAACGCCTAGCGCCATCTCATATCGAAAAGCAGAGTTAATTAATGAATACTTATCTTTATTTTTCATAATTTCCTGACCTTTTAGACTCGTGAAACTTTTATCTCTTTTTATCTGTAAACTATAGAACACAAAAATTGCAAAAATAAAACAATATTTGCTGCACATTGATTTCGACACCTCTTTTTTATGGTAGTGAATCGTCAAATGACTTCTCCCGCTCTGGGCGGAGCGGAAGGGCGTGTCAGACTTTTACTGACTATAACCCACCCGTGTTCCTTCAGTTGCCTGTTGCCAAGGTCCCGGTATCCCTTTCGGACTTTCCCGCAACCCTGGCAGTGATTTCGACACCTAAGTAGGCACCCATAGACCCACTGGTCATATCACGTAAGATAATTATGACAAGGGGACATTGCGATTGGTGCTTTCGTCACGATGTTTTCCTTCACTGTTATAAACCATGACATGTTTAGCTTTTTCTTTATTGGATTTTTCCATTTGGTATTTTCCTAATAACAGCCCAGAGTCTGGTTTTGTGCCCGGTTGGTGGCGATAGGGTTACATGGGACTTTTACATAACTGTCTACCTCGTTGGTTCAGTGGTCGTAAGCGCTACTGCTAAACATGAGGTCATGGGTTCGATTCCTGGGTCGGGCAAAGTGTTACTGGGTTTTTCTATCTGGAATTTGTCAGTAGCAGCCGGGAGTCTAGATTTGGGCCCGGTTGATGGCAATAGATCGCCCCCTATTACATGGGACTTAAACAACGTGAAATGTGGGTGTACTCTTTGACGATACTGGCGTGATGTCATGCCAAGTGTACTATTTTTAATTTCAATCAGGCGAACGCACGCAAGGCAGTCATTCTGTTACTATATGTTTGTTCGTCTATTATTTTAACATGGCTCGAGATATTCTCATATATTGTAGAATATATTATAATATTTAACAATAATGAAATAAAATACAATAGACGTTGATATACAGGGTGTAAGGGTAAACACTCTTGTCATTCAAACCATGGATAGTTGACTTAAATATAAAAATAAATGACAGAAAACAACAAAAAAAAAACCTTATTTTCATTAAAAGATTTTAAAAAGTTTCTATCCGACATCGTGCTCGCTAGCGAAACAGCTGACTAACTGAGGGAGGGGTCGCTCCTCCATGCCTCGGAAAGCACGTCAAGTCGTTAGTCCCGGCTGTCATTCGTGTATCTTTGACAGTCGTTAAGGGTCGTCAGAAGCCCTGGCTGACTGGATGTCAGACTTTACTGATAACCAGTCTTGCCAAGGTGTATCGTATTACCCTTACTGGGTTGTGGAGGTCAGATAGGCAGTCGCTCCATGTAAAATACTGGTATTCAGCTGCATCCGGTTAGACTGGAAGCTGACTTTAACATATTTGGGAAAAGGCTAGGCAGATTGATACATAGGCTAACAATATTATACACATCGCGTAATATTCCTTTCATTATTTGCTCCTTTTCTCAACTAAGTTGGGGTCGGCATTCAGTCTAACCACAAATGAACACAGATGGTTCACTCCCCAAATCATTTAAAAAATAAAAAGCGACTCTTGATACGACACAATAAAGTGCAATTCAGTTCGCACAGTGCTAATTACCTACGGTTATATTCATCTAGAAGTTGCCACTCTTTCTATCGCGTTACTCTTATATCTTCTGCCTACTTTACACCCACTGAATAGGGAATATGCATGTGATTCAAATATGGGTCAAATATTTTTTTTATAAACTATATTACTTGAGAATTATGCCTCCATCAATATTTTTGAATAAAATTTCTTTTTGAGCGAGAAATTAATTTTTAAAAGTCCAAAAAAACAGTGGGTAATTCAAATACTTGAAAAGGCTAAGAGCGGATGTGACGTAACAATCCGGGATAACAATCAAAATGTCAATGTCAAGTCAATCAACAAGTGTCAAGTCAATGTCAAACGCTCATAGAAAAAGGAGTGTTTGATGTTGACTTGACAGTTGCTTGTCTATTTTCACGGACGGTGACGTCATCACACCAAGCGCGCCAAATGGAGGGCGTTTAAATAGCCCGGATCGGTTGGATATTTTTAAACATTTTTTTAACTACTTTAAATTGCTTTTTTGCCGTCGAATTTTTTTTAACTATTATTTGACGATGTAAACTATCGAATAAAAAGATTAAAAAAATACATGCATATTCCCTATTGGACCGACAAGACGGGCCCGCCGCGTACTTGTAGCTTCATACCTAAAATGCTGAGTGCGCCTTCTGTATTTATCTGTGGTCTAACCAGATGAAGGATAAAGGTCTACGAATGACAACCAGGACCAATGGCTTAACATGCTTTCAGTGAATCTGAAGAGTATCCGTATGAAATGGATGATCACCCATCCACGAAACAACCGTGGCAAACGTAGCTTAGCCTTCGTTCGACCCGTGCGGCTGTTATTACTTAGCCTTTTCGGGCGTAATCCTCATAACAAACAATTTTCAACATTTTTCTAAGAAAACAGTTCACATAGAAAATACAAAATATCATGCCACAACCCCGTGTAAACGCAACCACCCACGTCACGAATTAGATTTAAAAATAAACACATACGTAGAAATCTGCCCACCCTACGACCAGTAAGCAAACACACGGGACAGGCGGTGTGGTCACACGACTGTCCGTTGAATTATTGAAACGGTATCGATCGACGGTAACCTTACCACACGTTTGACATTTAGTAGTGACATAGAGTAGGTATAAATGGAGAAGCGACACTTGATTGACGCGCATTCTAAATGTCTATAATTTATACATATACAAAGTGCCGCTACAATGGCGACATTAACACACTTATACGATTTCACATATTCGTTTTATGAAAATATTTGAATTTCATTAAACGTTATTATTTATTGATTTATTTACAATTTTCTAAATTACCATCCTGGAGCAACCTGTACTTAAAGAACTATAGCGAAGAGGTCATTTGCCGGGGTCACGGATCATATGTAGGCGAATTGAAGGAAAGCCGCGCAATTTCTTAGAAATTATGGCGACAAAGGATCTTAACAGATAGAACGTAAGCCAGCTGGTAGGTAACTTCATGAATGAATCTTTTACACAGAGTGATCTCAATTTCGGGCTTCTGACGACCCGTAACGACTGTCAAAGATCCTCGAATGACAGCCGAGACCAACGGATTAACGTGCTTTTCGAGGCACGGAGGAGTCTCGACATGTAAAGGTGGTCACCTATCTACGGACCAACCCCGGCAAGCGTAGTTTTACCTGATGGGTCGACCCTTGCGGCTGTCATTACTTAGCTACTTTATGTATATGTAAAGTAACATATAACTAAGAAATCTCGATGTTTTGTCGTAAAAATCGTGCGAAGCAGGAGCGGGTCCCTAGTTAAATATAGATATTAACCTCTTGATCTTTGTAAGAAACACATCCGATATGAACTATAATCTATTTCAAATAAGATTAGACATTGAAACAAACCTTTTTACAGTCCGGTCAACCGATTTTGACTTCTATACCATAGGCATAAGGATTGCATTAAAAGCAAAAAAGGTTACACAAAACCAACTGTCTACTGCAACTTCCATTTGTCATGCCACCAACGCAATAGAATTCAAAATCGGTTGAACGGACTGTAAAACAGGTTTATTTGAATGTCTAATCTTATTTCAAATGGAGTAGGTATAGTTATGTCAAAAACAAACATTTTTTCCCGAAACCGAAATCTTTTGTACTTTATTTATTTATATATTTAATACTTTTTTACTTACTTAAGCACACAAATGTACAGAGGCGGACTTAATGCCATAGGCATTTTCTACCAGTCAACCAAAGTGTACTTGTCTACGCCATAGTTGGTTTGGTTTTGTTTGTTACACAAATCTATCAATATCAGTGTTCATTATTATCGTTACAATAAGGCTTCTTTTGGGCTGCTGCCACAGACAAGCCTGTCAAAAATACAATGACCTAATAACCTATTTCACTTGACGATTTAGCGCTCAGCGTGGCTCGTCGTGTTCGTGTTCGCGACTGGTCAATCGTCATCCTGAGGATGCCTCGTTGAGAGGTGAAACACGTGTCAATTTCTCACAAGGTCTTTTATGTCTCTTGAGGAATAGTTAAGCGGAATACATCTATTGTATTTTATAATGGATTTCCGCAAAGTTCACTATCTTAACTCTGTCAAAATCACAGTCATCTTTATTATCGTTATAATAAGGTTGGTATTGGGTTGCTGCTGTCAGAGTCAGTCCTATCTACAAGAATTTCTTCATCTATGGCAGCAATTATGTATGAATGACATACCATTGGTTGGTTGTTTTGTTTCCTTAGATTTGAATGGAAAACTTAGTGAAATGGTATTCTTATAACATCACGCCTTATGCCCGAAGGGTTGGGCAGAGGTGGACCTATAGTACACCCACTTTCGCCAGTCAAGTTTAAATCCCATGTAACAGGGGGCGAGCCTATTGCCATCAACCGGACACAAATCCGGAATACGGGCTGCTACTGAGAAATTCCAGATAGAAGAACCAAATATAAATTAATGTTACTATAAAAAAAATAGAAAAACAATTTCGAAATATAAAAAACTAGCTTCCGCCTGCGGCTTCGCCCGCGTGGTATGTCGATAAAAAGTAGCCTATGTCCTTCCCCGGGATGCCATATATCTCCTTGCCTATTGGAATCCGTTCAGTGGTTTAGGCGTGAAAAGGTAACATACAGACAGACAGAGTTACTTTCGAATTTATAATATTAGTATGGATAGTAAATAAATGATAAATGATTTATTTCTGTAATTAGGTTTGTACAAACATGTTTACACGTCAATAACGTTTTTAATACTAGATGAGGTCGGCGTTTCCTATCTGACTACTCTGAGAAGAAAAGCCGAAACTAACTCAGAGATCACAGTCTCTTTTAAAGCCCAGACCTAATCTTGGTCAGATACAAGTAGGTAGCCCACTGGTATCGGGAACAGGGTCCAAGCTACCGGCGGTCAGGGCTCCAGAGAGAGGAAACTCAACCTGTTAACATTGTTGATAAAGCGACAGACTTAGATATCATGGTGGTAGCTAGCCAGGTGAACTTAGAACAAACCCTATCACCAACCGAACCGAGCAGAAAGTTTACCCCCACTAGGAATCGAATCCTTATTTTTTTTTTTTTGAGGGTTCCAAATCTTCAAATCACTTCTCCCGCTCTGGGCGGAGCGGAATGGCTTGTCAGTCGTTTACTGACTAAAACCCACCCGTGTTCCTTCAGTTGCCTGTTGCCAAGGGCCCCGGTATCCCTTTCGGACTTTCCCGCAGCCCTGGCAGGCATCGGTCCTAGCGGACCCCGCCAATTGTGCTGACATCTCTTTGAGGCGCACGTGGAACACAACGCGCCGTCGCCCCGGGCCTGGTCCTTATCGGACGGCGAGCTACCCATTGCTCACCGTCCGCAAGCCCACGCCTACGGTGGCCGGGATTCCGCCTGCTAGGAATCGAACCCTGGGTCTGAGACAGGTGCTCTTATCTATAGATCACAGAGGTGGTTCTTAGGACAAATTCATCTCAACTACGGAACCCTTCATTGCGCGTGGTCCGTTTTTTTTATCCAAATACGGCAAAGAAAAAAGGAGGGTTATGATTTTGTAATTTGTAATCTGTTGTGAATTTTATATGGGTGTATTCCTGAATTAAAAAATGATTTGATTTGATTTGATTTTGATTTGACCGGTATGTATGTTCATCTGTTCCCTCATATCTTCTAAACGACTCATCACAATTTGACAAATGAGGTATCGTTGGAAGTGTATTGATCGGTGGTTAAAGGCTATGTGACATCATTTTGTAATAAGTCGTATTATGTTTTTGGCTGAAAACCTTTCATTCCGGGAAGTTTCGCCAATGAATTCAAAAAGGCCCTCTAAATGACTCCTAAACGCTCTTTTTTTTATTTTTCAGGGATCTAATCATGGACGATGGCCACTTTGAAGAAGTGCCGATTAAAAAACATTCATCCCATCTAGACAATCGCGCTCCCAGAAGATTGGACCACCTCGACCAAATTGACCTGAACTTACAATTATTGAGCAAAAAAGTTGCCAAAAGATTTGAAAACAAAGTTGGGCCCAATACGTTGGATACAATAAGTTATGAGAGTGAGAGGCTGAGGACTAGTCATAGTGAAACTTCTTCAAGGAGAAATAGTGATGATGGGGGGAGAGCCAATAAGGAAGGCTTTAGAGCGGGTAGGTTCTTACTATATTTTGTATTATTTCATCATCAAAATCATCCAGCCGAAAGAAATCCAGTAGGCCTCCTCCAAGCGTAGCAACAACGACCAGTCCTGTGCCTCCCGCATCCAGCAGATTCCAGTTACCGTCACCCAAAACAAAATAACAATCTGTATTCCCAGGAATATACAGGGTGTAAGTGACAGCCCTCCGCAGACTGATGGGATGAATTCAGCATATTATCATATACTAAGACAACCGGTACATGAAATTATTTCAGGAACGTTATGGGAACCCAATAATCCTGATTTGTATTATTACCTCACGCGCAATGTATCGTTACCGTGGCAAAACCCGCATTGCCGCACTCCCTTTGTCGCGTGGCGCACTCGAGTAGTTTGACATCCGTTGCTGGTTTTTTATTTTAGCTGTTTTATTTACATAAATGGAGCGCTGAGTACAGAGAATGTAATTTTAATTCTCGATGACCGTATTTGTGCCCGGTTTATGGCAACTCCTCGCCACCTAATATGGGACTGAAACATCACTGGCAAAATGTGGATGCACTGTACGAGTACATCTCTGCCTAACCTTCGGAGAGAACAAGCGTCAAGCGTGATGTAATATAGCTGGGAACCTCACAACACACAAAGTGAAACATCAATGTGAGGACTATGTGGATATTTATTTTTATTTTTTTTTCGTTCTCAGTTTGTTTTAACGCCGGCCTGGCAATTTGAGAACTTTATGTGGCCTACCCAAATGTCCTTTCTTTGGTATTGTTCGTCGAGTCGTTGAGCTCCTTAACTTCTGAGTTGAGCTCCACTATTACTGACAAATGCTTGCACTGACTGGACAGGTCCTCTCAAATCTGTGTGGTTCTTTCCTCAAAAGACCATTTCGGACTCTCATCTACATAGTCCTCATATGGCCTGATCAAGATTATGTCTGGACTTTAAAAGAGACTGCGACCTCTGAGTTTATTTCGGCCTTTCTTCTCAGAGTAGTCGGATAGGAAACGCCGACCTCATGTAGCTTATTTTTACAACTTTTTATTATGACGTGTAAAAGTGATTCCAATATCCTATTTACAGAATAAACAATTTCATTTCATTTCATATTTCATTTCATTTCAATGGCAAAATGTGGATGCACTGTACGAGTACATCTCTGCCGAACTCTTCGGAGAGAACAAGCGTGATGTAGTGTAGCTGGGAACCTCACAGCTTATCCTGGTGTCTTCATGCTTCCAGATGGCACCAGTTCAGAGCCACCAACAGCGATGGTGACGAATCACAATGCGTGGGGAGATCTGAACAGTTCCACTTCAACCACGAGGACAGAACTCAGTTTGTCTGACGGAGGAGAAGATCAGGTATGACTTTTTAATCACAGAACTAAAAATCCGAAGACTTGTGACATCTAGCAACCCGCACTGGGCGCCGCGTGGTGGATTACGGCCCACTCTCTCTCGCCACCAGGCCTGTGTGCCAGCAGTGGGAACATTATAGGCTGATTATGCATATGCTGCATTGCATGAATATTTTACACAACGAAGGTGCCTTTGTCTGCTATATTAACCGACTTCTTCAAAAAGGAGGAGGTTCTCAATTCGTCTGTAGGCTTTTTTTGTTGTGTGTATTTTACGCGATTTCTCCGCCAATTATGAATCGATTTTGATGATTCTTCTTATTTTTTTGTTTGGTAGGGCATGCTTCAGAGGTGGTCCCATATAAATTTTATTTACATTGCTTGCGTAGTTTTTGCGTTAGCTTCAATATTACGTATTTTTTCCCACTTAGTCTATGCAGATGATATATTATTACCTTCCGTCACTGTTATTTATTTATAGCAGGTAGTGGTATTCGAATTTGTGTGGGGTAGGTACCAAAACTGAAAAGTGAAAAAAAAAAATTTTTACAAAAAAAAAACAACCTACTTCCAAAAAAAAACACAAAAAAAGTGAAAAATAACTTTAATATCAGAAGTCGGTGGCAAAAAACGAAAATTGAAAACCAAAGACACCGACTTCCGAAATTAAAATTATTTTTCACTTTTTTTGTCTTTTTTTGGACGTCTGTTGTTTTTTTTTTTAAGTTTTTTTTTCTCCTTCTATTCCAGGCGACAAAGACTCGTCGTCGCAGCCACGAGTCAGCGTTACCAGGGACGCCAATGCATCAGAAGGCGCCTTGGAAGTCTGCTGATACTCTCGCACCAGAATCAGCCTTTGGGACATCCCTAGCCGATATTATGGAAAGTCCTGGGAATAAGGTGAGATTTGTGATACTTCTGTTTCTTACTCACACCTCTGTGGGCCTAAAACGGCCACATTAGCAATTCCTCTAAAAGCATTTCATTTCTTGAATTTCCAGCTGTCATTAGCAATTCCTCTAATTTGACACAAGATTAATTCATATTATGCGGACCATTTTACGAATGTCCATAGAAAACTGTCAAACAGATGAATTATTTCGTAATAAGAATCGCACGCAGATCATATTTTGAATATTGTCAGTTTGTGACATTAAGGGCTGATTTCATCAAAGTCAGATATCTTTTATCCATGGAATAAAAATGTCGCGTGACAGTTTTTGTATGGAAAAACTGTCAAAAATTCAAAATTTATTCCCAGGATAAGACTTATACTCGGTATAAAAGTTTGGTGAAATTCGCCCTTAGGATGATTCTTATTATTTTTCTATTAGATTCCGCCAAAGTGACTGTTATATGCTGCTATAAATACAGTGAAAATTAGATCGTGAACAAACCAGTGACGACCAGTGGTGGCCCAGTGGTAACTGTCCCAACTTACGAGTTCTAGGTCGTGGGTTCGAACCCAGCCAGGCGCTTTACTTTGTGTGAGTTATTTCATCACCACTGCTCTCCAAACGGTGAAGGAAAACATCGTGAGGAAACCGGCATGTCCTAGAACCAAAAATTCGAAGACATGTGACATCTACCAACCCGCACCGGGCCCGCGTGGTAGATTCCACAGACAGCCCACTCCCTCTCACAGAGAGGAGGCCTGTGTCCTAGCTGTGGGAACATTATAGGCTGATTATGCTATATCTAGATCGTGAGGAAACCACCCCCGAATTACTCGAGACATGACGTGACATCAATCAACCCACACTGGTTTCGCGTGGTGGAGTCCGGCCCTATCTTTCTCAACTGCAAGGAGGCCTGAGTCTCAACATTATTTATTTCCCACTGACTATCATTGGTCAAAACCCAATCTGCCTAGCCTTTTCCCAACTATGTTGGGGTCGGCTTTCAGCCTAACCGGATGCAGCTGAATACCAGTATTTGACATAGAGCGACTGCCTATCTGACTTTCACAACTTAGTCTAGGTAATACTCCTTGGTAAGACTGGCTGTCAGACTTTCGGGCCTCTGCCGACCCGTAACGACTGTCAAAGATCCACGTATGACAGCCGGGACCATTCCGCCGAAGCACGGAAGAGTAAAGATGGTGGATGAATGGATGAGAAGGAGAGCTCGGTATGTAAAGATGGTCACCCATTCAAGGACCAACCCCGGCAAGTGTAGCTTAACCTGATGGATCGAGCCGTGCGGCTTTTATTACTTAACCACGAGCTCTTGGTCAAAGCTACTTCTAAATAAATATAAAACCAGCCGTTTCTTGATATAGGAACCAGGTCCTCATGAAGAATTTCGAATAGTCCACACTGCAACCCAAAGATTCTCCTCTATAACCTTCGTAGATTTTGTATAACCATGGTGCAATAGGCTGAATCTAATTTTCTTTTTAATTTTATTTATTTTCATACTTTCAGAGCGAGCTGTTTGGTAGCTACGATGAGAAAAAGGTACCTGTTTATGCATATTTCTTTAGGGCATAATTCAAACACAAAATCGTAAAAGTACAGATTATTTCTGACTCCAATAAAATTTATTTCAAAATTGCAATCTGGCTTCGATAAAATTCATCTCATAATTGCAATCTGGATTTGATAAAATTCATCTCATAATTGCAATCTGGCTCAGATAAAATTCATTTTAAAATTGCAATCTGACTCCGATAAAAATTCATCTCGTAACTGCAATCTGGCTCAGATAAAATTCATCTCATAATTGCAATCTGGCTCCGATAAAATTCATCTCATAATTGGAATCTGGCTCCGATGAAATTCATCTCATAATTGCAATCTGGCTCCGATAAAATTCATCTCATAATTGGAATCTGGCTCCGATGAAATTCATCTCATAATTGCAATCTGCCTCCAATTCATTTCAAAATAGTAATAAATACTCCACTGTACGGCATTTTTATATTTTTCTCAAAAGGGGTCTTACTAAATATTTTAACCCTATTATTCATTACCCACTTTGAGTTATTAAAAAAAAAACGAATTAAAGAAAACAGGGTACCCACTTCACAAAATAGTAAACAGAAAGTTAAAAATAATTTTAGTTTCATAAGCCGATGGCTTTAATTTCGTCGTTGTTTAGATAAAGTCAGTCAAAAATCATCGAAATTAGTTATGTCGCTTCTGGGGAAACTGCGCACTTTCTTACATATGGTTCGATTATAGAACTACCTTAGAATAATAACGTTTAAAAGTTTTCAGTGTTAAAAATGACTTAGCCTTGACCCCCCTACAAACCAGTTACTGCGTAACACGATACCCCTGGGGGCCTAGACAAAATCCCTTTTCTGTAAGCGTTAACGCTAACGGAAAGATCAAATCGTATGGAATTGACAGCAGCAATCACGTGACATCTCTAAAGCTAATGTCAACTCCATACAATTTGATCTTTCCGTTGGCGTTAACGCTTACAGAAAAGGGATTTTGTCTATAACCTCTAGTTATCGGACTTCTAACTACCCGTTGATAACGACTGTCAAAGATCTGCAAATGGCAGCCAGAACCACAGCTTTAAGTGATTTGATTTCTATTGATGCATCACGTATTCTAATATTTTATCGGAGTTCAGTAGGCCTTGTTTATGCCCTAAAAATTAACGTTTTAAATACATATTGTAAAAAATGTATGTCATTGTCAACATACATACCTTCATTATAAATATGTATCTTTTTCTTATCACCTCTGTGTATGTCTTGTGTTGCACAAAAACCTGTATTGTACGGGAAATGCTACATAATTTACTTAAAGTACTTAGGTTCTTTGAGCAGTAGTAATTTATGTCAGTATGTAAATACATATATTATTATGTGAAATATTTAACTAACCCTCTAAAAACTTATTGATATTATAATGATGGATTTTTTTTTTTAATTAATTGACCTTTAAAAAGTTTTACGCTTCAAACTAACTTTTTTAAAATAATTGAGCCTCTTTTTAACCGACTTCCTCAAAAAGGAGGAGGTTCTCAATTCGTCTGTATGTTTTTTTATTTTTTTTTATGTATGTTACGCGATTACTCCGCCAATTATGAATCGATTTTGATGATTCTTTTTTTGTTTGATAGGTCATGCTTCAGAGGTGGTCCCATATAAATATTATTAATTTAGCTTGCGTAGTTTTTGAGTTAGCTTCAATAATTACGTATTTTTCCCACTTTGCGTAGGTAGACGTTATCTTAATTTTCCTTCACTGATATTAACATAGCAGCAGGTAGTGGTATTCGAATTTGTGTGGGGTAAGTACCACAACTAAAAAGTGAAAAATAAAAACTTTTTACAAAAAAAAACCGACTTTAAACAAAAACACTAAAACCGTGAAAAATTACTTTAATTTCGGAAGTCGGTGGCAAAAAACGAAAATTGAAAAGCAAAGACTCCGAAGACAAGAATCGAGCGGTGCCGTAGTAGAAATGGGAATTATTAGACACTAGTTCCTGCGTGCGGCTTCGCCCGCGTGGTATGTCGATAAAAGTAGCCTATGTCCTTCCCTAAGATGCCATCAATATTTTTGCCAAATGTGAAAAGGTAACATACAGACAGAAAGAGTTACTTTCGAATTTATAATATTAGTATGGATTCGATTAAATAAATGTTTGTTTAAATAAATATTTATCTTATGATAATCTTTATTTCTAAATAGCAGAGAAATATTATTAAGACGGAACCATAGTTTATTTAAAACGAACTCTAATACCAGTAGTGACCCAAAACAAGAGGTATTTTTGATCGCGTGCCCCAGAAATGAGAACAACATAAAGCTGCGTACTCACTTACTGATAAAATTATGAACAGGCCTTATACCATGACGTGTTAGAGCTATCATTGTTCCGTTGTGAAAAAGGGATAGGGCTATTTGTCCCATATAGCTCCATCTTTCTCTGACACTGGAACAATTATGGCTTTAACAAGTCATAGTACTGCCCCTGAACATAACATCATGCCTGTATTACCTGAAGGGTTTCTGATACAGCAGTGGTGGCCCAGTGGTAACGGTCACGACTAGCCGACTAGTAGGTCGTAGGTTCGAAAACTGTTTTTTTTTTTTTTAGTTTGGGTAAACATCCAATGACTTCTCCCGCTCTGGGCGGAGCAGAAGGGCGTGTCAGACTTTTACTGACTAAAACCCACCCGTGTTCCTTCAGTTGCCAAGGTCTCGGTATCCCTTTCGGACTAACCCGCAACCCTGGCAGGCATCGGTCCTAGCGGACCCCGCCAATTGTGCTCACATCTCTCTGAGACGCGCGTGGAACACGACGCGCTATCGACCCGGGCCTGGTCCTAATCGGACGGCGAGCTTAGGTTCGAACCCTGACAGGCGCTTTACGCTGTGTAAATTATTTCATCGCTAGTGCTCTCAAAACGGTGAAGGAAAACATCGTGACGAAACCGGCATGTCCTAGAACCAAAACATACGGACGAATTGAGAACCTCCTCCTTTTTGAAGAAGTCGGTTGAAAAATTCGAAGACATCTACCAACCCTCACTGGGCCCGCGTGGTAGATTAAAAAGCCCACTGCCTCTCGAAGAGGGGAGGCCTGTGTCCCAGTAGTGGGAATATTACAGGCTGATTATGCTTTCTGATACACCTTGTATTATACAGGGTGTAAGGGTAAACACTCTTGTCATTCAAACCATGGGTAGTTGACTTAAATCCTACTATCCTACTATCCTACTAATATTATAAATGTGAAAGTTTGTGTGTTTGTGTGTTTGGATGTTTGTTACTCAATCAGGCAAAAACGGCTGAATGGATTTGGATGAAATTTGGCAAACAGATAGCTTATAACCTGGATTAACACATAGGATACTTTTTATCCCGATATTCCCACGGGATCGAGACTTACGCGGGTGAAACCGCGGGGTGCAGCTAGTATACAAATAAATGACCGAGTAACAACAACAAAAAAACGTTATTTTCATTAAAAGAGAAATTTAAATTTTCATAGAAAGTTTCTATGCGACACCGTGCTCGCGCTCACGGCCGGTCAGGTCACGTCACGCGCCCCCCACCTGTGTTGAGATGCAAGTTCGTTGCCCTAGCGCATAGGTGACAGGGTGAAATACTCTAGTGATAAAAAGTAATGAAAAAAAAAAAACAAAAAAAAGTCGTAATTTTCCATTAATTTTACGTTCTATACATGACACCAAACCACTGGTTTCAAGGACAACGGTGTTTACTTGTACATGACACCAAACCACTGGTTTCAAGGACAACGGTGTTTACCTGTACATGACACCAAACCACTGGTTTCAAGGACAACGGTGTTTACTTGTACATGACACCAAACCACTGGTTTCAAGGACAACGGTGTTTACCTGTACATGACACCAAACCACTGGTTTCAAGGACAACGGTGTTTACCTGTACATGACACCAAACCACTGGTTTCAAGGACAACGGTGTTTACCTGTACATGACACCAAACCACTGGTTTCAAGGACAACGGTGTTTACTTGTACATGACACCAAACCACTGGTTTCAAGGACAACGGTGTTTACTTGTACATGACACCAAACCACTGGTTTCAAGGACAACGGTGTTTACTTGTACATGACACCAAACCACTGGTTTCAAGGACAACGGTGTTTACTTGTACATGACACCAAACCACTGGTTTCAAGGACAACGGTGTTTACTTGTACATGACACCAAACCACTGGTTTCAAGGACAACGGTGTTTACCCTAACACCCTGTAGAACTCCCATATTTCCTCAGTTATGTCACAGATTAATATAGATGGTTCACTCCGCAAAATCATTTAAATAAAAAGCGACTCTTGCTACGACACAATAAAGTGCAATTCAGGTCGCATAGCGGTAAATAAACCTAGTTATATTCACCTACAAGTTACCTCTCATTCTATCGCGTAACTCTTATTCTGAGTACATTACGATCACAGAAGTGGCCCGACAAGACGAGCCCGCCGCGTACTTGTAGCTTCATACCTAAAATGCAGAGTGCGCCTTCTGTATTATTCTGTGGTTATGTTATAGTTCAATGTTATAGGGGGCGAGCCATTTCCTAGATTAATCCTGCTTGGTTAAAAGCATTATTAATCCCTGCTGTCAGTCAGTCCATCAGTGCGATTAAAACTCGAGAACTCTTTACTGATTAACATGCTTTTTGTTTAACTCGTAGATGAGTTTTTCACATTAAATAATGTACCACTAGATATTACTATGCTAACTAATAATCCTAACTTAATCCTATCCTACTAATATTATAAATGTGAAAGTTTGTGTGTTTGTGTGTTTGGATGTTTGTTACTCAATCAGGCAAAAACGGCTGAATGGATTTGGATGAAATTTGGCAAACAGCTGATAACCTGGATTAACACATAGGATACTTTTTATCCTGATATTCCCACGGGATCGTGACTTACGCGGGTGAAACCGCGGGGCGCAGCTAGTTGTAAATAATGTTGTTTTTTAAAGAATATAGTTCAGTAAAAATGACATTTACTAGAACTACAAATTAGCCAAATACGAGGCTTTTGGCTAGTTTGTAGTTCTAGTAAATGTCATTTTTTATTTTGTATTGTGCGTTTAGTTTGTGCAGAATAAACAATTTTTCTTTCTTTTTCTTTTTTCAGTGTATACTAAGCTTTATTTCGTCCTTGTTACCATTCTTTACATGAATGACCAACTTACATTTTAATAGCTAAACCTCAGTTGTATAAGTATTTACGCCCCGAAAAGTAGCTCATTTTCGTTCTTACAGTATAATTCTTTACCATCTAAAAAAGATACCTACATTCATTAATTAATCTCTAGCGATTGGCCATTTTCACGCTACGACGATAACGACACGGACATATCGTCAAAACGAACGTCAACTATATCGGCCGATAATCATCATCTGCCTAGCGGCTTCCAGTCTAGCCATGCAGCTGAATACCAGTACTTTACATGGAGCGACTGCCCATCTGACCTCCAAAACCCAGTAACTCGGTAATACGATACCCCTTGGCAAGACTGGTTGTTAGACTTTCGGGCTTCTGACGACCCGTAACGGCTGTCAAAGATCCACAAATGACAGCCGGGACCAACGGCTTAACTTTCCGAGGTACGGACGAGTCTCGGTATGTAAAGATGGTCACCTATCCACGGACCTACCCTGGCAAGCGTAGCTTAACCTGATGGATAGACCCGTGCGGCTGGTATGCCACAGCAACCTTGATTAGCCGCGTTGTGCCAGCAATAGCTTACATCGCCGCGTCATTCCGAAAGTGTAATCGAGGTAATAATGGCAGCAGCCTTCTTCTTTTCGTGTGGGAGTTTTAAAGCCGCCTAAGGGCCTCTGAGTTGGCTTCACATGCCGTCGAGAAATATCTCTCAGGCATGCCGGTTTCCTCACGATATTTTCCTTCACCGTTTTTGAAGCAAGTGATAATTATACAATAGATATTATTTTACAAAGTGATATTATTTACAAAGTGATACAAGTGATATTATTTTCGTATTCATGTGCGCACATGAATACAAAAAGTCAGAGGTACGTGCCTTGGGTTTGAACTCGAGACCTATTATGACTTGGCAGTCCGACGGTCACAGCACTAGGTTATCACTGCTCTATGGCAGCAGTGAAAAGTGCACTGTGTCGTGTCCGATATCGGCACGACAATCGATATCAGTAACGATATCGTTGACTACTCGTACACCGACACAGTGTTTTGCGTTTTGTAGTAATTGTATGAAATTACCAGTCCGACGATATCGTGTCGTTAGAATGCGTTTCACCATATAGTTCCTATGCCGTAATGTTGGCACTTTAAAAGGTAATAGGGTCGGTCTTTTCTCCATACAAAAAGTGATAATTCGAGGTTCGGATCTCGTCTATTTCCTCCTCCAATATTGGACCAATTTTAAAGATATTTTATAAATTTATTAAGAAGGATATTTACTGTGCCAGTATCTTTTTTTTTTTTCATTACGAGTTGTCCAATTTGTATAATAGGGCTGTGATGGCAGCGGTCTAAACAGTCAATTTTGAGCATTTTCTGAGAGTTCTAGTGCTTCTACAGATAATGTATCATCAAAACGATAAACAAGGGCATAGAACTAGTTGATATTTATTTTATTGTAAAAAGTGGTTGCTCTAAGGTCATAAACCAGAGAGAAAACAGGCGAGAGCGTTTGTATGGAGAGGGGACCGACCCTATTTCGTCTTAATAACGGACCTATTAGGTAGCGCCGCCGCTGTAACGTACAAATGTTCGTCGTACAACATTGGAGCCAACATTACGGCATAGAAACTATTTGACGAAACGCACTATATCGTTAATGTCCAATGTGAAAACGGCCATTGGCAAAATGTTCGTATCTCTTCCACAAAAGCTATTAATGAAGAATTGTAGTGAATTTTTTGAAGTTTTTTGATAATCAGTTAAAGAGAAAGTTTTAGCAGAAAGAGAGATGAACAATTTTAATAAAAATAATCTAATAACTTCGGTAAAATTAAGACATATTAATGAAATTAAAGTGGGAGCTATCAGAAATGGACCATTTTGGGTGGTATGTTTTTTTTTAATACTTATTCATTAGCCCGGAACTCGTGGCTCGTGGCTCGTGGCTTATGGCTCGTGGCTAAGTAACAGCCACATAAAACCCGTGAGTTTGCAGCTGCGATCGTTTAAGGTGAGTTCGATTCCTATTTGGTCCAATTGGATATTTTCATGAAGAATATCTCAAAATCGGTCCGAAAATGAATTCAATGAATACTTTCATACAAAATGTATGTCACCATTTTTTCTTCAGTGGATGGGACCTGAGGGCCAATTCTCTTAAAAATGTTCATATTCAAGTCGCAATCTGCCAAACTTAATGCTGCCAAATTAAAATGGTAGTCCCAGATATGAAATCTAGCCAATTTGAAAAAAAAAATCGTTAGAGCCGTTTTCGAGAAAACGTGATTACATAAGCATAACTAAACAAATGTTGCTCATTTAAAAGCAAGCATAGGTTTATTTAGTCACAATAAATATGATGTACGAAACGAGTATTATATTTCAAATTGACCAATGGTGTTTTAACATGCATAACGCGCTTTTCGAGGCATGGAGCGGACTTATTCCAAACAAATATATTTGGTACCAACTTGTATAATAAAATAAAAATTATACTTTAAATTAACAAAACATGCACATCACACAATTTTAAACAATGTATATATTAATAAAAAACAGGTAGATAGTTTATACGCCCTCCGCAATGGTCATGTTAAGAGCGTTTACGCTGAAAGTTGGCAACGTCGCAAATAACTATCAAATATTTACCTGTTTTGATTATTTTGGCATTATTACTGTATGGAAATATGAAATATAGCTTGACAACTGTCTAAAACATCGATTATGAATTGCAATTATAACACTGAATTTAAGTTGTAACCGGTTTTAGGTGTAAAAAAGGCATTTGAATTATTTCCAAATCATTTTTTACAACTAAAACTACATATTCGGTGTTACGATATTATATATTGTATTTCATAATCAATATTTTAAACAGTTGTCTAGCTATATTTCATATTTCCATACACTAATATTGCCAAATTCATCAAAACAGCGAAATATTTGACATCTATTTGCGACGTTGCCCACTTTTAGAATCGTTTATTCTAAAAGTGGTCCTCTTAAAACATGGTTAGTTAGGAATCCAGGGGGCCTATCACCACCGCTTACAGCAGTATTATTTTAATCTTACTTTGTGGGGGAAAGAGATGCAGCTATACGTCCTGTAGAGCTTCATCTCTTTGCTACACTGACGTAATATTAAAATAATACTGCTGTAAGCGGTGGTGGTATGCCCCCTGAGCTCAGTCTCGCGTCGTCCTCAACGGAAGCGCGTTGTATACCGTGTTAGATTAGAGTGCCTTTAGAAAATGGAATGTTGCGTAGCTATCTATCTCTCTTTACATACAATATCATTTATCACAAAGGATCAGGTTCATTACCAGTATTTGGTTGATTAGCACTCGGTTTTGGTTTTATTCTTGGAGTCTCCGATGGTAGCTCCAAATGCGACCGTGAGTCGTCAAGTATTCCATTGGATGCATCGGGTTCACTAATAGGGGTGCCAAACACAACAATGATAAGATCAGCTATTATTAAAGTCATCATTAATATCGGCAATAATCCGTTTATTAATAATATACCGCTTCTACCTTTGTGCGGTATAGAAAACACTATGATGCATTTGTATAACTCCAAACTCGCAGTCGCCACCAGGCCATAGGTTTGCAAGAATAAAGATGCGTTATAGTCCTGTATCCTCCCAATTACGAAAGTTCCTATCATAATGTATATCGTGAATATCGTCACTGGGGCTAAAAGGTCGTGAGTGATGCTGTAGGGAATGTCCAACTGTCGGGTTCTTTCGTTGACCAACGCTCCGGTGTTAGCAAGCAAAATTAGGAGTCGAATTTTGGTTGTCGGCTCACTCATTGGTAGGCACTGCCTCGTCTTGTAACAATTGGCAAGATACCTGCCGCCGTGGCCTGCGTCACACACATCTTTGGTTCTCTATATAAATGTTACTGTTTGTAAGGTTCTCGCATGTTAATTTGTTAACGGCAGTAAGGTTTTATCTGACAAGACGACTTTTGACAATTCATGTCATCATTCTAAATGGACTGGAATGGACAATTCACGATTTTGACAACTAATGTCATCTTGTGAGTTGTTTATTGGAGTTTTTATACTTAAATTATTCGTTTATTGTTGTAAATATTCTTTTTCGTCTATACAGGGTGTCAGGTTAAACACCGTTGTCGCTGAAAGCATGGGTAGTTGACTTAAATGTAAAAATAAATGACCGAGTCACAACAAAAAAAAAACATTATTTTCATTAAAATATTTTTTAAAGTTTCTAACCAACACCGTCCACAAATTAATGGATATGCGCCTGAGGTCGCCGCCCCTCCTACCTACCTACACAACACATGAATAAATACACAATAGGGGTCGCGCTCGCAGCCGGCTAGGTCACGTCGCGCACCCCATGCCCGTGTTGAGACGTAGCAAGTGCGTTGCCTGAGCGTGTATGGTGAAATACTCTTGTGGTAAAAGGTGGATTTTCGTTAAAAAAGAAGTTGTAATTTTCCATTGATTTTACGTTCTATAAATGAAACCAAACCACTGGTTTCGAGGATAACGGTGTTTATCCTAACACACTGTATTTTGCAACACCGAGCGCTGGACGCAGAGGTTCTCTGCGTGAGTTTGAAAATTTATAAGCATGTGTCCTTTATTCCCAGGTTCATCTCCGAGACGACATCAAGTCGATTCGTTCTGACAGCAGTTCCGAAGAGAGAAAACCTCGAGGTTGGAAGTTCGTCCGGAGTGTGACATCAGCAGCTGGAGCATTTACGGCGAAATCTAAAGAAACATCTACTGTTTTGCCGGGAACACCACAGCCAAGTTTTCAGGTACCGTCGGGTCCAGGGATCAGTAATTACTTTCAATGGACGTCTTTTTTTTTTCTATCGTGCACTGTCCCAAGCCCTCCTGGGCAAAGGCCTCCCTCCACTCCTTCCATCTTTCGCGAGTCCGCGCGTCCTTCTTCCAGTTTTGACGGAACCTATCCAGCTCGTCCCGCCATCTCCTACGTGGTCTGCCGCGACCCCGCCTCACTGTCTCAGGGCAACCGTTCTGTGCTATTTGGGCCCAGTCCCATTTGAGTTGGGCAGCCTTTTAAGCCACGTAAGCTTTGGAGCGCAGTTCTGGGGGTCAGTTAAAAAAAATAATATAACTGTCGCTATCCGTTTGGTAGGCTATTACAACTAGCAACCAAGATTAAAATAATGAATATTTTTTATGAAATAAGTAATAAACAAATAATTATGTAATTAACAAAAAATTACAAAGCAAATCATTATTTTTCGTAATAAAGTAAGTGACTAATTTGGTGTCGTGAGTTTTTATGCCACCCATCCTCTGGAGAGGCCCATCTTCTGACTTGACTTCACATGCCGTCGACATATATCTCGAGTGGCGCGTTGTGTCCCACGCCCGCCTCAAAGAGATGTCAGCACAACTGACGGGGTCCGCTGGGGCCGATGCCTGCCGGAGTCTGACACGACTTCCCGATCCGCCTAGTGCGGGGAGAAGTTATTTGATAATTTCACACCCAAAAAAAAAGGGTATGCCGGTTTCCTCACGATGTTTTTCTTTACCGTTTCGGAAGCAACTGATAATTATACAATATGTTCGCACGCGAATCTAAAAAGTCAGATGCATTCTTTGAACTCTCCAGTTCAAAGAATGCACGCGCGCCACCATCATAGGTCTCCACCTATGATGGTGGCGCGTGTGTTGGATCATTCGGTTCCCTACAAAATGATTGAGCTGGATGGTGCTGATCCACGTGTCATGTTCGTGAACGGGCGCTGCCAGTTGAGACTGGTCATCTCTCATCTGCCAGGGCTTATTTCTAATCTTATATTTTGAATTGTTTTTGATTATTTTTCATTTGACATTGTTCTCACATATAGAAGCACCAAGAATACTGTACCCAGGATTTTGTAATATCTATATCCATTTTTAAAAGAGTGTCCTTGGAGTTTCTTGCCCGTTCTTCTCCATAGCGATCTACGATTTGGAATGGGCAACTAGCTTCAACTTTTGACTAACTGACCGTTTCTTTGACAATTCAAAAGTGCCTGCAAATGGTTTAATTGAAATAAATGTTTTGAGTTTGAGTTTGAGTTTGACAATGACTTGGCTGTCCGAAGGTCACACCACTAGGCTATCACTGCTTTCGAAGTAAGGAGTTAATATTATGTGAAAAATTACTATTTTTTACTTTGAATTTTGAACTATCTGTCTGAGGTGTGCGCGGACTATAACTCACGACTAATCTAAGAAGTCCGTTTTGACGTTTCGTTCTCGTACTTGTAATAAAACGTTATGTCTTGAGAATCAGTTTTAAGCTATGTAGATAAGTCGTCGATTACAAACTCTCTAAGTATGTTATTTATTTATTTTTTTAATCTTGCCTACATCTACCATTACAGATCTGCGATCCGATGCGATAGAGTGGCCTTACAAGCTAAATCTACATCCTATAAAATTACATACTATATCCTAAATCTTAACGTACATCAAAATAACATATTATATAAAATGCAGCTTTTGATGAAATGAAAATGAATGATGTTTAATCAATATGTCTCGATAATCAGTTTATAAGAAACCAATTTTTTTTCCTCGCTACACGTTGGATTCGTATAGCTGTCAAAACGGACTTCATAGATTGTCGCGAGTCTAGACAATTTTTTTTTTTTCATATTTTTATATTATAGTGTATCCACAGTAATTGTAGCCCGCGGAGTTAAAATTTTCTTACGATTTACTTTCATCATCGTTATCGCTGATACAATGCCACTTTGACTAGGGCCTCTGCAATGGGACCATTATGGGCTGGTTATTACACCGCTATAAATTACATTATTTATTTTTCAGTCGAAGCCAGACAGCAAAAATTCCGACTATGGTAAAGACGACAAGAAGTCATCATTCTATCCTAATGAAAAAGATGAGAATATTGGAGAAACCAGTCCCGACGTACGTAATACAGTATGCAAGGGTAAACACCGTTGTCACTCAAACCATGGGTAGTTGACTTAAATATAAAAATAAATGACTCAGTAACAACAAAAAAAAACTTAATTTTCATTAAAAGATTTTAAAAAGTAAATATCCGTCACTGTCCCGATACTCATGGATACGCGCTCAAGAGAGCTGCGAAACAGCTGACTGAATAGGGGCCGCGCGCTCGCGGCCGGTCATGTAACGTACCGCGCGCCCCGCCCGCCCCCACCAGCCGCCGCCCGCCGTGTTGAGACGCAAGTTCGTTGCCCTTGCGTGAGGGTGAAATATTCTTGTGGAAAAATGTAGATTTTCTTTAAAAAAAAAAAAGTTGTTTTTTCCATTAGTTTTATATTCTATAAATGAAACCAAACCACTGGTTTCAAGGATAACGGTGTTTACACTAACACCCTGTATATATTGCAACACGAATCTATGAATAAAGGCTTGTTCAAAATGGCGCGGAGGCAGTGCGACCATCGTCGCACCCGTGATATCGCGCCTGTGTGGGGGAACCTTAAATTGTACAATCAAGGGTAAAACTATATAAAGGGGTATCCATACTAATATTATAAATTCGAAAGTAGATAGATATATAGATAGAATACTCTTTATTATGTACACCATAAAAATTACAGACATAAATTAGAAATTTTACATAGGGTGACACAATGGGCGGTCTTATCGCTAAAAGCGATCTTTTACAGACAACCTTTGGATGGATTAAAGTAAGAAGAAGAGACAATACTGCAGGTAGTCAATGGAGTACCGTTTACATAATACAATAAAAACATACACACATAAAGCATTATTTTATCTATATAAATATAAATATATATACAGGGTGTTAGGGTAAACACCGTTATCCTTGCAACCAGTGGTTTGGTTTCATTTATAGAACGTAAAATCAATGGAAAATAACAACTTTTTTTTTCTTTTTTTTTAATCTACATTTTACCACTAGAGACGCAAGTTCGTTGTCCTATGCGCTAGGGCAACGAACTTGCGTCACAACACGGGTGGGGGGTACGGGATGTGACCTGACCGGCCGCGAGCGCGACCCCTCCCTCAGTCAGTCAGCTGTTTCACTAGAGAGCACGGTGTCGGATAGAAACTTTTTAAAATCTTTTAATGAAAATGACGTTTTTTTTTTGTTGTGTTCGGTCATTTATTTTTATATTTAAGTCAACTACCCATGGTTTGAATGACAAGACTGTTTACCCTTACAGCCTGTATAATATATACATAGTTAGATATATATATATATATAAGTATAATAATAAACAAAGTAACTCTGTCTGTCTGTCTGTATAAACCGCCTAAACCACTTAACGGATTTCGATAAAATTTGGCATGGAGATAGATGGCATCTCGGGGAAGGTCATAGACTTTTATCGACATACCACGCGGGCGAAGCCGCGGGCGGAAGCTAGTTGGTAATATTTCGTCAATCCAATAAGGGAATGTAGGAGAGGTCATTTACAACCAACCAAATGACCCCCTTAAGACTCCTATGCAAATTATGTCAACCAATAGCTAGTTATTTGACATTTTATATTTTTCTTTAATTCATTACAGTCCTACCAACTTGTCTGTGAACTGAAAGAGGTCGACACCGTCGATTCAGTGTTGCTAATTGATTGATTATACAAATTAATTTTCTAACATTCTAACATCAGAATTAATGAACTCATCTACATTCTAATAATGATAATAATTTAATGATATGGCTTAATTGCCAAGAGCCTCGACCAACACCTAAGGAGGCTCTCGTTGGGCAGCTGGATTAAGGGCTTGATTCAGAAATTTGTACTCCTGGACACGGCTCGCATTGTTAGGAGGTTCCTCTCTCTGCAGCCCTAACCACCGGTAGCTTGGACCCTGCTCCCGACACCGGCGGACATCTTTTTTTTATATTTTTAAATGTTTTTTTTATATTATTATTTTAATTTAAGAAATATTTAAAAATTTAATTTGATAAGAAAATAAATAAATAAACGGAAATAATAATTGTATTGTGCACTGAATGTAGTAGACACTGACAATCGAAAGACATTTTAGTCATGTTAAAATAGGCCGTAGTTACAATTTTCACTATTTCACAGATAAATTGGTAGGAGTGTACCCGAACAGCCAAGGAAGGTTTATGTTTTTATATTATAAAACGTCAAATTACTCTAAAAGGACCTTATGTACTCACGGTTACACATCAAGCTATACATTTTCAGTATAAGCTGACCTCTCATTTTACGGCAATCCTATAATTTTCCCTTGACTGTAATTACTACGTAGGTACAGTCGAAATAATTGAATTCTGACCCACCATAAGCTTATTTTCTTACAGATATTCAAATACAATTAGGTCGACATTCGCGTAAACATACATTTCCTTGGTAACGAACTTGTCATCTGCCATCTTTGTTATTTTGACTCAGTATCACCAATGTTTGCTTCTCAGGGTTTGGAGCCGGAATCCTTGCTGTTCCGGGACGGCAGAAGAAGGATAGACATGGTGCTAGCATATGAAGAAGAAGACTATGGCGTCATGACTGAAAATGAAGCGAGGAAGAGAGAGTATAGAAGAACATTCCAGGTGAGCATAGCAAGCGTTGCGGGTTAGTCCGAAAGGGATACCGGGACCTTGGCAACAGGCAACTGAAGGAACACGGGTGGGTTTTAGTCAGTAAAAGTCTGACACACCCTTCCGCTCCACCCAGAGCGGGAGAAGTCATTGGATGACTTCCCAGCCTCAAAAAAAAAAACATGGGGAGCATAGCAAGTCACCAAGTATAGTCGAACTCAAACTACTATATCATTTTTGTCAACAATTCCCAATAAATTTAATCTTTACTAAGTCGACGACGTCATCACCACTGGGGGCATAAAACGGCCACATTAGCAATTCCTCAAAAGCAGATCATTTCCTGAATTTCCAACTGTCATTAGCAATTCCTCTGATTTGACACAATAGCAATTCATAATGTGTGGAACATTTTACGAATCTCCATAGAGCGGTTTCCGCACAATGTTTTCCTTCACAGTTTTGAGAGCAGGGGGCTTAAAACAGGCACTTTGGCAGAATCATAATAGGAAAATATTATGAATCATCGTAAAATGTCACAAACTGGCAATCCATAATATGATCTGCGTGCCTGCGTGCGATTCATATTACGAAATAATTCATCTGTTCGACAGTTTTCTTTGGATATTCGTAAACGTCCACAAATTATGAATTGCTTTTGTGTCAAATTAGGAGGAATTGCTAATAACCGCTGGGAATTCAGGAAAATAATTGCTTTTAGAGGAATTGCTAATGTTGCCGTTTTAGGCCCTCTGGGGGCCTGAACCGGCTATTTTACGAATCTCCATATAGGTATGAATTACACGCAGATCGTAAAATGTCACAAACTGACAATTCATATACATGAATTGTCAGCATGTGATTTTTTTTTTTTTTAATTTGATTCATAATATTTTCCTATTGTGATTCTGCAAAAGTGACCGTTTTATGCCCTCTGATCATTGATATTTTAATGTTGTTACAGGATAACCTAGTAAAGGAAGGTTTAGAACTAGAGCTAGAAAACAAAAGCCTATCTTTCGACGAGAAGACCTGGTTCCTCAAGATCCACATACCTTGGAAGACTGAAATGAGGTTGGCAGAGGTCACAGGCATGAAACTACCCACGCGACGGTTTATTCCAATATCGGTGAGCGGTTGGGTTAGTATACACGGTGTGTGGCGCATCTACAACGCCACATGCAAACTACACATCACATTTACGCCTAGCAAGATCATACATCGCGTGTTTACCACGTAACTAGTATATATTACACGATGTAAATATAATATACTAGTTGCGCGTTACTATTATGTGATTTTTAGGGATCCGTGCCCAAAGGGTTAAACGGGACCCTATTACTAAGGCTCCGCTGTCCGTCCGTCTGTCTGTCTGTCTGTCCGTCTGTCACCAGGCTGTATCTCATGAACCGTGATAGTTAGACAGTTGAAATTTTCACAGATGATGTATTTCTGTTGCCGCTATAACAACAAATACCAAAAATCAGAATAAAATAAATATTTAAGGGAGCTTGCATACAACAAATGTGATTTTTTTGCCGGTTTTATAGATAACTAGCTTCCGCCCACGGCTTCGCCCGCGTGGTATGTCGATAAAAAGTACCCTATGCCAAATTTTATCGAAATCCGTTCAGTGGTTTAGGCGTGAAAAGGTAACATACAGACAGACAGACAGAGTTATTTTCGAATTTATAATATTAGTATGGATGGTACGGAACCCATCGTGCGCGAGTCCGACTCACATTTGGTCGGTTTTTTTAAATTACAATTTACAAATTTCAAACAATAAAATTTGTTCAAAGTTGGTGAAATGTAAGGTTTGAAACCTTCTAAATACAGATAAATATCTAACTAATTCCTCTTAGAATTTAACCTCAACATGGGTTGTTTATACTTCCATCATATACTTTTGGTACCGACTATACTTATATAGTAATATCATAAATTGCTAGAATATTTTTTCATTGATACCATGTTTATCAGGACGATAATAAATCAGAAAAAGACAAGCACTGGTATTCAAAATGGCGGCGACGTTGGAAACAGCTGTACGAGTATGAGCACACCAGGATTACTGCAGAACCTTCGTTCTACGGAGCTGCAGAACAGAAGGGGGCTCGGAGGGAAGAGGTGTTAGTAACTTTCAGTAACTATTGTCATTTTATACCGCTGTTCCGCGCCTGAGGCATGTGTGCGGCGAGACGGGGGGGCAGTGCAGGCCGCTCATTCGTCAACGCTGCCACCCGCCGCGCATTCTTAAAGCGCGGAACAGCGGCCCCGGTCAAACTATACCTTAGTTTTTAGAGTTTCGTACCCAAAGGGTAAAACGGGACCCTATTACTAAGACTTCGCTGTCTGTCTGTCTGTCCGTCTGTCACCAGGCTGTACCATACAAAAAACGTGGCTTTTTTGCCGATTTTATAGATAATGGTACGGAACCCTTCGTGCACGAGTCCAACTCGCAATTGGCCGGTTTTTTTTTCGTCCACCTTCATACATCGTTGAGAGGTGAAACACGTGTCGATTTCTTACAGGGTTTTTATCACTCTTGAAGAATAGATAAGCGGAATAGGTTACTAAATATATCTACGTCTATTATAGTTTACCTTACATGTTGCATAATACATTTATGCCTTTGCTTGCTTACAGATTTTTAGTAAAGGACCGACACACACAGTTCTCTCCAGCACAAAGAAGTTTACTAGTCATGCAAATATTACTCAGAGCTAAATATGACAACGATGAAATTAAGGTATGTTATTATCTACTCATCATCTGCCTAGCCTTTTCCCAAACTATGTTGGGGTCGGCTTCCAGTCTAACCGGATGCAGCTGAATACCAGTATTTTACATGGAGCGACTGCCTATCTGACCTCCACAACCCAGTAACTGGGTAATACTATACCCCTTGGTAAGACTGGTTGTCAGACTTTCGGGCTTCTGACGACCCGTAACGACTGTCAAAGATCCAGAAATGACAGCCGGGACCAACGGCTTAACGTGCTTTCCGAGGCACGGAGGAGTCTTGGTATGTAAAGATGGTCACCCATCCACAGACCAACCCCGGCAAGCGTAGCTTAACCTGATGGATCGACCCGTGCGACTGTTATTACGTAGCCACGAGCTCCTTATATGTTACTAGCTGCGCCCCGCGGTTTCACCCGCGTAAGTCTCGATCCCGTGGGAATATCGGGATAAAATGTATTCTATGTGTTAATCCAGGTTATAAACTATCTGTTTGCTAAATTTCATCCAAATCCATTCAGTAGTTTTTACGTGAAAGAGTAACAAACATCCATCCATACTTACAAACTTTCGCGTTTATAATATTAGTAAGGATTATCAACTATCAATTTTATTAAAATGAACTGCCTATGGTCTCGTTGTCGCAACCACGGCTGCTGAGCGTGAGGTCCCAAGTTCGATTCCCAAGTCGGGCAAGTATTCTTGGGTTGGTGGTGTAGGATATGAGGAACAGGTAAAGTTCACTCATCCACCATAGAAAATGGGGTATCCTCCGACCAGACGGTTGTTGGTCTGGCGGGCAACTGCCCAACGAATGTCCATTGCACGGTAAACTTTAATTGCGCGATGCAGGATTTATCAAATCAAATCAAATCAAATCAAATCAAATCAAATCATTTATTTCTTTGCAAACATGGGTATAGTTGGCACATAGGTGTTTTTTATAATAAAGATCTCCATATTTTACCGTCACGTGGGCATGACGTTTATGTGACGTCAGGATTTTTGTGTGACGTTAGGTCTTTGATGTGTAGTTCGCATGTGGCGATGTAGATACCGCCACAGTGCTGTGACACCACCGTAGCTCGCGAGTACAGAGGGTCGTGACGGGTTGCCGTCCCATCGGACAATGAGAGAAAGGGAAGGAATGCACTTGCGAGTGCGCACGAACTTATGCACTATAATATCTCCTACGTACTTGGCTAGTCTCCGTTGATATCGGCAGCCATCACCGAAATTATCCTATTTTATAAATGCGAATGAAGTATATTTGTTTGTTACGCTTTCACTCTAAACCGGCTGAACCGATTTAGATGATATTTGGCACATGAGTAGACCATGACCTGGAATAAGACATAGGATACTTTTTATCTCCATATTCCTACGTGATCGAGACTTACGCGTGTGGAACCGTGGGGCGCAGCCAGTTATTGTTTATAAAATCATAGAAGCTATTTTAATTAAACTTAAAAAAGCCTTTATTTAAAGTATTTTTTTCACAATACAGATGGGAATTCGTCGCCTTCTCAATGACAACACATATTCAGCGTGCTACCCTCTGCACGAAGGGAGGTACGAAATCGATATGTCTGATGGCAGAGTTACTGATAGGAGAGTAAGTAGATTTTATTATTTTAGCAATAAAGGTACTATTATACCGTTTGACCAATACCGCTGTATCGCGCCTTAGGTATTTGCGCTGCTCACAGGGCGCAGTGTAGGCCGCTCATTGGTCAACGCTCACGGCGTCTCGCCGCTCATTCGTCAACGCTGCCCGGCCTCGCCGCAAATTCCTAAGGCGCGGTAAGGCGATCTCGGTCAAACTATAGGACGTGGCAATAATGGTCTTGAAATTTAAATATTTTTTTCAAATACTACTATTTGCATGACAGTTATTTGAATAAACTAAACAATTTGAGTTTGCGTACTTTAGGAATTCCAAGGTTACATTTAAATTCCTTTTCCTTTTCGCTTGTAAACGATTTATTCAGACTTCATAACTAAACGTCAACATAATTTTCTTTCACCAGCTCCTGTACCTCGAGTGGGCTCGTCCCTGCAAATGGTACAAGAAGCAGCCTCTCTGGCTAATCCGGAGATACTTCGGCGACAAGATAGGGCTGTACTTCTGCTGGCTCGGTTTCTATACCAAGATGCTATATGCCCCCGCCATTGTGGGGACCCTCTGCTTTCTCTATGGTTTGGCGAGCATGGATTCACATGATAACATTCCAAGGTAAGTTTCTACAGAGTTACAATCGTCATCTGCCTAGCCTTTTCTCGATTATGCTGGGGTCGGCTTCCAGTCTAACTGGATGCAGCAGAATGACAGTATTTTACATGGAACGACTGCCTATCTACCTCAAATAGGCAGTTGATTTTATTTCTTTCTTGTATGACGCCGTGAGCGTTGACGAATGAGCGGGCTGCACTGCCCCCCGTCTCACCGCACACATACCTAACACGCTGTATATATTAAAGCATACTATAATGAATAATGAACAACCACGTAAAAATAATTACAGAGTAATAATTTGTGACGGGGCAGTAATTATTCTAAACCTCATTTCATTCAGCAGCCTAATCTCGAACTACCCGTCTCTGTCTTTTGAAATTGAATGAGACAGAGATAGATAATAATATACTGATTAGTCATAGCATTTGTACTAAGTAAGGGAAACTACACACTTGTTCGTATGATTCGTCACAGCGGGACGGCAAAATCGAATATATCGATTCATTTATCATGTTCGGGTCGGGAAAAAGCCGAACCGAACGTGATTCATTGACTGTAGATGCAGAACGGAGTGCGGCGATTTGCATGAGAATTCAAATAATTATGTGTAGTAATCGCTTCGGTTCGGCTTTGTTGTTCATCAACTATTAACAATAAGAATCAAAATCAAAATATTTTATTTCACATAAACCTACATGGGCACTTATGAAACGTCAGAAGCTAGGAGCACGGTTCCAATTGGTCGTTTCCTATGGAGAAGAGCCGGTAAGAAACACCACGGTTACTCTTTTAAAAATAATTGGCTGTTACAATATTTTCGAATTACAGTGTTAATAGGTATGGGAGGACAGTGTAGGCCTTTCAACAAGTACCAGGTAGGTACTTAACAAAATAGAAAATGTTCAACAAATCTACAGTCCACTAAGCCTACATAGTTCTCACATTCACAAAATGGAAATCTGAAAATCTATACAACATTATTTTTTGTTTATGCTAAACCCGAAAAGGGGTCATTGTACTCATCATTTTGAACAACTTTTTCTATGGGACCAACATTGAAATCGCAAAAAAAAAAGACAGCTGTTCCCATACATTTGTGTTCACTTAAATCGACAAAATGTAGGGAACAGCTGATTTTTTTTTCGGGTTCAGCATAAACAAAACATAATGTTGTATAAAAGATAAATATAAATAAAAACCTATTTTAACCAAATGACATGACTGCCATTACAACTGTAACAAATATGATAAATCATGTATGAACCGAACAAGTGTGTCAAGTGTGGTCTATACAGGGTGTTAGGGTAAACACCGTTATCCTTGCAACCAGTGGTTTGGTTACATTTATAGAACGTAAAATCAATGGAAAATTACGACTTTTTTTAATTTTTTTTTAGATCTAAATTTTACCACAAGAGACACAAGTTCGTTGCCCTATGCGCTAGGGCAACGAAGTTGCGTCTCAACACGGGCGGGGGGTACGGGATGTGACCTGCCCGGCAGCGAGCGCAATCCCTCCCTTAGTCAGTCAGCTGTTTCGCTAGCAAGCACGGTGTCAGATAGAAACTTTTTAAAATCTTTTAATGAAAATGACGTTTTTTATTTGTTGTGTTCGGTCATTTATTTTTATATTTAAGTCAACTACCCTTGGTTTGAATGACAAGAGTGTTTACCCTTACAACAACCCTGTATAAATGTCAGTATGTCAGGACATACCTTTATTTTTTTTTCTTTGTTCTCAGTAAAGAGATCTGCGACACTAAAGGCCCCGGCAACACTACTCTCTGTCCTCTTTGTGACAAAGCGTGTAAATACCAGACCTTGGCTGAGTCCTGTCTATTTGCCAAACTGACGTATTTGTTTGATAACCCTGCGACCGTGTTCTTTGCGATTTTTATGTCTTTTTGGGGTGAGTTTTAATTCATTTGTATTTCAAATATAACCTTTCATTTTTCTTGACAGTGACGTTGGATCTAGATCCGGAAAATAAATTGTCAGATCGGTAAATTCTCACTGAAACATTATTATGAAAGTAAGTTGGCGTGTTTCACAAGAAAGCGTTTTTTGACAGCGTAAACTCAAACCCCCACGCCCTACGGCGTTACTTTGACTGTCATACTACCTATACCATTAGCTGCAACAGAAATACATCATCTGTGAATATTTCAACTTTCTAACTATCACGGTTCATGAGATACAGCCTGGTGACAGAGGGACGGACGGACAGCGGAGTCTTAGTAATAGGGTCCCGTTTTACTCTTTGGGTGCGGAACCTGTTTTACTCTTTGGGTACGGAAGGCTCCGCTGTCTGTCCGTCCGTCAGTCACCAGGCTATATCTCATGAACCGTGATAGTTAGACGGTGGAAATTTTCAAACATGATGTATTTCTGTTGCCGCTAGAACAACAAATAAATACTAAAAAACAGAATAAAATTATTTAAGGGGCTCCATTACAACAAACGTGATTTTTTTGCCGTATTTTAGATAATGGTACGGTATCCTTCGTGCGCGAGTCCGACTCGCACTTGGCCGGTTTTTTCATAAACTCAGATGCTAACGGCCTCTTTAATAACAGTTCTTTTTTCCATTTTCAGCGACTACATTCCTGGAGCTATGGAAACGCAAGCAGTCTGTGTTGAGATGGGAGTGGGACATGGGTGGCGTTGATCACGTTTGTAACTTCCTAGTTATTTTGTGAACTTATTTACTTATACATACAGTATGTTAACTAACAAAGGGCGTTCCCGTTAACCTGCAATAGTATAGCGTGTATACATGCTAAAAAAAAATTAGCACTCAAAAAAAAAATATTTTTTTTTAATTTGATTTGTGCAATTTTCACAAAACGATTAAATTTAAACGTAAAAGAAACACTCTGTACACGCACACTTGTATTTCAACGTAGGAACTTGTCACACTTGTTGTGTGACAAGTGGGCGTGTACAGAGTTTATTTTCCGTAACAATTTAATATTGTTTGTGAATATTTTACTATACAAAAACAAAAAAAAACATTATTTTTTTTCATGGAAATATTTTTTTTAGCATGTATACACGCTATACTATTGCAGGTTAACGGGAACGGCCCTTTGTTAGTTAACATACTGTATAAGGTGTAAAAAAAAATACTTTACAAACTTTAAGAGGTACTTTCGACCGTCGAACTGAATGACTTTTACTATGGGACCAACTTTGAAATCGCGATAAAAATACAGCTGTTCCTTATGCTGGGGCGACATTGTTGACGCGATAAAGCGAACTACACTTCCGCGCTCTCAATCGCACACTACTCGACGTCTCGCTGAGCAACAGAGAGCGCGCGAAGTATAGTTCGCGATAACGCGAAAATGTAGCCCCAGCAATACAGTTTAGAACAGTAGGTAGGTATTAATTAAACTTTATGGAACAGCTGATTTTATTTTCGCGATTTCAAAGTTGTTCCCGTTTGTTTTAATTTATTGTTTTTTTTTTAATCATCATCATTCTCCTGCCCTTATCCCAATTTATTTGGGGTCGGCGCAACATGTCCCTTTCTTCCATACTTCTCTATTAGCCGTCATCTCGATACGTGGCAACGCTTTAGTGACGCCTATGTCCAGCACTGGACATCTTTCAGCTGAATTATACAGGGTGATAAGGTAACCACCATTATCCTTGAAACCAGTGGTTTGGTGTCATTTATAGAACGTAAAATCAATGGAAAATAACATTTTTTTTTTTTACCACAAGACTATTTCATTCACCCTTTCAACCTATGCGCTAGGGCAACGAACTTGCGTCTCAACACGGGTGGGGGTGCGGTACGTGACCTGACCGGCCGCGAGCGCGACCCCTCCCTCAGTCAGTCCGCTGTTTCGCTAGCAAGCACGGTGTCTGATATAAACTTTTAAAACGTTATTTTTGTTTTGTTACTCGTTCATTTGTTTTTATATTTAAGTCAACTACCCATGGTTTGAGTGACAACGGTGTTTACCCTTACACCCTGTATATGATCGTAATTCAAACCCTTTATTCTGTCTCCATCGTTTGCTAGGATGAAGATCCTAGACCTGAATTCGAGGCATCAGTGAAGACGTACCGGACGAATCCGGTGACCAAGGAGAAGGAGCCGTACCTACCGACCTGGCAGAAGACGGCCAAGTACGTGGCCAGTAGCTCTGCAGTACTGTTCATGGTAATGTTCTTATATATTTCCCACATTTCAGTCATCATCTGCCTAGCCTTTTCCCAACTATGTTGGGGTCAGCTTCCAGTCTAACCGGATGCAGCTGAATACCAGTATTTTACATGGAGCGATTGCCTATCGGACCTCCACAACCCAGTAACTGGGTAAAATGATACCCCTTGGGAAGACTGTTTGTCAGACTTTTGGGCTTCTGACGACCCGTAACGACTGTCAAAAATCTACGAATGACAGCCGGGACCAACGGCTTAACGTGCTTTCCGAGGCACGGAGGAGTCTCGGTATGTAAAGATGGTCATCCATCCACGGACCAACCCCGGCAAGCGTAGCTTAACCTGATGGATCGACCCGTGCGGCTGTTATTACTTAGCCACGAGCTCCTCAACGAGCTTGATATTTCCTACATTTTAGTATCAGTACATATTTTGTCATAAAGAGGAGGCCTGTGTCCCAGCAGTGGGAACACTATACGATTATGTATACGATATCAATCTTTAAATGTTTACGAAATATGAGTTGATGAAGACTATCTGACCAAGATTATGACATGTCTGGACTTTAAAGAGATGTGACCTCTGAGCACAGAGCTCCGGATTTGTTTCGGTTTTTCTCAGAGGAGTTAGATAGGAGATGCCGACCTCATCAAGTTTTTTAAATATGATTGACTTGTAAAAAAGTGTTTGCACATACCTACTTACTTAAAGAAATAAAATCATTTATCATTTACTATAGTTTGTCCGAAACCGCTGTACCGCGCTTTAGGTATATGCGCGGTGAGGCGGGGGGGCAGTGCAGGACGCTCATTTGTCAACGCTCACGGCGGCTTGCCGCTCATTCGTCAACGCTCACGGCATCTCGCTACACATTCGTCAACGCTCACGACGCCGATTTTCGCCGCTCATTCGTCAACGCTCACGGCGTCTCGCAGCTCATTCGTCGCTGCTACCTCGCCGCGCATTCCTAAGGCGCGGTACAGCAGCCTCGGTAAAACTCTACCGAATGATCATAATTACCATAGTTTTTATTAAACTCTCCACCAGATCTCAATAGTCATGGGCGCTGTTCTCGGCACCATCATCTACAGGATATCCATGGTGTCCGTCATCTACGGGGGCACCGGCTTCTTCATACAGAACCACGCCAAGATCTTTACTACAATGACAGCTGCTATGATCAATTTGATCACAATTATGATTTTGACTAAGGTACGTAGCCATTTTAATTGAATCATCCGGTCCTAAAAGTCAGTGAAACTATGTATAGCTCCGTTCAAATGGTGCAAGTTTGTTGCCTGTGGCATACCATTAAATTGAAGTAATAATTGACTGGCACCGTCTTAACGACACGTTCAATTGTTGCACGAATACGATGCAGGCAAATAAGTTGCCTTTCAAAACTGGTAGAGGTGTAAAACAGCACGTGCCATTACACTAAAATCGCAACCAACTCTACAAGTACGAACGAATGAAAAAAGTTTTAAAAAATCTTGAGAAGACGTTCAATACAGTATGCAAGGGTAAACACCGTTGTCACTCAAACCATGGGCTGTTGGCTTAAATATAAAAATAAATGACCCAGTAACAACAAAAAATAACCTTATTTTCATTAAAAGATTTTAAAAAGTAAATATCCGTCAATGTCCCGATACTCATGGATACGCGTTCGAGAGACTGCGAAACAGCTGACGGCCGGTCATGTAACGTCCCGCGCGCCCCGCCCGCCCCCGCCAACCGCCGGCCGCGGCTTGTCGTTGCCCTTTCGTGTAGGGTGAAATATTCTTGTGGAAAAATGTAGATATTTTTAAAAAAAAAAAGTTGTTTTTCCATTGATTTTACGTTCTATAAATGAAACCAAACCACTGGTTTCAAGGATAACGGTGTTTACACTAACACCCTGTATAATGAAATATATATTTTTTTTAACAATCCTAACTTATATTATTATCATAAATGCAAAAGTAAGTTTATATTTAGCTTGTTACGGTTTCACGCTCAAAAGGCTGAACGGATTAAGATGAAATTTAGCACATACATAGGTTGTAGACCATGACCTGGAATAGGACATAGGATACTTTATAACCCGATATTCCCACGGGATCGAAACTTACGCGAGTAAAACCCCGGGTAAAAGCTAGTCAACTATAATACCAAGTCACAAATTACCCACCAACAAAAACCTTCCTTCCTTCCTTTTTTTTTCCTTCGCCCGTCCTTCTGATGCGCCTTACAGGTCGCATCATAGAAATCTCCGTAAGTCCCCTCCCCATTCCACTGACTTTTACTCCTACTCCTTCACTGTGCACGCGGTGCGGTTATGGAATTCCCTTCCGCCTGACATTAGGGACTGCCAAACTGTTGCAGTGTTTAAAAGAAGAGTGAAAGAACACTATCTTTCCACTTCGTCATAGTTGTGTATGTATTTATTTCGATATATATTTATGAAGTAGGTAGTTATGTATATTATGTATGTAGTATTTATATTTGTATGTAAGTGTATGATCATATTATTTGTTCTAGTTTATTAAGTGAATTGTGTTGATTTTATGTATTTTACTTTCTCTTGAATTTTACACACGGTGTCTACATCTCTTATCTACTTGCCTATCGCAGGTGTGCTGGAAGAGATTTCTTTAGAAATAAGCATCACCTTTGTACGTTTTTTTTCTGTTCTTTTCTTCTTGTCTGTTTATTATGTGTGTACATAAATAAATAATAAATAAAAACATTCACTCAAAAGTTCAGTCATTCAAAAATTCCTTTATTGTATAACTAGCTTCCGCCCGCGGCTTCGCCCGCGTGGTATGTCGATATAAAGTAGCCTATGTCCTTCCCCGGGATGCGATCTATCTCCTTGCCAAATTTTGTCGAAAGCCGTTCAATGGTTTAGGCGTGAAAAGGCATACTGACAGACAGACAGAGTTACTTTCGAATTTATAATATAAGTATGGATTGGTGGATAACGTGATTTCTACATTGTTCTCACATGTATAATTTCAACATAAATGATGTAACCAATATTTTGTAACAATATTTTGATTTAAAAGAGTGTCCGTGGAGTTTCTTGCCCGTTCTTCTCCATAGGTATCTACTACGCTTTGGAATGGGCAACTAGATTCATATTTCTGACTGACCGACTCCTTGACAATTCAAAAGTGCCTGTAAATGGTTTAATTGAAATAAATAAATGTCGCGAAGGCATTCGACACGGTCTCGATTCCCATCTTAATATCTAAACTCGAATGCCTGGGTATACGTAGTACCCAGCTATCCTTGTTTCAGAGCTATCTTACAAATAGAACACAGAGTGCCAAAATTGGAACTTACTCCAGCTCTGATCTAAATGTAGCTTTTGGTGTGCCACAGGGCAGTATTCTTGGTCCCAGTTTATTTTTGATTTACATGAATGACCTGTGTTGCCTCAGCCTAGAAAGCGGTACAATATTTTCCTATGCGGACGATACAGCACTTGTATTTACGTCAGACAACTGGGAAGAGGCATATCGCCTTGCTCAGAAGGGCTTCGATACAGTTAGTGAATGGCTTAAGAATAACTTGCTTACTCTAAATGTATCGAAAACAAAAATAGTAAATTTTTCGATTCGAAATTCAAATGTGTCTGTTACAAGCTCACTAAACGTTGCTGCCCAGTTGACACTATCTAATGGTAGCAGCGACGGCAGTAGCACCCCTGTTTGCTGTAACATTGAACGAGTCACTTCGATAAAGTATCTTGGCATAGTGATTGACTGCAACCTTACATTCAAAGAGTACATAATACACCTATCAAATAGAGTGCGCAAACTAATGTACATTTTTAAACAACTACGCAACTCAGCAGATGCTGTTGTTATGAAAATGACATATCTGGCACTGTGTCAATCAATTTTAGTCTACTCTATCTCGTCCTGGGGCGGGGCAGCCAAATCCCACTATATTCAGATTGAACGTGCTCAGAGAGCGGTTCTTAAGGTGTGCTGCTTCAAGCCAAGACTTTATCCCACCGTCAAGCTCTATGAATATTGCCAGGTCCTCACGGTTAGGCAATTGTTTGTACTGACCACTGCTATGAAGCAACACGCTATTTCAAACTACTCACAGCAAACAATTCGCCGTAACCGTATAGTCGCCTTGACTACTCCTCTTAAAACTACCTTTAGTCAAAGATTCTTTATTTTCCTTCCCTACACTCATTGAACAAACATAATTGTAAAATCGCTTTAAATGCTTGGCTACAAAGCCAAACATATACTGCCACAGAAGCTCTCTTTAACGTATTAGTCTAATCAGACTCTTTCATTAACTCTCTCTCCAAAACACACACACACACACACACACACACGCACATACACACACCTACACTCATAAAAAACCATTTAAACACACTTTTCTCTAATTGCTCACTAATTGTTTGAAACTTTTGTTATTTGCTGTGATACCAGATGTAAGCTTTCAAATGTGTAACCTTTTAACAGGTGGGGACCTGGTGACCTGTATTACAGGTGTTACTACCTATCACAGGCACCAGCGATCCACAACCAAAAATCGTTGGCTACTGCTTGTGTGTAAGATTGTTTGTAATTTTTTTGGCTTGTGGTGAGAAATAAACACTTTTTATTATTATTATTTTATATATGTTTACACATCTCGGGACCATGGGGTCCCGGTCTTTTGGAAGGCGTACGAGGGGCCGAAGCCAACTCGCAGAGGCCCGTTAGACGTTTTTAATGGAATGAGGCACCAAACGACGATTACCCCTGTTCGCACTATACAAGTGCACTAAAGGACAATCCCCGGTTGGAGTAGGACTATTGCAGGATAGGGAAACAAAGATATTAGATTATGGGTTTGCGTGGCTAAAGTGGACGGGTAACCTGGAACTATTGAAAGACTATGGCCCCTGCCTGATCAATGTTTTTAAATATTTTATAGTTAAATGGCAGGGGGTGACTTGCACACTCAATAATGGGCCCCCCAAAACGGTCGCTAGCACAAAGTGTCGTAGCGACAAGGGTGCAACATGTCCTGAGGTGCTTAAGAGGAGTGGAGAGGTATTCCACGGCTATCAGGACAATCCCGGAAGTACGGTCAAGATCCCTACCAGCATCTTACTGGAATACTTCCTTCCTCCGAGCACGTTTGCTCTTGCGAATCTCCACTCAAGCCGGCCAATAAAGGCAAGAATGAGGTGGGAGCTCTGTTCCTCGTCAGTGTTCACTCTAAGCCAGCCAATAAAGGCAAGCCAGAGATGTGGAACAAGACTTCTCCCGGGAGGTAGGGTCCGTGGGGTCGCTACTGCCCAACAGCTCGCCACTAGCTGCCCTGCGGGTTTATTATTATTATTATTAAATGCTTTGAGTTTTTGAGTTTGGATTAAATTTCTCTACAGCCGGTGGGCAGCACTGCTTTTTAAAACGTATACTGGGAAGTTCATTTAAGTTTTGCGGCCGTTTACCTATTATATGTATAAAACATAAAACTTTCCTCTTTGTTTCAGATATACGCTCAAATAGCGGTGTATCTGACCAACATGGAGAACCCTCGAACTCAGACGGAGTATGAAGATTCATACACTTTCAAGATATTCTTCTTTGAATTCATGAACTTCTACTCTTCTCTCATCTACATTGCGTTTTTTAAAGTAAGTTAAGGTATGATTCCGAACCTCGCTGCACGCAGCAGTTCTGTGCGGCAGTGCTGTCTGCCGCGCTGATTCCGAGCACCTGCTGTTCGTGGTGTCTCGCTGTTTTGTTGCCAATTTACTTGTTAACATTCACTCGTGTTATCGCTTTGATGAATGCCGCAGCAGTGCCGTCGCGACATAGCTGCCGTGCTTGAAATGTAATCTCATAATAAACCAATATAAAATGTATAGGGGCCTAATTCGGACACATTGGCAATTCCTCTAAAAGCAGTTCATTTCCTAAATCCTAGCTGTCATTAGTAATTCCTCTAATTTGACATAAAAGCAATTCATAATTTGTTGACTTCACCAGGGCCGTTTCTACGACTACCCAGGCGACGACCAAGCAAGAAAGTCAGAATTCTTCAAATTAAAAGGTGACATCTGCGACCCAGCGGGCTGTCTGTCAGAACTGTGCATACAGCTAGCAATAATCATGATTGGCAAACAATTCGTCAATAACTTCGTCGAGCTCGGATACCCGTACGTACGTGTGTGTTTGTGAATGTCTATAATGTTCGTTGGTGAGCAAAACGCGTATTGGTGAGCAAAATACATGTTTTGGTCAGCGAAACTCATGTTGGTGAGCGAAAGACATATGTTGGTGAGCAAAACGCATGTTTGTGAGCGAAATACATGTGTTGGTGAGCGAAACACACGTTGGTGAGCGAAATATATGTGTTGGTGAGCGAAATACATGTGTTGGTGAGCGAAAAGCGTGTTGGTGAGTAAAACGCGTGTAAAAATTGGCAAGCGAAGTCAAGTCAGGAGTCGCTCACTATTCAACATTTGTGTAGGAGAGATTGGAACCTGGAATAGGACCTAGGTTACTTTTTATCCCGATATTCCCACGGGATCGAGACTTACGCGGGTAAAAACGCGGGACGCAGGTAGTTTTATCATAACACTAGCTGTTGCTCGCGACTTCGTCTACGATCTAGAATTAAAAGTAGCCTATGCCCTTCTCCAGGTCAAGGTCTACCCATGTACCAAATTTCATACAAATCCGTTCAGCCGTTTTAGCGAGAAAACGTAACAAACAAAATCGCATTTGCATTTATAATATGTATTTATTTATTTATATATACTTTATTAGATTAGTTGTGGAGGTCAGATAGGCAGTCGCTCCATGTAAAATACTGGTATTCAGCTGCATCCGGTTAGACTGGAAGCCGACCCCAACATAGTTGGGAAAAGGCTACGCAGATGATGATGATGATACTTTATTAGATATTAGCTTCCGCTGCGGCTTCGCCCGCGTGTTATGTCGATAAAAAGTACCCTATGTCCTTCCCCAGGATGCCATCTATCTCCTTGCCAAATTTTGACAAAATCCGTTCAGTGGTTTTGGCGTGATACTTTCGAATTTATAATATAAGTATTGTTATATAATTTGAAATGTCTTAATTTCACCCCTCCACCTCTCACCGCAGGAAATTCCACAACTGGTGGCGCCAGAGGTCCCACCGGGCTGTGACCAGAGACCTGAGCAAGCCCCACATGGCGTGGGAGCAGGACTACCATCTGCAGGACCCGGGGAGACTGGCGCTCTTCGATGAGTATCTCGAAATGAGTGAGTATTATGTGCACCTAGCGTGCTAACGCAATGCAATATTTAATAACAATCTGCCTAGCCTTTTCCCAACTATGTTGCGGTCGGCTTCCAGTCCAACCGGATGCAGCTGAATACCAGTATTTTACATAGACCAACTGCCTATCTGACCTCTACAACCCAGTTACTGGGTAACAAGATACCCCTTGGTAAGACTGGTTGTCAGACTTTTAGGCTTCTTACTACCCGTAACGACTGTCAAAGATCTACAAATGACAGCCGGGACCAACGGTTTAACGTACTTTCCGAAGCACGGAGGGTTTCCTTCACAAAAAGCTCTACTATAGTTTGACCTATACCGCTGTGCCGCGCCTTAGCGGGCTGGTCAACGCTGCCCACCATCACCACCCGCGAGCCACGCATTCCTTTTTTTTTGAGGGTGGGAAATCATCAAATGACTTCTCCCGCTCCGGGTGGAGCGGGAGGGCGTGTCAGACTTTTACTGGGTAACTGACTGGCCCCCCGCGAGCCACGCATTCCGCATTCCTAAAGCGCGGAACAGCGGTATGGGTCAAACTTTAGTACACGTCTTGTCTCTTTAATCCTTGTTTTTATTTGATGTTGCTTTCTAATTTCGTCCAATTGTGGTCCTTTCTTGTGTCAAATACAACATTTTTCTTTTCTTTTTCGTTCTTTAACTAAGAAAGTAACTGCTGCTATTTCGCTTACCAAAACTTTTTTTTATTTTCTATTTCCAGTCCTTCAATACGGTTTCGTGACGCTGTTCGTGGCAGCGTTTCCTCTCGCTCCTCTATTTGCTCTGCTCAACAACATAGCTGAGATTCGACTGGACGCTTACAAGATGGTCACACAAGCTCGCAGGCCATTGGCGGAGAGAGTTGAAGATATTGGTGCTTGGTATGTATACCCCATCTTCTTTTTTTCGTGTGGTTAGTGACTATGACTAACCTGAGGGCCTAGACAAGTGACAATCGCTTCCAAAGCGTTTCGTTTTTCTACGACGACTTTCAACAGGATTGACATAAGCTTTTCGATAGCTTATGCCAGTCCTATACATTTTTACCTTTTCCATCATCGTTATCGCTGATAGAATGTCACTTCGTCTAGGGCCTCTGAGGGCCTAGACAAGTGACAATCGCTTCGAAAGCGTTTCGTATTACCACGACGACTTTCAACAGGATTGACATAAGCTTTTCGACGTCTCAGTGCTGACACCTAGTGAACGTAATTTCAGACCCTCATTCTTACAACGGCATAAACAATATTCTCATATAGTTATTTGTTTTAGGTATGGCATTCTCAAAGGAATTACATACGCAGCTGTCGTGTCAAACGTAAGTAGCTGAAGCACTTTAAATCTACTTTACAAAACTATGTATTCCATGGAGAAAGTTTTAAATCTCTGCCATAATAATTACATTACGGAGGAGCTCGTGGCTCTAAGTAATAACAGCGGCACGGATTGATCCATCAGGTTAAGCTATGCTTGCTGGGGTAGTCTGTAGATGGGTGACCATCTTTACTTATCGAGACTCCTCCTTCGGGAAGCACGCTAAGCCGTTGGTCCCGGCTGTCATTCGTGGGTCTTTGACATTCGTTACGGGACGTCAGAAGTTTCAAAATCTGACAACAGTATTAGGGGTATCGTGTTTCCCAGTAACTGGGTTGTGGAGGTCAGATAGAGAGTCGCTCCATGTAAAATACTGGTATTCAGCTGCATCCGGTTAGACCGGAAGCTGACCTCAACATAGTTGGGAAAAGGCTAGGCAGATATTTACATAATTGTATTATGGATTGTGATGACCCGCAACGATTCTCAAAGATCCAATAATGACACTGCCTATCTGACCTCCATAACCCAGTAACTGGGTAACACGATACCCCTAAGACTGATGTAAGACTTTAAAACTTCTTGGTAAAGCTGGTTGTCAGACTGTCGAGCTTCTAACAACCCGTAACGAAAGCCGAGACTAACGGCTTAACGTGCATTCCGAAGCACGGAGGGGTCTCGGTATGTTAAGATGGTTACCCATCCACAGATTGACCGTGGCAAGCGTAGCTTAACTTGATCGGACGACCCGTGTGGCTTTTATTACTTAGCCACGAACCCCTCAGTCTAGAGCATCCATTCTACTAATAAATAAATTAAAAAACTTTATTTCACAAAAATACAGATTTAACATATTTTATATAAACACAAGTTTAGAGGAGCTTTGGTAGTAACACAATGCAATATAATCCAAGAACTGTAATCTGTACACAATATGGAAAACCCTGCCTCTCAAACTAGGAAACCTGTATCTTGAGAGACAGTGATTCAGCTTAAAAAGTGATGCTATAAGTATAAAGTGGACTGCGTCGATCTACATGAGCGACTGAATAAAAAATAAAAAAAACTAATTTAAGTAACAGTATGTATTTTATAAGTGATGTGTGTGTATTTTTGTGTGAGGGTGTGAGTGTGAGGGGGTGTGTGTGTGTGAGGGGGTGTGTGTGTGAGGGGGTGTGTGTGTGAGGGTGTGTATGTGTTTGTGTGTAAACGTGTTTGTGTTTGTGTGTGTGTGGGGGTGTATGGGCGTGTGTGTATGTGTGTGTGTGGTGTGTGATTGGGATTATGTAGGTAGTTAAGAGACGTATTTAAGTAAGGACTATGTTCGTAGATAGTCCTGTTCCAGTAGCCATTCCATCAATTTTGATTTTAATTTATATTTATTGAGGTCGACAATGTTTAGGTTTTTGTGAACTTGTTTATATATGTATGTAGTTAATGTATAGTATTGGTGTTGAGCGAAGGCGGTTTTGTGAGGGGTACTTAAGGGTAGTTTTTTCCTTTTCTTTGGGTCAGTTGGGGGAACGCTTGCGTGTCTTCTTACAGTAGACCGCAGTATATAAATAGATTCCTGAACTATTTTTTTTCAGGCTTTTGTGATAGCGTACACGAGCGACTTCATACCTCGTATGGTCTACAAATATGTGTACTCACCCGATAATACGCTTGCTGGGTATATCGACCATTCCTTATCATGTAAGTATAATTTTGTTTAAAGATAATTATGGATAACTATACATGTAAGGGACAGCCCTCCGCAAACTGATGGGATGAATTCAGCATATCGACGACCGGTACATGAAATTATTTCAGGAACGTTATGGGAATCCAATAAACCTAATTTGTTTTATCTACACCCATGCTATAAATCCTCTCTAAAAGTTTCTGTAACAGTTAGCTTATAGCCAACATTAAAACATCCAGTGTCATAGTAACCATAATTATCATCCAAACGGGTGTTATAAGGTTGTACTGAATTTCATAATGCAACTCATTTCAAAAAAAGAACATTGTCATTCACGAGCGTTTCACTAACAAAGCACCGTAATTTAAAAACAAAACACATTCAAATTCGAAAAATTCGAATTCACGTTTACAATTAAACACAATTAAATTTCAAAAGTCATCTAAAATGCTTATCTTTCTCACAAGTATACGAAGCAAAAGATGCGAATGAATCCTATGAACATTTTATGAATGATTTTTCATTATTGTACAAATTATGCTTTCCAAATAAAATTGTGACTCTACATACTAATAAAAAAAATAAGTGGATATCTCGTGGAATAAAAATCTGTAGTCAAAAGCAAAGGCAGTTACTTTGGGCATATAGATTCAATCCTAATACAAAAACTAGACTTGCATTTAAAAAATACTCTTCAATCTATAGAAAAATAATTAAATTAACTCAAAAAGCCCAAAATAACAACTACATTAATACGTCAAAAAATAAGTCAAAAGCTGCTTGGCAAATCATTAAAAAATCCAAATTCAACTTACCACAGGAACCTATACTGTCATTAAAAAAACATAATTTAACTCTTACACATCCTATGAATATTGCAAATGAATTTAATAACTATTTTATAGATGTCATTGAAAATAATATTAAAACTAAAAGAACTTTATCAAATAATTACGTTATTGAACATTCGAATTCGCAGTTACTATTTATGCTACCTGTTTCTGATTCTGATATAATCAAAATAATTAGCAGTTTGAAAAATACAAATACGGTAGGATTTGATGGCATATCAACTAAAGTAATAAAATACGTAAAGGAAATTATAGCACCTCTACTATCACATATAATTAATCTTTGCATTTCTGATGGTTTATTCCCAAATAGCCTAAAAAAAGTCATCATTAAACCGCTTTTAAAAAAAAACGGTAAAAGTGATGTTCAAAATTATAGACCTATTGCAAAAATATCAGTATTCTCAAAAATAATTGAGAAGGTAATTTATACTTCTATTTACTCTTATTTCGAAAAATTCAAACTTTTTTGCAATTAACAGAAAGGCTTTAGAAAAAATACAAATATTAATATGGCTCTATTTGACCTGCTATCTAGTGTGATGACATCTGTTGATAAAGGTAACCCTGTGTGTGCTATATTGACAGATATGACAAAAGCGTTCGATTTCGTGGATCATAACATTTTGCTGCAAAAATTACACGGGTATGGCATAAGAGGAAACATTTTGAAACTCCTGGAATCATATTTGAGTGACCGAACTCAATGTACAGAAATCACTAGAATCTGTCCTATTACTAAATTGGAGATAACATATATATCTGAACCAAAGCCTATAAAATATGGTGTACCTCAAGGTAGCGTACTGGGGCCACCCCTTTTCTTAATATATATAAATGATCTCCCAAAAACTATAGATCATAAAATGGTACTATTTGCAGATGACAGCACGGCTATTGTGGAATATACGAGTCCTAATAATTATCAAAATGACATAAATAATTCTCTGAGTGACATTGTAAATTGGCTTGACAAAAATCATTAATTTAAATAAAACAAAAGTTATTCATTTCCACCAGCGCCGTAAGTATCCACCAGTTAACATTGCCTATAATAACTTTACAGTAGAAGAAGTTACAAATGCAAAATTCTTGGGTATAACTATAGATAATAAACTAACCTGGAAACCTCACTTAGAGGAAATCAGCAAGCGTCTGAGTAAATCTGCCTATCTCTTACTCCAGTTGTCCAAGAATGTTAATACTGACACACTATTAACAGCCTATCATGGATTGGTCGGTTCTATTTTAAGATATGGTGTTGTTTTTTGGGGACAGTCAACTGATGTGATGACAGAGAACTTATTTTCAGGATGCAAAAAAGGTGTATAAGATCAATGTGTGGTCTGAGAACAACGGATAGCTGCGTTCCTTACTTTAAAAAACTAAAATTACTAACTTTTCCATGTATATACATATTGGAAACTGCATTATTTGTTAAAGCTAATCTACAATTATTCCCAAAATTTTCAGCAGTTAAGAGAACCCCAATTCGTGCCCAATATGAGAATTTGTTGTGTCAACACAAGTGTAAGACTGCTTTATTGAAAAAGAGTTTCTTTGGTATTGCTCCAAATATCTATAATAAAATACCAGATATTATTAAATGTATGCCTCTAAACAAATTCAAAAAATCCCTTCAGGGGTTATTACTAGAGAAGTGTTATTACAACGTGGATGAATTTTTAAATGACATTTTGCTTGTATAGAATTGTAATTATGCGTATTGGATTGTTTTTTTTATTAATTTTTTTTGTATTTTGTTTTTGTCTGACTCGAATTAAGTTTAAATTTTGACATTGTGGTTTTAAATTGAATTTTAACATTGTAATTCATTAATTTAAATTTTGACATTGTGATTTTTATTTTTTTTTGTTGTTTGTTTGTTGCAACTAATTTTGTACGCCATAAATGGCAAAACATGTAGCCACTTCGAATTAATATAAGACCTTCAACCTGTACTCATGTTTCACAAAATAAATATTATCTTATCTTATCTTATCTTATCACGTCGTACCGCGCCATTTTTGTTCGATATTGGTATTGCAAAGAAACTTTTATAGGAGATTCATATCATGGGTGTAGATAAAATCTTGTATGCAACTGTATATAATTAGGTATTAAAACACTCATGTGATACTATTATCACACTCGGTTTTAATACCCTTTATTATATAACAGTTGCATAAATAACTATTATTTCCTCACACGCAGATATTGTGGCTTATTCCACAAATCCCCCCTGAAAATCCTCCTTAGGGGAAAAAGTGGAATCTTTAAAAAAAAAGTGTGAAATTCCCCCCTGATAATCCCCCCTAGGGGGGAAAACTGGATTCTAAAAAAAAAGTCTTAAATTCCCCCCTGATAATCCCCCTTACGGGGAAAAACTCGAATCTGAAAAAAACAACGTCCAGAAATCCCCACTGAGGTTCTCAAAATTTAAGGAGTGCCTCTGCTACCGGCGCTGGGCGCCGATTTGTTCGCCGGTGCTGGTTGCTAAAATATTTACCGTGGGCGCCAGCAGATATTTTACTTAGATAACCTAGAAATGCAGGAGCGAGCGAAGCGAGCTTGGCAATCATTTTGAACCGACTTCAAAAAAGGAGGAGGTTATCAATTCGCCTGTATTAAAAAAAATGTTTTTTGCCTCAGAACTGTCGACTGGGTGAACCGATTTTGATGATTATTTTTTTATTTGAAAGCTGGTGCTTCTCATGTGGTCCCATGTACATTTTATTAACTTTACTTTTTACTATAAACTCTACTTTACTTTACTTTAACGTATAATAATGTTTTTTTTTATGTATTCGTAAACTGTCTAATTACTAGTCACAGTCATTGTTTTATATTATTTTTTCTCTTTATCTTTGTACTACATTTTTAATTTCTGCAAATTGCCAAAAAAAAAACTGATTAATGATTATATAGTCGTGTTTTTGTTAATTACATAGTATCTAATCACTATTTTTTTTTTATTTGTTTTAAGAGCGTAGAAATCAAAACAGTTCTGTGAGAAAAAGACTGATTAATGAGTATGTATTATATTGTCGTTTTTTATTAATTACATTGTACCTAATCACTATTTTTTTATTTACTTTAAGAACGTAGAAACCAAAACTAAAAATAAAGGGGAAAAGTGGAATAATCCAAAATGATAAGGAGACTTTCTGGTTTTTTTTTAGATTAGGGTCCAGTTTTCCCCCTTGAGACAGATTCTCTCAGGGGGAAAAAGTGGAATAACTCAAAATGAAAAAGGGACTTTCTGGATTCTTTTTACATTAGGGTCCAGTTTTCCCCCCTGAGGGGGATTCTCTCAGGAGGGAATAGTGGAATAAGCCGATGATTTTGATAATTATGATTCTGATTCATATACCTAGTTATGGTCGCGAATCATATTTTAATCAACATACAACCTGATACGGACTTGCAAATTGCAAAAAATCGTAAGAAAATCCTTCAATGAGGCCCGCCAAATTCAAAATATATGTGCATAAGTAAACGTAAGTTTGAATTTCGCGGGCTATCACCTTAAATAATGATTACAGTAGAGTTTGACAAGTTCTCTACTTAAAATTCTTAAAACCAACAGAAACCAGGTGCCAATTTGAAAACTGGTCTTTGAAATGCTAATTTCATCCCAATTTTTTCTCAGGGTTCAACACATCAGACTACAAGGAAGACTGGGGGGCGGACGAGAACGAAGAGGACCCCCCGGTGTGCGCCTACCGGGGGTACAGGAACCCCCCCGAGCACTCCGACCCCTACGGACTGTCCCCACACTACTGGCATGTGTTCGCTGCCAGACTAGCCTTTGTCGTCATTTTTGAGGTAAGCGCCATCTATTGCCGCCATCTATGAACTAAGCAGTAAAGGATTACCATAATTATAATAATATCTTAGAAAACGCCAGTTACAGGTATGTAGTCTATGTAGCCACAAAGTGTATTTTTGGGGCTAATTGTACTATAATGGAAAGAAGAAAATTATCAAATGTGCCATATAACGGTTAGTGGCAGAACTAGATAAGAAATGTTTAAATTTCAAACAGCGCCATCTGTTATCGAGTAGCTACTAGTTCTTAATATCGGATTTTTTATTGTGTGACAAAAATGGAGAACATAATATTAATCATTTCCTTTTCTAATCTACCTACCATTTTAATCATGTGTTAATTATTTGCCAATGTATTAACAAAAACTAACCTACATTTTCTCCTTACTGACAGCACGTAGTCTTTGGCCTAACCGGTCTGATGCAGCTCTTCATACCTGACGTACCGAGTGAGTTGAGGACTCAGATACAACGCGAGACTCTCCTCGCTAAGGAAGCGAAGTATGAACATGGACGGAGGAGGCTTTCCACTGAGTTTAAGCAGCTCATTACACAGAAGAGCGATAGCTTGCCTGGTGAGTTTAATTGTCATCATCTAAAATTCTAAAGCCTATTTTCATCCATTATTATAAATGCGATAGTGAGTGTTTGTTACGCTTTCACGCATAAACGGCTGAACGGATTTGGATGAAATTTGGCACATGGGTAGACCTGAAATAGGACATAGGATACTTTTTATCCCGATATTCCCACGGGATCGAGACTTACGCAGGTGAAACCGCGGGGCGCAGCTAGTATTATGTAAATACGAAAGTAACTCTGTTTGTCTGTTACCTTTTCACGCCATAACGGCTGAACGGATTTTGATAAAATATGGCACACATGTAGACCATGACACGTAAGGACATATGATACTTTTTATCCCGGAAGTACGTTCCTGTGCGACAATTTCCGACCAAGCAATCAAAATCAAAAGTCATTTATTTAAACTAGGCTGAGAATCAGCACTTTTCGAACGTCAAAATTACATAAGGCAGTCCCCCCAAAACGCCCACCCTTCACCACTTCCTAGTGCTTTAGCTGGGAAGAAGAAGTGGCGCAACAAACTCCCCAGCAGCACAGCTGTCTGTTCAGTTAGAAAAATTTGATTCTATACAAAAGTTTGCAAAATCATTTACATTACGCAACATAAAACATAAATCTAATTAGCCATATGTCAGCTAGCACACGCCAATATACCAACCAAAAAAGTAAAAAGGAATAATATAAAAAAAAAACGAGAACTATATGTACTCAAGCAGAAATAAGTAGTAAATATAAACATAAACATAAATTAACTAAATAAAAGCCTCCAGGCACAAAGGGCGTGCCCGCTTACATATAGCTATTTATAGCTGCAACTGGAAGTTATAAATGATAAACTAGGACCATCGAAGTAAATAAATAAAAATGAATTACTAATAACTTTAACAAAACCGAGATCAGCAAGACGACCAGTCACCACAAGCAGCACCCGTTCACGAGCATAACGCAATTACAATTATTATATTCTACCAGTATATGGAGCAGTGTTGGCCAAGTCGTAAGGGCCACGAGTTACCAAGTTGAATGTCGGCATCGTGAGGAAACCGGCATGTCCTAGACCTAAAAAGTTGTGCCCGCGTGGTTTAACTTACAACCCACACCTTTTCACAGGGCGGAGGCCTGAGTCCCAGCAGTGAATATATTGTATGCTGATTATCCCTTTATGGAACTTACTTAACTATACAAATGTTTGCATGTCACATTATTATGACTAAGTATTAAGGATCTAGATTATTTATGTGAAGACCGAAATTGTACCAATACTTTGTAGCAAATAAATTGATTTGATTTGATTTGATATGATTATTTTGACAGGTTAAAAATCCTGTATCTGTAGGTAGAATTTTATAGTTCCCACCTACCTCTGTAATGAAACAGCGAGTTTGTGTCCTACTATGATGATTCATAATTCCCTGTACATTTACTTACAGAGAAGCCCACAGGCGCCGCTTGGCTCCGCCGCACGTCTCGCGCGTCAGACAGCCTGGACGCACACGTTGCGGTCTCACAACGTCCCACGTCACCACGGATAACGCACTGACATTAAACCAAGATGGAAGGTCGAGGGTTATAGTTTATAAGTAGGAATTGGATAGTAGCTTTTGGTAATTAATAGTGTGACACCTGTATTCTGAAGCTTTTGGAATACTTATATTTTAATATTATAAGTAAATAGCAGTAATACTTATGATTTAATAATTATAAATTCTCGCTACTTTACTGTGGCTGTGCTACTGCAGTGTACTCTGTGTACTGTGTACTGCAGTGTACGGCTCTGCTACTGCCTTAGGACACCGAATGGTTCCCATAAAAAAACATACAGGGTGTAAGGGTAAACACTCTTGTCATTCAAACCATGACCGAGTAAAAAAACGTTATTTTCATTAAAAGATTTTAAAAAGTTTCTATCCGACACCGTGCTCGCTAGCGAAACAGCTGACTGACTGAGGGAGGGGTCGAGCTCGCGGCCGGTCAGGTCACGTCCCACACCCCCCGCACGTGTTGAGACGCAAGTTCGTTGCCCTAGCGCCTAGGGAAACGAACTTGCGTCTCTTGTGGTAAAATGAAGATTAAAATATTTTAAAAAAAATGTCGCAATTTTCCATTGATTTTACGTTCTATAAATGACACCAAACCACTGGTTTCAAGGATAACAGTGTTTTCCCTAACACCCTGTATATAATGTACTAAACAGTAAATTGCTAAAAGTTTGGTAAAATATTTCATCAACGCCCGAAAATTTGGTTAGGAAAACGTGTCATGGCCTTCAACTTCCACGGTTGCAATTTTATTGTACGGGTGGGTTGGGTGTTTTCTTTGACTCCAGTCTCAACCGAGACTTGTTTTTTTTTATTGCTCTTTGTGTGATGTAGACTGGCATTAAAGGCGTTGTTGAGGCAACGACTTAGATACGGGTGTAAACGTTCGACTGGTCGGTAAACCAGACAAGACTTTATATGTATTAAAAATCCATCGTTTGGGCAACTAACACCCATTATTATACAGCATATTATATCAAAAATGTGTAGTCATATTTAAGTTTGTGGAACAAATCATAAAACTGAACAACTGTCTCCACGGGACCAATCAACATCGTTATCACGAAAAAAATACACCTTCAGTAGCGACCATCCTACTGAAAATCTCCCACCTGGACATGAGTTGCCTTGGGAGGCCTAGACAAAATCCCTTTTCTGTAAGCGTTAACGCCAACGGAAAGATCAAATTGTATGTAGTTTACAGCAGCAGTCACGTGACATCTCTAAAGCTAATGTCAACTCCATACAATTTGATCTTTCCGTTGGCGTTAGCGCTTACATAAAAGGGATTTTGTCTATAGCCTCTGGAAGTCTTTGAATAGACTCCGCACCCAGACAGGCTGAAGCAAAAACCACCTGCTCAGGCGGAGATTCACAGATGACTCCGCCAGCGTGTCTTATTTGCACTACAGGAACTATAGTTTCACCGGTACCGCTGTTCCATGCCTTAGGAATGTGTGGCGAGGCCGGCAGCGTTGACCAATGAGCGGGCCGCACTGCTCGCCGTCTCACCGCGCACATACCTAAGTCGCGGAACAGCGGTACCGGTCAAACTTGTTATAGTTTGTACCGCTGTTCCCTTATTATAACATGAATATGAAAATCTTAAAAAATATGTATACCGAGGCCAGTCAACGTTTTTAATCATAGTTAGCAGTCAATATAATAATGCTATGATGAGTGTGTGCAGCTAATCGAATAGTTCCTAGGAGAAAGATCGAGATATCGCATTTAAATGAACTATGATCTTCTTGTTAGTTTAATATAGTACATTGAAAAAAGGTTTAGGAAACAAAGAATTTTAAGACATATTTCTGAGGGTCCAAACATTCGGTTAGTGTGGCTCTATAAAAGTCATGATCTAGGTTCGAATATCAATATAATGAAACTTTTTTCTCCATCAAAAATTCCTCGGAAAATGAAGATTTTGTTTTGCAATTAAAATCTTAATTTTTTATTCTATGACATTCTTCATCGGAATCTTACTTTTATATTGTCATACTAGCGTAAGTAAAGTCGTAGATAGTTTATTTATTTATTTGTTAAATAAAACCTATGGCGACATCTACATCGCCACATGCGAACTACGTATCACACTGACGTCACGCAAAATCCTGCATCATGCAGCAGAGTTTACCGTGAGACTAGCATATATACAACGTCCCGACATCAACCGTAGGTCACACGTAGGGCACTTGTCTGGTCAGAAGATCCTCCCTTTTCTATAGAGTCAACTTTACACCCTACATATACTAGTGACCCCGACGTGATGCGTAGTTCACATGTGGCGATGCAGATGCCGCCACAAAGCTTATAATCAAGCCAAAATAAATGCTAGCATTTTTTCAACTTAATTTAACTTTCGCAACATAAATACCACAGCTGAGTAATGGGTATAGTCATTTTTCTCAAGAATAGTTCTATTTTTTTAAGAAATCCCGTTCGTGTGCAGATTTTGTTCCAATTTTCATTATTATACAATAAAACAGATGCGAAAAAATACTGGATAAAGCATTTAATTTGGCTCGGAGTAGTAATTATGGAGAAAATTAAATATGTTAAAATATTTTAACGAGAAAATAAATTATGATAAAATATTGTAAGGAGAAAATAAACTATGATAAAATCTTGGTGTATATTTAGATGACACAATTGCTTTAAGACGATGATACAAACACTATCAGGTAGATCTAAAAAGTACAGGTACTTACGGTTAATTTTTTTATTCAAAAATTTCAAGTACTTAATCATGTATATCTGAACATGTATGGTGTCATAATACTCGTCTATAAGTAGTACATAAAGTGTCAAATGATAAAGCCAAGTATACACAATTATATTTGTCGAAACCGAAAAGATTTTCATAATGAAAATTTGAAATATTTAAAGTGTAGTTTCACAGACAAGCAACAATTTTATTCAGTTACAATTAATTGTCATTCATTTCACTGACATACATCTGGGTTTTGAGAGGCCAATCGATAGCTAACAGTATATCTAGTTCACAGAGGACGGAATCACCGCTCTGAAAGCGTTTATGTAGCGTGTATGTTTTTGACGTTCAAAAGTTTCTTTTAAATGCCTAATTTAAATAAGTTATTTTACTTTGAGTAATACAAAACAACAGTACTAAATAAATTGCCTCATCGGCGACAATGCCGCCTCAAGCAGCAGCAGCCGCCGAGGTGTCTCCTTGCTCTGTGGTCAAGTTACTTGACTACTGTGCATTCATTATAACTTGACCCGTGGCGCAATTTGTAGCACTGAATTTTGCAGTCTTTGTTTCAGTAGTAATAGAATTCAAAATGGCGACTGACAGACAAATAACTGTGCACAAGCATAACCTGTGTTTAGGAGAAATAGTTCAGATCCACGTCATAAATGGTTGACTTATGATAGTACGTGTATATTATACATATGTACTTACAAAGTAATCATTACAACAAGCTACAAAATAAGACAAGTTAAAATAGTCAAGTGAGAATCACATGGGCACATGACTGCAAAATTCACTACGAATCGCGTCACGGGTCAAGTTATAACCGTGCGTTTGCACTGGCGAAACATTCAAGACAAAACAAGTTAAAATCTCTAGTTCCTGTCAAAAATTCTATGGAACAATGACAGAAAATAGAGATTTCAACATGTTTTATCTTGAATTTTTCGCCAGTGCAAACGCACGGTAATGAATACACTGTAACATGTTGTTTGCCCTTCCAGAAACCAGGTGTTAAATGGTTAAAATACAAGAGACTCGATTTTATCCAGTTTGTAAATAATTAGAATATGGTAGTAATAAAATATTAGAACCGGGTTTAGGAATAAAATCTAAAGGCACTAGTTTACACTAAGATCTATTTAAAAATACGTACTTACTGACAAGATCTAAGAATTTATTAAACTATATAGGTACAAAAAATAAGGAATACAGGAGTGACCCTCTGCTCTCGAGTTATATAGGTCTTGTCACTGCGACAAACGAGTATTCACCAGCGGTGTGAACAGTCGGCGATCATCGATTAATATAATGTTTCTCTTTAAAAAGGGTGATACACGTGCGAGCAAGTACGCGTACATATGGCTCAGCGAGCTTACTCGCCCGTCTGTCATCGCCGCGAGCCGCGAGCCAAATTGACAATGAATTTTGAGCAAGCTTCTCGTGTGTCACCGATGGCGAGCCGGGTAAGGTCGCGAACTTAAGGACCGCGTACTTTAAGTACGCACGTCGATCACCCACTTTACGACTGGTAACTTGAATTTGTAACTGATTATTTTTTATTACCGTCGTGAAAGACTGGACCATATGGGAATCATGAAACTTTGGACGTCAATCCAATAAGCCTAAAATATTTCTAAACACATCGGATTGGCGTTTGCCCATATAATAATATTTAAAAAACTCAAACTCTAGACAATTTATAAATCTGTGTATGTCCCCAAAATAAATGTGATATTAGTTAAATTTCACTATACAGTAAGAAAAGAATCTCTAAATATAAGTTTTATTGTAATCTTTCTGTGGTCAAATACTCAATTTTCTTTATTAAATTATAAATATTTCCAATATTATAATATGCTTTTATTTTAGATATTATTATATCCTATCACCTAGCAAGCACAAATGGTGAGCATGAGGTATTTTTTGAGGTTGGGAAATCATCAAATGACTTCTCCCGCTCTGAGCGGAGTTGGGCGTGTCATAGTTTTACTGAATAAAACCCACCCGTGTTCCTTCAGTTGCCTGTTGCCAAGGGTCCCGGTATCCCTTTCGGATTTTCTCACAACCCTGGCATTTTCCCGCAACCCTGGCATTTTCCCGCAACCCTGGCATTTTCCGGCAGGAGCATGAGATCCTGGGTTCGATACCCAGGTCGGGCAGTGTTATTGGGTTTGTCCATCAAGAATTTCTCAGTAACAGCGTGGTGTCTAGATTTGTGCTCAGTCGATGGCAATAGGCTCGCCCCCTATTACATGGGACTTTAAACATAACTGACAAAATGTGGGTGTTCTATGTATAAGTACACCTCTGCCTAACCCCTTCGAGGATTATAATTATGCGTGATGTTATATTATGCCCTATGTCTTACTAAGTTGGTGGTAATTATATATAAATAAGCGATCGTCGCATTCATGTGTCACTTTTTTTGGAAAACCGGGAAACGCACCATGTTGCGCGACCACGCGTTTTGATTCAACGGACAAAAAGCGACGACATCTTTTTTAAAGACGCGGTTTTTTTCTTATCTCGGACTCAGCACTAAAATGGCACAAATTATTTAGTTATCTATGGTGCACTTTCCCACTCTAATGTTAATGCAGGACTGCAAAGTAAAAAAGATCGGGTGTTACTACCTACATTGTAAAGGTAAAAGCGAGCGTGTTGAAAAAATGTTTGCTACCATCTAGCGTCTAATAGCTGAACTTTTTATTCATCTTTTGTTTTTAATTATTGTCAGCACACTATTATTATTATATTTTCCTCAGTACACATTATTATACATCTGTTAAAGCTATCTAACTTTAATTTATAAAAGTAGCATTCTCAGACCAAATAAAAAACCATTATTATAGGTACATTTCATTATTCGACATCACGAATATTTTTCGACTAATCTACTCGACAACAGATGGCGTTCGAATCATGTAAGTAACTAGCTACGCATAATGAATCCTCAATCTAGAAACTATCGTATCGTCTGTCTGTCTGTTACAGAAGTGTAACTTTTTAACCATGTGTATTATAATATCTGTATAGTATCATGTCTAATAGGTACCTAGGCATATTGGATCACGTCTATGGGCCACGACTATGGGCCACTGTCAATAAAGAAAGAAAGAAAATACGATTAATTTGCGTTAAAAATGACGCAAACAAAAAAAGGCAAAAGTTGGGGGAAATTAAGCACGCAAAAAGGCCATCGCTCAGCATAATGCTGCGACGCTATGCGAGACAGAGAGCCAGCGGTGGTTTTCAGCGATAGCCGGCGTTGACGTGATGACGTTGACCAATGCAGATGCAGCGTACAACCCTTATATCTTACGTATTATAATAGAAAGTCCTCCGCCGCGTCTGTCGTCTGTCTGTTCGCGATAAACTCAAAAACGACTGCACCGATTTTCATGCTGTTTTCACCAATGGATCAAGTGGTTCTCAGGTAGAATCAGTCAGGTGGGCATTAGTTAGTCCTTACTTAATATTATAAATGCGAAAGTAACTATCTGTCTGTCTGTCGCGCTTTCACGCCGAAACTACTGAACCGATTTAAATGAAATTTGGTACACGGATAGTCTAAAGCCGGAGAAAGGACATAGGCTACTTTTTATCGATATACCACGCGGGCGAAGCCGCGGGCGGAAGCTAGTATATTATAAATGCGAAAGTGAGTTTGCTTGTTACAATTTCACGCTAAAACGGCTGAACGGATTTGGATGAAATTTGGTATGAGGATACTTTGAACCCTGGAGAAGGACTAATGCTACTTTTTATCAACATACCACGCGGGTGAAGCCGCCGGCGGGTAGCTAGTAGTTAAAATGGTCTGGTATGGTATCTGAAATGGCCAACCCATTTGGAACAATGAGCAAGTGTGGTAATGGTGATCAACACTCGTGCCATTTTTAAGGGAGACTGCCTTTGCCCTGCAGCGGGACAGTAATAGGCTGGTAGGCATTAGAAGCTCGTCGCTAAGTAATAACAGCCGCACGGGTCGATCCATCAGGTTAAACTACACTTGCCGGGGTTGGTCCGTGGATGGGTGACCGTCTTTACATATCGAGATTTCTCCGTGCCTCGGAAAGCACGATAAGCCGTTGGTCCCGGTTATCATTCATGGAACTTTGACAGTCGTTACGGGTCGTCAGAAGCCCGAAAGTCTCCAGTCTTGCCAAGGGGTATCTACCCAGTTACTGGGATGTGGAGGTCAGATAGGCAGTCGCCCCATGTAAAATACGGGTATTCAGCTGCATCCGGTTAGACTGGAAGCTGACCCCAACATAGTTGGGAAAGGCTAAGATTGTTGATTGTTTGTTAGGTATTATTATTAATTTTCTCATTCACTCATGCTCTAACAAGAATTTATTATAAATTACCCGCATTTTAAGTAAGACGGACAACTATTACAAATTGTCGCGTATCGGGGGGTCAGCAGAGGTCGTGCCTATCATTACCTACTTATCTATTCAACGCAAAGTGTAATCTGTCGCTGGACAAACTATGACAATTACTTCTGAGAAAGATATTTTTTTAGTAAAACACGTTTTCGGTTTGTCTGCAATATTTTTTTCAACTTGCTTTCAACTTTGGGTATTTCCAATTTTATTGAAAAAAAACAGCTAATTGATAGTCGGACCCACACGCTCGGATTCAGTAGGTACCTACAACCAAATGATAAATGATAAAATTAAATGTTTTATTTTCTGTAAGTGAGTTTGTACACACGGCTACACATCAAGCTATACATTTCCAGTATAAGCTGACCTCGCATTGAAAAGATCGCGTGGCTAAGTAATAACAGCCGCACGGGTCGATCCATCAGGTTAAGCTACGCTTGCCGGGGTTGGTCTGTGGATGGGTGACCATCTTTACATACCGAGACTCCTCCGTGCCTCGGAAAGCACGTTAAGCCGTTGGTCCCGGCTGTCATTCGTGGATCTTTGACAGTCGTTACGTCTGACAACCAGTCTTACCAAGGGATAATACCCAGTTATCGTATTACCCAGTTACTGGGTTGTGGAGGTCAGATAGGCAACCGAGCCCAACATAGATTTGGGGAAATGTTATGAAGATTGATTGTTAGTTATAGTTTCCTACACAATCTCAATTCAAACAAAATTTCAATTTTCAAATTTCTATTACGGTTCATGAGATACATTCCGGTGACAGACAGACAGACGGACGGAGCGGAGGCCTAGTAATTTGGTCTAGTACCCTTCGAGTACGGAACCCTAAAAATGCCAAGAACGCATTGGTCAAAAACACATACATTGAGTAGTATCTATACTAATTACTCCGTAATTTTTCTACGACCGTCTAAAAATTGTGTTGTCACGTCCTGTAATCAAGATTATCCGTCATTATAAATTCGTTGTTATGTCTTCTTTGAACACTACAATAATATAGCCGTATTTCCCGATAGGTTAGCATAAGACAAAATCAGCATTTTTTTTTTTGGTTGGTATATTGGCGTGTGCTAGGTGACATATGGCTAATAATCATATACAATAATAAAATACAATAGAAGCTGATATATTTAGTAACCTATTCCGCTTGACTATTCTTCAAGAGTCATAAAAACCCTGTAAGAAATCGACACGTGTTTCACCTCTCAACGAGGCATCTTCAGGATGACGATTGACCAATTGCAAACCAGAACGCGACGTGTTACCACACCGAGCGCTGGACGCAGAGACACGTGAAACACGTGTCGATTTCTTACAGGGTTTTTATGACTCTTGAAGAATAGTCAAGCGGAATAGGTTACTAAATATATCAGCGTCTATGTATTTTATAATGGATTTCCGCAAAGTCACGCCTGAATCAATTAACTATATACAATAATGGCTAATAATCATGTACAATATTTATGTTTTATGTTGCGTAATGTAAATGGTTTTGCATACTTTTGTATAGAATCATTTTTTTCTAACTGAACAGACAGCTGTGCTGCTGGGGAGTTTGTTGCGCCACTTCTTCTTCCCAGCTAAAGCACTAGGAAGTGGTGAAGGGTGGGCGTTTTGGGGGACTGTCTTATGTAATTTTTGACGCTTGAAAAGTGCTGATTCTAAGCCTAGTTTGAATAAATGACTTTTGATTTGATTTGAAGCCTATAATGTTCCCACTGCTGGGACACAGGCCTCCTCTCGGTGAGAGGGAGTGAGCTGTAATCTACCACGCGGGCTCACTGCGGAATTGCGAATGCGAATTTTTGATTCTAAGACATGCCGATTTCCTCACGATGTTTACCTTCACCGTCTTGAGAGCAGTGGTGATACAATTATTTACACAAAGTAAAGCGCCTGCTTGGGTTCGAACCTATACGACCTACAACTCGTAAGTCGAGGTACCCGGCATCCTAGAATTGGTTTGAAACAAAGGTCTAATCCATTGATTCTTAAGTCACTCTCACATCAATAAAGTGAGATCAAAACTATCCAAATTTGCATACGCCCTTCGTGAAGTCAAAAAAACTACTAACCTTAAAACTGCACTTGTTACTTATTATGCCTATGCACATGCGTGGCTCAGTTACGGCGTAATACTATGGGACTGCCCCGTTGGTCTCGTGGTCGCAAGCGCGACTGCAGAGCGTGGGGTCCTGGGTGCGATTCCTGGGTCGGGCAAAGTGTTATTGGATTTTTCCATTAGGAATTTCGTAGTAACAGCCCGGAGTTTGGAAGTTGGCGGTGTGATACCCCCGTGCTTCGGAAAGCACGTTAAGCCGTTGGTCCTACGCCTGATCTCTGTCGGATTGCCGTCCCATCGGACTATGAGAGTGAGGGAAGAGAGAGTGCACTTGTGTCTGCGCAAACACTTGTGCACTATAATATCTCTCGCGCCGATGGCTAGTCTCCGTTGAGATTGGCCGCCGTGGCCGAAAATACGGTCTGGAGGACTATTATTATTAATACTATGGGGAAACAGCACAGACGCACCGACACTTTTCACATTGCAAAAAAAACAAATAAGAATCTTAGTAAATATAGAAGACACTGACAGCTGTAAACCTTATTTTCAAGAGCATAAAATATTTACCCTCCCCTGCCTAAATATTCTAGAAATATGCAAATTTGTTCGAAAGTACCAACACTTTTACACTACAAGAGAAAATATACAGGGTGTTAGGGTAAACACCGTTATCCTTGCAACCAGTGGTTTGGTTTCATTTATAGAACGGAAAATCAATGGAAAATTACAACTTTTTTTTTCTTTTTTTTAATTCTTACCACAAGAGACGCAAGTTCATTGTCCTATACGCTAGGGCAACGAACTTGTGTCTCAACACGGGCGGAGGGTACGGGATGTGAACAGACCGGCCGCGAGCGCGACCCCTCCATCAGTCAGTCAGCTGTTTCACTAGAGAGCACGGTGTCGGATAGAAACTTTTTAAAATATTTTAATGAAAATGACGTTTTTTTTTTGTTGTGTTCGATCATTTATTTTTATATTTAAGTCAACTACCCATGGTTTGAATGACAAGACTGTTTACCCTTACAGCCTGTATATTCTAGAAATATGCAAATTTGTTCGAAAGTACCAACACTTTTACACTACAAGAGAAAATATACAGTCAAGATACACATTACGTCATAAAAATAGATTAAACCTACCAAGCTCTAAGCTAAAAATTCACTCAACAAGCACCCTAGTCATGTCAATTAAAGTTTATAATAAATTACCAGAAATAATTAAAGAAGAACAAAACTTTAATACATTCATAAATAAATTAAAACAATTTCTATTATCTAAATGCTATTATAATATCAATGAATACTTAAATGATAAATTTTAAATTTAATTATAAGTTTTATAGAATTATTTTATTATAATCAATAGAATAATAATAGGTTAGTTGTAAAATAAAAAAGACCCCTTCCTCTCCTCTCTCCTACTTTTGCTGTGCCCGACAGGGTCCATAATGGTCATATCTTTGTAAAACCTACCACCTAAGTTCACATGTGGAAGCAATAAATGTATTGAGTATTGAGTTCGAAAAAAAAATCTGCTCAACAACGTAATTAACACAATGAATGTTGTTGAACTGTCAAAATGAAACAAATTAGTCAAAATATGTTACGAAAATAGATAGCAGGGGATTAAAACGGCCACTTTGGCGGAATCATAATAGGAAATTAATTCTGAATCATCGTAAAACGTCACAAACTGACAATTCATAATAATGATCTGCGTGCAATTCATATTACGAAATAATTCATCTGTTTGACAGTTTTCTATGGAGATTCGTAAAATGGTCCACAAATTATGAATTGCTTTTGTGTCAAATTAGAGGAATCGCTAATGACAGCTGGGAATTCAGGAAATGAATTACTTTTAGAGGAATTGCTAATGTGGCGGTTTTAGGCCGGGGTCGGGAAATATATAAAATAAATCCCTATTTCCCTTGGTCACGCCATCACGCGTGAACGGCTGAACGGATTTGGATGAAATTTGGCACAGGGCTAGACCATGACCTGGAGAAGGACATAGGCTACTTTTCATCCTGGTCCGCAGACGAAGTCGCAGACAACAGCTAGTGTAGCATATATTCGAATTTTTCAGTGATATTCGCAATATTTGTTAAAACAAACCGTAATTTATTTGCCACATTAACAGAAACCAGAAAACGGAGTACATCATTAAGATCACAATATCAGAATTTACTTCACACAGGCACATTTAAAATGAGTTTATTTAAAAAATATGTAATTTGTATGGCTCCTGTTGTCTTTAATAAAATTCCCGATCATATGAAAACCTTGCCCTTGATGAAATTTAAAAAAATGTTTTACTGAATTACTTGTAGATAAATGTTACTATTCTGTTCAGGATTTCCTAAATGATACATCTTAATAACCTATTTTGATAACTTGTATAATAATTATTGTGTTTGCATGCCAACAAGGCAGAATGTACTCGGTTCTTTATTATGTTATTTACGATCCTATTTGTATGTACCTACATTCAAAGCAAATAAAGTATATTCTATTCTAATATGATTTTTAAATCATAACTGAGCGATATATGGGTGTAGTGTAGGTGCTATAAATACCCCTCTGCCTACCCATCAGGAAGCGTGATACTATGTAGTGTTCACAAACCTACAGAGTAGACATAACAGCCAATTCATAACCACGGATGATCATAACTACAGGATATGACGAGACAATTTTAGACGGTCTTAGAAAAATTACTAATTTATAAGATTAACGCGTCATAAATGGCCTAAATCCACCAAAAATATCTCAGTAGCCCCATCTTGCTATTGTATTGTCCTGTCCCTCATCACAAACATGGCGAGAGCATAATCGTTCCATGAATGAACGACAGACCGACACTCGATAAGATAAGCATTCGGAAGTACAGCCCTCAGCTAGTTATGTCAGGGTGTTTGTTACAGTAAGTAAACAATAAACAATTTAATAGTGTTGACAGCGATGCGGACGAATATTTTGATGCCCAATGAGCTCAGTGGCATATTAAACCTATGGCAAACTAGGCATGTGCCTAGGGGCGCGAGGATACAAAGGGGCGCGTGCGGAAGATTTTTAACAAAGAAAATTAATTAATTGTGTAAGCAAGCCTGCACCTACTTAAAGTCAAAGTCAAAGTCAAAGTCAAATAATTTATTTCAACTAGGCACATTAAAGGCACTTTTGAACGTCAAATACATAGAAATAGAACTGATTCTAGTTGCCCCTTCCAAAAGGTAGTTTTCGTATGGAGAAGAATGGGCAAGAAACTCCACCGTTACTCTCTTAAAAAAAAAAAAAAATGTTTTACAATATTTGGTATAGGTACATCAATTATATAATTACATGTGAAGACGATGCACCGAGAATACAATTACAATAGGTAAAAAGAATTAAAAATTAAAAATGGAGCAATGAAAAATAAATAAATTAAGTATGTGATAGGTACATGGTGCTCACATATTTACAAACATTAAAGTATACGTACGATAACACAATATTTCTACAAACTTGCAAGTAATACTAATAGGACAGTGTGTGAGATTAATTATCATAAAATGTAAAAAAATCGATGATATAAAAATAATAAATTTTACAACTAGATTAGCAACCAGTTTGATTTTGTCCAGCCTCGAATTTGTCCTATGGAGCAAGACCAGCATGTTTCCAAGCATTCTTATCTTGGATATAATCCTCTAATTTGTAATATGCTTGTTTACAAAGTGTACTTTTAATATGAGTTTTAAATTTTCTTTCATTTAATTGCAATATATCACTAGGTATTTTATTATAGCATTTAACGCAGTACCCCATAAAAGATGTTTGTACTTTAGCTAGTCTGAAAAATGGTTGATCTATTTTATCTTTATTTCTAGTGTTAAAATTATGTCTATCACTTATTTTATTAAAAAGATTTAGATTTTTTCTTACATACATAATATTCTCATAAATGAATTGGCAAGGTACCGTCATAATATTAATCCTTTTAAATAGTTCCCTGAGAGATTCGCGGCGACATAGATTATAAATGGCTCTGACAGCTCTCTTTTGCAAAACAAAGATGGATTCAATGTCAGCCGCCCGACCCCACAGTAAAATGCCATATGACATAATGCTGTGGAAGTAACTGAAATAGACCAAACGAGCGGTTTCTACATCTGTTAACTGTCTTATCTTTCTAACAGCATAAGCGGCCGAGCTTAGCCGCCCCGCAAGAGATGTTATATGGGGTCCCCATTGTAATTTCTCGTCTAGCGTGATTCCCAGGAAAACTGTTTGATTAATAAATTCCAGTTTTTCTCCATTCAATATGATGTCACATTCGCTACTTCTAACATTAGGTAATTTAAATCGAATGCATTTGGTTTTTTTTTTATTTAGTACCAAATTATTAACCGTAAACCAATCTTGGACCTGAAGAATAGCGCTATTCACGTCGTCAAGATTTTGCGACCGTCGGTTTATTTTAAAAATCAATGATGTGTCATCTGCAAATAACACCATCTTCGGTTGGTTTAGTAGTAATTGGGGTAAATCATTAATGTAAACTAAAAAGAGGAATGGACCCAATATCGAACCTTGAGGAACGCCCATTGCCATTTCAGACCCCAATGAGTTTACGCCGTTTACTTGAACTTTAACTTTTCTATCTTTCAGATATGATCTTAGTAAATCAAGAGCTGTATTCCTAATCCCATAGTGCTCTAGTTTCAGCAGAAGTGTCTCATGGTCGACGCAATCGAACGCCTTCGAGAGGTCACAAAAGATTCCAATGGCATCTTGTGCTTCTTCCCAGGCGTTAAAAATGTTCTTTATTAGGGAGACACCGGCGTCAGTGGTACAACGCCCTTTGGTGAAACCGTACTGTTGTTCATGAAAGATGGAATTTTTATTAAAGTGACGTAACATTTGATTAAGCATCAACTTTTCAAACACTTTGCTGAGAACTGGCAGAATTGACACAGGCCTATAATTGTTGGGCTCCTTACTATCGCCGGATTTGAACAAAGGAACTACTTTACTGTGTTTCATGAGATCCGGAAAGACTCCTTGGTCTACACTGATGTTAAATAAGAAAGCTAAATAAGGCGCAATGGTTTCGATGATAGACCTACAGACTTTTACAGACATTCCCCATACATCTTCTGTTGATTTAATTTTAAGATCTTTAAAAGCTTTTATAACTGCCTGGGGGTTTGTATGCTGAAACCTAAACTCCAAAGGGCATGCCTTTACATTCTTTCTAAGTAAGGCAGCAGAAAGCGCGGGTGAAGAATTTAAAGCTTCAGTAGTTTTAACGGGAATATTACCAAAAAAGTTTTCAAATTCCTGAGCTATTTCTACATCTGAGTTGATGAGGCCATTTTCAGTCTCTAAATTGAATTCAGTACTACGCTGTTTTTTCCTACCTGTTTCATTATTTATTATTTGCCAGGTAGTTATTTTATCATCAGCTGATTTTATTTTATTGCTAATGTAAAGAGCTTTAGCTATTTTGCAAACATTTTTAAAAGTTTTAGAATATTTTGCAACATACTGATGAAAGGATGTATTATTCATATGTTGCTTTAGGCCATAAAGTTCAAAAAGATTTTCCCTGCTTTTACGAATACCTGGAGTCGCCCAATCACTAAATAGGAACTTTGTGTAAATCGTTTTAGTTTTTAGTGGAAAATTGTCATTAAATTGCTTATTTATTAATGAAAAGAAATCGGCATAGAACTCATTTGGGTCACAGACATTATTAAAACTCTGAACACATAATTTACTGGCCAAAGAAGTATTTAAATTTTCTAAGTTTTTACATGTAATTGGCCTAAACCTAATTTGAATTTTTTGTAAAGGCATGTAGGCGCAAAATGTTATTGTTTGACCACTGTGATCAGATGGCAACTTATTTACAAATCTTTTATGTAAGTAATCACAATTACAAAAAATATTATCTATACAAGTGGCAGAAGAAGCTGTCACTCGGGTTGGTTCAACAAAAACATTTGACAAATCAAATGACCTAAAAAGACTTAATAATCTCACAGTATTAGAGTTATTTTCTAATAAGTTAATATTAAAATCACCACATATGATTATTGACTTACTATTAGCACTAAGTTTCTTTAGCACCTCTTCCATTACAGAATCAAACAGAGATAGATTCTGGTAGCTTGGCGGTCTGTATACACATACTATAACATGCTTATCAAGCTCAACACAGGACAATTCAATGGTGTGTTCAACAGACAGTCCAATGATGTCTTTCCGTTCTTTTGATTTAATAGAGTTTTTTACTAATATTAATGAACCGCCATGTATCATACGTTTTCGACTGAAATGGCTAACTACACAATAATTTTCATAATTAATTGACATTACTTGATGGTCTTTTAACCAATGTTCTGTTAAACAAATGACATCAAACTTAGTATTTTCTAAAAACAATTCTATTTCCAGTAATTTGGAAGAGCAACCTTGTATATTTTGACTGTATAATTTTAACGTATGTTGCCCCCCCTTTGGTTGTTTATTTTTATGTATAATATTGCCAGAAGATACCTTTTTATTATTCTCTAATAATAATAATTGTTTATTTGAAGGGGTAACTACTGTTGTCTTACTTACTAGTTTAAAACGTTATCCGGAGTGACCTCCACAACTACAACTGAAGAGTCTAGAATACCCGTCGCAGTTCCAGCAGGAAGAGAATACCCTATCTGACTGGTTGTGGCCTCCAAAGATGTTGGTATTATAGGTGGATCCTCCTTCGTACAACATGATGATTTATAATTATTACTCACTATGCTGTTAGTATAACTAGACAACACAGACTCGTCACTAATACTACCATTTGTTATATTAGCTATAACCCCATTTATATTATATGCTATCAACATAGCAATCAAATGTCTACATTCCCAAGACAGAGATATAGTTCTCTGAGTTAACTTAAAACCACTAACAAACTTGTTAGTGTCAAAATACAATAATCTTACACAATAAGATTATGTAAGTCTATAGAGATGTAGGGCTTCCGAAGCGTGCTCCGCGTTCTAGATTATTCCTACGACGCCTGATTTTATAAAATAAGTTGGTAAGCTACTAAATTAATGATAAAAAAACGATCATCTGTCAACACACAAGTCATCTGAGGCCCTAGACAAAGTGACATTCTATCAGCGATACCGATGATGGAAAAGGCAAAAATGTATAGGACTGACATATAAGCTATCGAAAAGCTTATGTCAATCCTGTTGAAAGTCGTTGTAGAAGTACGAAACGCTTTCGAAGCGATTGTCACTTGTCTAGGCCCTCTGATCTGTTTCTCAGAGAGGTTATGGATTTCCATGTTCGTTTGGTCCCTCTTGCTTTCTTGACTTTCATCACGTATTGGCCATTTTTTTTTTTTTTTTTGGATGGGAAATCATCAAATGACTTCTCCCGCTCTGGGCGGAGCGGAAGGGCGTGTCAGACTCTTACTGACTAAAACCCCTTCAGTTGCCTGTTGCCAGGGTCCCGGTATCCCTTTCGGACTATTCCGCAACCCTGGCAGGCATCGGTCCTAACGGACCCCGTCAGGTGTGCTGACATCTCTTTGAGGCGCGCGTGGAACACGACGCGCCTTCGACCCGGGCCTGGTCCTTATCGGACAGCGAGCTACCCATTGCTCGCCGTCCGCAAGCCCGCGCCTATGGTGGCCGGGAATCCGCCTGGGATTCCCGACGCCCAGGGTGTCTCCAGCGGCGGCGGTTAGGGGCGTGAGGGCGCAGGCCTTGCCTCTCCCTTACGCCTCCTCCTTCGTGAGCATCACTGCTTCGCAGAAGGAGGTGACCGCCTCCCATGCCCTCTCGCTCCGTACCATGGCCTGGACCAGGGCCGGACGCGAGAGGTCAGTGCCGCCAATCGCCTCCACGGGGACACGGCGGTACTCCGCCCAAGCATCACATATTGGCCTACCTAATTATCCCCACTAATATTATAACTGCGAAAGTGTATGTGTGTATAGGTATTATCTTACTTCTTCATGCGATAAACTACTGAACCGATTGTGATGAAACTTGGTATGTAGGTAGATAGAAAGAGACCAAAAAAAAATTTTTTTAATATAATTATGGCCGCTAGGGGGCGTCGATGAGGTGCTTGCCTAGGGCGTTCGACATTTAATCCGCCACTGAATGAGCTCTACGTTTTAATTTCGTTATATATGTACATACTATATATATAGGTATTTAATATTATCATCTGCCTAGCCTTTTCCCACGGAAATAATACCGATAGATTATAAACTAACAAAGTTCATAATTATACAGTGGCATTCATATAATTATCTATTTAAATGCCGTTTGATGTAGTTTGCTCACGATTTTTGTTATTGTGGCCCTAGTGAAAAGGGATCTAAGTCCAAAAATGCAACTTTACAGGCCCGTTATTATGAAGTATTAATGCCATCATTATTCCACTGCGAAAACGGGATAGCGCTAGCGGACTTGTCTAGCTCCGTCTCTCTTCACACTGGAAAAATGATGGCATTAATACTTCATAATACGGCCCCAGCAGGCGTAGCATGAGCACCGTTTTGTCGACGGAAGAGTAGACAAAAATAACGTTTCCTGTAGACAGTAGACAGTACGAGACGGCAGCAAAGTAGAAAGAGTCAACTGCACTTTTTACGAAATTCACTCTTTTACATAATTCGACTCAGAATTCTTTGTTTTGTCATAGGATTTATCGGTTGTCAGTGTGATTTTGACAGTAAGGATAGAAAACTTTCTTCCGAAATAGTCTACATATAAAAAGACCTAGACAAAGATCGTTAGAAATGAAAGACAAAATGACACAATTGTAGAAAGATTTCTACGGTGGATGTCAAAAATGAAGAAACGAACTGTCACTTTGTATAGAAAAAGCTATGTCTATTCTTCGTAGAGATAGAAAGCGCCATGCTACGCCTGCTGGAGACGCAAAAAACACTCCGCGCGCTTCAAAACGCGTGTTTGACCTCGTGTGACATTTAAACCGCCACCAAATGAAATACATGTGATGTTTTATATAGGTAAACAATTTATGCTCTTTATTATTATTGAGTTATTTTTTATGTAAAGTTATTAGTTTTTAAGATAGTGACTTATACTAACTACAGAATGAATTCCTTGAGTGTGTGGCGATTAACAAATCGTCCACCTGAATGAGGTAACACCACTACGAGAGTGACACATCACTAGTTATTTCTTAGTCTGTGTCACGGCGGTTTTTGACAGGCACTAAAATAAACGGTTAGGAAAACTTTTCTCCAGACTTGTAAGAGTCCTCTGTGATTGTATTAACACAAATACTGTACATAACCATTTAGCTAATGTTTCCTGACTATTAAACTACATTACCTGTGGATCACAGTGATTTGGTTTTATTTCGTGAACTTGGGAGCACCTAACTCCCGCAAGTGTATAAAATAAGTTATACCCCTTCTCCCATAATTTCTAATGTTAATTCACACAAGTGAAAATGGATACGCATTTGGAATAATTATATGAATACTAATTTCAACAGGTTTATTTTTTATTTTTCCCTTTATTTTGGCGAAAACGGATTTATGTCTAATAATATCATTACTTACTAAACCATTTTTAAGAACCAGGTGTTGTTGTGTTGATAAACACCAACCAAATTAAAACATGGGTTATTTATATTAATTTAGATGAAAAAACTCAATTTTTTTCCCGTTTAATACAATACAAAAGTACTTGAAACCGACTATTGTAGTTTTTGTTGGTTTCAGTTGGACCCTTTAACACAAGTTAACTTCTTTATTTTTAGAGATAGCTTAGATTCGTTTACAACAAACGATAGAGCATTTTTTTTTTATCACTTCTGTGTACTGAACTCATTTTCCACAAAATCGGACTTATAACCCTTTTCACTAGGGCCACAGCTTTGTTGTTCTAATATTTTTGCTGCTTACTATTAATTACTGCACTGACACTACCTATTGTCTGTGATAAAACAATAGTAAATAATTCCTTGCATTCCAATTTGAAATACAATACAAATACAATACATACTATAACTCGATGATAGGGGAACTCGTGGCTAAGTAGGTAATAACAGCCGCAAGGGTCAATCCATTGGGTTAACCTACGCTTGCCGGGGTTGGTCCGTAGATGGGTGACCATCTTGACAGACCTAGACTCCTCCGTGCCTCGGAAAGCCGTTGGTCCCGGCTGTCATTTGTGGATCTTTGACAGTCGTTACGGGTCGTCAGAAGACTGAACGTTTGACAACCAGTCTTACCAAGGGGTATCGTATTATCCAGTAGCTGGGTTGTGGAGGTCAGATAGGCAGTCGCTCTATGTAAAATACTGGTATTTAGCTGCATCCGGTTAGACTGGAAGCCGACCCGAACATAGTTGGGAAAAGGCGAGGCAGATGATGATGATGATAATTTAGCCCAAAATTAATGATCTCCTTTGCCGCCCCAAAAATCAGTCGCCCTAGGCTCAAGCCTACTCAGCCTGCTGGTAAATCGGCCACTGCTGAGATGGTCCTAACTGCAGTATAGGTCACACATTGTGGTCTAAGACCTAAGTGTTATATAAGCGATTCATTCACAGGAAGTAACAATTGGAAGTAGTGCAATGTGCCAGTGCGTCTTATTGGCTAATTAGAGCATTGACCCGGCCGTCTGTGGCATTTATGCATCACGCTTGTAGTCTTCAAAGGGGTGGGCTGAAATCAATCAATCTGCCTAGCCTTTTCCCAACTATGTTGGGGTCGGCTTCCAGTCTAGCAAGATGCAGCTGAATGTATTTTACATGGAGCGACTGCCTATATGACCTCCACAACCCAGTAACTGGGTAATACTATACCCCTTGGTAAGACTGGTTGTCAGACTTTCTTCTGACGACCCGTAACGATTGTCAAAGATCCTCGAATGACAGCCGGGAACAACGGCTTGACGTGCTTTCCGAGGCACGGAGGAGTCTCGATATGTAAAGATGGTCACCCATCTACGAACCAACCCCGGCAAGCCTAGCTTAACCTGATGGATCGACGGATGTTATTACTTAGCCACGAGCTTATAATATTATGAATTAGGCAAATATGTTTAAGTCCCATAACATAGGTGAGCCTATTCCCCATTACCTAGGCAAGAATACAGACTCCGGGCAGCTACTGTCAGAACCTAATGAAACTTTGCCTGACCAGGGATTCGAAGCCAGGACCCCATGCTCAGCACGCACCTGCGACCACTACACCAAAGAGGAATTCTACTACAAAATATTAATAATAATTATTTATTAAATATTTTTAAGGCCTAAACATGAATAGATTATTTAATTAATATTTTATTATGAACTAGCTGCCCCCAGCGGCTTCGCCCGCGTGTAATCTTTATAAATTATAGCCTATGTTACTCAGGTTGAATGTAGCTTTCTAAAGGTGAAAGAATTTTTTAAATTGGCGCAGTAGTTTTTAGTTTATTCATTACAAACATACACACAAAAGTACAAATCTTTCCTCTTAATAATATTAGTGTAGAAGTGTAAATGTAGATATTTACGTCTTCCGGTACGCGGTCGATACTACAGAACCTTTCGGCTCTATCGGCCATCTGTTCTGCGAGCAATGTTTGGCAATACTTCGGGCTATGTCGGTTACCTTGGTTCTCCTACGGATCTCTTCATTTCTGATTCGATCACGCAGGGAAACTCCGAGCATCCGAACTCCGTAGCGTTGGAAGGCCCCTCACAAGGTGGACCGATGACCTGGTGAAGGTAGCGGGAATGCGCTAGATGCGAGAAGCACAGAACTGGTCGAAGTGGCGGTGCTTGGGGTAGGCCTATGTCCAGCAGTGGACGTCTTTCGGCTGAAATGATGATGATGATGAATATTTATAATATCTAATGTATATAGATTTATTTTATTTAACAATAACAATATGAGCAGAGATTATTGAACTCTTAATAGTTCAATAATCTATGCTAATTTTGATATAAATGTAAACTAATAATTCATATAAATGAACTAGCGACCCACTCCTGCTTCGCGCGGTTTTACGGCTTGACAAAACATCGAGATTTCTTAGTTATATGTAACTTTAATATTAACGTATTATACACATAAACCTTACGGAATAAATTCTCTAAACGATGGTGAAAACCTCATCAAAATCTGTTGCGTGGTTTAGAAGAACAACGCGGATCAAACAGACAAACACGAAAAGCGACTTTAATTTATAATATGTATAGAATTAGAATGATTTACACTTTATCCATAAAAAAATGTTTGGTTTATAATATCATTACTAGCTTCCACTCGCATCTTAGGAAAACAGCTACATAAACAAAAACAACAACAGCTACATAAACAAAAATAACAACAGCTACACAACAAAAACAACAACAGCTACATAAACAAAAATAACAACAGCTACACAACAAAAACAACAACAGCTACATAAACAAAAATAACAACAGCTACACAACAAAAACAACAACAGCTACATAAACAAAAATAACAACAGCTACACAACAAAAACAACAACAGCCACATAAACAAAAACAACAACAGCTACATAAACAAAAACAATTTGTTTTTACTCGGTAATTTATTTTTACATTTAAGTCAACTACCCATGGTTTGAGTGACAACGGTTTTTACCCTTGCATACTGTATAACATCACGCCTGTATTCCTTGAAGGGTTAGGCAGGAGTGCACCTATCTATAGTACCTACTATAATTAGGTGCACCTCTGCCTAACTTATACATATGATAACATATATCATAGGTATACCTACACCCACATTTCGCCAGTTATGTCACAATCGCGCGAGTCAACACGCGCGTAAACGCCTCATCTGGACAAGCTCTTATTTCAGTAATATTTTTAGGACGGTACAGATAAACTTCAAACGAGAGAGAGCGACTATATTGACCCCTTCCTAGCCATGATAAACTTATAAATATGTGGAACATACGTTTCATAAATAAAGTTTAATTTCGGGGATTTAGGCTCATCTGCCTAGCCTTTTCCCAACTATGTTGGGGTCGGCTTCCAGTCTAACAGGATGCAGCTGAATACCAGTATTTTACATGGAGCGACTGCCTATCTGACCTCCACAACCCAGTAACTTGGTAATACGATACCCCTTGGTAAGACTGGTTGTCAGACTTTCGGGCTTCTGACGACCCATAACGACTGTCAAAGATCCACATATGACGCCGGGACCAACGGCTTCACGTGCTTTCCCATCCACGGACCAAACCCGGCAGGCGTAGCTTAACCTGATGGATCGACCCGTGCGGCTGTTATTACTTAGCCACGAGCTCCAAAACAAAAACAATATAATATATAGTAAAATATTCACAAAAATATTAAATTCATACGGAATAGAAACACCTTTGTACACGCACACTTGTCACATTGTCTTTCTACGTTGAAATACAAGTATGCGTGTACAGGTGTTTCTTTTAATTTAATTTTGAGCATTTTCTGAGGGTTCTAGTGCTTCTACAGATAATGTATCATCAGAACGGAAAACATAGGGGCATAGAACTAGTTGATATTTATTTTACTGTAAAAAATCATTGCTCTAAGGTCATAAACCAGACAGAAAACAGGCGAGAGCGTTTGTATGGAGAGGGGACCGACCCTATTTCCTCTTAAATCATCAGACCTTACAAATTTTTCTCCACAAATTATTCTATAAAATATTCATAAAAAATCATCAAAATGTTCCGTTAAAAATCTGAACGAAAACGAAGCATTAAACTCAAGATAACCTATTTAAATCGTTACAAAAAATATGTATACATTATGATAACCCCTCAACATGACCTGAGTACATCAGTAGTGTGCCAACTCCGTTTGGGACAAGACGCGCGCTCCGCACTAACGGGATAAAAGTATGTTATAAAACAAAAGAAAAAATACCGCGAAAATGGATCACCAAACCTTAGATAAATCTATCTCGTCAGCTCCTATGCTGCCCAAAGAGACTGGAGAAGAAAAAATGGTTGTTATAACCCCACATAATGGGGTGGGAAAAATTTTAATTCGGGAGGACACTATTTTGGCCAATTTAAATGGGTGTGCGGGGTGTGGAAGGGCGCAATTTACGTGTGGAGGGGTAAAAAACCAGTGGTCCGTGTTGTGTTGGGGTAAACAGCCGGAGAAGAAGTATTATTGTTGTAAGTATTACCCTTTTTAACCGACTTCTTCAAAAAGAAGAAGGTTCTCAATTCGTCTGCATGTTTTTTTTTTGTTTTTTACGCGATATCTCCGCCAATTATGAATCGATTTTGATGATTATTTTTTTGTTTGGTAGGTCATACTTCAGAGGTGGTCCCATATAAATTTTATTAACTTTGCTTGGATAGTTTTTGAGCTAGCTTCAATATTACGTATTTTTCCCACTTAGTCTATGTAGACAACATCTTAGGTGACTCTGTCACTGTTAGTTTAGTAGTGGTATTCTAATTTGTGTGGGGTAGAAACCACAACTAAAAAATTAAAACTTTTTACAAAAAAAAACACAACCGACTTCCAAAAAAAACACAAAAAAAGTAAAAAATAACTTTTATTTCGGAAGTCGGTGGCAAAAAACGAAAATTGAAAAGCAAACACAGCGACTTCCGAAATTAAAGTATTTTTTCACTTTTTTAGTGTTTTTTTTGGAAGTCGGTTGTTTTTATTTTTTAACTCTTTGTTAGAAATCCACCACCGAGACCCCTCCGTGCCTTTGGTCCCGACTGTCATTAGCTGTGAATAGAATAGAATATATTATGTACACCATAGAAAATACAAATATAAACGTAGAAATTTTACAGAGGGGTGTGTAGGTGTATTTTTACATTTTTTTTTTCTCTATGTATTTTACTGAGTGTACATAATAATAAAATAAATAAATAAAAAGGGTGTCACAATGGGCGGTCTTATCGCTAAAAGCGATCTTTTACAGACAACCTTTGGATGGATTAAAGTGAGAAGGAGATACAATACTGCAGGTAGTCAGCGGTGTACCGTTTACATATACAATAAATACATACATAAAGCATATACCTATCTATATAAATAAATATTTATACAATAATAAACATGAAACAGGAAAGAGCTGTATTTAATGACGATGTTTAAGGAGAGAGGAAGTGTTTCATTCATCTTTGACGATCACTGCTACTACTAAAGTCAGAAGCCCGAAAGTCTGACAACCAGTCTTATTAGAGGTTATCGTGTTACCCAGTAACTGGGTTGTGGAGATCAGATAGACAGTCGTTCCATGTAATATTCTGGTAATCATCTGAATCCCGTTGGACTGGAAGCCTACCCCAATATAGTTGGGAAACGGGTTGACAGATGAACTGTGATAAATACTAATAGATCTACATGTATGTATAAGAATTAAAGGAGGATTATAATATGGCCTATAGATACATACAGGGTGGTTATTTAGACACTTGCATCCGTCAAGGGGCATGCAACAACTTTCGCTATGAAACTCAAACCCGATTCGTGAAAAAAAAAACAAATTCCCTATAAAACAGTAGACAGACTACTTCGATAATGTATCTATACATGCATGTGTTTCCTAGCTAAAGATATCTAATATGACAGTTAGAATCACCCCTTGACGGATGCAGGTCACTAAATTGCCACCCTGTATATGTAATCTTCTCTTGATTCGACGGAAACTATAATTATGAGACTAACTTAAGACACAAGACTAAATAAAGAGCTTATGATGTGGTAACATATTAGTCAGTCAACAATTTGTTAGCAGGGCTGACTGTACAGGGTGTGTTCAAATTTAAGTATCTACACTCGCGACAATCTAAGAAGTCCGTTTTGACGTTTCGTTCTCGTACTTGTAATTAAACGATATGCCTTGAGAATCAGTTATAAGCAATGTAGATAAGTCTTCGATTACAAACTCTCTAAGTATGATTAATCGATATGTCTCGAGAATCAGTGTTTTAGAAACTAATATTTTTTTTCATTGGTACACAAAGGATTTTTATAGCTGTCAACAGGGACTTCTTAGATTGTCGCGAGTCTAGCTATCCATACTAAAATTATAAATTCGAAAGTAACTCTGTCTGTCTGTCTGTCTGTATGTTACCTTTTGAAGCCTAAACCACAGATCGGATTTCTACAAAATTTGGCAAGAAGATAGCTGATGTTATCTTAGGGAAGGACATAGGCTACTTTTATCGACATACCACGCGGACGAAGCCGCGGGCGGAAGCTAGTTTCAGATATACAGCTCAAAGAAATCTTTCGCCATTTCTTTTTTATTACAAAAATAAAAGTATAATGACAGCTAAAATTTATGGACTGTCAAAAATAGGATATAACTTTTTTATGTGCGTGATTACTTATATGTTTTATATCTTATTTCATTTTTCATGGCATTTAAGTTCACAAAGAAATATCTTTTAAATATGTTGTATACCCTTTTGTGTATTGCCTATTACCCGTGACTTCGTCTGCGATTCAGAAGGACAAGTAGCCTATGTCCTTCTCCAGGGCACGGTCTACCCATGTGCCAGATTTCATCCAAATCCGTTCAGCCGTTTTAGCGTGAAAACGTAACAAACAAACAGACTTTCGCATTTATAATACTACTAGCTGCGCCCCGCGGTTTCACCCGCGTAAGTCTCGATCCCGTGGGAATATCGGGATAAAAAGTATCCTATGTGTTAATCCAGGTTATAAACTATCTGTTTGCCAAATTACATCCAAATCCATTCAGCCGTTTTTGCGTGATTGAGTAACAAACATCCAAACACACAAACTTTCACATTTATAATATTAGTAGGACTAGCTGCGCCCCGCGGTTTCACCCGCGTAAGTCTCGATCCCGTGAGAATATCGGGATAAAAAGTATCCTATGTCCGATTCCAGGTCATGGTTTACCCATGTGCCAAATTTCATCCAAATCCGTTCAACCGTCTTTTTATCCCGATATTCCCACGGGATCGAGACTTACGCGGGTGAAACCGCAGGGCGCAGCTAGTTTATAATAATAGTTAGGATAATGATTAATGACTGTATAGTGTAGACATTACTTGTGTAAATAGTTTAAGTACATAATTAGAGATGTTTACGTACTTAGTTATCTAATAGATAAGTAATGTTGTATCTTGTCTGACTCGTTGGTCTAGTGGTCACAAGCTTGAGGTCCTGAGTTCGATTCCCGGGTCGGGCCAGGGTGGCGGGAAAGTCCGAAAGGGATACCGGGACCTTGGCAACAGGCAACTGAAGGAACACGGGTGGATTTTCGTCAGTAAAAGTCTGACACGCCCTTCCGCTCCACCCAGAGCGGGAGAAGTCATTGGATGATTCCCAAAATTAAAAAAAAAAAATGGTTCGAGGTGTGTTATTGGGTTTTTCCTTCTGGTATTTCTCAGTCTGGTCTGGATTTGTGCCCAGTTGGTGATATTGGCTTTCTGAAAGTAGGCAACGTCGCAAATAGCTGTCAAAAATTTCGCAGCTTTGATTATATAATAATCAGCCTATAATGTTCCCACTGCTGGGACACAGGCCTCTTCTCTGTGACGCGGGCTCAGTGCGGGTTGGTATATGTGACATGTCTTCGAATTTTTGGTTCTAAGACATGCCGGTTTCCTCACGATGTTTTCCTTCACCGTTTTGAGAGCAGTGGTGATGAAATTATTTACACAAAGTAAAGCGCCTGGCTGGGTTCGAACCCACGACCTACAACTCGTAAGTCGGGACAGATACCACCACCACTGCTTTGATTAATTTAGCGATTTAGCCTTAATATGAAATATAACTCTATAGTAAAATATTGATTTCATTAGTCTTATGATTATAATTCTGCCCAATATAAATTCATATTTTCTTGTTTCCATATTAGCAGATTTATTTTTAACCAATTTCAAAAAGGAGGAGGTTCTCAATTCGTCTACATGTTTTTTTTTTGTATGTTTATTACGCGATTACTCCGCCAAATATGAATCGATTTTGACGGCTCTTTTTTTGTTTGGTAGGTCATGCTTCAGAGGTGGTCCTATATAAATTTTATTAACTTAGCTTGCGTAGTTTTTGAGTTATCTTCAATATTACATATTTTTCCCACTTAGTCTTTAAGAACGATGTTTTAAGTTACTCCGTCACTATTATTTACATAGCAGGTAGTGGTATTCGAATTTGTGTGGGGTAGGTACCACAACTAAAAAGTGAAAAATAAAAACTTTTTACAACAAAAAAAAACACCGACTTACAAAAAAAAATTGAAAAATAACTTTAATTTTGGAAATCGGTGGCAAAAAACGAAAATTGTAAACCAAAGACACACTTCCATTTCCAAGTCTGTTGTTTTTTTTTTTGTTATAAAGCGTTTATTCTTCCATACTTGCCTATTAGTCGTCATCTCGGTAGTCATCACATGCCCATACAGCCGATTTAGCATTTATAAATATTTACTCTATGGACATATTTAGTCATAAAAAACGTTATGATGTTGACAGAGGATGACACTCGATAACTCGTATGAGGAAGTTAGATTAGTTCGCATTGCGTAGTTTAAAAAAAATATATGAGTGCGTACAAGTGAATACAAAAACTTTGTTGTTTTAATAATTGGTGTGTTTACGAAGTGTCGAGATATTCTCAAAAGATCGTGGTTAAATAAAAATCAGCCAAGTGCGAGTCGGACTCGCGCACGAAGGGTTCCGTACCATTATCTATAAAAACGTCAAAAAAAACACGTGTGTTGTATGGGAGCCCCCTTAAATATACATTTTATTCTGTATTTGTTGTTATAGCGGCAACAGAAATACATCATCTGTGAAAATTTCAATTGTCATTCGAAGGTCAAGCTACGCTTGCCGCGGTCGGTTCGTAGATGGATGACCATCCATTACATTTCGAGACACCTCCGTGCCTCGGAAAGCACGTCAAGCAGTTGGTCCCGGCTGTCATTCGTAGATCTTTGACAGTCGTTACGGGTCTTCAGAATTCAGAAGCCCAAGAGTCTAACAACCAGACTCACCAAGGGGTGTCGTGTTACTCAGTAACTGGGTTGTGGAGTTCAGATAGGCAGTCGCTCCATGTAAATACTGTTATTCAGCTGCATCCCGTTAGACTGGAAGCCGACCCCATAGTTCAAAATAAAATCATAATATTTTATTTCACATAAGCCTACATGGGCACTTATGAAACGTCAGAAGCTAGGTGCACGGTTCCAATTGGTCGTTTCCTATGGAGAAGAGCCGGCAAGAAACTCCACGGTTACTCTTTTAAAAGAAAATTGGGAAAAGGCTAAGCAGATTGATTGAGAGCGTTGATATATCTACTTCATCCGATTCGAATCCGAATTTGAGATTCAAGTTTGATTCGAATAGGAAATATTCTTATTTCAGATGGATGGAATTTGAATCTAATGCATACATAACTTTGTTTTTTCTTTTTACCCTACTACGGCGAAGCAACAAGGAGGGCTATTATTTTGACCGGTATGTATGTATGTTCATCTGTTCCCTCATAACTTCTAAGCTACTCAACACAATTTGACAAATGAGATATCGTTGGAAGCGTCTTGATCGTCTGCTGGTTATAGGTTCTGTGACGTCACATTATTTAATTATTTTGGGGTTAAAATATATATTCAAATATATATTGGAAATGTGCTAATTAAGCCTTTTCATTTGATACCCAACATGTCACCATTTGCTTTTTGTTTTTGTACCTGTAGTCATATTTCAATTTAATGTCACCTCATGTACCTCATTTGTCAAATTACGATGAGAACTTTAGAAGTAATGACGGACCAGATGAACATAGATACATACAGGTCAAAATCATAACCCTCCTTTTTGCCATACTCGGGTAAAAAACAGCACATTTCCCTGATTGTACACACGGCTACACATCAAGCTAACAAGCTATACATTTCCAGCATAAGCTGACCTCGCATTGTAAGGAAATTCTATACAATGCAAGATCAGCATTAACTGGAAATGTATAGCTTGGTGTGTAGCCGTGTGTACTAAGCGTATTTATCTGCCATCAGACGGACTGCATCGCAGCAACCGCGTACAGTCGATATAATTATTTATCTGCGTGCAGTCGATATTTATTCAACTGCGTGCAGTCAATAAATTCAACTGCATGTTACTGTGGAAGCCGATATATTATAATAAGTGTGTAATTGTCTATTTATTTACGAATCGTGATCTATAACCCGCGGCGAGCACGTGGCGAAATGATGTCGACGCACACGCACTCAGTAGCAGTTTATGTGACACATCGCGTCTTAGAAAGAGTTCTAGTTTGTATAGCGTTGTCTCTGTCACTCATACCTCTATACATACACACACCTTTCTAAAACCAGATGTGTAATTTACGCCCTGTACGCCCTGGTACACACGGCTACACATCAAGCTATACATTTCCAGTTTATGCTGATCTCGCAGTGTATAGGATTTCCGTTCAACGCGAGGTCAGCTTATACTGGAAATGTATAGCTTGATGTGTAGCCGTGCGTACAGGCCCTTTGTACATACATGTTTTTCTTGCGGGACGCCAACGAGAAACGAGATTATTCGAACCGAACGTGACGTTCCGTTGACTTTGTGCGATAAGCGGCCATAGTAAATGTATGTATCGCTACTTCGGCGCCGTCACCACATTGTCGTTGACGTGCCATTGACGTGGCGGTGGATTAACGGCCTTAATAGAGACTTGAGACTGCTTAGTCGGCACAAAAATTCTACCTATGATTGCCTAGTGAACTAGGAAGGTGTCAAATTAGTAGATCAAGTTCTGAAACTATAATGCGCTTCAAAACAAATAATTATAGCTGACACAGACATAAAGTCGACTGTCCACTGCTTCTTAGCGAGTCGATGGTAAAAATAACTCGGAAACTTAACGAATGTTTTTTGGAAAAATATCGAATGTTTTTGGAGGAGCTCGTGGCTAAGTAATAACAGCCGCTCGTGTCGATCCATCAGGTTAAGCTACGCTTGCCGGGGTTGGTCCGTGGATGGGTGACCATTTTTACATATCGAGACTCCTCCGTGCCTCGGAAAGCACGTTAAGCCGTTGGTCCCGGCTGTCATTTGTGGATATTTGACAGTCGTTACGAGTCGTCAGAAGCACGAAAGTCTGACAACCAGTCTAACCAAGGGGTATCGTATTACCCAGTTACTGGGTTGTGGAGGTCAGATAGGCAGTCGCTCCATGTAAAATACTGGTATTCAGCTGCATCCGGTTAGACTGGAAGCCGACCCCAACATAGTTGGGAAAAGGCTAGGCAGATTGATTTTTTATTTTGATCGAATGTTTTTTTAAATTTGTTTAGTCAAAAACGCAGGTACGCGAATACCGTTCGCTGCTACGTACGATGGGCACGGAGAGGTTTGCCGCGTTAAGGCTCGTACAAACGGGCGCGATATCGCGGGCGCTACAGGCAGCGCTCCCGTTGTTGCGCCCGCGATATCGTGCGTATTTGTGGGCCTTTACTCGGTGGCCATGAGCTACACGCTGAAGCGATACGCGTCTTGCGACAGCGATTGCGTAGAAAATAAATGAAAGATGTTGTGTAGAGCATGCCACGAGTCACCGAGACGCGACTTGCGGAGCAACGCGACAGACGCGCGTGTGCGCAGTGACGCGCGCGTATCTAGCTCATTTCAAACTACGCTATAATAATAGCATATAGTTCATAGCCCAACGATATCGCTCGCATCTCTAATTCAACACTCACTGCTTGTTTACGATTTTTTATCGTTAAATTCCTAGAAATCTATAAAAACTCTTAATATAGAATAATTCATAAATTAAACTGAATAAACAAAGCATTTTCTTAAAATAATATTATACAACCTCGTCTAAATCGGTTCACTAGTTTCTGAGATTATCTTAAACACACAGACAGACGAATTCTCATGGTCGTAATAAAATTATTTTTATTAATTTTATGTATAGTCGACCTCGTAATTAGTTTATCACTTTTGACGACAATTTCCGGTAAATTGAAACTTCCCTTTTTTTTTTTGAGTTTGGGAAATCATCCAATGACTTCTCCCGCTCTGGGCGGAGCGGAAGGGCGTGCCAGACTTTTACTGACTAAAACCCACCCGTGTTCCTTCAGTTGCCTGTTGCCAAGGTCCCGGTATCCCTTTCGGACTTTCCCGCAAAAATTAAAACTTCACTGGGGTTTAAATTATCTAAGAGGGGGGCTCGTCGGGACCCTTGGCAATAGACAACTGAAGGAACACGAGTGGGTTTTAGTCAGTAAAAGTCTAACACGCCCTCATTTGATGATTTCCCACCCAAAACAAAAAAAGGCCCTCGTGGCTAAATAATAGCAGCCTTGCGGCTCAATCTTCGGCTAAGCAGTTGGTCCCGGCTGTCAATCGTAGATCTTTGACAGTCGTTCGTTACGGGTCGTCAGAACCCCGAAAGTCTAACAACCAGTCTTACCAAGGGGTATCGTATTACCCAGTTACTGGGTTGTGAACGTTAGTGAAACAGTCGCTCTTGGTAAAATACTGGTTGTGATACCAGTATTTAGTATTAGACAGACAAATTAAAAATCCGGAGTTACACGTGTTAGGGCATAAATATAGTATACATCGTATAAATTGTACAGTTTACGTGTGACTCCGGATTTTTAATTTGTCTGTCTGTGATGTCTTGTTTATACTGACTTTTTGTGGTAGTTTTGTTTTAGTTTTATTTTTAATTTGTCTGTCTGTGATGTCTTGTTTATACTGACTTTTTGTGGTAGTTTTGTTTTAGTTTTATAACATTTATTTTTTAATTAAGCCCTTTCATTTGCTTCCCATCATAAAAATTTTAAAAACAATAGTTCAATCAAATCAAAAGTCATTTATTCAAACTAGGCTGAGAATCAGCACTTTTCGAACGTCAAAATTACATAAGACAGACCCCCTAAACGCTCACCCTTCACCACTTCCTAGTGCTTTAGCTGGGAAGAAGAAGTGGCGCAACAAACTCCCCAGCACAGCTGTCTGTTCAGTTAGAAAAAAATTGATTCTATACAAAGTTTGCAGTTCATGACTTTGCCTTCTAGAGGGCGCCATAATCAATTTAATGTGACGTCACATAGCCTTTAACCGGCGGACGTTCAAGATGCTTCCAACAACACCTCATTTGTCAAAATATGATGAGAAGTTTAGAAGTTATGAAGGAACAGATGAACATACATACATACATACATACCGGTCAAAATCATAACCCCTTCTTTTTGCTTCGCCGTAGTCGGGTAAAAATGAAATAAGAAAAATATAGGTTTATTTGGCGTAGAAACACGTACACACGGCGACACATCAAGCTATACATTTCCAGTATACGCTGACCTCGCATTGTACGGAAATCCTATACAATACGAGATCAGCATAAACTGAAATGTATAGCTTGTATATGTGTAGCCGTGTGTACATACTAACACTAAAGGATTGCGTATAACAGTAGGTAATACGACCTATAATCATATTGTTTTATTATCGTACAGAATATTAAATAACATCAACGTAGGCTGTAAAGGTTTGGTTGTTAAATAAATCTGTAATAATGTTCATGATCGAATAACTTTTTTTATTTACAGTAATTCAATATTATACATTACAAGCGCGCCTGCGGCTTCCCGCGTGGATGTCGCTTATTATATACTAAAACCTTCCTCGAGAACCACTCTATCCATTGGTGAAAGCAGCATGAAAATCGGTGCAGTAGTTTTTGAGTTTATCGCGAACAGGACGACAGACAGACGCGGCGGAGGACTATTTTATAAATATGGAAGGATTATACATCTAACAGTACAATACTAGTAATATGTAAAAGTATATAAAAAGGGGGGGGGGGGAATAATCACTATAGTGCATCGAATGACTTGATTCTGCTTCGAGAAAACTCGGAAAATATAAACTAATAGGTATAACATCACGCCAAATTTCGGCGGTAAAATTAAAAAATCTTACAATAAAATCCCAAATTCAAAAATATGTTATCGAAAAACCGTAAGTAAATAGGTAAACTTAGTCAAAAAATATTTATTTTAACCCTTTTTATTTTATTTTATTGTTTATTTATTCGTTTTATGGCAATTAACCTGATTATATGTTTTTTTCAGCAAACGCTGAAAAAGTTAGACAATCCCAAAGCACTCAGAATTTTTTACGTTGAGTAGTTTTTAATCAGCTTCAATAATTTAATGCATTTCGCTTAAAATTACAATATTCGTGAAGACACTATCTGTACTAACAATTAAAAGTTATAAAACTAAAACCAAAAAGTCGCATCAACTAAAAAGGTATAAACAAGATATCACAGACAGACAAATTAAAAATCCGGAGTCACACGTGGTAGATAAATCGAACAGATAACGTGTGACCCCAGATTTTTTTTTTTTTTAATCAAGGCGCTTCCTGCGATACCTCATTTGAACAAATTCTGATGAGTCGTTTAGAGGTCAAAATCATAACCCTCCTTTTTGCTTCGCCGTAGTCGGGAAAAAAGCAGAAATAAATACCTATTTCTTTTAACCCGACTACCCTAACCCGAAGCAAAAAGGAGGGTTTATTAATCTGCTGGCGTAGCATGAGCACCGTTTTGTCGACGGAAGAGTAGACACAAATGACGTTACCTGTAGACAGTAAACAGTAAGAGACGGCAGCAAAGTAGAAAGAGTCAACTGCACTTTTTACGAAATTCACTCTTACATAATTCGACTCAGAATTCTTTGTTTTGTCATAGGATTTATCGGTTGTTAGTGTGATTTTGACAGTAAGGATAGAAAACTTTAAACAAAATGACAGATTGTAGAAAGATTTCTACGGTGGATGTCAAAAATGAAGAGACGAACTGTCACTTTGTATAGGAAAAGCTATGTCTATTCTTCGTAGAGATAGAAAGCGCCATGCTACGCCTGCTGATCGATAACTGGATTAAAACATATTTTGAAGAAAAAAAAACTTAATAAAAATTATGCGAATAGGCCGGGATTTTAATAACACTTATTACCTATTTACTGATTAATAATTAAGAGCTAGAGGTCGCCATGTTACTTGATAATAATGATAACCATTTTGGTTAAGTTTGTATGAGCTAATATTGTTACTGGTTTACTCATACGAGAAACGATTTTCATGCTTTTTTAATATATTTAATTTAATATTTAATAATATTATATATTTAATTTAATATTTAATAATATTATATATTTAATTTAATATTTAATAATATTATAAATTTAATTTAATATTTTATTTAATAATATTATAAGTGCGAAAGTAACTCTGTCTCTCTGTCTGTCTGTCGCGATTTCACGCCAAAACTACTGAACCGATTTAAATGAAATTTAGTACACAGATAGTCTAGAGCCTGAGAAAGGACATAGGCTACTTTTTATCGACATACCACGCGAACGAAGCCGCAGGCGGAAGCTTGTAGCATATAGTTCATAACACAACAATATCGCTCGCCATACATTTATTTAGAACACGTTCAGATTATTTAGATTCAGATTATTGGAAATGTATGGCGTGCGATTGTGCTCTGAACTATAAATATGCTAGTCTGAGCTCTATGCGTAGTCTGAAATGAGCTTGAAACCGTTGGTCCCGGCTGTCATTGGTAGAGATTTTGACAGTCGTTACGGGTAGTCAGAAGCCCGAAAGTCTGACAACCGGTCTTAGCAAGAGGTATCGTGTTACCCAGTAACTGAGTAGTGGAAATCAGAACAGTAGTTGCTCCATGTAAAATAATAGTTTTCAGCTGCATCTGCATCCGGTTAGACTGGAAACCGACCCTAACACTATACTGCCTTTTGGAACTACATACCTTTTTAAACTACCGAAAGGGGCGACTAGAATCACTTCAATTTTTTTGTAAATTATTTTTTTTATTAATACATTCAAAAGTGCCTGTATCTAATTGAAATAAATTATTTGACTTTGACTTTTGCTGGGCAGGCAGACTCTTAAGTTGGATGCGCTAGGGTAGCCCACGAAATTCAAATTTTCTTAGGTTTTTTTCAATTTGCAGGTCAGTATATTAGGTTGTATGTTGATCTAAATATTATTTGTGGCCGTAACAAATATGGATTTACAGAATTAGAATCAGCAATACAATTCTCTAAGTTCATGTAAGTGCATTGAATGACGATTTAATGAAATTTTCATCCTAATACTGATCTGCAAATTGCAAAAAACGTAAGAAATTTGAATTTCGCGGGCTACCCTAGCGCATCCACCTTAACAAGAAAATATTTTCCTGTTTGTTTTTACTTGTTTGAAAGTAGAGCAATTTCTGTAGCTATCAACTTCCTTCGTGTTCTGAGAAAAATAATCTATTCGTATTGTGTTATAGTCATAATAATCACAAATACAGTGAACAAAACAGATAAGTAATCAGGCAGCTAATAATAGTCAGCGAGGCAATTCTCTTATTTTTAAGAAGTTCACATTCGCATGTCATTCGCAATCTGTCAAAAACATCATCAATTTACAAACATTTTTGTCAATTTTGACAGATTGCGACTTGAATATGAACTTTTCTAATGCTACGGCTACACTTCGCATCATCGCGAACTTTTCTTCGTGCGCTCTCTCTCGCACACCCCTCGATTATTCGCTGAGCAACAGAGAGCGCACGATGGAAAAGTTCGCGATAGCGCGAAGTGTAGTCGTAGCATGAGTAAGAGAATTGACCCTCTGTTTCAAAAAAGTGTACCAGTAGATGCTAATTTGTAGGGGGTCCCACTTGAAAACGATTGACGTGAGATCGCTTATAACTTACTCGATTATAAGGTATATCTTTTAATTCACGAAATCTCTTGGATCTTTGTACTTGAAATGAAATCAATAAATTATATGCGTAACAGTTCACTAACTAGATGCATCTAAATCTCGAGAGCCAATTACAAGCTAAACTCGCGACAATCTAAGAAGTCCGTTTTGACGTTCCGTTCTCGTACATGTACTATAACGTTAAGCCTTGAGAATCAGTTTTAAGCAATGTAGATAACTCTTCAATTACAAACTCTTTAAGTATGTTCAATCGATATGTCTCGAGAATCAGTTTATAAGAAACCAATTTTTTTTTTCATCGCTACACAAAGCATTTTTGTAGCTGTCAAAACGGGCTTCTTAGATTGTCGCGAGTCTAAGTGATTTGATTTTGTTAAAAACTTAAATCTAAAATTTTAATTTTAAATCACCTTTATAGATGCTTTTAGTTTGACAATTGAGATTCATTTTATAACCTAAACATCGATGATTTTTAATTACAATTTTATAATGTTAATCCTAAGTAATGAGCAAGCATATATTGGCCCCTTGATGTACCTATTTGACCCAACTTATGTAATGCAACCCAACTTATATGTATGTAACATAGTGCAAAAATGATAATTTCTTGACTGTATACCAAATATTTTGGTTGACTGTATCTACTTCGCAGGACCTTGATTCACTATAAAACTCGTTACTTACATCAATTAATTATAATCTTTGTTTCACGATGACGCAGATAAATAATCACTGTTTCAATGAAATAGTATACATTAATAAATGAACGCTAAGAGGTAGGTATGTGTTGTGTTACACGAATGGTTAGAATAAGGCGCTGGTCTCGGCGGGACATTCACAAGTGGTGAGAGGCGCGGGCGAGGAAACGGTGCGGCGCGGGCGTTGCGCCTCGCCTTTCATATTTCATACAATATGTTTAACAGTGACGATGCGCACCCCGCCCGCGGCCCGTCGCCTTTGTATGTCCCGCGCCTCTCTCCCTCTGTCTCCTATACATTTTGTATGAAATATGAAAGGAGCGGTGCAACGCCCGTGCCTTAACGTAGCCTCGCCCGCGCCTCTCATCTCTTGTGTATGTCCCACGCCTAAGCCACGCCTTTATATTTTTTACCTTTTTTAATACAGTAATCTTATTGTAGGTGCATCGTCTTCACATATAATTATATAAATCATGTATACAAAATATTGTAAAACATTTTTAAAATAGAGTTTCTTGCCCATTCTTCTCCATACGAAAACTACCTTTTGGAAGGGGCAACTAGAATCAGTTCTATTTCTTTGTTTTGACGTTCAAAAGTGCCTTATAGGTGCCTATTTGAAATAAATTATTTGACTTTGACTTTAAGAAATTAGTACCCAGAGGAAGTCTGAAAGTGACACCCGGTGACTGAAAAGTTGTATGGAAATCGGTTTTCATGGTAATGGTCGTGTGCTGCGGAGGAATAACGACAGTTTTAAGTATTTATATGGATGGCTATAAGAGTAGGGGAAGGCCAAAGAAACGATGGATGGACTGTGTGAAAGATGATATGGCTAGAAAGGGGGTGACTACCGAGATGTCGGCTAATAGAGAAGTATGGAAGACAGACATGTTGCGCTAATCACAAATAAATTGGGATAAGGGCAGGAAAATGATGAAGACATATTGATAAATTAGTATTAATTATTTATTTGGTATAGCAAAAAAAAACTACTATTTGATTAAAAAAATCAATCTACCTAGCCTTTTCCCAACTAATTTGGGGTCAGCTTCGAGTCTAACCGGATGCAACTGAATACCAGTATTTTATATGGAGCGACTGCCTATCTGACCTCCACAACCCAGTAACTGGGTAATACGATACCCCTTGGTAAGACTGGTTGTCAGACTTTCGGACTTCTGAAAACCCGTAACGACTGTCAAAGACCTACGAATGACAGCCGGGATCACGTGCTTTCCGAGGCACGGAGGAGTCTCGATATGTAAAGATAGTCACCCATCCACGGACCAACCCCGGCAAGCGTAGCTTAACCTAATTGATCGACCCGTGCGGCTGTTATTACTTAGCCACGAGCTCCTTTGATTAATTGTATTGTATTTAGGTAAATAAATGTAAATGGATGTTAATGTAATTCTATATTATGAGCACAATGACCGTATCATGATTAAATAATTGCTTTAATTAACTAAACTAATATTGTACAGAGGTGAAAAAAAATAACAAAACTAACTTAATATTATAAATGCGAAAGTGAGTTTCTTTGTTTGTTACACTTTCACGCTAAAATGGCTGAACGGATTTAGATGAAATTTGGCACATGGGTAGACTATGACCTGGATTAGGACATAGCATATTTTTTATCCCGATATTCCTACGGGATCGAGACTTATATGGGTGAAACCGCGGGGCGCAGCTAGTAAGTAATTAAAAAAAAAAACCTTTAATGACAAAACATAAAAAGCTAAGATGATAATTATAACTAGTTTTTGCTCGCGACTTTGTCTGTATGGAAGTCAACTATACCATAAAACATACTATGGCGCTCGACAACAATGTACCTTTCTATCAGTGAAAGAATTTTAGCAGTCGGTTCAGTATTTCCACAGATTACAAACAAATAAAAATAATTTTATTTTATAATATTAGTTTAAGAGGAAATAGGGTCGGTCCCCTCTCCATACCTCTCCTTAAGTTCTGAGTTGAGCTCCACTAGTACTGAGAAATGCTTGCACTGACTGGACAGGTCCACTCAAATCTGTGTGGTTCTTTCCTCAAAAGACCATTTCAGACTCTAATCTACATGGTCCTCATATGGCCTGTCCAAGATTATGTCTGGACTTTAAAGGAGACGGTGACCTCTGAGTTTGTTTCGGCCTTTCTTCTCAGAGTAGTCAGATAGGAAACGCCGACCTCATCTAGCTTATTTTTACAACTTTTTAATATGACGTGTAAAAGTGATTCCAATATCCTATTTACAGAATAAACAATTTCATTTCATTTCATACAAACGCTCTCGCCTGTTTTCTCTCTGGTTTAATTATGACCTTAGAGCAATGATTTTTTTCAATAAAATAATTATCAACTAGTTCTATGACCCTATGTTTTCGGTTTTGATGATACATTATCTGTAGAACACTCAGGAAACCCTCATAATGCCTGTTTAGACCGCTGTCATCAGAGGCCTATTGTACAAATTTGACAACTATTAATGAAAAAAGAAAAACATAGGGGCACAGTAAATATCCTTATTATTCAATTTATAAAATATCTTTCAAATAGGTCCAATATTGGAGGAGGAAAAAGACAAGAGCCGAACCTCGAATTATGACTTTTTGTATTTAGAAATGACCCACCCTATTTCCTCTTAAGGCTTGAAGGGGACTACAGTAGCTAAACGCAAGATATAGAATGCCTAAAAGTATATGATCCACTGCAGTTAACAAAATCAGAAAAACATATAATATTCTTCAGGATTTGCTAGCTAGATAGTGTTCTGAACACATAATTCAACCAATTTGGTAGTACTTTGTGTTTTGGTACTGAAAAAAAATATTTAAACTATTAAAAGCCATGAAGTCATTCGGATTTTTTGTCAGATTATTCTACAGAGGAGGAGCTCGTGGCTAATTAATAACTGCCGCACGGGTCGATCCATCAGGTTAAGATACGCTTGCCGGGGTTAGTCCGTGGATGGGTGACCATCTTTACATACCGAGACTCCTTCGTGACTCGGAAAGCACGTTAAACCGTTGGTCCCGGCTGTCATTTGTGGATCTTTGACAGTCGTTACGGGTCGTCAGAAGCCCGAAAGTCTGACAACCAGTCTTACCAAGGGGTATCGTATCGGAGTTTATTTATTTTCGCAATGTATTTTCTGGTGTACAATAAAGTATATATAAATAAATAAATATCGTATTACCCAGCTACTGGATTGTGTAGGTCAGATAGGCAGTCGCTCCATGTAAAATACTGGTATTCAGCTGCATCCGATTAGACTGGAAGCCGACCCCAACATAGTTGGGAAAAGGCTAGGCAGATTGATTTTTATTCTACAAGCATCATACATATTTACGTGTAGTGTTTAATTTTTTAGTCCAATCAATAGATTTTTAACCGACTGCCCCAGAAGGAGGGTAATATTTTTCGAGAGTATGTATGTTTGTTTGTTTGTATTTATGTCTGTATGTCTATTTCTTTGGCACGCTCTGTAACCTAAACGGCTTGATGGATTTTAACAGACGAGGTGTCGTTAGGTTCGTCTTAATTGTGGGAGTGACATAGGCTATATTTTTTTACATATTTCATCTGCAAATACAAAAAAGGGAGGGGAAGGTTTTTTTTTTAAATACAACAATATTGGTATCATATAAAAGCTAGTAATGAGTTAATTCCAAATATATATACAGGCTGTAAGGGTAAACAGTCTTGTCATTCAAACCATGGGTAGTTGACTTAAATATAAAAATAAATGACCGAACACAACAAAAAAAAAACGTCATTTTCATTAAAAGATTTTAAAAAGTTTCTATCCGACACCGAGCTCTCTAGTGAAACAGCTGACTGACTGAGGGAGGGGTCGCGCTCGCGGCCGGTCAGTTCACATCCCGTACCCCCCGCCCGTGTTGAGACGCAAGTTCGTTGCCCTAGCGTATAGGACAACGAACTTGCGGCTCTTGTGGTAAAATGTAGAATTTAAAAAAAGAAAAAAAAAGTTGTAATTTTCCATTGATTTTACGTTCTATAAATGAAACCAAACCACTGGTTGCAAGGATAACGGTGTTTACCCTAACACCCCGTATTAATAAAACAAAAAAGCTTGAAATAAAACAAATTTATAAAAAAACAAAAAACCCGACTGCAAGAACCTATAAGTGACCGAAAAGAGAAAAACAAGCATTGAACTTTGTTTTTTTTAAGAAGGTATAGCAGGGCGGGACAAACACATGTTACACCATATATTTCAGGTTATTGGTTAATTCTTTTTGTAAATATTTCTTCATATTTTGCATCATTGTCATTGCGCTTCTCTTTCTGAAATTAAATGAAATTGTTTATTCTGTAAAAATATTGGAATCACTATTTTAAACGTCATATTAAAAAATATTAAAAGTAAGCTAGATGAGGTCGGCGTTTCCTATCTGACTACTCTGAGAAGAAAGGCCGAAACTAAGTCAGAGGTCGCAGTCTCTTTTAAAGTCCAGACATAATCTTGGTCAGGCCATATGAGGACCATGTAGATTAGCGTTCTTTTTTATTCAGTGACCGCGTTTTAGCTGTTGTCAGTCGTCAGCCTCATAATTATATAACGACTAGCTTCCACCCGCGGCTTCGCCCGCGCGGTATGTCGATAAAAAGTACCCTATGTCCTTCCCCAGGATGCCATCTATCTCCTTGCCAAATTTTGTCGAAATCTGTTCAGTGGTTTAGGCGTGAAAAGGTAACATACAGACAGACAGACAAGAGTTACTTTCGAATTTATAATATTAGTATGGATTAGCTTTTCTCCCAAGTAGACCAATGATTAACCTTTCAAAAATAACCCTTTAAAAAAAACTCATTATATAAAAAAATCAAGTAATAATAACCAAAACCCAACTACGACTTAAAAGGTATAAACAAGACACCACAGACAGACAAATTAAAAATCCGGAGTCACACGTGTTAGGGCATAAATCGAACAGATTACGTGTGACTCCGGATTTTTAATTTGTCTAGTTGGGTTTTAGTTTTTTTACTTGATTTTTTTTAAATTCTTTTGGGGTTACAATATATATATTTTTGAAATGTGATCATTAAGCCCTTTCATTTGATACCCAATATGGTACGATTAAACCATTTTTTTTTTAAGTTCCTCAATTTATGTCCTCCAGAGGGCGCCATTTTTAATTTAATGTGACTTCACTTACCTATAACCAGCGGACAATCACGACGCTTCTAACGATACCTCATTTGTCAAATTGTGATAAGTGGTTTGGAAGTTAGGAGGGAATAGATATACATACATACATACATACATACATACCGGTCAAAATCATAACCTTCCTTTTTTCTTCGTCGTAGTCGGGCAAAAAAAATAATCTTCATTTTCATCTTATTTTCAAATAAAAGCATCTTCGCTTGCGTGACAAAAGTAAAGTACGTACGTCAATTATTTATATTTTTACAGTAAAAACTATTTTTAATGTATTGTCTATGCCAATTTTTTGCAGTTCATTGGCTTGCTAAACTGGTATTAGGTTAAAAATAATTAGCAGGCAAATTATAATTCGTTCTAAAACTTTTTGATGATAGTGTAAACAAACCCTCTTCAGCAATCACTCACTAAATATAACATAACATAACACGCTAATCTCCGAAAGGTTGGATTCACTAAAGATCACAAAATTCAAAACCTAAGACACTTCACACATTACCAACCGACTTCCGAAATTAAAGTTATTTTTCACTTCGTAGTATTTTTTTTTAAATCGGTAGTTTTTTTTTTTTTGTAAAAATAGTTTTTAATCTTATATTATTTTGAATTGTTTTTTTTTATTTACATTGTTCTCACATAAAGAAGTAACAAGAATAATGTACCTGGCTTTCGTAATATCTTAATTTAAAACAGTGTCCTTGGAGTTTCTTGCCCGTTCTTCAACTTTCTAACTAACTGGCCGACTGTTTGACAATTCAAAAGTGCCTGTAATAATGGTTTAATTGAAATAAATGCTTTGAGTTGAGTTTTAGTACAGAAGCTAGGTGCACGGTTCTATTTGATAGTTTCAATACTGAATATCATACATTTGCAAAAAAAAACGGGCGGTTTTGATTTTTGTACATTATTGGTAATAATTTAGTTGTAAAGAGGTTTTAATAGCCAAACTATGTTACTGGCACTTAATAAAGAGTCTGGGTATGAAATAAAGTTAATTCCAAATTTGAAACTTTTGTTTAAAAACAATAATAATCCCGTTTTTCGTTTGTGAGTTTTACTAACATTTTGCAGGTTTGCGGTTAGAAGGTTATCCGGGCAACTAAAACTAACTTCTCGTTATTTGTAGTAGAATAATTTATGTTTGTCGCATAATCCAGTCTTATTGTGACTTAAAGTGATATCTTTGTGTCGATTGTAATGGCAGAAAAAGCAATAAGAGCTAGTAAAATTGTAGCGCTGCTGGAAGAGGGGTGTAGCCAAAAAACTATATTCTTATTGATTATAACAAATTACTAGTCATTTATGCTAATGACATAGTAAAAATATTAATATTATCCATACAAAAGACAATGATTGTTAAGGTGCCCGTTTTTTTTGCAAAGGGGTGTACATCTCCGGGAATTACAAATCTTTAGTTTATTACTATTTAGGTATTTGCCTACTAATCTGTCAAATCAGAAGGCAGTTATCTAGAAAAAAACAACAACAACATCGTATGATCATTTCTTTATCAGACAAAAGTAATGATGTTTACAGTCATTATAAAAATAATCTATTTAAACAGTTGGTAATTATGATGTGGTCTTTTGGTCACGAGACGCTGGGTGCCTTCACGCCTAGCATGACCACAATAGAAACAGGTTTTGTCGACTGAAAAATAGACAAACTGACAAATAAACAACCACAATCTGTCAATTTGTCTATTTTTCCGTCGACAAAACCCGTAGAAAACCCGTTGCTATGGTTGTCATGCTACGCGTGCTGCTGTCATTCGTAGATCTTTGACAGTCTTTGTATTAGAAGCCTAATTACAAGTCCGTAGCTGACTGTAGGCAGCAGCAGCAGGCGACATGTCGTCACGACACTACTGATTTCTATGTATTTCTATGAAATACCATCCGTAGCTAGTGTGGCGGTATCTACATCGTCACATGCGAACTAAGCATCGAAGACCTGACGTCACACAAAAATCCTGACGTCACATAAATCCTACATCGCGCAATTAAAGTTTACCGTGCACTGGACATATATACAAGAATCCAATATCAATCATTGGGCCGTTGCCCGTCAGACACAACACCCGTCTGGTCGAAGGAACCTCCCTTTTCTATGGTGGTTGAGTGAACTGGTTCTCTATTGTGTTCCCAAACTTTTTTATCCATAATCTAAAGTGCCATATTTTTTTTTGTCATAATCATCATTTGTCCGAATGATAACTTGCCCGAACTTACTGACACATAATATCACATGCCATAAAATTGAAATCCCTAAATACAGTATGCCCTAAATTTGTTTGCCCTAAATATTGCAATCAATAATTGACAAAAGACTTAAAACCGTTTTCAATAAAACTTATGTGTCCTAAATTCAAATTAATTAATGTTTATCTATCCTAATATTATTTTTAAAACAAATGTTGTTTGTAGCTCAATAAAACAATTAATTGTGAACATGTGGTATTTATTTCCCTGTAAGAAGCATGCAAACAAGCATACACCATGCATGCAAGCAAGCATGCACCATGCAAGCAAGCGTGCAGCATTCAAGCGAGCATGCAAGCAAGCATGCAGCATACAAGCGAGCATGCAAGCAAGCATGCAGCATTCAAGCGAGCATGCAAGCAAGCATGCAGCATACAAGCAAGCATGCAACATGCAGCAGGCATGGTTTCTGTCACGGCTCCGGCGCTGCGGGGCTCCGGCGGTCCCACGCGAGCTTATCGTCGCAGATGGTTTAACGCTCACCGCCGCCCAATGAAGCCGAGCGTTACAACCACCTGCTCCTTAACTCGCGGGCCGCCTCGCCCCTCCGCGCCTACGCGATTTTAAATTACACTCTAGGGGTAGAGCATACAAGACTGCGTGACGTCTGATTTACAGCGATTCGTTTCTATCACTAAAACCAAATTTTTAGCAAATGTTTTAGGACTAACTATTTTATTATAAATGAACATTCGGAATAATACACAATTTAAAATACAATACTTAGGACATATGACTTTATTTCATGCAAAATTAGGAGATTCAATTATTATAGTACTCGATATTATGACAGAATAGTTTTAGAAGTAAAGATAATTATGTAAAACGAAATTTCGAATTTTTGAACATTATGGTTACTGAAGTTTATACCAAACGTGTTATGGATAATGATTTTCGGACAAACAAATTTTAGGAGAAGAAAGGGAGTACCGAGTGAACTATACACCCTGTTCCTCATACCCCTAAACTAGCGGCACGGTATTTCACAGAAATACTAGAAGAAATACAAAGCCATCCACATCCATACGTAAAACTTTCCTCACAACATGTTCCTCATTCTTTCGCTTTACATGCCCTTGACCTTTGACCTTGACATGACAAAAGCAAGTCGTCTTCCAGCCATGATGCCATTTCATTTTCTGTCAATAGGTTTGAGTACAAACACTTTTACACGTCAATAATATTTTAAAAACTAGATTAGGTCGGCGTTATCTATTTGACTACTCTGAGAAGAAAGGCCGAAACAAACTTAGAGGTCACAGGCTCACAGGCTCTTTAAAGTCCAGACAATCTTGGTCAGAACTTGTGAAGACCATGTAGATTGGTGTTTTAAGGAAAGAACCACACAGATTTAGTGGACCTCTCCTAGTCAGTGCACGCTTTGTCAAATTTAAGTCTTGAATTTTCTGACGGACCCGGCTCCTTGGAAATTTAAAAATGCTTGTAAATAAAGCGTCTGTCTGGGGGCTTAAAACGGTCACTTTAGCAGAATCTTATTATGAAAATGTTATGAATCATCGTAAAATGTCACAAACTGACAATTCATAATGATCTGCGTGTAATTCTTACGAAACAATTCATCTGTTTGACAGTTTTCAATGGAGATTCGTAAAATGGTCCACTATTATGAATTGCTTTTATGTCAAACTAGCTGCGCCCCGCGGTTTCACCCGCGTCGGTCTCGATCCCGTGGGAATATCGGGATAAAAAGTGTCCTATGTGTTCATCCAGGTTATATACTATCTGTTTGCCAAATTTCATCTAAATCCATTCAGTAGTTTTTACGTGAAAGAGTAACAAACATCCATTCATCCATACTTACAAACTTTCGCGTTTATAATATTATATTAGTTAGATTAGAGGAATTACTAATGACAGCTATGATTCAGGAAATGAACTGCTTTTAGAGGAATTGTTAATGTGGCTGGTTTAGGCCCCCGTGACCTGAAACTAACTTTTCATTTTTCTTTGTTTCAGTATTGATGTTAATATCAACGACGTTCGTTCTCAGCATGATCGGGACGATATTTTTTTGTTTTACGAATACTATCAACGATGCCATATTATCTGTAAGTATTTTATTGTAATTACTGTTGTAAAACTTACGTACACTTTCTTATATTGACACTTATTAAGGCCACGACATCCCAGGCGGATTCCCGGCCACCGTAGGCGCGGGCTTGCGGACGGTGAGCAATGGGTAGCTCGCCGTCCGCTACGGACCAGCACGCGTACCTTAATTAACAGATAAACAATCACCATCTGTCATTTTGTCTATTCTTCCGTCGACAAAACCCGTTTCTACGGTTGTCATGCTACGCGTGCTGAGGGCCTAGACAAGTGACAATCGCTTCGAAAGCGTTTCGTATTTCTACAACGACTTTCAACAGGATTGACATAAGCTTTTCGATAGCTTATGTCAGTCTTATACATTTTTGCCTTTTCTATCATCGTTATCGCTGATAGAATGTCACTTTATCTAGGGCCTCTGACCCGGGTCAACGGCGCGTTGTATTCCACGCGCGCCTCAAAGAGATGTCAACACAACTGAAGGGGTCTGCTACGGCCGATGCCTGCCAGGGTCGCGGGAAAGTCCGAAAGGCATACCGTGGCCTCTGGCAACTGAACACGGGTGGGTTTTAGTCAGTAAGAGTCTGACACGCCCTCCCACTCCACCCAGAGATGGAGAAGGTATTTGATAATTTCCCAAACAAAAAAAGGGCCTCGACGGCTGACGATGATCCACGCTTGCCTGTAACTCTGCTGCAGCTGCATCTTTTAGTTGAAATGACGCAAATCCTTTGTTCACAGAGCATGGTCATCCGGAACAATTCTCTAGCCTACAAGATCTGGAGGCGGCCTGACGTCCAACCGCTCATGAAAGTCCATCTCTTCAACTACACCAACTGGGAACGCGTCAAAGATGGACTGGACACCAGACTACACGTCGACGAAGTTGGTCCTTATGTGTACTCGTAAGTATCCATAATATAGCTTCTTACTCATCTGCCTAGCCTTTTCCCAACGATTTTGGGGTCGGCTTCCAGTCTAACCGGATGCAGCTGATTACCAGTATTTTACATGTAGCGACTGCCTATCTGACCTCCGCAACCCAGTAACTGGGTAATACGATTCCCCTTGGTAAGACTGGTTATCAGACTTTCTGGCTTCTGACGACCCGTAAAGACTGTCAAAGAGCAACGAATGACAGCCGGGACCAGCGGCTTAACGTGCTTTCCGAGACACGGAGGAGTCTCGATATGAATGGATGGTCACCCATCTACGAACCGACCGCGGCAAGCGTTGCTTAACCTGACGGATCGACCCGTGCGGCTGATAATACTTAGCCAAGAGCTCCTCTTCTATACTATAAGTAGCATCTTACCAATATTATAAAATTAAATGTATATCCTGAAATTGCTTGGCATGATCCCCTGTTATATTGGAAAATATTGCAGCATAAAGGAGAATGACCAGGATTGTAGGGCACCCTGTACCAAGCGAAAAGTCCGCCTGTCACAACCAAACCTATTGTATTTAGAGGAGAATTCAATGCTCTTCTTATATTGTTAACTATTTTTACATGGATTCCCGCAATTCGTATTTATTAACCATTTATCTACTTCATATTTTGAGGTTAAGTTCGAGAAAGTGACAGGCTCGAAATGGTGAAGTTGATGACAAATGAAGCGGTACCTAATATTGGTTGCTTTTTATTCTTGATTTGGCGCTTATTTCCTGATGGATGATTATACAATACATCACTGATAGTCAATAATAATTCTTGGTGTCAGGTTTCATATATAATGATAATGGATATCAATAATCATGTAGGTAGGTACTCATAGTATGTGCAGCTGGTAGTCTGAATAAGTAATCAATTTAGTACTGTGTTTACTGATTCCTAATATCTTGAAATCTTAACATAACAGCAGGCCTGTTTTCCCAGAAGAGTTAGGCAGAGTTGTATTTACTATAAAGTACACCCACTTCTCGAACTTCACATATTAGTAAATAATAATAAGGTGATAATGTTGTTACTACCTAATAAGGCACTTATATCAAAAATGAAAAACGCAGTTAAGAGATATTCATATTTACATAACGTATATGACCTCGACCGCTACCACGACAGAGAAAAGAAATATACAAATAAAACAATATGTAGGACAATTGGGTGGCACTCGGGAACGCCTTGCAACTGTTGCAACACGTAGCATGGACTGTCCACATCCAAAGCACACATCACTCCACATTGTGACCAAGTGTTAGTTCAGGTATCAGTTTGGAATCTCAGGGAGTTTTTCTTGTATCAATGCGAAACATTTGTAACATTATGAATAGGAACTACCAGGATTGATCTGAAAGCATAAAAACTGTTTTTTAATCCTTAAATTGAATAAATAGTCCCGGAAGTAGGTAGGTACTTTAGAAGCTAATTAGAATATACATGCTTCTACTAGGTGAGGTAATACTTACAGGCGTCGCGTCGGTACAATCTATGATGTTAAAACACGATCATATCCACGGATATATTTTCTATGTAATATATTCTAAATTGTTCTAACAATACTAGTGAACGGTTTAGGATACATCGGCGACGCTGATTTGCTGGCCGATGTCTTACTCTAGTTGAGGGCGTCGCTAAGGATTATTACACAAAGACTACGTTATGAAAACGCACCTGAACCCCCGTTTTTGTTAATAAGTATTATAAATTATTATTCAAATAGTTCAGATGAAACCAATATTGAAAGTAACGTCATCCATGACGGCGCCACAGAATAATTATTGCAATACGTCACAGTACAAATGACATTTTACTTTTTTGAATAGGTCCTCTTTTCATTAAATGCATGTATTTGCAATGTATTCGAAAAAAAAAAAAAAAAAATATTACGATGTAACGCGTGACCTAAAGATGTTTTTTGACACACATAAAAATATATTGTATCTTAATATAAAATGGCAAATTGGTAAAATTATCATCTTCATTTTGTAATGTTCGTTGACAGGTAGGTACCTATATTTTTAACATTGTTTATTGTTTATTGTTAATTAAAACGGTAACACCAATTACATTAATTAACATAGAATTTAAACAGTAGTTAACAGAAATATCTCAAATACTAACTTATAATAGAGGACAACCTAGCATACTTACTCTCGCAAAACATCAGACATACACGCATAATTCTGCTCCATTCATCCGCAAACAGATCACACTCAGGATTGGTGGTCAGGAGGGCGTTAAGCATCCTTAAGGTACGACACACAGGGGACTCAGCTCTGGCGACAGTTTTACATAACGGCGGCGCAAACAGATTGCGTCGACGGCATTGGCGATGTCCGATGTAATTGTCGGGAACAAATAGCCGACAGAAAAGATCGTGGAGTTCAGGACTGTCGATGCGTCCTCTTAGAGTTTTGCAGGCTACTGTGAGCTGTAGAAGGCCTCGTCTAACCTCCAATGAGTTGAGGCCCAAAACTCCCAGGAGGTAGTTGGTAGGGTACATGAAAGGAAAGACGTGAAAGGTTTTTTTATACAGAAATCTAAGGAAAGTTTTCTGTACCTTTTCCAGCGCTAATGTAAGAGTCACAGTGTAGGGATGCCAGATACAGGCACCTGCCTCAAGTTTACTACGAACCAAAGTGGTGTACAGAAGCTTAATTACATTTGGGTTCTGAAAATCACGGGCATTCCGTAAAACAAAACCCAAACGCCTAAAAGATTCCTTGGCTAGAGTGGAGACATGATCTCTAAATGTCAGACCAGTGTCAAAGGTCACGCCCAGGTCCTTTATTTTGGTGACACGACTTATAACTTCACTACCCAATCTGTAGTTATAGTGAAGTGGTTGACGTTTTCGAGTGTACGTCATGACGTAACACTTGCTAGTATTAAAAAAGAGTTTATTGACCATGCTCCACTCATATATAGCATCAATGTCCTTTTGTAGGAGTATGCAATCCGCGACCGTATCAATTTGAAATACTAGTTTTAGGTCATCTGCATAGAGCAAGCATTTTGCGAACCTAACCTTATTTATAAGATCATTGATCATTATAAGGAAAAGCAATGGACCAAGCACGGATCCCTGACTCACGCCTGAGCGGGTATTGTAAGGTTCAGACTCAAAGCAACCGTGCCTAACAAACTGCCTGCGGCCTCGCAAATAGTCCGCAAAGAAGTTCAAAAACTCAGACGAGAAACCTGATGCCTCCAATTTCATCAAGAGCACGTCATTGTCAACCCTATCGAACGCCTTGCGGAAATCGAAATAGAGGACGTCCACTTGCCCCCCATTGTCCAAAACCCCAGAAATGTAATCAACGTGAGTCATCAGATTAGAGTTGACTGAACGGCCTTGGCGAAAGCCATGCTGGGCATCAGAAAGATAGGCATTTATGCGTTTATAGATGTACCTGTGGAGTATGTGCTCGAAAACTTTCGCAAGAGTTGGCAGGACAGCAATAGGCCTGTGTTCCACCACAGATGATTTGTCACTAGTTTTTGGGATGGGAATAACATGCGAGACTTTCCATTGCTCAGGGTATACGCCGGACTGAAGGGCTAGATTAAAGATATGGCAGAGAGGAGTTGCCAGGTAATCGTGGCATCCCTTGAGGATAAAAGCTGGGATGCAGTCGGGGCCGATCGAGCTATGAGGTTTCAGTTTAGCAATACCTTTAACTACGTCCTGTGGGGTCAAGAGGGGGATAGGAATATTATTTCCTGAGTAGTAAGTTGGCCTGAGATTATTAGGGTTTAATTCAGGAGAATCGGTTAAGAAAACGCTGGAAAAGTACTGAGCGAACGCTTCCGCTGCTTCTATACCCGAGTAAACTATACCGTTGTGCACAACGTTAGGCTCAAAACCACCCTTTGATCGCAGGCTCGAGACATGGTGCCAGAACTGTCGTGGATTATTTCCCATGTTGTTCTCCACAGTACCACAGTAGGATTTATAGGCCTCTTGAGTTCTGATTTTTAAATCCGAACGTAGAGCACTAAATTGAGTATATATAAGGTTACAACGTGAAAGTTTCCATCTGTGATGCAATTTGTTTTTAAGCTGAGTGTCGTTGACTAAGTCTCTTGTAAACCAAACCGGATATCGTCTGTTGCCAGAAATTTTCCTCTTTTTTTTGGGATACATGAATCGAAGAGGTCATAGAATATGGTATAAAGCTGACTAGTAGCCGACCGTGCATCCCGGCTGCACAGGAGATCCTGCCAAGCGGCGGCATGAATTTTTTCATTAAGGAGTATGTAGTCTCCTTTGCTGAAGTTCCAGTCTCTACTCCGGTCAATATTGCTAGGGCATAATATTTCATCAACCTGATGTTTTGACATTATTACAGCAATATCTAAGGGAGGATGATACAGGTCAATAGGGACTAGCTCCGAGCCCACGACGTACTCGCAGATAACTTCGGCACCCTCCTGAACCAACACAACATCTAATTTACTCCCACGCTCATTCATCACTTCATTCGTCTCTATCAGATTACAAAAGTTTAAAAAGTAACAGCAATAATTGTTAACATTCACTGAAGCACTTTTGCAGCAAAGCACTTTTTAACATAGTGGCAACATTCGGAAATGAAATGCAATGTCAGTGACATAAGCGGAAAATACGTACCACAAAAGTAAAAAAAGACTTTTATTTTTGGTGTCCGAAAACCGGGAATCGTTTTCATAACAAAATCGTATATCTGATTTAAAAAATAGGAGTAATTTTATGAACTACATTCGGTTGTGACACTCTAGCTCCTTTGTTGGTACGACAATATGGCATTCTCCTTTTGAAATAAATATAATTAGGGTAAAGTTGAGGATTAAATGGTAAGTACTATATTTGACAAACACATGTTTCCATCAAACTTTCTCGACAAAAATAATTAAAAGTTACCTCCAAATCGAACAATAAACCGCTGCACGCTGGTACCTAATAAAAAAACACTCCAAATTAAGAAAGTAAGAAAGAAAAATATTTTATTTGGGACACGCACAGCAAAAACAAGCAGTAATATAAAGAAAGTACTAAATTAAAATAAAAGAACAATTAAAACTAACAAAATACTTAGACAACCTGTGCGAGGCAAAAAAGGCTCCTACCTCAGCATAAGGCTGCGATATTTAAAAAAAAAAAATACCGCAGCGCTGGTATTCTGATAAGACACAATTTATATAAATCCATCCAATCCATCCACTAGGGGATTATAACACAAAAAAAAAAAAAAAACATAAATAAAAACCGTAACTTTACATAAACATTAGTGCATGAATCGACTCACGCCAGACGTTCCAACATCACTTGTCCATGGTGCCAAATTAAAGTAGATACTTATCTTTTTTACCGTCATCATCTGCCTAGCCTTTTCCCAACTATGATGGGGTCGGCTTCCAGTCTAACCGGATGCAGCTGAATATCAGTATTTTACATGGAGCGACTGCCTATCTGATTCTGACCTCCACAACCCAGTAACTGAGTAATACGATACCCCTTGGTCAGACTGGTTGTCAGACTTTCGTGCTTCTGACGACTCGTAACGACTGTCAAAGATCCACAAATGACAGCCGGGACCAACGGCTTAACGTGCTTCCCGAGGCAAGGAGGAGTCTCAATATGTAAAAATGGTCACCCATCCACGGACCAACCCCGGCAAGCGTAGCTTAACCTGATGGATCGACCCGACCGGCTGTTATTACTTAGCCACGAGCTATCTATATGATCTTTTTTACCGTAAAAAAAAAAATCGAATAACGTAAACTATCGGCGAAGCCTTATCCTCGCCGCTCAGCCTCGCTCTCACTCACTCCGCGAGCAGTAGTTAGTTAATTGTAGTATAAATGAGTTAATTTGTGGTTTTGTTTTTATTGTTTTTTTTTTTTAATTACATTTTAATTAAAATTTGTATGCCTTCGCGGCAAAACACGCTAAGCATTAAGAGCGCTATTACAAAATCGAAGTGCAGATTTAGGTAAATTTGACGGGGCGCGGCAAAGATGCGCTCGTGTGAGTCTATTGAAGTACGCTACGCACACATGCAAACCGGGCGTGATCAACTTGATCCTTTCCACTTTACTTTTGAAATAAATTAAGTTACAGTTATTTATAGTTCGTGTTACTGTTATTTTTAGCATTGCATACAACAATTGTTTAAAAATATTATTTTACTTTAAAAAAAGTTAATTTTTTTTTTCAAGCAAGATTTGATAGTAGCCTATGTTATTAAATACTTTTTGTTAAAATTTGGAAAGTAAATTCATAGATAAAAAATAGAATTTCGGACGAAAAATTGTCAATAACTATCTGTGTTACGGAATTATTTTTGGTGTATTACTAAATGAAACATAAAAAAATTGACTTATACATTCCAAAGTTCAAGATACAGTTGTACCATGGACATTTTTATAAATGATTAAATTACTGTATCTTTGATGTAACAAAGCATCAAAAGACGCCCAAAAGTTAAATTTTATGAAACATCCTTTACAAAGACAAGTTTTTTACTGATTTGTGTAAACAAATTGAAATATTTATTTAAAACACTGTCAAGATTATATAATGAGACTTCCTCGGACATATTTTTTTTTTAAGTTTGAGGCTATAACTTAATCATAATCACACATCAAAACTAGCGTCAAACGCTCAAATTCAAGAAAAATTGTAATAGCCCTCTTAAGTAAATACTTACCTTTGTTTAACAAAATTAATGATTCTGATTCTGATTCTAGTGTGCGAGCGAGATAGAGTGAATTTGAGCTGAGATATTATGGACTTTATACACCTATAGTAACCACAAACATAATGGTCAGTATAGGCAATGGCATAATATACCAGCCTTGAATTATGCCATATCGAACGGAAGCGATATCGCAATATCGTGAGTTCGATGCTTCGTGGGTACACAGTTCAAACCACCTGACCATATACATTACATATACATAACATATACATAACATAATATCACGCCTGTATTCCCCGAAGGGTTAGGCAGAGATGTACCTGTACCTAGTACACCCACATTGAATGATATTTCATGAAAACGTCATTCAATACACTTACATGAACTTAGAGAGTTGTATTGCTGATTCTAATGTTTATAATTCTGTAAATCCATATTTGTTACGAGCGCTAATAATATTTAGATCAACATACAATCTGATACTGACCTGCAAATTGCAAAAAAACGTAAGAAAATTTAAATTTCAAATCAAATCAACTTTATTTTTGCAGAAAAAAACTGTTTCAATTGTGTTATTAAAAGTAAATGTTTACAATCATGGTTTACCAGAATCTAGATTGACATTGAGACATACAATTAGATAAAAACATTTTAGGATATTAAAATTATTGGAATGTCAAAAAAGTCAAATTAATTCAGATTAATTATTCATTAAATAATAATGACCTGTGACCTGACCGGCAGCGAGCGCGATCCCTCCCTTAGTCAGTCAGCTGCTTCGCTAGCAAGCACGGTGTCAGATAGAAACTTTTTTAAATCTTTTAATGAAAATAACGTTTTTTTTTTGTTGTGTTCGGTCATTTATTTTTATATTTAAGTCAACTACCCATGGTTTGAATGACAAAAGTGTTTACCCTTACAGCCTGTATAGGCTTGGGAGAGTTAAAATTTTGAACTCCTGGAAAACCGGTTTACAGGTTTCAATTATTTGAAGCCCAAACATAGCCCATAAGCATCGTTTTTGTGCCTTAAAGATTAAATCAATGTCAGTCGAATTTCCCCAAAAAATTACACCATACCTCAGGACAGGAGCAACTAAACCATGATAGACCGTTAACAAGGTACTGATATTTGAAATCTTTTTTAATTCATGTAGCGCATATACTGATTTATTGATTCTTTTCGCGGGCCACCTTTGCGCATCCCCCTTAAGTCCCATGTAACAGGGGGCAAGCCTATTGCCATCAACCTGGCACAAATCCAGACTCCGGGCTGCTACTGAGAAATTACTCTGGATTTGTTACCACCGAGCAGCTAAACGGCGGTCACTGTCTGACTGCATAGAAAGAGAAGCGCAACGCTTGTAATTTATTGCAAAATATGAAGCAATTTTATCATCGATTTACTCAAAAATGAGTTGAGTAAGTAATTTAAAATAAATAGAAAGAAGGAAAAGGAAGAAAAATAGGTTTATTTGTCACAGAAACACGTGCATAAAAAGTGATAACAGTAGGCAGCAATACTAAATAAAATAAAATAGATCTAAGTAAAAATATGATATTACGAGTTCACAGATTAATAATCGGCAGCTGCACGTCATGACTGTGACAAGAAGGCTTCGACTCAGCATGATGCTGCGCTATGGGGACCCACAGCACAGCGCTGATTTTCAGTGGTCACCCGAAAAACAAAAAAAAAACGATACTAAAATACCGTAAATGACTACGGAGCCCAAAAAACAACCAAATTCTGCATTCAACTAAGACGTTCTTGTTATTAATTAATATACCAACGTTCGTTCTAATTTTAATACAGATATTTTACATCTCAAGGTAAAAGATTAGTTTACCGTTAATTTGGACCAAGATTTTTTTTTCAAAACGCGTTTTGTTTACAATCAAGTTCTGAGAAATATGTTCAAGATTAACATATTAACATATAATATATTTTTTCTGTTACCACAAACTATATAGATTTGGCATTTTTTTTGTTTATGTCAAGCCTACATTTACCGTTTGCCTGTTGTCAGCGCCTTAAGGCTCACTCATATTACATGGACATATGACTAAAACGTATCTGGAAATGGTGTATTTCACCCCTTCCGGTTTCTGTTGTGAATGTTCCGATTAATTGACCAAAATAAGAGTCAAATCAAAATCGGGATTGGCAGCAATAAGAAAGTAACTACATTCATTTTCGTTCTTTCAAAGTCAGGAGATACTAAAGACGCGCACACTTTGGACGCGGTTTCGTGCGAAAACAAACGAACACGCACGAACGATCCCGACCTTCCAAGTACAAAGGGAGCGCGCAGACTGAGTGCGAGGTAGTCGTACGTATACGTACATTTAGTTCCGACGTCCGCAAACAACCCGAACTTGTTGGGACTTTAACACTTTCGTGCGTTGAAAATTAAAAATGGATATATAAAAATGCATTAGTTTACGGTCATAAATATTTGTGGGATCAGAGTGATTCAAGTTAGCACTTCGTGAAATTCACCGAATTCGTATTTTTAAGTATATTCTACGCACCCATTCAGTTCCACGACAGCGACGAAATCGCCGCAGTCTCCGAGTTATAAGAGAATTATTGTCTTGAAGATACATATGTATTATTCATTGCATTCCAAAGAGAACTTCACAAAATAATATCACCAAAACACTACCTATTTCACGGAGAAAAACGTATTCAGTGTGCGCACTCAATTCGTACGACCTCGTGGAGCTCGTGGCTAAGTAATAACAGGCGCACGGGTCGATCCATCAGGTTAAGCTACGCTTGCCGGGGTTGGTCCATGGATGGGTACATACCGAGACTCCTCCATGCCTCGGAAAGCACGTTAAGCCGTTGGTCCCGGCTGTCATTCGTGGATCTTTGACAGTCGTTACGGGTCGTCAGAAGCTCGAAAGTCGGACAACCAGTCTTACCAAGGGGTATCGTATTACCCAGTTACTGGGTTGTGGAGGTCAGATAGGCAGTCGCTCCATGTAAAATACTGGTATTCAGCTACATCCGGTTAGACTGGAAGCCGACCCCAATATAGTTGAGAAAAGGCTACGCAGATGACTCAATTCGTACGACCACGATCATACGTTTACGTACGATACAAATTCGCATCCAGAGTGCACGCAGCCTTATTGTAGTAAATTGAATGTCAATGTTATCACATAACTACCTACATTGTATTAATTAAAAGTTAAAATAATCAATTAATGTAAACACAATATTATCTTCAGACGATTATGACTGGGCTACATATGATACCTATTTTCAGTGGCTGTATAAGCTAGGTAAATGCCACACCCTATTCTCTTATTCAACAGCCTAATTGCGTAAAGGCTTCCTCAGACAGGCGGGATGCGACACCGGCTGAACAATTTTCCGTGAAGTTTTCGTAGAAACTGTTCAACCAGAGTCGCGTCGCGCCTGTCTGTGGGAGCCACTCGTATTAACAATATTTTTTATTTTGACAAAGCATTAGTCAAGTCACAAGCGTATAGATGCGTGGATTTACACCATTTTACTTGTTTTGATCAGCAGCAACATACGTGGTAAGAAATATAACTAAATTCTTCAATTTGCCGCGGCATTTTGTAAACGGCGTTTGAATTGTACATCAAATGTTGTAGCATAAGTGACAAGGCAATTTACATTTTGCCTTCGGCATTTTACAAAACTGCGAGTGTTTGTAAATGGACAGCGCCGTTGTATAATGACGAATCATACAATTTATCTGCGACACATGCATAGTGAAAAAGGTTGATAGACCTGCATTATTTAATTTCACAGCAAGATTAAGTCAATTCAATCAATAAATACCTATAAAATATTAATTATTACTGTATTTTAACTCACTGCCTTGTCACTAAGTTCACAGGGTATCTACTTATTAAAAAAACTGTTATCAACAAGCCATTTTGCTATCGTAACAAGACGAAACTGTGAGCAGAGATCCACTGCGTGATCAATCAGACAAAACATTTTTTTAAATAAAAAAATATGTTATTAAATAAATAATCTTTTTTGTAAACTGAAGCATAAATAAAATTTGTCTGCTCAACAAATTAAATAACGCAATGAAAGTGAGTGCACTGTCAAAATGAAATGACAACACGTCGTGTTCTGGTTTGCGACTGGTCAATCTTCAACCTGAGGATACTTCTTTGAGAGGTGAAACACGTGTCGATTTCTTACAGGGTTTTTATGACTCTTGAAGAATAGTGAAGCGGAATAGGTTACTAAATATATCTACGTCTATTGTATTTTATAACGGATTTCCGCAAAGTTACTCCTGAATCAGTTCACTATCTTAAAATGAAACACATTGTGATCAATTTGCATCATATGTGTGTTACGTAAAGACCACACGGGGCGCCCACGGGTCATCCAATCACAAATAAAAATTTCTGATTACTGATATCAGCTGTGAAATGACGCTATTTTTCACAAAGAGACATAAGCAACTGTCAGTATAATCCAGATAATGAATAATTTGTTTTAGACATTGGCAAAATAGTCGACATCGGCTTTGCTGTCATTTATAAAAAAATATAATAGTTAGTTTACATATTGCGAAAAGTAAATAAATAATTTATTGACCCATTTAACATCTGATACATGTAAGTAGTTACGTAGGAACTGTTTCCATTCATTAATAAGAGACGTCGTATCGACGCGGGCGCATGACCAAAGTCTAACAGTCGGGAAGACATTTTATAACTAGGTATGTGTGGCTACGTCATTTGAAGTCTATACATACTTGCGGAGGAGCTCGTGGCTACGTAATAACAGCACGGGTCGATCCATCAGGTTAAGCTACGCTTGCCGGGGTTGGTCCGTGGATGGGTGATCATCTTTACATACCGAGACTCCTCCGTGCCTCGGAAAGTACGTTAAACCGTTGGTCCCGGCTGTCATTTGTGGATCTTTGACAGTCGTTACGGGTCGTCTGAAGCCCGAAAGTCTAACAACCAGTCTTACCAAGGGGTATCGTATCACCCAGTTACTGGGATGTGGAGGTCAGATATGGGCAGTCGCTCCATGTAAAATACGGTATTCAGCTGCATCCGGATAGACTGGAAGCCGACCCCAACATATTTGGAAAAAGGCTAGGCAAATTGATTGAACATTCATCCCCATGACAATAGGTGGTAAATCACCCCCTTATACGTAGATCATGCAGCATACGAGATCCTATGATCCTATAATTACGTCAATTGAAGTGCAACAAACTGCAGACCAAAATCTACGTTCATTTGGTACTCTACTGAGGGAATCATGGTCTAACGCGAAGTTCAAAGTTGTTACTGATAACACAAATTGTTGGGAGTATGTAAACATTTATCTAGATTTAATTAAAATAATATAATTGCCATTTAAATAGGAACACGGGCCTATTCAATAGCTCGATAGAGCAACGTTAGTATCTTAGTATTACCTATACTCCATTTGAAATAAGATTAGACATTTAAATAAACCTTTTTTATAGTCCGATCAACTGATTTTGAATTCTATTGCGTTGGTGGCATGACAAATGGCAGTTGCAGTAGACAGTTGGTATTGTGTAACCTTTTTTGCTTTTAATGCCATCGTTATGCCTACGGTATAGAAGTCAAAATCGGTTGAACGGGCTGTAAAAAGGTTTGTTTAAATGTCTAATCTTATTTTAAACTAGCTTCCACCCGCGGCTTCGCCCGCATGGTATGTCGATAAAAAGTAGCCTATGTCCTTCCCCAGGGTGCCGACAGACAGAGTTACTTTCGAATTTATAATATTATGGATGGTACGGAACCCTTCGTGCGCGAGTCCGACGCGCATTTGGCCGGTTTTTTGTCTTGCCACGCCACTCTACTCTTCGCTCCCGCTACCTCTCATGCCTCAGTCTACAGCCTTAGCAGTAATATTTCGGTCTCCCGTCGAGTAATTTGCCCTCATCAATGGAATAGTTTATGATGGTCATAACAAACTTATTTTTGGGAGACTATTATCGCCAATAACACTCGATATCTCGTCATATTATTATAGTGTTATTAAAACCGACATCCAAAAAGGAGGTACTATGTTCGGCATTAGACATGTTTTTATTTTGTTGTTTATTTTGACCGATTTCTCCGTCAATTGTGGAACGATTTGTTTTTTTTTATACATCCTTGGTGGTCCCATTGTCATCAGATCAGGACCTGATTATGGGATTCTGGAGAAATCGAGGGAACTCTTCAAATATTATAGGCACACCTATAGCGATTTCGGTATTTTTTTATAGTAACTCGTGCAGTTGCTCTCGGAAAGCACCATTTGGTGAAGTGGAACTGATGATGAAGACCACAGATGGTCACCGGAACTACTCAGTATTTCACGGGTTGCGATTCGATTACTTTAATATGGTTTCCAAGCAATTTATGCTCGTCACAATGCATATAGTGAAGTGGAGGTGGTGGTGAAGTACCAGGAGAACTCCTCAACGATTAACGTCCCTGCACCGGGAAAAGCAATTTTTTGTAATAGGTAATGAGCAGTTGACATTATAATAGGAGGCTATTGTAATTTAGATACATTACGAACTGACTAAAAAGCGAGAAATAAAACATTAAAAAAAACACAACCGACTTCCAAAAACACTACAAAGTGAAAAATAACTTAAACGGAAGGCAGTGGCGAAAACCAAAAATACAAACTAAAAAGTGACACACATATTACGTAGGTTAAGTAAAATAAAAATTAAAAACCTAATATATTATAAACACGAGAAATAATAAAATTAGCAAACAAAATAATACTTATAAGTATAATTAATAAACAGCAATTAAAAGAAAGAAAAAAACATATATATCTAATATAAACACGAGAAATAACAAAATTAACAAACAAAATAACACTTATAGAACATTAGTTTTTGTTTATGCTAAACCCGAAAAGGGGTCATTGTACTCATCATTTTAAACAACTTTTTCTATGGGACCAACCTTGAAATCGCGAAAACAAAATCATCTCATCATAAATTTGTGTTCACTTAAAACGACAAAATGAATGGAACAGCAGATTTTTTTATCGCGATTTATTAATTTTGTATAATAAAAAAAAAAAATATCTTTCATCCATCTTCTCACAAAACCTTAAACATTTACGACACACATATTCTATCCATCTCCGAGCAAACAAGTCACTTTCCGGTCAGAAGAACATGAGCATAAATAAAATCGAAATATTTATTTAATTTTGAAATTTACATTTCTACCAAATTAATAATCTTGACACTATTAATGATCTTATACACTTTTAATGATCTAAAAATCAATATTTAAATATACAGCGTGTTCCTCTTGATAACCCATAACTCTAGGGTACTAATGAGACCACCTTAAGTTCTGAGTTGAGCTCCACTATTACTGACAAATGCTTGCACTGACTGGACAGGTCCACTCAACTCTGTGTGGTTCTTTCCTCAAAAGACCAGTGGTGTATTTACCCTAGGGCCAAAAGGGCCATGGCCCGGGGCGGTAGGCTGCGAGGGGCGGCGAAAGCCGCACCTCGCGCTTAGCTTTGTTAGCCTTTCTTTTTGAAGAAATTTAAAATAAGCCTACTTAACGAAAATTAAAACTCAATTGGTTGTAAATTTAATAAACATCAAGACGCGGGACTATCGTATAAGGGCCAAGTCACACTGGAAAGGTAGCGGCCGGCAGCGACGCGGCGAGCACTTTCATTCAGTGTGAAATAATTTTAAACTTTATCTACATACTTAAAAGACCAGTATCGCTTGAAAAGGTAGAAACTAAACTAGTCAAGAGGAGACTAGGCGCGTGGGATCTTGAGGTCGCGCGAGGCCGCCAGCGGCGGCGCCGGGGGCCGCTGCCGGCCGCTGCTGGCCGCTGCTGGTCGACTCGGCCCTTACTGACCGGCGGCGTGTCGGTCGGTCCGACTCCATCGTGACTTAGGACTAGTTTCGTTGCTTATGTTTTCCTTTAATTTATGGGGCGGAAAACCTTTCAGGCCCAGGGCGCTGAATCTTAAAATACGCCTCTGCAAAAGACCATTTCAGACTCTAATCTACATGGTCCTCATATGGCCTGACCAAGATTATGTCTGGACTTTAAAGAAGACTGTGACCTCTGAGTTTGTTTCGGCCTTTCGGAAACGCCGACTTCATCTAGCTTATTTTTACAACTTTTTAATATGACGTGTAAAAGTGATTCCAATATCCTATTTACAGAATAAACAATTTCATTTAATTTCATTTCATTTCATTTCACCATGTCAAAGAATCTACTGGCATATGTTTTTTTTTTAAGATTAGATGAGCTTAGACCTTCTTTCTATACTCCGTGGCTTAGACTCTCGATGTGTATCTAAGTTTCATTGATAAGTACGAGTAAGTAAATCATTTTCATTCATATTTAAAGCTAAGAAAATGTCATTTTGACATTTTTTTTTATGGACAAAAACAGTTGTAAGTACATTTTTTTTACAGCGTGTTTTACATAAATAATCGTGAATTTTTCCAATTATTTTTTTGTATGAAAAATGAAAAAAAGAATAACATAATGTAGAGATAAGAGATACTAAAAAGAATACTTATTATAAGAGATACTGTATAATTTCGCATAATCTCGTGACTTATTTTTCCTGCAAGTGGTTGTGAGTTGTTTACTTTTACTTGGTCATGAAAGTGTATTGAATGACTATTTCATGAAATCATGACATTTGGCACTTTCATGAACTTAGAGAGTTGTATTACTGATTCTAATGTTTGTAATTCTGCAAATCCATATTTGTTACGGTCTCAAATCATATTTGAATCAACATACAACCTGATACTTACCTCCAAATGTCATGAAATCATGACATTTGGGGATTATTTTAACTTACGGAGTTGTAATGCTGATTCTAATTCTGTAAGGCCATATTTGTTATGGTCGCGGGCTACTTTAGCGCATCCTTAAATAAGTAGCTCTAGGATTATTAATGTATAACTTAAGTAAATATTACATAATTATTATTCAAAAGAGACCATCGATTATACTTGTTTAGACATAGGCCTAATAAATAAACATAAAACGAGCGGCAAAAATAGATGTCAATTAAAAACACATTACAGGTTCTTTAAATTTGTAGTGTACTGGGCAGGTTTTGACTTACAAAAGTTCAAGGAGAGCTCTAATTTGGCAGTGTTACAGTTTATGTTCTAATTAATATTCCGAATTTCCGACCTTGAGCGCCCGCGTCTTGATCAGCCCTATAGGAAAAATTGTAGGCAAAAACCAGTTTTTCGAGAATATCTCTCTCCATCTAGGATATAAATGGTCATTATAAAAATGATAAACATGAATTTTCCTGCAACTTTTATCAGAAACATAATTTTAATCAGATACTTCTTATCTGATTATTCACGAGTTATAGCGAAGTTTTCAGCAAATTTTTACAATTCGCAAAACATTTTTTCTCAGAATTTTCAGTATACAGTATGTTAACTAACAAAGGGTGTTCCCGTTAACCCGTGATAGTACAACGTCCATACATGCTAAAAAAAAAAATTAACACTCAAAAAAAAAAAAAAAAGAATCAAGTATTCAAAAAACTATTAACGTAAAAGAAACACTCTGTACACGCACACTTGTATTTCAACGTAGAAAGACAAGTGTGGCAAGTGTGCGTGTAAGTACAGAATATTTCTTTTCCGTATCAATTTAATATTTTTTTGTGAATATTTTACAAAAAAAAATTTTTTATTTTTTTTTATGGTAATATTTTTTTTTGCATGTATAGACGCTGTACTATTGCAGGTTAACGGGAACGCCCTTTGTTAGATTACATACTGTATATTAAACCGATTACTTAATCGGTCTAGTCGGTCAATAATATTGTACAGAAACCGACCTAAAATACTAATACAGGCATAATTAGGAATAAAAGAAAATTTTATCAGGTAATGTATTTACCTACTGGTCAATAATGTGATTTGGATTTCGTGCCTCGGAATTTCGTAAACGGTAACCTCTTAAGTATTGTTTTTCTTTTGTTCCAGGCAACAACTAGAGAGGGTGAACATACAATTCAATGGAGACAAACTCAGCTTTCAAGAACGCAATCATTTTCAGTTTTTAGCTGAAAAAAGCAGCGGCGCTCATTTTGATCAAGTTATTGTGCCGAATCTACCTTTACTTGTAAGTTTTTAGACTTAGGAAAAAGAAAAATGTTTTATTTGGGACACGCACAGGAAATAAAAACAAACATTAACACTAACAAAATCAACAAAACGAGCAAAAAAAAAACATTTTTATGGCCTTACGCTACCTCAAATTTTATCTCGCCCGCACCATATTACTCGTGGCCTGAGTGAGAGCGAGACGGAGTGGGGTGCTGGTGGCTCTTAAGACTCGAATAGTTTAGATAATTGCTTTTTACTGTGAAAATAATGGTTAGGTATTTAAAAAACATAAGACCTGCTTTATAGTTAGTTCAGTTAATAAACAAAGTTTCATGATCAAAGAAGTATTTTTTTACCATTGGTTTATAGTTCGGTTTGGAGGTAACTTTGGATTTTTTTTCTATCAAGATTATGTAGTCGTGTTTTCGCCAAAATTAGACCTAGCATCAATCCTCAACTTTAACATACTATAATTATTTCAATATTAATGCTGCAGTATTTTCGGCATAACGGAGGATCATGCTAAGCAATTAGAGGTAGGGTAGGGCCTTTTTAGTTTTTCTTTTTTCATTTAGTTGTCAAAATTGTACAATAGGCCTCTGATGACAGCGGTCTAAACAGGCAATTTTGAGCATTTTCTGAGGGTTCTAGTGCTTCTACAGATAATGTAGGTATCATCAAAACGGAAAACATAGGGGCACAGTAAATATCCTTCTTATTCAAATTATAAAATATCTTTCAACTTGGACCAACATTGGAGGAGGAAATAGACGAGAGCCGAACCTCGAATTATGACTTTTTGTATGGAGAAAAAGAACGACCCTATTTCCTCTTAATTTCGATTTTCATAGAAGTTTTTTTTTTACTAATCAGAACTGTTACCGGTATTTTACTTCCGATTTTGCATCACCTGTTTCGTTACGGGTCAGAAGCCCAAAAGTCTGACAACCCGTCTTACCAAAGGGTACCATTTCACCCAGTCGCTGGGTTGTGGAGGCGTTAGTACTATTATTTATTCGCTGTCATTAGAAATTAGAGGAGCTCGTCGCTAAGTAATAATAACCGCACGGGTCGATACATCAGGTTAAGCTACGGTTGCCGGGGTTGGTCCGTGGATGGGTGACCATCTTTACATATCGAGACTCCTTCGTGCCTTGGAAAGCACGCTAAGCCGTTGGTCCCGGCTGTCATTCGTGGATCTTTGACAGTCGTTACGGGTCGTCAGAAGCCCGAAAATCTGACAACCAGTCTTACCAAGGGGTATCGTATTACCCAGTTCCTGGGTTGTGGAGGTCAGATAGGCAGTCGCTCCATGTAAAATGCTGGTATTCAGTCGACTCCAACATATTTAGAAAAAGGCCAGGCAGATGGAGTTTTCAGACATTCTCGAAGCGGTATTCTATGGAGGTCAGATAGGCAGTCGCTCCATGTAAAATACTGGTATTCAGCATATTTAAGAAAAAGCCAGGCAGTGGAAAATACTATGTTTTAACAACACAACCTTCATAACAAGTTAATTTCAGGCTTTTATAGCAAAAAAGATTAGATAGGTTACATATTAATACTAGTAACTATGTGTAATCTCCCGACTTGTAAACATGGGGGGTCAGATAAATAGACAGATGACCTTGCCACGGTCATATTTTCGGATGGGTGGCTATTAAACACACCAAAATTTCGACTAAAAAAATTCGATCAATGCCGCCACACCGCCGCCGCCGCCGCCGCCGCCGCGGATTGGAGACTGATAGGGCAAAATCAAACTGAGACGGTGCGGCGACGCGACTGGCGTAGCGGCGGCACTTCAGCGTTCAGCCAGTGACAATCGCTTCGAAAGCGTTTCGTATTTCTGCAGCGACTTTCAACAGGATTGACCTTAGCTTTTCGATAGCTTATGTCAGTCCTATACATTTTTACCTTTTCCATCATCGTTATCGCTGATAGAATGACACTTTGTCTAGGGCCTCTGAGACCCTAGACAAAGTACCATATAAGCTATCGAAAAGCGTATGTCAGTCCAGTTGAAAGTCGTTGTAGAAATACGAAACGCATTCGAAGCGATTGTCACATGTCTAGGCTCTACATGGACGCCGATTGCGAGTACTACACTACACACTCACCTGAACTTTTCGCAACATCATAATATTATTTGATTTTGTTGGTGTCCTGTGAATGAGTGAACGGAACGAGTGAACCATTCGCTCAGCCGTGGCGTTTGATATAAGGCCTGAATTCCTCTTAAGCTGACGTCGGTCGCGTACGTCAGTCTTGCGTGCGTATATAGGGTACATTGTGTTCTATAGCACCATAAAGCGACGCTGACGTCCGCGGCGCGTACGGCGCTGATACGCGTACGCGACCGACCGTAACCGCCTAAGCATAAGGCCGCACCCTCAAATTGCTTAGCATGATCATCCGTTATGCCGAAAATACTGCAGCATATTTGAAATAAATATAACTGTTAAAGTTGAGGATTGATGCTAGGTCCTATGTTTGGCGAAAACAAGATTACATAAAATGTTCTCGATAGAAAAAAAATCCAAAGTTACCTCTAAACCGAACTGTAAACCGCTGGTATACAAAAAAAAACTTCAAATTAGATCATGAAACTTTGCTTATTGCTGAACTCACTATAAAGCAAGTCCAATGTTTTTTATTTTTTAATACATTACCATCATTTTCACCGTAAAAAACAATTACCTAAACTTTTCGAGGCTTGAGAGGGGCCAGCACCCCGCTCCGTCTCGCTTTCACTCAGGCCGCGAGCAGTATGGAGCGAGTGAGATAAAATCTGAGGTAGGGTACGGCCTTAACTGATTTACTGGTCGAATATAACACGATATTCTATTGTTTCAGGGCGTGATCTCCAAAGCTGTTAGTTTGAACCTCAACGCTCTGGCTCAAATGACTCTCAGCTCTGCTATGACCTGGGCAAACCACCCTAATGCCTTCGCGAAACTGCCTGTGCATAGGTAAGAATTACTGTCTGTAAACCTGCTGACCTGTAAACCCGTGTGTGACCTGGGGGCCTAGACAAAATCCCTTTTCTGTAAGCGTTAACGCCAACGGAAAGATCAAATTGTATGGAGTTGACAGCAGCAGTCACGTGACATCTCTAAAGCTAATGTCAACTCCATACAGTTTGATCTTTCCATTGGCGTTAACGCTTACAGAAAAGGGATTTTGTCTATAGCCTCTGTTATGCTATTCTTTTAAAATCTCTGGGATTTTGACTTCTATTGCGTTGGTGGCATGACAAATGGCAGCTGCATTAGACAGTTGGTATTGTGTAACCTTTTTTGCTTTTAATGCCATCCTTATACCTACGGTATAGAAGTCAAAATCGGTTGAACGGACTGTAAAAAGGTTTGTTTAAATGTCTAATCTTATTTCAAATGGAGTATAGTTTGGATCGAGTGCTTTCGCAGTTCGCTTCCAGATGATGCTGACGTAATACTTCTTATTTGTACAGGTTCTTGTGGGGTTATGATGACAGCATCATAGACAGTGCGAAGCCATTCCTAAGTCTAGGAGGACAACTCAAGTTCGAGAAATTTGGCTTATTGGTTACCGTAAGTTATTTAAAATAACCCTAATCCTACTTTAGTGTTTGTGTGTGTGTGTGTGTGTGTGTGTAAGTGTGGGTGTGTGTGAGTGTGTGTGATGTGTATATATGTGTGAGTGTGAGTATGTGTGGGTACGTGAGTGTGTGTGTGTGGGATTGTGAGTGTATGTATATTGTATTAGTGTGTGTGTGTGTGTTATATTATGTGTGTGTATGTGTGTAAGTGCTATACAACATTATTTTTTGTTTATGCTAAACCCGAAAAGGGGTCATTGTACTCATCATTTTGAACAACTTTTTCTAAGGGACCAACCATGAAATCGCGAAAAAAAAATCAGCTGTTCCATACATTTGTGTTCACTTAAATCGATAAAATGTAGGGAACAGCTGTTTTTTTTTCGCGATTTCAGGGTTTGTCGATAATAAACGATAAAGGCTGATTATGCTTACATGATACTTATTAAAATCTATATTTTCCAGAAAAACGGAACGGTCTCGGAACGGTTCACGATCAACACTGGTGAATATAACAAGGATAAGATGAACATCATTGAGCAATTTGACGGACATGACAGTCTATCATTTTGGGGCAGCGAGGAATGTAATAGGTAAGTCCATCTCATTAAGATATTGATGTGCAGACTAGGATAGAATATGGAATTCATACTAATATTATAAATGCAATAAAAATAAAAGTTATAAAACTAAAACCCAACTACGACAAAAAAGTCAATTAAAAAGGTATAAACAAGAATCACAGACATACAAATTAAAAATCCGGAGTCACACGTTTTAAGTTAGATACGTATGACTCCGGATTTCAGTTAATATTCCTTTATTTCAATTTAAAATTACATTCCCTGTACTCAGCACTCCATTTATGTAAATAAAACAGCCGAAATAAAAAAAATCAGCAATGGATGTTAAAATACAGCGAACGACGCGTGAAGCTCAGAATTTACATTAATAAATCACGTGGCGCGAGCGCGCCCCCTCCCGCCACAGTGAGTGCTACGTTCGTTTTGCCACGTTAACGATACATTGCGTGTGAGGTAATAAAACAAATCAGGTTTATTGGGTTCCCATAACGTTCCTGAAATAATTTAATGTACCGATCGTCTTAGTATGATATGCTGAGTTCGTCCCATCAGTCTGCGGAGGGCTGTCCCTTAGACCCTGTGTGTATGGTGCCCCGGACGAGCTACTTTACATAGAACTCTAGTCACTATTAATGCTTCTAACTGAACAGATAGCTGTGCTGCTGGTGATTTTATTAGGCTATTTCTTCCCAGCAAGCACTAGGAAGTGATGAAAAGCGGGCGTTTTGGGGGACTATCTTATACAACGTGCCGCTACCATGACGACACTGTTACCTAATACCTACATTTCACTATGAATATAAAAAAATGCGCCTTCATCCTCTCTCCTGTTAAAAATTAACTTTTGCTGTGCCCGACAGGGTCCATAATTGATTCGATGTCTTAACATACCAACTTATTATGTACACATTGTGGATTGCAATAAAGTATTGAGTATTGAGTGAGTATTGACATTAATTTAACACACGTATCCGATTTCGCGTATTCGTTTTAGGAAAATATTTTAATTTCATTAAATGTTATTATTTATTGATTTATTTACAATTTTCTAAATTACCATCCTGGAGCAACCTGTACTTAAAGAACTGTAGCGAAGAGTTCATTTGCCGGGGTCACGGATCATATGTAGGCGAATAAAAGGAAAGCCGCGCAATTTCCTAGAAATTATGCCGACAAAGGATCTTGACCGATGGAACGTAAGCCAGCTGGTAGGTACCTACATGAATGAATCTTTTACAAAGAGTGATCTCAATTTTGGTTATGTTTTTATTATTTAGTTAGTTTGAAAATTATTTTTTTTTTCAATTTACGAATTATTTTATTTTATTATAATTTTTATGGTTAGTGGCCACTAGCCCTACCCGTGTGTTAAATTAATGTCGCCATTGTAGCGGCACGTTGTATAATTCTGGCGTTCGAAAAGTGCTGTGTTCTCAAGCTTTTTTTTTTTTGAGGGTGTGAAATCATCAAATGACTTCTCCCGCTCTGGGCGGAGCGTAAGGGCGTGTCAAACTTTTACTGACTAAAACCCCCCCGTGTTCCTTCAGTTGCCTGTTGCCAAGGGCCTCGGTATCCCTTTCGGACTTTCCCGCAACCCAGGAATGATTCTCAAGCCTTTGATATTGATTTTAAAGACTTCCAAATATCATCTACCTAGCCTTTTCCCAACTACTTATGTTGGAGTCGGCTTCCAGTCTAACCGGAAGCAGACCAGTAGACTTCCCAGATAGACTTCCTAATAAAAGGTTTTATTTACCATAATTATTTTAATATAAGTAATTCACTACGTAGTAGGTATCTATCGCAAAAAAATCCAAATCTTTCGCCCGTTCCGCTGTTTCAGCCGCCATATTGTTTTTTTAAATGGCGCGTGGATGGAATCATCTGTCTCAAGTCATTGACTACACAATTTCAATGAGATGAGACTACATTATCAATATTTTGTAATGCGCATCATATGATCCAGCCAAGAGGTTATCACGACTGATAACCAAGCGCCTGAGCCAACAGCACAAACTATGTCTAAAAAATAAAACAAATACGATTTTGTAATTTTTATTTGCGTATCTTTGGATCGAGGGGCTCATGGCTCAGTAACAGCCGCACGGACCGATTGATCAAGGTTATGCCACGGTAACTATGGAAAGAAAGAAAGAAAGAAAGAAAAATAGGTTTATTTGTCACAGAAACACGTGCATACAAAAAGATAACATTAACCTGCTTAAACTACTTACTTAATTAAACTACTTAAACCTACATTAACTTAATTATAAATCATAAAAATATGATAATTTATGAGTGAGTGAGGTACATTGAATTTTTTTTTTAAAAGCAGTTGGCAGCTGCACGTCATTACTGTGACAAGAAGGCTTCCACTCAGCATGTTATGGCAACCATTAACCATCCATTTCGTACCGAAATTCGAAACGCACTTCGCACATTAAGCCGTTGGTCCCGGCTGTCATATGTAGAGGCATTTCGGCATTCTTGAGGAAAGTTTTCAGTGCTGTATGAACAGGCGAAGACCAAAAAAACGATGGATGGACTGTGTGAAAGTTGATTTCGCTGGAAATGAGGTGACTACCGAGATGACGACTAATAGAGAAAGAAGTATGGAAGAAAAAGACATGTTGGCTGATCACAAATTATTCGGATAAGGACAGGGATTATGACCTATACCTACCTACAGGCGTGATAATTATTGAAGTTAGATACTGTCAAAAATACATTAAACTATACTCCATTTAAAATAAGATTAGAAATTTAAACAAACCTTTTTACAGTCTCTTCAACCGATTTTGACTTCTATACCGTAGGTATAAGGATGGCATTAAAAGCAAAAAAGGCTACACAATACCAACTGTCTACTGCAGATGCCATTTATCATGCCACCAACGCAATAGAAGTCAAAATCGGTTGAACGGACTGTAAAAAAGGCTTATTTAAATGTCTAATCATATTTCAAATGGAGTTTAGTTCTTTCTGTTTTATTTAATGCACGTTTTATTTAAACAAGCGACCTGCTCCTGTTTCGCACGGTTTTTACGACTTGACAAAACATCGAGATTTCTTAGTTTTATGTAACTTTAACATTAACGTATAACACATACATTACCTGACATTAGGGACTGCCAAACTGTTGCAGTGTTTAAAAGAAGAGTGAAAGAACACTATCTTTCCACTTCGTCATAGTTGTGTATGTATTTATTTCGATATATATTTATGAAGTAGGTAGTTATGTATATTATGTATGTAAGTGTATGATCATATTATTTGTTCTAGTTTATTAAGTGAATTGTGTTGATTTTATGTATTTTACTTTCTCTTGAATTTTACACACGGTGTCTACATCTCTTAACTACTTTCCTATCGCAGGTGTGCTGGAAGAGATTTCTTTAGAAATAAGCATCACCTTTGTACGTTTTTTTCTGTTCTTTTCTTCTTGTCTGTTTATTATGTGTGTACATAAATAGTTAAATAAATAAATAGGTAAATAAACATAAACCTTCCGGAATAAAATCTCTAAACGATGGTGAAAACCTCATCAAAATCTGTTGCGTGGTTTAGAAGAACAACGCGGAAATACAGACAAATACGAAAAACAATTTTAATTTATAATATATATAGATAGATTAAAACGATGGTAATGACCAACAACACCAAGGTACAAATATACGTTGACAACGAGCCTCTCCAATACACTGATAAATACATTTACCTAGGGAAGCAAATAAGCTTCGACAAACTAAACAACTACCAAGAGATTGAGCGCAGAGCCCAACTAACATGGAATAAGTACTGGAGCCTTAAAGAAATATTTAAGAGCAACATGCCAATCAAGCTGAAGACAAAGGTTATGAATTCATGCCTTATACCATGCCTGACCTACGCTTGTCAGACATGGAAGTTTAATAAAAATATCAAGAATAAAATTACAACGTGCCTCGGAGGAATGGAGCGGAGTATGCTAAACATAAAAAGAATAGATAAAATAAGGCATACAAAAATACGCAACATCACGAAAGCAACAGACGGCTTAGCACAAGCTCTTGCATTAAAATGGAAGTGGGCCGGACACATAGCACGCCTGCAAGACCAAAGGTGGACAATAAGAGTGACAGAATGGAGGGGGCCAATAGGCAAAAGAAAGGAGGGGAGACCTTCCAGCAGATGGGAGGACGAAATCAAACGCATAGCGGGTCCAAACTGGACACAAACAGCACAATCCAGAGAAAACTGGCTCAATTTGGAGGAGGCCTTTACCTGCAGAGGAGTTCTTACAGAATAATTTTATTCAAAACTATTTATATGTATAAAAACCACTAAACATTAAAAAAAAAAAAAAAAACTTTCTAAATAATACTAACAAAACTAACTAACTTATTAACTAGCATTTTCTGTAAGAAATTAAAGGCTTTTTTATTTTATTTATTTATAGATAGATTATAATATGTATATATATTATATACATATAGATGTCTTATCAGTCGTTATCAGTTAGCAATGTTTTATTTAAAAATGTATTTTAGTAAAGTTCATAATTACTAATTCGGTACAGAAGACAGGAAATCACGTTTTGATTCTTGTCAAACAAGATTAGGTAAATCAATGCCGAATCTTTTTTAAACATAATTAATTAGCATAAAAAAATATAATTAAGATACCACTTACACGAGCACGGACACGCCTCGGTGGGACGCTGCATGCGCGCAGCGTGGCGTACCTAATATAAAATATTATATCAACTGAGAACATTATATATATATATATAAAATATTATATCAACTGAGAACATTCCTAACAAAAGAGAACAAAAAAACCGGCCAAGTGCGAGTCGGACTCGCGCACGAAGGGTTCCGTACCATTATCTATAAAAACAGCTAAAAAAAACATGTTTGTTAAATTCCCCCTTAAATATTTATTTTATTCTGTTTTTTAGTATTTGCTGTTATAGCGACAACAGAAATAAATCATCTGTGAAAATTTCAACTGTCTCTAGCTATCTTGGTACCAGAAATACAGCCTGGTGACAGACGGACAGACAGACAGACGGCGGAGTCTTAGTAATAGGGTCCCGTTTTACCCTTTGGGTACGGAACCCTAATAAAATATTATAAAACATTATGGTCGCACGATTATGGTGCTTGTCATTTGTTGGGGGGGTTTGCCATAATCGCCACTCTTAGCAGGCGGGTTGGCGATCGCAGTATGATGTTAAAATGCATAGAGAACACTGCTGTGCCATTCTCCAGTGATACCGGAAGACAGAGCGTTGGAAGGCCCCCCACAAGGTGGACCGATGACCTGGTGAAGGCCGAGGGAATGCGGTGGATGCGAGAAGCACAGAACCGGTCGAAGCGGCGGTGCTTGGGGGAGCAGTATGTCCAGCACTGAACGTCTTTCGGCTGAAATGATGATGAATGATTTTTATTTATTTTATTTTATCTTTATTTTATTGTGTTTGGGTGGCTAAATTGGGTAGTTATGAGTGATTTGCAGGTTAACGGGAACGCCCTTCAATATATAAATATATATGTACATAAATAGAAGATGTATAATTTATTTCTTTATTTCAGTATCGAGGCTTCAGACGGCTCCATTTTCCCGCCATCGCAATTGGATAAGAATACTACCCTCCATGTTTTCTACCCAAACCTCTGCAGAAGACTGCCCTTCAACTTTGAAAAGACTGTTGAGGTAAATATTACTTCATCATCATCATCATTTCAGCCGAAAGACGTCCACTGCTGGACATAGGCTTCCCCCAAGCACCGCCACTTCGACCGGTTCTGTGCTTCTCGCATCCAGCGGATTCCTGCGGCCTTCACCGTCATCGGTCCACCTTGTGGGACGCCTTCCAACGCTACGTCTTTCGGTACGCGGTCGCCACTTGAGAACCTTTGAGATATTCTCAACAGTTCAAAAAATTTCGCTAGCTTTGATACTTTTCAAGAAATTGTATACTTTCACTTTGGATTTTTCGACCCAATTAACAAAATTTTCGACGTACTGAGTTCAAATTTGGCTCGGAGATGCCTTGATAGTGTAGGTACAAGATTATGTTCCACATTCAATGTGACTTTGCAACGCTTCGGATTTTATCTTTACATTGTCTTTCATTATTAACGAGTTCATTTCCTGAATCCCAGCTGTCATTAGAAATTAGAGGAGCTCGTGGCTAAGTAATAATAACCGCACGGTTCGGGATAATAACCGCACGGGATCCATCAGGTTAAGCTACGCTTGCCGCGGTTGGTCCGTGGGTGGGTGACCATCTTTACATATCGAGACTCCTCCATGCATCGGAAAACATGTTAAGCCGTTGGTCCCGGCTGTCATTCGTGGATCTTTGACAGTCATAACGGGTCGCCAGAAGCCCGAAAGCCTGACAACCAGTCTTACCAAGGGGTATCGTATTACCCAGTTCCTGGGTTTTGGAGGTCAGATAGGCAGTCACTCCATGTAAAATACTGGTATTCAGCTGCATCTGTTTAGACTGGAAGCCGACCCCAACATAGTTGGGAAAAGGTTAGGCAGATGATGATGATGTCTTTCATTATTAAACTTTAGCGAAATTTATTCGACATTGGTGCCGATTCTCTTGTACACCTAACTAAACTATCACTAAAATTCCTTACTTTTTACTATGAGAATCTTAGAGCTATGCTGCCAAAAAAAATCTCTAAATTTAAAAATTATTTTGACACAACTAAAATCGAATTTGACAATCGCGACTCCACTTGGTACCTACTTGTTTGCCTACCACGTGATTTTTTTTGAGCCGGAGAGGCGCGCAATTTGGCCGTCTCGACGTATTTTTATATGGAATTTTTCACTTTTTGGAAGAAAACAAAAAAAAAATTACCAACATGTTGAGTATTACGGGTTTGCGAGTTTCAAAGGGGGTCAAAATTTTCATTATTTTTGCGATAGGACACACCATTTTCGAGATATAAGCAAAAGAAAATAAAAAAAGATACAGTACCGTTTTGCAACTGAATTCGAGGTGTTGGTTTGAATTTTAGTTCATGACATCTAATTTTATTCCACACATTTTTAATCGTGATTAAAAATAGTCAGTTAGTTAGAGGATTTTAGATATAGAACAAAAATTTTGGTTATAACGTCAAATTCAGAATAGCATTTTCACTAAATTAAAACTCAGTGCGATCTTAGTGCTGTCAAACTAAATTATAGTTAAGTTGTGTCACTTTAGTCTATTTTCAGAATAGGAAATCGTCGTTTGACAGGAATAAACTAAATTTTAGTGATTTTTAGTTTAGTTTAGAGAATTTGTGATAAGAGAATCGGCACCAGTATTTTTTTTTTATCTGGGCTTAGCAAGTTTCACTAGTTTTTAAATGATAGGTTTAGGATTTGCTTTTGGTCCACTACATTTGAGACACCTTTATAGAGTAGATATAGATCCAAAAATCGACAGAATTTACGTTACTTTTACTGGGGCCTATGTATAGGTATTTTTGCCTGATCTGTCTCCGGTCGTGTCGGCTTGCCGTCCCATCGGACTATGAGAGTGAGGGAAGAGAGAGTGCACCTGTGTCTGCGCACACACTTGTGCACTATAATATCTCCCGCACCGAAGGCTAGTCTCCGTTGAGATTAGCCGCCGTGGCCGAAATACGGTCGAGGACTATAATATAAATATGTATTTAAACTACGTGCAGTACGGGTACAATACATTAACAATTTCCAACCTCGGTTAGTGTTAAAAGAGATCAGTATTCTAATTGTTGAGTTACGTGTGACAACAACGAGTAACATGAATTAACAAGATGGTGTTAATTTTTTGGGTATAATTATGCCTTGGTACATTCGAGGCTTTCAAGGGTCATTCTTACGAGGCAACGAATACAATGTGTTTATTTTTGTGATGAGTCATGCTACATAATACCACAGTACAAATATAACAGTAGTATTAATATATCTTCATAGAAAACAGCTGAAACGACGCGCTTCGAAATATCAGTGATATTAGTACACCACGGACGCGTAATGTTTATCTACCGAGTGGCCGTAGGTAATTATTATATGGCCGAGATATAATACTGCTACTTTATTACACTGTGGTGTGACAGTACATAATTTATGAGTATGACAAATACATAAACATAAACTATAATTTTCGGCATCATCATCAGCCTATAGCAGTCCACTGCTGGACATAAGGCTCTCCAATTGCACGCCATTCAGCTGGATTCTCGGCAACTCTCATCCAGTTGCTATCAGCCACCCTGCGAAGTTCGTCGCTCCACCTAGCCTGAGGGCGTCCTACCTTACGTTTTCCGATTCGCGGTCTCTACTCAAGAACACGTCTACCCCAACGGTCATCGGTTCTGCGGCTAATATGGCCGGCCCAATGCCACTTCAGCTTGCTTATTCTGTGAGCTATGTCAGAAACTTTGCTTCTCTGCCGGATTACCTCATTCCGGATTCTATCTCTCAGAGATACTCCAAGCATAGCTCGTTCCATAGCTCGCTGAGCGACCTTGAATTTATGGACCAGCCGTACCGTGAGTGTCCACGTGTCGGCTCCGTAGGTCATGACAGGCAGGACGCACTGATTGAAGACTTTAGTCTTTAGGCTCTGTCCATCCTAGAACCGAGATAAACTGACATAACCCGAAGAGTCGCCAAACTTGTGGCAATGGGCAGGGCACATAGGTACTGCTACAGAATGGATGGCCGATGGGGCCGAATGCTTCATGGAGTGGTGACCAAAACCAGACGCACGTTGGGTAGATCGGTCGACGTGGTGACGCTTAGGGGTGGCCCAGTAAGACAGATTGTCAGACTTTTGCGCTTCAATGACACGGGAACAACAGCTTTCCGAGGCGCGGAGGAGTCTTCATCCATCCAAAAACCGCCCGCGGAAAGCGCAGTTTACCGTTGTTCGACCGACCCGTGCGTGCGCAGCGTGCGCTTTTACTTAGAACTATTAAGTCGTAATGATTCGAGAGAAGAAGCTTTTTTAGTATTTAAATCATAAAGATATATTTCTTTTTGCCCCCCAGATAGCAGATGGCATAGAATTATACCGCTACAGAATGCCAATGAACGTTTTCGATGACCCAGCTCACAATCCTGCGAATCTGTGCTACTGTGAGATCGACACCGCTACCTGTCCTCCCAGAGGCATCATCAATGTTACCGACTGTACTATGGGTGAGTTATCTAACCGCAAAACTATTTAATAGTACTTTACTGTGCTATGAATGATATGACAGATGTCATGATGACATGACAAGGGTGTACAATGCCCCCGTAACCCGTGTTTTTGTGAAAATGTGACAGAAATTGTATTGAAAACAAGATGGCGGCGTTCGTTCCGATTTTAGGTCACGCGTCAAAAGAACATTGTAGAGTGCGTTCCATCAAATATTTCCGTTGCAGTAATGTTGGGTCCACTGTTGAATGTTGAATTGAAAAAACGGAGCGCCGCTGCCGGAGTGGCGTATTCGTATTTTTCCCACAATAGTGGAGCCAACATTACGGCTTATGAACTATTTGATGCAAAACATGCAAGATTGTTCCGGTTTTTGCCGCGCGCGCGAATATCATTGTACAACTTTCCGTGTGCACAAACAAATAAACGTAGAATACTTGATTTGACGTACCTTAGTAGTACCTACTGAAAACTGACTTAAGTGAGAATTTTACTGTGTTGTAAAATTCTCACTTAAGTCAAATTTGTGTAGTAACGCCATCTGTTATCCGGTGGAAGAACGTGTGATCCGAAGTCTATTTAGGATACGCCGGCAGCAAAAACCCAATACTTCCCAATATTTTTGCCACGACATAAACTATTCATTCATATATTATTACTAGCTGCGCCCCGCGGTTTCACTCGCATAAGTCTCGATCCCGTGGGAATATCGGGATAAAAGGTATGACCTTCTCCAGTTCATGGTCTACCTATGTGCCAAATTTCATCCAAATCCGTTTAGACGTTCACGCGTGATGGCGTGACCAAGGGAAATAGGGGTTCACTTTATAAATATAGATAGTTAAAGACTTCGTGCTGGTAGCGAAGAATCTGGTGATTTGAAATTCTTAATTAATCATAACCAACAACGGTTTTTTTCTATTCTAGGAGCTCCAGCGCTTGTATCCTTCCCACACTTCTACCTGGCCGACCCTCGTCTTCGTGAAGATATTACTGGACTGAAGCCTGACCCACTGAAACACGACTCCTTCATTGACTTGCATCCTACTCTCGGAATTGCTCTAAGTGGGAAATCTAGGTAAGATTTGTTTATCAAGCCAGAATAATATGTTGTCAAAGTCAGAAAGAAAATGGATATATTAAAAAAAAAAAACTTATCGTAATTACATAGAAATAATCATTCGGAATTTTCGTTTAAAAAGATGTTGCTTTCATAATCAAGTGATCATCATCATCTGCCTAGCCTTTTCCCAGGCTTCCCGGCCCTAATAACAGCCGCACGAGTCGATCCATCAGGATAAGCTACGCTTGCCGGGGTTGGTCCGTGGATGTGTGACCACCTTTACATACCGAGACTCCTCCGTGTCTCGGAAAGCACGTTAAACCGTTGGTCCCGGCTGCCATTTGTAGATCTTTGACAGTTGTTACAGGTCGTCAGAAGCCCGAAAGTCTGACAACCAGTCTTGCCAAGGGATATCGTATTACCCAATTACTGGGTTGTGGAGGTCAGATAGGCAGTCGCTCCATGTAAAATACTGGTATTCAGCTGCATCCGGTTGGACTGGAAGTCGACCCCAACATAGTTGGGAAAACGCTAGGCAGATAATGATGATGAAATAATAAACACACGGCTGCTGCGTCGCCAGTTCTTTTCGGAAACTTGGCTTGACACGCGGCCGCGTGTCTAGATCTTTCATCAGGCCCGGATCTAGGGGGGGGCAAGCCGGGGTCTATGCCCCGGGCGGCAAGTTCAGAGGGCGGCAAAATTCACACTTTACAGACGAATGGACAACTATCATCATTTACTTAACTTTGACCACAGAATAAATAGTAGTAAAAGTACAGAAATTTCACTCTTGTTTTACTGTGGCCATCGCAACTCGACCGATACCTAGAGGCTTAGGTACACACGGCTACACATCAAGCTATACATGTCCAGTATAAGCTGACCTCGCATTGTACGAAAATCCTACACAATGCGAGATCAACATAAACTGGAAATGTATAGCTCGATGTGTAGCCGTGTGTACTCTACGCTTCCTACTACATCCGCAAGCTATGAGCGAAGTTTTAGCAAACTAAAACTAATTATAAATTATTTGCGATCTTCTATGAGCCAGGAATGCTTATCGAGTCTTTGCAATAGCGATAGAAAATCGAATTGAACAAGAGCTAAATTATGACAAAGCCATAGATTTATTTGCAGAACATAAAGCTGGAAGAGTAAAATTGTAATTTCAATTCAATTCACAAATGCAATATTTGATTTTTATTTTAAATCCTATCCTGTGTTGTTTATAAAATATATATCCTACAGTGTAGGATATATATTTGAACGTGTATTGACTGTAGGAGGTACACATTCATGTCTATACAGGGTCTAAGGGTAAACACCGTTGTCGCTCAAACCATGGGGAGTTGACTTAAATATAAAAATAAATGACCGAGTAACAACAAAAAAAACGTTATTTTCATTAAAAGATTTTAAAAAGTTTCCATCCAACGACGTTCTCGCTATCGAAATAGCTGAATGACTGAGGGAGGGGTCGCGCTCGCAGCCGGTCAGGTCACGTCTCACGCCCCCCATCCGTGTTGAGACGCAAGTTCGTTGCCTTAGAGCATAGGGTGAAAGGCTAATAGTATAAAATAGTCTTGTGGTAAAATGTAATTAAAATAAAAAAGTTGTAATTTTCCATTGATTTTACGTTCTATAAATGACACCAACCACTGGTTTCAAGGATAACGGTGTTTACCCTAACACCCTGTTTATCTGTAAATAAATAGGCTTAAATAAATTATAAAGATAGGTAAAAATAAATATAAGTGGGCGGGGGCGGCATTTTATCAGATTCTGCCCCGCCTAAAAAAATTTAAGATCCGGGGCTGTCTTTCATTCACATTATCTATTACTTTATGAAGTCGTGAGGTAACTTATTTTATACGTACACTACAATACTCAACTTTTTGTTTCAGCATTCAAATCAACATCCAAGTGAGGAAGAGTGAAATGTTCTCGTCAGTTAAGTACCTTGATCAAGGACTTATTTTACCAGTGGCTTGGATTGAAATGGTAAGTGCTAATATTTAATATTTTATTTTTCGTTTATTTATTTATTTTCTTATATAATTTTTTTTTTTTTGATATTTCTTAAATTAAAATGATAATATAAAAAATAGATGTCCGCCGGTGTCGGGAGCAGGGCAGCTACCGGTGGTTAGGGCTGCAGAGACAGGAACCTCCTCACAATGCGAGCCGTATCAAGGAGTACTGCCTTCTGAATCAGGCCCTTGATCCAACCGCCTAATGAGAGCCTCGAGAAATGTTAGTCGAGGTTTTCGGCTATCAGGCCATTGGCCGTTACGACAATCGGCATAATGATAGCCGAGCTCACATTCCACATGTCGACAACCTCGTGTGTTAAGTCGAGATATTTTATTTGTTTCTCTTTCTCAGCTTTCACGAGGTTCACGTCATGTGGGATGGTAACATCGACTATCATTGCGCGGCGCGGTAATCGGTCTATCACTACTATATCAGGTTTATTGGCAACAATAGTCCTATCAGTAATGATTCTAATGATAGAGCGATCCCAGTACAATATTTTATTCATTATTAATATTTCTATAAACAATAGCATTAAAGTTGATACTATTCGACGCTAGTAACTATAATAACTTCCTATTACTGAGGATAGATGGCGTAAATGATTTTTTTGGTGTGTTCAAATGGGCGCTACTCGCCACTAGATGTCGCATATTCAATTTGAACTCCGTAAATAACCTAAAATTCATTTATTTCTTTCAGGGTGTAGAAGAACTTCCCGAAGGCCTGCGCTCCCTCGTCTACCACGGCACCTACTCCACGGCAGCTGCTCAGCTTGGCTTGACAGTGATCTGTGTGATAGCATTCATAGGATCTGGAATATGCTTGCTCTGCACTTTCGCCCGCAGAAAACAAAAGCCGTGCGCTACTTTGAAAGTTAAAATACCTACTGAAACCGAACTAAAAAATCAAACATCGTGAAACAATAGATTTTTGTAGCTATGTGCTAACTTCATAGATATTTCAATTTCAAATTCAAACCAACGAATGCGAAATCTTTTTTTGTTTTCAAGTTTTTCTCCAAAATGTTGAACTTCTTGGTTCATCATTTTGCCTGACTTCTTGTTAAATACCAGCTATGAATAATGGTTCAATAATTTGTGTATAGGTACGAATATTTTTGCCATAGGTACCTACACAAATCATATGATAAGTCTGTTCGGCTACATTCCACATTACAAGAAAAACAATGTAAGTATATTGGAATTTGTCGTCCTTCAAAAATCTGAGTACAAAATCAAGTACCTACGTGAAACTTATTTTTACCTAAATGTCGTCTTTTTACTGTTGTTATTAGAAAATAATTGAATTTAAGATTGCGATGAAGATGTCAAAGACTGGCTGTGTCTTGTGTATTTTGATAAATAATTATATACATAAGTAATTATAATAATTATATATGTACCATTCCTTTACTTTCCAGAGAAAATTTACTTTTTAACCACATTCTAGTTCAATGTTAGGTGTTAACTCTTTCTTCATTCGCTTCAATTTGGAAAGTAAAATTTTACATTTTATTTTATTTTGAATAAAATTATAATTACCTATGGGAACAAAACTGAGTAATATGAAAGTGAAAAATAGAAAAACACTTGTAATATAAAATATTAGTAGGTGGGTACAGTCAGAGAAATGTACCTATTCTTTAGCATTTCATACACTAGTTATCACACTGTTCAATTTGAATAAACGGACAATTAATTTACCTACCAGAGTTGATAGGTAATCAATTTGCTAAATGATCAATTTCCTTGACTGTACATTGCCTAGGTACTTGTCTAGTGCAATATTTTTTTATTTTTAGATTATATATAAAATGTAAGAATGATTGTATAAAAATGCTGCATTTGCTGTAATCTAGTTTTAAGCGGGAATAATGAATGTACAATTTTACGTTTCTTTAATGAGTTATTACAACGTTAAACTATAGAAAATTAATTTAATAAGAGTATTTTAAGGACATGAATCTCTGACGAACATTAAAACATTTGTAAATAATATGCAATTTAAAATAATAGTTACGCTACTTTATACTAGATGTCGCTACTGCTTTATCGACTTACGAAATTAAAACAAAAATCATTAAAAGAAATAGAACACGTTTTTTTAATAGTTATTATTTTTAGCAAGCGCTAGCATTTGCAAAATACAGTAGGTACCCGGGGGCTATTGTGAATTTGTGACTTAGTTTTACACAGAGGCGCACCCTACCTCAAATTGCTTAGCATGATCCTCCGTTATGCCGAAAATACTGCAGCATTAATTTTGAAATAAATATATGTTAAAGTTGAGGATTGATGATAGGTCCTATGTTTGGTGAAAACACGATTACAAAAAAAAATCTTGATAGAAAAAAAATCCAGTTAGCTCTAAAAATATTTCAAATTAGATCATGAAACTTTTCATAATAACTGAACTATCTATAAAGCAGGTCTTATGTTTTTTTTTTAATTACCATTATTTTCACCGTAAAAAGCAATTACCTAAACTTTTCGACGCTTTAGAGCCGCTAGCGCCCCACTCCGTCTCGTTCTCACTCAGGTCGCGAGTAGTATGATGCGAGCGGCATAAAATCTGAGGTAGGGTGCGCCCTTAAAAGAGACTGTCTATGTGACGCTCTACAAAGTTGAAGATTTTCTGTGTTTAGATAAAATAGTCAGTCAATACCAGTAATTTGTAAACAAATCCATTAGCGAGTGCTAGTATTGTAATTTAAATTATGAAGTTGTAGAGTGAAGAATATTTTATTATTGTCTTAAAAAGAAATTATGGCGAAATACAATTTATTTTTAAATTTATGTCGATTTTTTATTATTGATGAACAAGTTGAATTGATACTTTACTTGCTGCGGCTGCTTGCCTACGCAAAAAACTTAACAATACTTATAGGTACATTGAAAAGGCTTTATTCACGTGTTTATCTATTAACAATTTTTATTTACAGTTTTCACCACACATACCAGTGCGTTTTAATTTTGTGAACTACTTACAGTACCTACTTATTACTTGTAAATACAATAATGATAAAAAGGGCCCCCAAAAATTCGAATGTAATTTCTGCTGTCGTATCCAAGGATCGTGAAAAAAAACGGATAATTTGAAAGGTAGGAAAGGTAGACATTGGGAGAAGTATCTCCAATAAAATGAGAATAACGAATTACCCCGCTGGATGGAAACGAAAATTAAATGCCATTTGAAGGGCACAGGGGAAAAATATGCAATGTCACAAAGACAATGAACTGAGAAATTGCTAAATTAATATTTTGATCTTTGAAAAAAGGTACAATAAAGTTTCAAATAGAAGGAAAATATATTTATTTATAAAGAAAATATATTTGTTTCTGTTGTGTAGTAAAAAAAAATGCTTATTTTTCTCCTGTACGAGTTGGACATTGCTTGTTATTGCACTGTATCAATATTTTACTATGAATATTACTCAGTGACTATGCATGTTACTGCAAAGTGTGTTTTGGCGTTTCGTTCTACCAAATTTATACTTCACAATGGCATTGCCAGTTCAAAAAACATAAAAATGTGACATAGCATGTTTTTCCCCTGTACCCTTCATTTGTCTTTTTAACGGAGGTAGGTCACATCAAAAATGCTCAATCGGCATTGCTTTTCGATTTCATTCAACACTAACAGTCTACAACCACACCGGTTTCGTTCCTATGGCTCAGGGGACCATCTAGATAGAAATAAACACATGCCGTCCATCCAGAAGGCCAATTTATTCTCGTACATACAAAACGTTCACATTGAAGTTATCTGTCAAACTTGTTGGTACAAAATTGATAGGTAGTATTTTTGACAATTGCGAATGAGTCTTAAAAAATTACGGGAATTGCCCTCACGTCGTTTTAAATTGCTATTACGTATATAGTTTTTAGGTACTAATTATTTGATTAAGGGTACCAATTGGATACACATTATCTATGCTAGGTATTCAACATTCAAAATCTTGACTTGGTCCCGGGGGGGGGACTCCCGAGGTCCGACGTTCGTCACTATCGTCTAGTCGACTGATTGGATCAATTTTGTCGAGAAAGTTATTGGCGTATTTGTTACGCAGCTTTATGTATCACAAGTGTGCGTTTATGAGCTAAGTTTCGACTAAGTAAATTAAACAAAAAAGTATGTATTTTAGACGTTTATTGATTAAAAAATTATATATCTTTAACACTCGTCGTGCTACAATACGGCCGAAAAATCATTGCCGGTCCGAACTTTACGCAAAAGGCTGCGTAATGACGTTTTTTAGGAACCAAATTTAATGGTGACATGAGGCGAGTGTGAGTGAGTGTTCATGCGCGAAAGATCCGAGAGCCTATGTTCAAACTGGCCATGAGTCCTCAGCCGTATTGTGCTGCGGTTTTCGAAATTTCCGTTTGCTTAGATCTTGAAATGTTGCTACTTCAGCAAGTTGACCTGTAAGAACAAAATAGTTAAGTCATTAAGGTGATTTTTTGCCAAAATGGTGAAAAAAACTGAAAAATAAAGTTTTCAGACTAAAATCAAAAGGGAACAAGAGTTTTCATCAGGTGTGTATCATTGCGAGCTAGGTGGATCATCATTGTAACTTAAATCAATTGGTTGAGTCGATGATTACAATATTCAGTTTGAAATTTAAAAAAAATGGTGATAAATATGTCTTCCAAAAATGATTAAAATCACCGCCTCATCCAAAAACAGGTCTGTTCGTACCACAAATCACTAAACACTAAAACATCGTCTCTGTCATCTTCAAAGGAATGACAGAAAAATGTTTATAAAAAAAAATGCACTAATAATATTCAATGATTTATGGCACAAGCTAGCCTAGAAATAATAATAACAAGTAAAAATTATGCTCACCTTTGACAAAGTTGCTTAAAAATCACTGGAACAATAGTTTACAGTATTTTCAATCAATCAGAGATAGGTATTCAGGCTAATTTTACTTTCATACAATGTTCTAACATGACTTTTACATAACTCTAAAGCCTGATTTACACGGTAAGATTAAACTGCCTATGGTATACCATAAGCTGTAGCAAGAAAAAAAGTTGCACTTTCTATACATTGTTTACACAATGCAAATCATTTGTTGCTTCGATTTTATTGTATACCATAGACAAAAACTTGCATCGTCTTTCAAAAAAAAAACACTAAATAAATTACCAGTGAAAGATGAATATGTTAGCCTGTACACCTAACTCTGGCGGACTGTAGAACGAAATGAAACAAATTCATCAATTTTTAACGTATATTAACTTAAACGCTCTCTTGAACGGGAGGTTCATAGCCTTCAGGGCGCTCCGACTTATCGCCGGCCTCGCCCCTCTTGCCGCCACCGCCCTCGCCGTGAAGTTCCATAAGTTTGGAGATCTCGAAACGCGGCCTCTTGAGAACCTTGACCTAGAAGCAAAAACTATTTGGTTAGTCTGTGATGGTAGGCAGAATGGTGGTTATGTGAGTGGGGGGTTGTTTCAGACTAAAATCAAAAGGGAACAAGAGTTTTCATCAGGTGTGTATCATTGCGAGCTAGGTGGATCATCATTGTAATTGTTTTCTGTGGTTGAGTTGATAAGTCTTAAGATAGTTAATTGATTCAGGCGTGACTTTGCGGAAATCCATTATAAAATACAATAGACGCTGATATATTTAGTAACCTATTCCGCTTGACTCAAAAAAAAAAAATATATATCAGCGTCTATTGTATTTTTTTTGATAAGTCTTGCAAATAAAAACTCTACAAGGTTATTGGTTATGGCATAGGAGTCAAAAGGGGTCATTTGATTTTAAATGACCTCTCCTACATCCCCTTAATAGATTGCCGATGTATAACCACCCTGTATACAAAATCTCTAAAACCTGCTTCATTTATAACTCGAGACTCGACTAATAAGACACAATTAATTGTGAGACGCCCGAAAGTCTTGCGTCACTATTTAAATTCAAACTCCATGTGCTGTACTGCAGGACACATGCTATACAGGTAATTTACAGCATTTATAAGTATCATATTTTCATCAATAACGAGGAAACTTTTATTGAAAGAGGTCCCATCTTATAAGATTTGTCATGTTTATATTAATTGTTATATGACTTGGCAGGTATATTATTCTTTGTAATTCTACTTACAAGTGATTTTTATTAATTTGTGTAAACAGTGTACTTATAAAATAGCCTTGGATGATTCTGTAAAGGTGTTATAATTGTGATTTTAATAAATAAATCTAGCGAAAACTTATCAAACCCAACCAAAATACTATAAAAATTTCAACAAAAATCTTCACTACATACCTTCCTAATGCAGACATCTCTGAGCGGGTAGATGCCGTGGCACGCCTTCTCGATATCCTTAGCGATGGAGTCAGGGATCAGCTTGTTGACGACCTCGCGGAGTTCAGAGCTGGTGACGTCACGGGTGATGATCTCGCACATCTTCTTGCGGATGGCACGGACCTGTTGGTGATAAAGTGGATTAATATAAGTATTTGATAACAGAATTTTGCCAATGTTCCCACTAATGGAACTCTCGACTTGCATCCTAATTGTGTAAAACACTTTCAATTACAATTACAAAGATTTTGAAGGAAATTTGTCATGTTTGAAAAAATCTGATCAACAATGTAAACAATGAAATGAATGTTGTTGAATTGTCAAAATGAGAGAAATTGTCATTGTAAATTGTTATGCAATTTCCACGCGAGTCGGATCCTTACAGTTTTTAGAGCAGTAGTGAAGAAATCAATACAATTGCCACGGGTAAGTACAACCCACGAAATACAACTCGTAAATCGGAAACAACCACCCTGTAATCACTGATTTACTGTATATGTAGATCTTTGGTATAGAACGCGTTTATGGCTGCTCTGAAGTGCGCTACTCGCTGCGCAGTACCGCACCCCTCACCCGCGCTGACACATGAAGTCGTTACTGCGCAGCGACTCGCCTTATGTTCCGAGCCGCCATAAAATTTGCATCGGGCTATGCAAAGATGTCTTTACTTTGTACCATTTTTCTCCTCACCATACCTGCTCTTAAAACGAAGTAAAACTCGCTAAGGGACTAAAACTATCAGCAAGTGAAAAACAAGTTATTAGTAGGGTGAATGTACCAAAACCACGAAAAGCCAACGGAACCCCGAGAGCCGCGATCGTGGTGATGAACGTGAAGTTTTGATATACGCAGCGGCGGGATGCAGTTATAAAGAGCAAGAATGATACCTAGGCCCTTTATAGTGCAGTCTGCGATAGGTTATACAGGGTGTTAGGGTAAACACTGTTATCCTTGATACCAGTAGTTTGGTGTCATTTAAAGAACGTAAAATCAATGGAAAATTACATTTTTTTTTTCTTTTTTTTACCTACGGTTTAAAACACAAGAAGCAAGTTCGTTGCCCGATGCGCTAGAGCAACGAACTTGCGTCTCAACACGGGCGGGGGGTGCGGGACGTGACCTGACCGGCCGCGAGCGTGACCCTTCCCTCAGTTAGCTGTTTCGCTAGCGAGCACGGGGTCGGATAGAAACTTTTTAAAATCTTTAAATGAAAATAACGTTTTTTTTTGTTGTTACTCGGTCATTTTTTCCACAAACCAGGATGGTATTTGTGATTACATGAGCAACAATACCTCACGAAATAGTTCAAAAACTGTTCAGAAATACATGCAAACATTGTTGACAATGTTGCAGCCACACATTGCCGGTAAAACATGGCCCGTATACGAGCGCCTTAAGAGGAAATAGGGTCGGTACCCTATCCATACAAACGCTCTCGCCTATTTTCTCTCTGGTTTATGACCTTAGAGCAATGATTTTTTACAGTAAAATAAATATCAACTAGTTCTATGCTCCTATATTTTCCGCTTTGATGATACATTATCTATAGAAGCACTAGAACCCTCAGAAAATGCTCAAAATTGCCTGTTTAGACCACTATCACCAGAGGCCTATTGTATAAATTTGACAACTATTAAAGAAAAAAGAAAAACATAGGGGCACAGTAAATATACTTCTTATTCAATTTATAAAGTATCTTTCAAATTGGTCCAATATTGGAGGAGGAAATAGACGAGAGCCGAACCTCGAATTTTTAACTTTTTGTATGGAGAAAAGACCGACCCTATTTCCTCTTAATAAATGAAGAAATAACACGCGAGGCCGTCATACATTGTTATTATTCTTTGTTACAATGTAATGCTTTAAAGGACATCGCTCATCAAACAGCACTGCTCCGACACGACAAATAACTAGTCATTCAAATTAGGATTTAAATTCAAATGCATTAGTCTACAGACTACCAGTATTTTACATGGACCGACTGCCTATCTGACCTCCACAACCCAGTAACTAGGTAATACCCCTTGATAAGACTGGTTGTCAGACTTTCGGGCTAAAGACTCGGTATTTGTTTACATATTTGGAAAATAAATCGCGAACGCAGATTAAAAACAAAAATGAAACGCCAACAATACTGTCAGTGTCACTTTAGTATTACTTTTATTTTGTTGTGTTTTGTTTGTGCAGAATAAACCATTTTTTTCTTTCGTTTTCTTTTATTAAATGCAAGGCTTGCCTACCTGGGTGTGCTGGGCATAGCAGGTCTTGCGCTGGCTGAGCGAGTCCTTGTTGGTGAATCCGATGCAGAACACACGGAGCAGGTAGCCATCGGTGGTCTTCACGTCAATGTTGGCTTCGACCAGAGTCTGCCATTTCTTGACCATCCATCTGTTGGGAGATTATGGATTATTAGGACATTTTGTTTAAAATTATTGCAGGACAGGTTGGCTCGGAGCTCAATACTCCCCCCGCTACCCGCGCCGCGTCCCGCCGTCGCCGTGCGGGGAAGTACAAACGACATTGAGCCAGGTGCCATGTTAATGCGCACGGGTTGTATCTGTATAATGTGCAACATGTTTCCTCTCGCTTTCTAGTTATCTGTGGGAGTGATTTTGCGAAAAGGAACGGAAGTATGTAACAGGAAGCCGAGGAAGCGCGCGCTATTAGATTTGACCAATGAGCGTGCGCGGGAGTTGTCCGTCAGATGGTACCAACCCATTTTCCGAGAGGTTTGTACTGTTTAGATGTCAGATGTGTTATTATACGACTACTGTAAATCCCCTTCTTTTTTTTTTTAAATTGTGTCTGAATGTCACAAAATTATTGATATCTGGGAATAAATCCAGATTCTAGGCTGCCTCTGCGAAAATTCTAATGGAAAAACCCAATAATACTACCAGGCTTGACGATCGCAGAACGAACCTCATGCTCAGCTTTCACTGGACCATCCAAAAATGGTAGGATGTATTTGTTTGTAGCAACGACACAAGGTACCAAAGTATAATGAATACAGAGGCGTTTCAGTGCGGTAGCATATACTTTCTGCAGACAAAAACGATATGAAGACCATATGGTATTCCTTCATATAGCTGGACTGCAGTATACTAATTTATTTGAATACTAGCTGTGCCCCGCGGTTTCACCCGCGATCCCGTGGGAATATCGGGATAAAAAGTATCCATGTCCTACATAGTCTACGCCTGTGCCAATTATGATCCGAAACCGGTCAGCCGTTTTAGAGTGAAAGCGTTACAAATCAACAAACAAACTCACTTTCGCATTTATAATATTAAGTAAATTAAACTACTCGGCGAAATGTGGGTTTACTATAATTATATAGGTAAACCTCTGCCTAACCCTTTGGGGAATACATGCGTGATGTTATATTAATGTACTTATTATAAAAATATAAAAATGTGTCTAATAAATTTTGTTGCCTATTCCATGAACTCCAGATAAGCTTCAACTTATCTAGCAGATAATTTCATACAAATTCTGTACCATTTATTATTTATCTAGAAGATAGTGCCTACCCAGACACGGTAAAATAAGCTCTTAGTGATCCTGACAACTCCAAAGAAATATTTCAAAATTACTGTCATCTGAAAGTAATTTGCATTTTTTATGTTTTTTTTTTTTAATGGATAATAAATACAAATAGTACAAACCTGAGCTTGTCAGTCGTCAGGTCCATACCATGGAAGTTGCAGAGCACATTGCGACCCTGGACATCTTCAGCGATCAGACGGAACTTGCGGAAAGACCTGACAAAAAAGGAGATATATTAGTTTTGTATGGAGGATTGTTTATTGGGTTTGCTAATCAGTGGTTGCCTGATTATTATGAGTAATTAAATATTATGGCTTATGAATAACTGGAACTGGCTCCTTTTTTTTTTAGTCTGAACACTTGAGAAGTCCTCAACAAGCACAGTGGGCTAACTATTGTGATTAAAAATCTACAATTTTACGAACTTTTACACCTGGGAATCACAGCCATAGCTAAGCTGCCATACTTTTGACGGTAAATATCATTTAAAAAAATTGTAGCAACGACACAAGGTACCAGAGTATAATGGATACAAAGGCGTTTCAGTGCGGTAGCATATACTTTCTGCAGACAAAAACGATATGAAGACCATATGGTATTCCTTCATATAGCTGGACTGCAATAACATACTTGCTCACAGAGTTTCTGAATGTCAAATAAACTGTTATAGGCTGTTAAGTGAATGATGTGGTCGCCTATAATTGGAAGCGCACACCTGTATTTGTGAACTTTCACGTTAACATGCAACTGTGTCAGCATCTGTTGGTGATCCAATAAATAAATTGTCATTATTTAGCTCAACCAATGACCACAGCTCACAACATGTGGCATTTAACTCAACGAATTACAGCAACATACTGACAGGTACAAAGACTCAGGTCAAGATGACCTGAGGGCCTAGACAAGCGACAATTGCTTCGAAAGCATTTTGTATTTCTACAACGACTTTTAACAGGATTGACAACAGCTTTTCAATAACTTATGTCAGTTCTATACATTTTTGCCTTTTCTATTATCGTTATTGCTGATAGAATGTAACTTGTCTATGGCCTCTGAGTCTTTATGTCTTTATGATGGTAAGTTGCTGTAATTTGTTGCATTAACCACCACATGTTGTGAGCTACAAATAACTTAATACATTTAGCAATAAACTTTCAAACATAGTTCTGTTTCTGCCAATTGTTTAAAGATGACAAAGACACAATGATGTTCCAAATGTTTAGCAGAAAATGCATTAACTGATTTATAGTGCAAGCAGGCAATATAGGCATTCAGAAATTAGGGATAATACTAATAAATTAAAACAATAAAGTACCTACCTTTCAGCATCAGTATCAGCTTGAAGATCGGCCAGCGAAACTTCAAATACACGGCCCTTCAAACCCTCAGAGGCGATTTTGGTGCCCTAAAAACACAAAAATTCAACACATTTTTAGTAAAATATGAACTGACATCTGTGGTTGAGAGGATTTTTGGACAAATTTCAGAAGAAAATCAAAAGGGAACATTTGTTTTCATCAGATGTGTATCATTGCGAGCTAGGTGGATCATCATTTTAGTTCAAAAATAATATCATAGGGTACAGTGCAAACTTTTGTTGTGAAAACTTTCTGGCATAACTTGTGTTTAAAAATATATTTTTCTTCCTTTTAACCCTTCATAAACCGAACAAGGATCCATGCGAGACACAATGGCTTTTTAATTGTGTCTATAAATATGGCATTCAACCAGTTAATAAAGATTTATTACATTCTGGGGTGCACCAAAGAGTTTTTTTTTCAAAAGTTTGCAGTGTATTTCTTATAAAAGTTCATGTTTCAGGTATTTGGCCACAGTCATTCTCTATCGATGGGGTCATTAAATTTTACCAAACAAAATATGAGATAAATATTTGTGTACAAAAACAACTTGATTCATGTTGATTAGCAGAATCAAGCATTTATAGGACACATTGAAATACCACATGTTTGTCATTAGAAACAATAACAATACCTAGTCTCTGTAAAAAGAAAAAGGAGTGGCTTTTGAACATTAACCTCATGGATTTTGTGCCGACATGGGTACATTGACAGTCAGGAGAAAATCACCTGGGATTTAGGTTATATTCAAACAATGGCAGGGCTTTATACAACTTGAAAAACACCATGGAACATGCCCATGTGGTATTTAATTTACATAAGTATATCGCCAAGCCTCGTGCGAATTCTCATTTTACCCCCTAATCAGAATCAGGCATAGAGTAGGTTGCTGTTAGCCGCCCTTGCCGGTATCAGCCAGGCCAAGACATGAACTTTTACAGCCTAGATCAGAGGTAATAGGAGTTCACATACCTGAGTACGGTTGACAAGGGTGGTTCCCACCTGTCTCTTGGTGAACATGGACGGTGCTTTGACATCGTACCAGTCTTTACGGGTGAAGGGATCGACACTGAAAAAGTATAACAATTAACATAACCTCAACTAACCAAAAAACTCACCACACTATGTAAAGAAATGTATATTACTGCATGCCATTTTCTTTATATCACGAGAATTAACAATAGCAACACACTGGAACAAGCAAATCACTGATAAAACTAAGTTGTATTGAGAAAACATCTTGACACGAGACATGGAACTTCCATCCGAAAATATTCGCGACATCACATTTATCACAGGTTTGTTCTAAGGTTTAACCGAAAGATTATTACATTGTTTGATAGATTTGAGGTTTATTGGAGACTTACATCTTCTTCTTAACACCCTTTTTACCGCCTTTCGAGAGGCCTTTATTTTTACCAACCGCCATGTTCAATTACTAACTTTAGAAAGACTTTATTTTGTTTATGGATGCGAGTCGACTTGCAATGTCCAATGACAATATAGAGTAGCAGAAAGTTTTAGTTGATTATTCATATCGTCCTTGAAAGCAACAAGCAGATAGTCGAGTTAGAGAAGTATTTTACAAGGCGGCTAAGTTAGAAAATTAAATAAATATGGGTATAATAAAATAAGAATCATATTTTGTTAGGAATGAGTCCAGTTAATGTTAATGTAAAAGTTCTGTTTTTATCCATTCTCGAAGATTCTAGAGACTATTGTGTTTTTTTATTACGGAGCTATTTCAGAGTTTCAACCTTTTTTGACGTTTTTTTTACGAAAACACATTGCTTTAATCGTGCGTTTACACTGGCGAAACATTACAACAAAACTTGCTGAAATCTCTATCTTCATTCTCATTCTCGCCAGTGCAAACGCACGGTTACACTCAGTCGTGTACTCGACAGTCAAGAGGATAGCCCCTAAAGCGCCCCCTAACTGTTTACCTAAAGCACTAATAAATGTTTCCCTAATCCTAGGTTTTTTTTATTTTTGGGTAGGCCTTCCTAAAAATGGTGATTTCATCACCAAGCAGTAATTTGCCCACTATAAATTATACCTTCCTGCCTTCGTTATGACTTACTCAATAATCTAAATCTATTATAAATTGTGATATTACTCACCTGAAGCCGCTATCCTGAGATGACTGTTTGTTTTTATTATTGTCACTAACTTCAATAGACCATAGATTACTATTATATATAGGGTATAGACTCCCACGACACTTGTACTGTTTTTCGTGCGTTTCTTTGCATGCTACTGTGAACAGAGATTTTTTACACCAAATGTAAAAAGTCTTTACCAGTAATAACTCTAAAGTGGGTGATAGACGTGCTTACTTAAAGTACTCGGTATTTAAGTTCATGACCTTACTCGGCTCGCCGTCCGTGACACACGTGAAGCTTGATCATAATTACATTGTCAAATTGGCAAATTGACAAATTGGCTCGCGCCTCGCGGCTTGCGGTGATGACAGACAGGGGAGTAAGCTCGCCGAGCCATAAGTACGCGTACTTGCTCGCACGTCCATCACCCCTTTTACTCAATGTTACATACATACGGAATGTGTAGACTACGACTATGTGATGGGTTTTTTTACACCTTATACTGTATAATAATATTACAGAACTCAGGTTACACGGTTTTACTTCATAAATCATAACATACCTAACATAATCACTCATTTCGTATAGTTATCAAGAAAATAAAGAATTTCTAAAGAGCGCATGAAATACAATGAACTGATTTGAAAACATCGACAATTCAGTAGGCGCTTATAATAAAGATTGTCATACTTTGAATATTTTAGTTTTTAAATAAAATAATAGTATTCACAAGCAAGTTTCTTTTGGATTCAGCGCTAGCCTTATCATGTCGATATCAAGATTCTGAAACATTTCTCCGACATTTGCCCTCGGCTAATTTGGGCAAGAGAATTAGTCTCATATACTCTCATCCATACTAATATTATAAATTTGAAAGTAACTCTGTCTGTCTGTCTGTCGGTCTGTCTGTCTGTCTGTATGTTACCTTTTCACGCCTAAACCACTGAACGGATTTCGATAAAATTTGGCATGGAGACAGATGGCATCCCGGGGAAGGACATAGGCTACTTTTTATTGACATACCACGCGGGCGAAGCCGCGGGCGGAAGCTAGTGTCATATAAACTGTCTCTGTATATCGGGTAACGGCATCGTTAAACCGAAGGGCTTTGACAGAGATGTATGGAGTGAAATACTAGGAAGCAGGAAGCTATAAACAGACAAACTTCGTTTTCCTCGCTAGTAATAAATAACCTAACCTTCGTCTTACCAGGACATTTACAAAGCCCTAATCCGTAATAACCACCTCGATTATGACTAACATAGGTTAAAATAGAAACAATGACTAATGGCGAAATATGGAATGAGGCAGACCTCATTCCATATTAATTAATTTGTCTATCGTCATAATCTATGACGATATAGCCGTATGTTGACGTCTATTTATTGCCTTTTATAATGTACTTGGTATCATAAAATCTAACCTCATAAATTCGACTTCCATAAATATCCGATGGAAGTGCCCTTCCTTATCATTTGTGTTTATCGTTCGTCTCGTCTCGGATCGGATCCGAGAGGTCCTTCGGAAGGTGGAGGTGCGTGGTTCCGCCCTAGTGACTCATTGGCTCTCATTCACTCAATCGCTCGTTCACGACTGTCATAATATGTCGCTGACGGCTGAATGAATGAATTCAATCAATCAACCGCGGCGCTAGAAAGTTGTCTTGTCGTGTCGCGCATTAATTATTTTTATAAAGTAGCGATATTTCGTGAAACCGCGTCTCATAAATCTTTTTAGTGACGCTTAAAATCGTCCGCATTGTGAAGTTTAGCTAGTGTTTTAGAAATAACAGTTGTATATGTGTTACAAACATGGGGGCTAAGGTATCCAGAACAGATTTTGAGTGGGTTTACACGGAGGAGCCTCATGCTAGTCGCCGGAAAATAATCCTAGGTATGTTATTACGTCACGTATATACATAGACACCAATTGACCGTACGTACATTTTTATTTGGTCTGAGTACGTACATTTTAACGACTTACTAGACTTTGGCTGGAGCGAATTTTGGGTTTTTTATTTGGTCTGAGCTTTGGTCTAATTTGACAAAAAAAAAAAGAAGGTGGTCTCTATAGTTTTCGGTCAATTTCGGTTGATAACAGATTTCTTTAGATTTTTTGTCTTATTTGTTGAATTGCCTGTAAAAAAAAGAAAACTATGCGGCCAGCAACCAATCGTAGCTGCATAGTTTGGTCGTGAAATATTGCTCTTTCCGTGGTAATTATGACATAAAAATGGTAATTAAAAATATTTATTGACCAAGAATGTATTTAACCGATGAAGTTCTGCTAGTTAATTTTAACGACTTTTAAATGATGGTAATTTGAACAAAACAAAGCTTAATTTTCAATCTCTTTGACCCTGGACTTGTGTCCCTGACATTGAATAAGAGACTAATATTTTTTTTTTTACTTTGTTTTGACTAAAATCAAACCTTGATTTAGAACTATTCCACCAGTCGAAAACTAGACAATGGACATAGACAATTTGATCAATTTTTTTACGAACCTCATTTGATTGAATTCAATTTAATTACTTTTGAGAGAACCACGAGAATAATAACCATAAAACTACACTGTGTTATGAAATAAACAGTTAATTTACGCTATAACATAACATCACGCCTGTAATCCCCGAAGGGAAAGGCAGACGTGTACTTACCTATTTATTTACATAGCCTTATTTCGATTGATAAAGTGAGGAGGAGCTCCGCCCCTAAGACGACCCACTGACCGAGCTCGTGGCTACGTAATAACAGCCGCACGGGTCGATCCATCAGGTTAAGCTATGCTTGCCGAGATTGGTCAGTGGATGGGTGACCAAGTGACCATCCTTACATACCGAAACCCGAAAGCACGTTAAGCCGTTGGTCCCGGCTGTCATTCGTAGATCCCTGACAGTCGTTACGGGTCGTCAGAAGCCCGAAAGTCTAACAACCAGTTATACCAAGAGGTATCGTATTACCCAGTTACTGGGTTGTGGAGGTCAGATAGGCAGTCGCTCCATGTAAAATACTGGTATTATAAAATACTGGTAAATAAAATGTGTATGTTCCGTGTGCACCATGTAAAATACTGGTATTCAGCTGCATCCGGTTAGACTGGAAGCCAACCCCAACATGGTTGGGAAAAGGCTAGGCAGATGGGATTTCAGAGTGATAAATGGCGCTCACATATTAACTAACATTGACTATTTGCGATTATTACTAAAACTAGCTGCACAAGTAGCACATTACTACCATAGAAACTAGTTTTGTCAACGGAAGAATAGACAAAATGACAGATTATGATTGTTTATCTGTCATTTTGTTTATTCTTCCATCAACAAAACCCGTTTCTATGGTCGGTGGTCATGCTCACAGACCTCTGAGTTTGTTTCGGCCATTCTTCTCAGAGTAGTCAGATAGGAAATGCCAACCTCATCTAGCTTATTTTTTTTTTTTTTATATGACGTAAAAGTTATTCCAATATGCCATTTACAGAATAAACAATTTCATTTCATTTCACACCAGAGGCTATAGACAAAATCCCTTTTCTGTAAGCGTTAACGCCAACGGAAAGATCAAATTGTATGGAGTTGACATTAGCTTTAGAGATGGCATGTGACTGCTGCTGTCAACTACATACAATTTGATCTTTCCGTTGGCGTTAACGCTTACAGAAAAGGGAGTTTGTCTAGGCCCCCAGGCTGTATTAGAAAAGATATCACTAAATTACTAATGGGAAACTAATTGTAACTACAGTCCCGTGCAAAGCAAAGTTATTGTATGTTAAGTGCAGCAATTTACATGAACATGATACCTCATCAGTTCTGTGATTTACATACTATTTCATAGTGGGTGGTTACAACTGTAGATTAAATTATAATGGTTACTATGACACTGGTTGTTTTAATGTTGGCAATAAGCTAACTGTTTCAGAAACTTTTAGAGAGGATTTATAGCATGGGTGTAGATAAAAGACCTTTTTATATTGAATTTCTGTAATCATAACATAATGTGGACCTGGAATTTCCCAAATAGCTTATATTAGCTCAAATAGCCTCAGCTATTTGGGAAATGTGGGTGCACTAATACACCCACATTATGCTAGTGTATGACCCAGCACCTATTAATAGGGGGTGAGCCTAATTATTACCATATACCAAACTGCTAAACGCAATACTAAACATTTTATCATTATTTACAATCACAACTCAACTGTGTTATGTTCTAATAAGTATATTTATCCTAAGTATACTACTCTCTGAGTTCATATAATCCTATTTACATATTTAATAATCATATGTTTTTATATACAATCTAACACTAAAATTATATACAAAGCGAAATAAAAATTATTATAGAAAGTAGGGCTCATAGGGCGTCAAAAAATTCATCCGCATCGCTGTCAGTGGGAAAAGTGCCCAAAAGGCTGGCAGCATTGCCACGTTGGATGGCAATGCCGATTCTTTGACCTAGAAATTGACCAGCCCTCTGGTCACGTGAAGAGTCGACCAACCGCATGGCGATGTCCCGAAATACTCGATGAGCACTCGGACCTAGTGTTTCAACTGCTAAACTAAATTTTTTATTTCTTTGGAAAGAATAATGTGAAGAGATATAAACAAGAAAGAAATAAAGAAAAATTCTAACATTATTATTTTTGTAATTTGTTAATGTGTTTTGTAAGTTGCAATATAGGGGTTTACAGAGGAAAAAAGTCGATCTACCTAAGTCTCATATCTGGGAAAATTAGTTTTCTCTATTTTTATCCGAGCAGATCTAAGTCGCCCAAAGTTTAGAACAAGATGGCTGGCTACCTTGGAATTAGTAAGCACTATTATGGCAGCATGGAATTAGTATGTACTATACATGGAGTTAGTGTCCTATACTATTAAATAAGCATTCTCTATTTTCACCAGAGCAGAGATCAGTCGCCCAGGTACCTACTGTTACATTAGTGATACTGATAACACACAGTAAGAGGCACACATACGTGCAATAAACGTAAATAAATATTACAGTGCTGATAAGAAAATATGGCACCACATTCCTGTATAATCTATAGAGTTGGTATAAATCATGCTCTCCTGCCCTTGGTTTTAAATTTACCTACCTATAGGTACAGTGCGCAGCTAAAGTTGATGATTTGATTCATTGCTTTTCATGTAGTATAATATTTTCGTGTTATAGGTACAGTGCCTTCCAAAACTCCATAGGCAAACTCAAAAAAATATAGCTTGTCGTTTAGTTTGACTTACGACCTTCTATTTTCAAGAGACACTTATCGTCAACAAGTGATATTAGTAGTCAAGATGGCTTAGCGGTTTAGCGCGTGCAGACAAATGCGTGAATCGGTGAGCCGTGAGTTCAAACCTCACACAGTATAAATTGACTTTTTGTAAGTTTTTACATGATTGGAAGTAATGAGAAATATATTATTCCTTACCTTGTTCACTTTATTCACATAATTTCGTAAAATTAGACAGGTAGATCAATCTGTGGGTAGGACACAGAAAAGTAAATACAGAATTTAGATTTCTGTGAGGTAGTCATTCATTAGTTACAATATTTAACTTGATCGGAATGAATTTTGTCGTTTGGTTGTAGTTGTTGGTTAGTGACCGGTTATTCTCAAAATGCAGGCAAATATTAATATCGAGGCGAGGGCGACTATTATTGCGCTGCATAAAACTGGTCTTAATAGAACACAAATATCTGAAGAAACTGGACTGAATGTGAGTATTATATTTATGAATTGTAACTTAAACTTTTATCTGAAATTCATACTTTATTAATTATTTTTAATGTTTTTTGAAATCATCATGAGGTCTAAAAGATAAATAATAAGTGTTTTATTTATTGGATTGGATTTACAAATTTATATATTTTAATATTATCATCATAATCAACATTTCAGCCGAAAGACGTCCAATGCTGGACATAGGCCTCCCCCAAAAATAAATATTATATTGTTATAATAAATAAACATTATTATAAAATAAATAAAAATGGAATCACTTTCAATGATAATATCATTGATCACTTTAGTATTTTGATATAGCTGCTTAATATAACTTTTTTTTTTGTTTTAGAGGAATACCGTAAGTCTTTGGATTAAAAGATATGAGGGACAGGGTAGCCTTGCTACTCGACGGCGCGGCGTAGTGGACGGCCGTCGCTTATTAGCGAGGCGCAGCGACGAAATATGGTGGGCGAGTATGAAACAAATGGTTTCACACCAACAAAACAATTTGCGGAATTGTTCGACACATCATTGCAAACTGTTCGCCGTGCTCTCCACGCTGAAGGCTTGCATCATAGAAGACCAGCTAAAAAGCCCTTCTTGACAGAAAGACATAAACAAGATCGATTACGTTTCGCACGGGATTATTTAGATTTTGACTGGAATACTACCATATTTTCAGATGAAAAAACATTTAGATCGAGTCAAAAGGGTAGGCTACATTTGTGGCGAAAGGATAACACTCGCTGGTGTGACAAAAACGTAATCCCTAATACCGAATCAGGTCGAATTACGATTAATATGTGGGGATGGATGAGTGCAGCAGGGCCAGGAGAACTGGCTTTTATTCCTCCACGCGCCAACAGTTCTGCTTATGTAGAAGTATTAGAGGAAGTCATGCTACCTACTGTGCGCAACATTTACCCAGCTGATGAGTTGACGCAAGTAACATTTGTCCAGGACAATTGTCCTATTCATCGGGCGAGTGCTGTGCGTGAGTGGTTTCACAATCACCCAGACATAATTGTTGTTCCATGGCCCGCGCGATCACCCGACCTCAATCCCATAGAAAATCTATGGGGTTTGATGGTGCAAAGGTGGGAGTCACGGGATGAGAGGTGTATCGAACAATTAAAAACCCATTGCATGGAGGTGTGGGAAAATTTAAGAGGAACCGAAATATGTGGTAATATTGTAGCGTCCATGCGCAAACGTCTACTTGACTGCATTGAAAATAATGGGGGCTATACAAAATATTAATTCTAAATGTTTTGTTCAACTGTAACTACATATTTAATAATATTAATATCCATAATTATTTAATTACTTATCTTAATTGAGGTTTAGTTTCAATCATCTTTTCGTCAAGAAAATGAACACTTAAGCTATTACCTCAATATTACATTCATTGTGACGTTACATTAAAAAAAACATGCATAAAGTCTAAATCATTATATAAGTTTTCAATATGCTCGTCTGAATACCGATACCTATAATAAGTGGGTATCAACAATTATATTCGTGTTATTAGAATTCTTTTCTTGTTATGTTATTATAATTGACTAAATGGCCCGGGTACCCACTTAGTCTACACAATCACTCACTCATTCGTCACTTAGTTACTTCTTTTACATGGGTAGGAATGTGACGTCACAATTCTCATAAAGGGTTGTTAATTTTATAAATAAATAAAACAAATAAACATTTTTGTTATCATTCAGCACGACTTTTTTATTTCCACCTTCCAACACCGAAAGGATAAATTAAAAATGACCTAAGTAAATATTTAAATAATAATACAATATATAATATTTTACTTATTATAAAAATAAATAATAAGTATGAATTATAAAGAAACATAAATACCTAACAAGTTTTTGGTTAATTAAAATACAAATAAATGGTTTCAAAGAAATAACAATCAGCTACCTAATGTAATAAAGATATATTATTAATTTTTAAATGTTTTTATATATTTTTTTATTCCAATATTTAAAAATATAATTTATACGTATCGAAAATGAAATATAGAAATAATAATATATTATATATTATTTTAACTAAGAATTGAACTCGGACCTCTTTGATCGTAAAGCCATTGCTTAGCCCTAACAGCTATTAGCACTTGATAGATACATGCAAATTTTAGCAATGCAATCAATGGTACTCGTAAGAATAAGAACAGGTCGCCAGACGCGTATTCTAAATGCAACAGAAATATATTGTTATTTCGCGTAATGTGACGATGACAGTTCATTAGTGTGTGTTATCTGAGGAATGTTGAGACATCAGTCATACACGCACACGCACTCGCACTGGCTGTATCATGCGCGAGTTCATAGCAGTGTAATCCTTAGCGCGCCTATGGAGTTTTGGCCGTCTATAGTACATAAATGTATTTCATGAAAAAAAAAATATTTTTCGTATATTCGCCTCAATAATAAAATTAAATGAACTGAAGTGTTCATTTCAATTAGATGAATTACTATTAGGATAAATAGAACCACCCTAAAAAATGCACAAAAAATTGTAGGCAAAATAGTATGTTAACTAACAAAGGGCATTCCCGTTAACCTGCAATAGTATAGCACAATACATGCTAAAAAAAATATTACCATTAAAAAAACAAAAAGTTTTTTTTTTTGTTTTTCTATAGTAAAATATTCACAAAAAATATTAAATTGTTACGGAAAATAAACTCTCTGTACACGCCCACTTGTCAAACTTGTTTTTCTACGTTGAAATACAAGTGTGCGTGTACAGAGTGTTTCTTTTACGTTTAAATTTAATCGCTTTGTGAACATTTCACGACAGAAATATTTTTTTTTTTTTTTGTGTGGTAATTTTTTTTTTTGCATGTATACACGCTATACTATTGTAGCTTAACGGGAACGCCCTTTGTTAGTTAACATACGTATGTGCTTGGACATGCAGTTGTGAACACCAGTTCGTTGAGCTCCTTAAGTTCTGAGTTGAGCTCCACGATAACTGACAAATGCTTGCACTGACTGGACAGGTCCACTAAAATCTGTGTGGTTCTTTTCTCAAAAGACCACTAATCTACATGGTCCTCACATGGCCTGACCAAGATTAAGTCTGGAAAGAGACTGCGACCTCCTGAGTTTGTTTCAGGCCGAAACAAACTCAGGAGGTCGCAGTCTTCTCAGAGTAGTCAGATAGGAAACGCCGACCTCATCTAGCTTATTTTTGAATATGACGTGTAAAAGTAATTCCGATATCCTATTTACAGAATAAACAACTTCATTTCCAGCTTGTTATACGATACAGCAATTAACTGAGTCTCAGGTCTTAAAACTAACATTTGGTTCGTTTCAAACTTAATGTCGGCTCGGAACATGAGGCGAGTCGCTGCGCAGTAACAATTTCATGTGTCAGCTGGGGTGAGGGGTGGGTTACTGCACAGCGAGTAACTAAGGTCCGAGCCGCCATTAAGTTTTAATCCAACTTGTACCTAATAAGTATCTGCTCTTGGCTCTACACAACACATAACATCCCGCCTGTATTCCCTGAAGGGTTAGGCAGAGATGCACCTATACATAGTACAACCACATTTCGCCAGTTATCAGTATCACCCGTGGCTCTATTCTGCGTTCGCAATTTATTTGCCAAACATGTAAAAGAACACGAGTTTTAGGAAAAACAACTGTAATGCCTACACAAAAGGTTCAGTTTGCGCTACAACTTCATATTTTTTTATGACTTTTTCAAAGGTCAATCTAAAATCAACTTTATTTACACTTGTATAAAGTTGATGTTTGTTTAAGTGGAAATAACATCAATATTGGAAACAAGGATACAATAAATAGACCTTATTTAGCACCATTATGACAATTTGTTTCAAGAATATATTTTGTATGGTAATCTTTGTGATTACTGAAAATGAATAATTATTTTCCCCTAAAAACGCCACTACGCTTATTATTATATAATAACTCATACAGAATTATGATAACAAATACGTAATAGGTATTTTATGCTAAAAATAACATTTATTAGTAATTTTTCAGAATGATTACAAAACCATGTTGGCTGTTTAATCATTTCCTCATGCAATTAGATGTTAGGTTTTTTATATAAATAAATCAATCTGACTCGCCTTTTCCCCCTTTTACATGGAGCCACTGCCTATCTGACCTCCACAACCCATTAACCGGGTATAGGATACCCCTTGGTAAGACTGGTTGTCAGACTTTCGGGTTTTACCCGTAACGGCTGTCAAAGATCCACGAATGACAGCCGAGACCAACTGCATAACGTGCTTTCGAAGACACGGAGGAGTCTCGGTATGTAAAGATGGTCACCCATCCACGGACCAAGCGTAGCTTAACCTCGGTATCGACCCGTGCGGTTGTTATTAGCCACGAGCTGCTCGAAGCTTTTATATAAGTATTGATATTTATGGGTCAGCTACTGAGCTGTATTTTGCTGATAGCGATATAACATCACGCCTGTATTTTGTGAAAAAGTAGGCAGACAGTATAGTGGACCCCGTAATAGGGAATATGCATGTATTTTTTTAATATTTTTATTCGATAGTTTGCATTGTCAAGTAATAGTGAAAAAAAATTCGACGGCAAAAAAGCAATTTAAAGTAGTTAAAAAAATGTTTATTAATATCCAACCGATCCGAGCTATCGGATCGGTTGGATATTAATAAACATACGCCCTCCATTTGGCGCGCTTGGTGTGGTGACGTCGCAGTCCGTGAAAACCAATGACTAATAAATCCTATGGACTTGGCATACCTACAAGAAAAACGTGTATACCTACGCTCTACTGAGAGGATAAAATGGCGGTTACTAGAGCAGCCCTTATCGATACTTCTTTAAAATAACATCGATAAAAGATTGTGAAATGTTTTCATAATGTCACGGTACAATACGTACGGGTAAAAATACCCCAAGTTCTTTAACATGCATGAGTCTTTCATTTAACCGATAGAGTACCACGCCGTTAAGTTGTTTGTTGGATCGTCCTTCTTTCAAGGCTAAACCGTAGAACTGGAGGACAGATATACGCTGCTTTATATCGACTTTATAACAGTACAATCGACCTAATACAGAGCTGCAATTTGCAAAAAATGTATGAAAATTTGAATTTCACGGATAACCAGTGAAAAACTTTTTTTTTAATGGTTTTATTCACCATAATTCATATTTTTGATGCTAAGTTTCTAAAAGGAAAATGATCGAGGGTTAATATTTAATTAAAAATCAACAATAATTATAATAAAGTTATACTAAAGAAATCAATTTTATTCATTTCTGAACAATACAATTTAGTTTGGGTAATTTCTATGGGATATTCTCTCAGTAGATTTCTTCCCATAATATTTGTATCTCAAATTCATGTATACCTCTATTACACTTTTAATTAATAAATATTATTATATCCTTTAAAATCTTTGATAATATTACTAAAATGAGCAATTTCTTTCGTCTGTCTTCTAACTTTCTCCGTCTCTTTATCTTCTTGGACTGTTTTTGACATTTGTCCTTTAATTTCTTTATCATTTTAAATATGTGTACCTGAAATCAAATAAAATGAAGCTTTAATAGATATTGAAGACAAGAAGCGAGAGATATCTCCCAGCCAGTCTCAATTCAATCAATGAGATGTTATCAATTAGATAAAAAAAAACGGAACTGGTCATACCGGTAAATCTGGCGTAGGGGAGGTGCTAACAGCTAAATCTGGCGCAACGTAGGTGCTAGCAGCTAAATGTAGCGCAACGGAGACTAAATCTAGTGTAGCGGATGTGCTAGGGGCTAAATCTATGCCACTCCTCTTTGAAATTTCTCCAGGTTGATTTTGAGTGGTAGGCACACAAACAGCTTGGACCTGAAAACCACTCTTTATCATTAACATAAATATTAATAAAAATTGAATAGTAAATACTTAAAAATTTTATGACTTTTCAAAACAGTAATGATCCTACTGTTTATAATTACAAAAATCAATTACCGTATTAGGAGCACCACTAACAGATATTCCACATCCAAATATTGATTGTGAGTTTGTCTGATTTTGATCATTCTCAATTAAAATTCCAGACATATTTGTTCGAATCTTACGCTGTAAACAAGCAATAAAATGATGAGTATTCTTGATGTTTCTTGATTTTATTAATAGGATTTTTAATTAATATTAATTCTTCCAACACATTCTTTACATCACTCTTTGTGTACATTAGACAATTGTTGCAATTGAGGACATCACCATCATTTATCAGCCACTACACAATCATGTTGGAAAAATTTATAACATGCAATGTTACTTACCAATAAGGTTCGTGAAGGTAAAGCATCGTCACGTAATGTTACTTTATTCAGTGTCCAAAACATGATTCTTCAAAGTGAAGAGAACAAAATATGTGAATTGTTTTTGTTGACATCTTTAAATTTTCAACACTGATTGTTTCCAGCCAAATTTTCTTTTTCGTTCATCAGGCAGCCTTGAAAATAAAACATAAAACCAATAAAGAATCATAAAATAGCATTATCGATAAATATAAAAATGTCTAAATGCACTACTCTATCCCTTCAATAACAAGAAAATCATTTCATGTTGAAAAACTATAAAAATAAAGGCAAAAGGGAAAATAAGAATGCTCTACTGTTAAAGCTCTTCAACAAATGCAGAATCTTTTGTTTATCATATAAATCTTAAGATATTTCAGCTGAAATTAATTAATTATGTACGTACTGGTGCAAACTTATGTTCGGGAGATTTCCGCTTCTTTTGATGCCACATCCGATTATATTGCAATTGGGCATCTTGCTATTGACGATTTCTACTAGAGGACCGAGTTTAAACGCATTATCACTGCAAATTACTCCAAAATTTACAATTATAACCACAGCTCAAGAGCATTTGACAGTTGACGTACTCAAGTTTGGTACCAAACAGCGAGAGGATAAAATGGCGACTCGGCCGCAAATAGGTATTCAATGACTCTAGAAATGTAGGGTTGCCAATAAAGTAACTGTCAAAAACACTATTGTCCTTTTTCACTTACGCAAAATTATGAAAGTTAAAAAGTGATGGCAATATTTTTATGATTCTGGCGTCGATATGCCTCATATTTGTATAACTGTTTTTTCTATAGTCAAACATTTCAAGTCCATATGATTTATAAGTCAATGGTGAAAACAGACAAGCAACTGTCAAGTCAACGTCAAACACTCCTTTTTCTATGAGCGTTTGACATTGACTTGACACTTGTTGATTGACTTGACATTGACATTTTGATTGTTATCCCGGATTGTTACGTCACATCCGCTCTTAGCCTTTTCAAGTATTTGAATTACCCACAGTTTCTTGGGACTTTAAAAAAAATAATTTCTCGCTCAAAAAGAAATTTTATTCAAAAATATTGATGGAGGCATAATTCTGAAGTAACATAGTTTATAAAAAAAAAAATTTGACCCATATTTGAATCACATGCACATTCCCTATTGCTTTACTGTCACAGGCACGTCATAAAACGTCACTATTTGTCTATGTGGTTAGTTAGTTAGTTTGATAGTTTCAACCTTGGTGAAGCTTCAATTTACTGAGAATTGTCGTCAGAAGTGGTATTAGCAATCACGAGATCGACTTTACAGCAAATAAACGTATTTTCTTTCTTTCTTTTTTTTCTTTCTTTTTAGAGTTCCGTACCCAAAGAGTAAAACGGGACCCTATTTCTAAGACTCCGCTGTCTGTGTGCCCGTCTGTCACCAGGCTGTATCTCCTGATCCGTGATAGTTAGACAGTTGAAATGATGATAAATCACAGATGATGGATTTCTGTTGCCGCTATAATAACAAATACAAAACATTTACAAACATACATACAAGATACGCGCGAAAAACATGACCCTTCCTTGGCAGTCCCGGTAAAAAACAGAATAAAATAAATATTTAAGAGACAGCAAAAAAATCACGTGATTTTTTTGCCGTTTTTTAATGATTATGGTACGGAACCCTTCGTGCGCGAGTCCGACTCGCACTTGGCCGGTTTTTCTTTCTTTCTTTCTTTCTAAACAACCACCTTTCGCCAGTTATGTCCCATGTCATAAGGATTTACCATGAAGCCACGAATCCAGCTCGGCTGCTAATGAGAATTTCCTATTAGAAAAAACTCAAAACCATTTTCCCGACTCTGGGATCGAATCGCTTACGCTCTAGGCTTGCAGAAAAAATATCGAAATATCGATATTTTTTTATCGATATACCTATCGATATTTATTATTTCGATATATCGATGTATCGATATAAAATATTGGGTTTGGCCTATCACTCCTATGATTTAAAATATTCATCAATTGCTTGGTATTATATCGAATAATGACCATCATAGACAACTACCAATTGTAAAAAAACCTTAGGTATTTACTTATAGTTTTCTTAACATAAAAAATACCTTAAAAATTTTGTCAGCAGAAATGCCCACTATTTTTTGTTTAACTTAGCCAAAACTTATTTTTGTCGCTTAATCTAAGTGGCATACGTTATATTAGTTTTTAAACAGTAGTGCATAAAAGTTTTAAAACAGTAGTGTTCATGGTTGTTATATAAATTAAGAAAACCTTAGTATGAAAAATGTAACTTCTTTAAAATTCCCCATACAAAACACCAATTTCAATAATAATATCAAGTATCGAAAATGTTTCAAATACGATTATTTCCAATAGCAAACACCGTTGTCGCCACTGACTAAAACCGCTGGAATTCAGAACCGTAAAAATCTTTTTTTACTAGTTTGGTATTTTTACGAATAAAAAACTTGAACCATAAAAAGTAAAAATATTTTAAATATTTTCGATATATCGAAATCGATATTTTTTTTAAATATCGATACGATGTATATCAATACTTTTTGGCACTTTTGCATCCCTTAGGGCCGGCGCACATTTTTGGCAAGGCGCAGCGCAGCGCATTCGTCACTGCCAAACAATTATCTACCTTGTATCAATTGAAATAAAGTTGATATATAAATAAACTTCCACCAGCTCGAGAGCGCGCCGTAAGCGGCAAGAGGCGCGCGTCTCAGGTTATCTATTCTCAACTTTATTTTTAGGCGTGCAACGTTGATATTTGTTTAACAGTGGCAACACAACTTACCAGGTGTGCGCCGGCCCTAACTCCCTCGGCGATCGCGCAAGTGCGACCACTAGACAAACGAGGCAATAACGGAAACAAAATGCTTATCGTCAATCGTTTCGTCGAGCTATAAAACCGGTAATCATCAAAGCTATTTATAAAACTGGTCTGGTTACGAACAGCCCAAATGTCGGAAATATACTTTAAGCGATGATATTACATAACAATAAATTGCATAATATTTTGAATTGAGAATAGAGTTGTTGGAAAAACTGCGCCCGTCACCACCCAACTTCGTCCAGCCCCAGGAGCACCTGCACCCTAATTGCATAACACACGATTAATCAGAATCTGTCATTTTGACAGTTCAACAACATTCATTGCGTTACAATAGTCTTCAAAATGATTCAGATTGGGTTTTTTTTATTGAAAGGAACAGCAAACAGTTACAGGGCCTACCCTACCTCAGCTCAAATTCACTTTTTACCTCGCTCGCACCATACTACTCGCGGCCTGAGTGAGAGCGAGACGGAGTGGGGTGCTGGCGGCTCCAAGCCTCGAATATTTTAGGTTATAAAACAAGTGACGAACAGTTGTCCAGTACGTTCATGCATTACAAAATCTGCTCTACCCTGCGCTGCGTGGACTGCGTCATCGTCACCCGAGTCTCAGCGTACGCTTTGCCTAATTGTTCTAGAAGTTGTTGAAGTTTTCTCAGAAATTGTTTTGTTAAAGTCGCGTCGCGCCTGTTTGCACCTCCTCCTTTAGCCAATTCATTTATGCTGTGGCCACATTGGTGCCGATTCTGTTGTTCACAAACTAAACTAAATTTAATTTCAGTGCATCTTTTTCTTTCTATTTCATTAAGAAAAGGCTATTATTAAGGCAAAGATAAATTTTAGTTTAGTCCCGTCAAATTAATCAGTGCCTGTCACTCCATACAAGTTTAAACGCGATTAAAAACTTGCCTACTAAAATTACGTCAATTTACGTCAGATGATTATTTTCACAGGTCTAAACTAAAATTTATCTTCTGTCCTTTTCTTAATGAATGAAATAGAAAGAAAAAGATGCATTGAACTTAAATTTAGTTTAGTTTGCTAAAAACAGAATCGGCACGATTGTCGCGTTATCGCGAACTAAACTTCGCACGCTCTCTCTCGCACACCGCTCGATGTCTCGATGAGCAACAGAGAGCGTACGAAGTATAGTTCGCGATAACGCGACAATGTAGCCCCAGCATTACAAACATTCCCGCTGTCAGTGTTACCACAACTTCGTGCAAAACGTATAAATTAACCATCGTCCGCTAACTGTGTATAATAGTCTCTTATAAACTCGTAACAGGTACAAACTTAATTAGTACCTCCTTACTATGCCTAGGAGTATTGTAAGTACGTACTTTGCGCAGTCTATAATCTATGACATAGAACTTGAGAAACAGACTGTCATACAGGTATGAATGACAGAGACAACGCTCTACGGAGCTGAACTTTTTGCTAAAGGTCTCTGCACACAGCGGGCGTGGCGTGGCGGGGCGGCGACGCGGCGGCATCGTTCACACTGCTGGCGCGATGGGAACGCTAAGAAAAAACAATGTAAACGGAAATGGGTGTATGAAATAAATCAAAAACGTCCCGCAGCGCCCCGCTTCGCCGCTTCTGACTTGTATTCCCGCTCGGCACGGCGGCGGCGTGGCGCGACGATTACCGTCGCGTCGAGCGGGACGGCTCTGTGTGGCGTCGTCCGTAATATCTAGACATTACAACTGCTCAGCGTTGCGTCGCCGTCCCGTCTCGCCGCGCCACGCCCACTGTATGCAAAGACCTTTAAACTTTAAAGTCGATGTACCATATTTCCGGCCAACTGTTACTTATTTTACACATGTATCGGTCTATTGAGGTTACTGACTACGTCCTATACAGGAGTTTCAAAATAAAATGCCTGAATTCGGCAATCCTCAAGGTCCTTTTTCCCATAGCAAGTAACAGACTGCCACGTGCTTCTTTTGTGCAATTTATCCCATCACCACAGCCCCAAAAATCTATGGAGGAAACCAGCGTATCTCAGATAGAACTAAAGTTCTATGACATAACCCGCACTGGGATCGCGATGTGGATAAAGCAGACCAGCAGGCGTAGCATGGCGCTTTCTATCTCTACGAAGAATATACATAGCTTTTTCTATACAAAGTGACAGTTCGTTTCTTCATTTTTGACATCCACCGTAGAAATCTTTCTACAATCTGTCATTTTGTCTTTCATTTCTAACGATCTTTGTCTAGGTCTTTTTATATGTAGACTATTTCGGAAGAAAGTTTTCTATCCTTACTATCAAAATCACACTGACAACCGATAAATCCTATGATAAAACAAATAATTCTGAGTGGAATTATGTAAAAGAGTGAATTTCGTAAAAAGTGCAGTTGACTCTTTCTATTTTGCTGCCGTCTCGTACTGTCTACTGTCTACAGGAAACGTCATTTTTGTCTACTCTTCCGTTGATAAAACGTTGCTCATGCTACGCCACTGATATAATATGCGACTGGCACCAGTCGCATATTATATCAGTCGCGCAGCGTTCAGTCGAAGACACAATGAACACAAAATGAATCAAAAGTAAAAAAATGAATTCATAAGCGAACCGATCTAACAATGTTGGATTTTTGTACTCAGCATTTTTCACTCGCCTACCGAAAGATCGAACAAAAAAAACAACCGACTTCCAAAAAACAAAACACTAAAAAGTTAAAAATAACTTTAATTTAGGAAGTCAGTGTCTTTGCTTTTCAATTAAAAACAAAACAAAAAAGCAGACCTATTAAGAACCTCCTCCTTTTTGAAGTAGTCGGTTAAAAATTTAAGGAGCCAGATGGACGTTCATTCCTATGTAATTTTGTCAGTGTCCTGAAACGTGGAATTAAACAAAAATAAGTCACTCGAGTGATCCCATTTCCAGCTATCCACACACTTTGAAATTGTTTCTTTTTTTAACATGTAGTTACATTGTGTTGTGTGCCCTGTCTGTGCTAAATAAATGTATTTTCTTTCTGTCTTTTCTATCCGGCCCACAGACAGAAGGCCCGAATCCCAGCAGTGGGAACATAGGCTGACTATGCGTACGTGCTTATTCCCATTCATACGTGTTATCGCACACGTGTGCAGATTACTATAAAAAATTTCGTGCTTATCGAATTTATCGTGAGCTATATCAAATATTATAGCCCTTGCTTCCTCTATGAATGAGTGAGTTGTTCACCTGTATTTTGACTGATAACGGCAGTGTCATATGGAAGGCGGCATCTACATACCCACAGGCGAACTAGCATTACAATACGGCCGATATAACTTGTAATGCTGGGGCTACACCACACTAACGGTCAATGTCCCATGTCCCATCATCGCCATAAACAACCCGGTAATTATTCAGATAAATTGAGTGGCCACACTTGAAGGTCAATGCCCAGTTATCGCCTAACGTGAAACGCCAATGTGAATGCCGTTGTCAAATTCTCGCGATAAGTTGTGGGTGGGTACACCTACGGTTATCGTCCATCATCTCGAAAATCAACGGCGTATCCCGTTGCTGTCGCCCCAGCATTAGGTCCGAACATAGGCGCATGACGCCTTAAGTATAACTTTCGCGCATGTCACACATCCTCATGTCACCATTTGGTTCCTAAAAAATGTTACTGCGCAGCCCTCTGCGCGAAGTTCGGAACTGCCAAGTTTTAACGGTCGTATTGTATCTCGCATTGTATAGGATTTCCGTACAATGCGAGATCAGCTTATACTGGAAATGTATAGCTTGATGTGTAACCGTGTGTACACTGACGTCAGGTAAAATCTTGCATTGCGCAAGCAGCACGGTTTCCAACAATTATTGTTTGAATAAAAATATTAAATTGTACATAATTGAAAAATTATCGCCGAAATGATTAAGGTCATAAAATTGGGTATTGAGTTTTATGAACTAGGTACTAAAATTATCAGCGTGTAAGTAATCTTATTTATTAAAGACTAGCTGCGCCCCGCGGTTTCACCCGCGTAAGCTCGATCCCGTGGGAATATCCGGACAAAAAGTATCCTATGTCCAATTCCAGGTCATGGTCTACCTCTGGCCCTGTGCCAAAGGAGAACGGCAGATTTCGTATAGCCAACTTTAGTTGGTGTTTCGCTATAAGACATTCAGCACTTATAAAGGACCTTAAAGTAATTCTTTTTACGTATTTATTATATTTTTCGAACTTTGGAAACGTTTAAAAAAAGGGATTTTAAAAATGATAACAATTAAATAACTAAACGTTAATTTATTGACAACAAAACGCAATGCACATTTTCAAAACTAGCCATGTGTAAAATAAAACCATATAATGGTTGATGAAATGATATTTCAAGAAAATCATTTGTCACTTGTCAATGGCTTCTTTGCTGTTTTATTGAATTGCTGTGTGTGAATCCGTTTATGCATTTTTAAGTCTTTTTGATTACGTTGATACGCTGAGTTGAGCATTTTTCCTCCGTAGCGATTGATATTGTTGGCGTTACTTTGCGAATGGACGCTTAATAAGTGGTATTGTTGTGACAATTGTGAAAGGACGCTCAATTTCATTCTTGTGCATAGTGTGTTGGATTTCGACGAGATGTCGAGTGTACAGTGCATTAATTGCAACCTGATTGTTTGTCTCGCATGAGACGGCACGCTCTAGGAGACGAGAGTGAGGGCCTGGTCAACACTATCCGATTGTGGAAATAATATGAATGGTCGGGAAGCAATATTAAGTTATTGCTGTAATTGTATAGTTGGTTTAAGAACTGTGGGGTGCTGCTCGCATGTACTGAGTATCATTTGGTACTTGAGTTATGCTCGCCATGAGGGTATGACGCGACCTGCTCCCTTCTTAGATGAAGTGATTTTGCGAACATTTTGAATGCATTAAAATAAAAGCTTTTTTAAACAAAACTATTGTTTTATTTTACTGAAAACTATACAACATATTATTAAAAAAAGGTTTAGATAGTATGCACCTTATTTACGTAAAATATGAATGCATTTTCGAGGTACCCATGAATAATGATAAGGGATTATTAGCAATAGTCTATAAAACTCGGTGAGCATCTTGGATGTTCTTAACGTCGACAGGATCAACCACAGACTAAATATGAGGAATAAAAGGAATAATAGTGACTAAGTAGGTTTTAGTTTGTAAACAACCACATTTGACAATCAACTGCCATCTTACAATATACCTACTTATCTACCTCAAAATACATAAAATAAAGTAAAATAACTTTTGAACCCTAACTTCTAAAAATCGGATAATTTATAATCTATTTATTGATGATATTATCTATCGACTAAATATAAAAACAATACAAAACACGAAAATTAACAGCGGTACTAAACTTCCATACTAGCCTGCCATTCTTCTTTCATCCAAATCCGTTGAGCCGTTTTAGTGTGAGAGTAACAAACAAACAAACAAACTCACTTTCGCATTTATAATATTAGTTAAGATATTATTCCAAGATATTTTCCTCGCCTTTTCGAAAGTCTGTGCTTGGTGCGAATTCTCCGTTGCCTAGATTGTGCAGAATCCTTAATGGCCGCAGTGACTTAGTAGATGTACACCACGACAAAGTAAATACATTCCTACGAGCTTTCGTAAATAACCCAATAGAGATTTAATTAGAGATTTAATTTTATACGTGTCTTTAATCAATTCAGTTTATTTTTTCAATTTAATTAATTTTCTTATCTACTCATAAACATTATAATTTTATTCATAACTTAGTCAATCAATTTTATTGTAATTTATTCAACTTATAATTCAAGGGCCATTTTCTAATCAATGTTTTTATTTGTGTTGATACAATTATGTCCCGTTATAATTATATGTTAATTCATTGTAAATTTTAATTTCATTGTCATTATATAATTTTAAGTTCAATTAGATTTTATTAATATATTAATATGTTAAACCGTTATTTTTCGTGCATGTGGTGTTAACCTTTAATTAATTGTTGCACGTGCTAATGTTACCCTAGTCATTAAGTCAGAAATGTATATAGTGTAAACAGTTGTTGGTTAACCTAATTAAATAAATATTATTGCCATTCATTAATTATTGAATATCTCATAATTTAGATCGGTTATCGAATCTAGAGTGTTCTAAAGGAAAATTGGTTTTTCATTTCATAATCTACTTTGGTCATCTCTTTCCTTATGATTTGTGAATGTCCAATCTTAATTATTATCAACATTATCATATAGGCATTCAATGGGTTTGATAAAATGATAAGAGGTAGTTTGCGTATTAATTTATGATCATGATTGGTCTTCCATTTAAAATGATTAGGCACACGTATCATTTATACCTATTCACATTTAATTCACTGACTCACCAAAGTGTTTTGAATAGCTTGAAATAAAAAATGTCATTTACGCTGTAAAAATGTGCGAAAATCAATTCGCTACAACTTCATTTTAGTTAGGTTTTTTGGAAAAAAAAAAAGATGTAAAAACCGATATAAATACTGTCTCAATCCGAGTAACAACACATTATGGTGGAAATATGCTCAAACTGCAAATGATTTAGGTATTACGTTTGTATGGAAAATTCATCCGTCGCCGCGTTCTTAATCGGTTACAAAAATAAGTTACGCAATTCGATAGCAGATGGCCGATAAAGGCAGATTATCGGTAATCTTTTAGTCACAGACTGCACCACGTATCCAGAATATGTATTACAATAGTCATTAACAGCGTTGCCAACTGCACCGTAATTACGGTAGAAACACCGTATTCAGCATTGATTCACCGTCTACCGTAGTAATTTCATTACGGTGTCAAAAAACACCGTAATTGGGCAGATGGAATATTGAATGTATTTTTGTTGTCATAACATGGCAACATTTTAAATAGCAGTGGATTAGGGGGAATTCCTCAACGATAGATAATAGTTTGAACCAATAGAATACGTGCAAACTTAAGAGTTGCCTAATTGACACACACTTCTTAACCGTTTTTATTACCAACTTTCTTTATTCAGATGTACTTTGCGTAATTGCGTTGTAATATATCTGCGTTGAAAGAGAATCTGTTTTGCAAATAAATTAAAATGGAAAGTGATTATAGTGAATCTGATGGTGGGAAAAATTGTATCTGCCGTCAGAAGACATGCTTATGAGACAAAAATACTGAAATGTATAAAAATGATCATGCTCACACAGTTATTTTGTAAAATTTCGACGAATTAAGATTTATGGAATAAGCGTTTTCTTTTTTTTGCAATTTTGCACGTCTTTTTAAAATCTACCGTATTTTTTTGAAATCTACCGTAATTTCGAACTGGAAACACCGTAATCCATTATTTGGAGTTGGTAACGCTGGTCATTAAATACTACGGTGATTAAATCTTGTCTTATCTGACAATACGGTGTACGTGATGAAAGTAATAGGATAACATTTCTGAAGGCTTTTAAAATACCTATTAGGCTTCTACATAATTATAATGAAATTCCACGTGAAACTAATCAATCTGAGGCCATCTCGACATCACGCGTCGACCGCGTTCGGCGCTCCGATTGGCTCTTCACTGGCCTTCACTGGTAAAATGCCAATCGGAGCGCCGAACGCGGTCGATGCGTAAAGTCGAGATGGTTAAAAGAAACTGACACTAGGGCCTGTGCCTAGCCTTTTCACAACTATGTTGTGGTCCTTAATAACAGCCTCCACAACCCAGTAATTGGGTAATACGATACCCCTTGGTAAGACTGGTTGTCAGACTTTCGAGCTTCTGACGACCCGTAACGACTGTCAAAGATCCACAAATGACAGCCGGGACTAACGGTTTAACGTGTTTTCCTAGGCATGGAGAAGTCTCGTTATGTAAAGATGGTCACCCACACACGGACCAACCCCGGCAAGCGTAGCTTAACCTGATGGATCGGCCCGTGCGGCTGTTATTACTTAGCCACGAGCTCCTCATTATGCCGAAAATATTGCAGCATTAATTTAGAAATAAATATCTGTTAAAGTTGAGGATTGATGCTAGGTCCTATGTTTGGCGAAAACACGATTACATAAAACATTCTTGATAGGAAAAAAAAACCCTCGAAACCGAACTATAAACCGCCGGTATTAATAAAAAATACTTAAAATTAGATCATGAAACTTTGCATAATAACTAAACTATCTATAAAGCAGGTCTTATGTTATTTTTATATATTTTTATTACCATTATTTTCAACGCAAAAAACAATTACCTAAACTATTCGAGTCTTGAGAGCCGCCAGCACCCCACTCCGTCTCGCACTCACTCAGGCCGCGAGTAGTATGGTGCAAGCGAGATAAAATTTGAGTTAGGGTACAGCCTTAAAGACAAGAATCATGAATTTTCTTTATTTAGACCCTTCTAAATGTGGACGAAAGAACGCTAAACTAATGAAGTTCTTGTTGAATACCGTTTGGTAGTTGAATGTTATTAACAACAATTATAAGCTGTTAGAGGGTACAGAGTAACTAATTAAGTAGCTAGTAAAACGATTAGTATTGTTAGGGTGATGATGAACGCTGGTTGGGGTTCAAGACATATACAGGGTGTAAGGGTAAACGTTGTCACTCAACCATGGGTAGTTGACTTAAATATAAAAATAAATGTGACAAAGTAACAACAAAAAAAAAACGTTATTTTCAAAAAAGATTTTTAAAAAATTCTATCCAACACCGTCCTCGCTAGCGAAACAGCTGACTGATTGAAGGAGGGGTCGCGCTTGCGGCCGGTCCGGTCAAGTCCCAAGCCCCCCATCCGTGTTGAGACGCAAGTTCGTTGCCCCAGCGCATAGGTGAAAGGGTGAAATACTCTAGTGGTAAAAAGTAATTTAAAAAAAAAGGTCGTACTTTTCCATTGATTTTACGTTCCATAAATGACACCAAACCACTGGTTTCAAAGATAACGGTGATTACACTAACACACTGTACACTTTTACAGGTCAAAATGAAATGATATTTTATAAAACTATACTCCAATTGAAATAAACCTTTTTACATTTTAACCGATTTTGACTTCTATACCTTAAGCCTTAAACAAACCTGTTTACAGTTTAACCGATTTTGACTTTTATACCGTAGGCATAAGGATGGCATTAAAACCAAAAAGTTACACAATACCAATTGTCTACTTCGGCTGCCATTTGTCGTGCCATCAACGCAATAGAAGTCAAAATCGGCTGAACGGACTGTAAAGGCTTATTTAAATTTCTAATCTTATTTCAAACTAGCTGCGCCCCGCGGTTTCACCCGCGTAAGTCTCGATCCCGTGGGAATATCGGGATAAAAAGTATCCAGGTTATAAACTATCTGTTTGCTTTTCATCATCAAATCCATTCAGTAGTTTTTACGTGAAAGAGTAACAAATATCCATCCATCCATCCATCCATACTTACAAACTTTCGCGTTTATAATATTAGTAGGATGGAGTACAGATGGGGTCGGTGTTTTCTATCCCACTGCTCTTGAGACGAAACAAATTCAGATTCTCTAATCCTTATTATATTTTGTCCACAGAAAAATACCCACAAATCAAGAAGCTCTTCGGCTACGATCCTAATTTCAAATGGGTAGTGACTGCAATGGTGTTGGTACAGATCATCTCTGTGCCGTTCGTGACACAGCTCAGCTGGCCTATGATGCTGCTGGTAGCCTACTGCTTCGGGGGAGTCATTAATCATTCCCTTATGTTAGGTAAGTGTGTCCATCTTATCAAGACAACAGAGATCCATGAAATCTTCAATATCCCGATGGTCAACGAGGAGATAAGTACGCATGACGACAACTACAAAACGCGACTGCTAAAGCATCCGAATAAGCTTGCGGGGCAGCTTACTATCCTAGAAAACATCGGCCGATTAAAAAAGCGTTCAGTGCGAAGAATGACAACGAAAAGATAGGGCAGACTCCACTGGGAGTAGCGCCCGGCACGCCAACAGAATCAACACATCAGCACGTGTAGTATGACCACCATAGAAAAGGGTTTTGTCGACGGAAGAATAAACATACTGACAGATTGCGATTGTTTATCTGTCATTTTGTCTACTCTTCCGTTGACAAAACCCGTTTCTACGGTGGTCATGCTACGCGTGCTGCTCATAGTCTAAAAGACTGATCGCAAGATAGTGTGTCCCTCATTAGTACCTATTTGAAGTACCTCATCCGATTTACCCAAATGTTCTTTCTCTTGGTAATTTTCATCCGCTAATTGAGTTAAAAAGACTGCTGTCATTCGTGGATCTTTGACAGTCGTTACGGGTCGTCAGAAGCCCGAAAGTCTGACAGCCAGTCTAACCAAGGGGTATCGTATTATCCAGTTACTGGGTTGTGTAGGTCAGAGAGGCAGTCGCTTCATGTAAAATACTGGTATTCCGCTGCATCCGGTTAGACTGGAAGCCGACCCCAACATAGTTGAGAAAAGGCTAGGCAGATTGAGTTGAGTTAAGAAAGAAAGAAGATAAATGTATTTGACCCAGTTCAGGAACGCACGGCTACACATCAAGCTTTACATTTCCAGTATACCCTGACCTCGCAATGTACGGACATCCTATACAATGCGAGATAAGCATAAACTGGAAATGTATAGCTTGATGTGTAGCCGTGTGTACACGATGATTCATGGATTCTAACTGCCGGGACAGGTCCACTTAAATATGTATGAATCATACAGATTGCAGACCTTCCAGGTCTTTTATGGACAGAATCATACAGTATAATTCTGTCCATAAATGAACTGCAAGGTTATCTTATGTTATGATTATGACTGACCATAAGAACACCATCACTCCTTGAGTTTGTTCCGGAATTTCTTCTCAGATGTCGTCGCTAGAGGAAACGTCCTCTGCAGGACATAGACCTCCTCCGCGAATTCCCGCGACCTTAACTAATTCGTCGATCTACCTTGGGCCAGATGCTGTGCCTAGAAGTGGTGGCAGCATTACATCGATTAATTTCCCAAATAGCTGAAAACATAATTTGGTAATATGAGCCATAATTGACTCTGTCCATAGCAAGAACATGACGTCTCAGTTACTTAAGTATGCCACATCCAAGAGCCATTCATTATACTGCTGCTCTTTTCCTGATTTATCAGATACTAGCTTCCACCAGCGGCTTCGCCCGCGTGGTATGTCGATAAAAAGTAGCCTATGTCCTTCTCCGGGATGCCATCTATCTCCTAGCCAAATTATATCGAAATCCGTTCAGTGGTTGAAAAGGTAACAAACAGACAGACAGAGTTACTTTCTAATTTATAATATTAGTATGGATTACATTATCCGATAAGAGCTCTTAATTCCAATAAAATACAGCCGATAATGGCTTAATAACTTCGTAGTGAAATTCACGAAGTCTGGAACCGCCGTCCACTCCTTTGCGGAACACTCAAAGATACGAAGATACTTGGAAAAACAAACAAACTATTTCTGAGATACTGATAACAGGTTATCGAGTAATTCTTGTAATCACGGCACTTGAAAAGTGTGTCATTATCTGGCGTACCTTATCGACGCTATTAACTGTTTGGAGAGGAAATAACTGTGGGGAGAGCTCTCGAAATGATAAAAAGATCAAGTGCTGATCTATACAGGTTGTAAGGGTAAACACTCTTGCCATTCAAACCATGGGTAGTTGACTTAAATATTAAAATAAATGACCGAGTAACAACAAAAAAAAAAACGTTATTTTCTTTAAAATATTTTTAAAAGTTTCTATGCGACACCGTGCTCGCTAGCGAAACAGCCGACTGACTGAGAGAGGGGTCGCGCTCACGGCCGATCAGGTCACGTCCCACGCCCCCCACCCTTGTTGAGACGCAAGTTCGTTGCCCTAGCGCATAGGTGAAAGGGTAAAATACTGTAGTGATAAAAAGTAATTAGAAAACGTCGTAATTTTCCATTGATTTTACGTTCTATAAATGACACGAAACCACTGGTTTCAAGGATAACGGTGTTTACCCTAACACCCTGTATTGTAAAAATCTTACCGTCCTTGAAAACTTTGGTGAAGTGAGCTTGCAGTGAGCTGTCAATAGTGTTTTAGAGGTATGAGGAACAGGGTGTAAAGTTCACTCATCCTCTATAGAAAAGGGAGGATCCTCCGACCAGACGGGTGTCGTGTCTGGCGGGCAACTGCCCGACGATTGATGTCAAAATCTTGTATTTATTTATATAGATCGCGCGGTAAACTATACTTGCGCGATGCAGGATTTATGTGACGTCAGGCTGGTCTTTGACCGTAGTTCACATATGGCGATGTAGATGGCGCCACAGTGTCAATCCCTAGCAACAGGTGGAATGACAGCTCTTGAACGACAGTTGGCGCGTTGGACTAGCACAACTGCTAAGCGTTCGGTTCTCTGGTAAAGTGGTATTCGATTTTACACATAGCATAACTTACTTGACTTATGATCTCGCCTAAATTCCTCAAATGAGAAGGCCGATGTGTACAATATGTCATGCTTCAGAGGTGGTACCGTATAAATTTTATTAACTTTGCTTGCGTAGTTTTTGAGTTAGCTTCAATATTACGTATTTTTCCCACTAAGTATATCTAGACGATGTTTTAAGTGACTCCGTCACTGTTATTTACATAGCAGATAGTGGTTTTCTAATTTGTCTGGGGTAAGTACCACAACTAAAAAGATTATACGGAAAAAAACAACCGTCTTCCAAAAAAAAAACAGTAAAAAGTGAAAAATAACTTTAATTTCGGAAGTTTGTATTTGCTTTTGCCACCGACTTCCGAATTTAAAGTTATTTTTCACTTTTTAGTGATTTGTTTTTAGAAAACGGTTTTTTTTTTTGGAAAATGTTTTGTTGAAATAATTGTTGCACACAGTTATTACTCTTACTTCGTAGTAAAAGTTGATAAGAAACAGCCGTTTCAAGTGAGTAATTGTGTTCACAAACCGATAAGCTTCGATGGCTTTTATGAGATAGTATATATCTATCTAGTCATAACAGGTGCAACCAACGGCTATGTATGTTATTGGGAGACAAATAAACGGGCGATCCACCTTATGGTTTGTCGTGAATGTCGGCTGAGGATATCTGCAATATTAGACAGGCATCTCACGACTGTTGGCATCCCAAAGAAAAAGCTGAAATCCATCCATACTAATATTATAAATTCGAAAGTAACTCTGTCTGTCTGTCTGTCGCGCTTTCACGCCAAAACTACTGAACTCTTACCACGTCGTGTTCTTGTCGATTTCTTACAGGATTTTTTATGATTCTTGAAGAATAGTCAAGCGGAATAGGTTTACTAAATATATCTTCGTCTATTGTATTTTATAATGGATTTCAGCAGTCACGCCTGAATCAATACTTATCCATTGTTATTTATTTGTTAAATAGGTAAAATATATACATTGGGTAACTTATTATACTAAATTAACTAAAAAACAATTACATATTATATAACAAAATTAAAAAGAAAAAATAAAGCGGAGGGGCTCATTGAGTATCAAAGAATTCGTCCGCATCGCTGTCAATGGGAAAGGTGCCCAAAAGGCTGGCAGCACTGCCACGTTGAATGGCAATGAATCAATTAACTAACTACCATTTTAAATAGGTATACCTACTTGTGCCAGTTTTCACTACGCACCTGGTTCTGATAGGTTATCGTTCTTACACCTGCAGTGGAAAGTCACCGCAGTTTCCAAATATAACGAGTCATTTATTGTATATAGTGGCTATTATTATAGATTGATTATTGATAACATTTGCTGATAAAGTAGTATTTATTATTGGTGTCGTGATAACAAGTTTGGCAGCAGAATTGGGTAGGTGTATGTTTAGTCTGCTGCGAAGCAGTGATTTTTATAACTAATATTATAAACGCGAAAGTTTGTAAGTATGGATGGATGGATGTTTGTTACTCTTTCACGCAAAAACTATTGAACCGATTTGGATGAAATTTGGCACACAGATAGTTTATAACCTGGATTAACACATAGGATACTTTTTATCCTGATATTCCCACAGGATCGGGACTTATGCGGGTGAAACCGCGGGGCGCTGCTAGTAAATACTATAAGTATAAAGGCCTCAGACCAACATAAAGGCTTGATCTGAAGACTTACCCCTTGGCCACGAGATCAACGCTCGCGCGACCTGCGTCTTGCAGTAATTCGTCAACTCGTCCTACATGCCTACGGCCCATTTAGGGATAACAAGCCAAAATCCATTATAAGTATAACACATTAGAGTGTCACATTAAAGTGTCCCTCGTGCCGTGGGGTATCCAAATCACCCTTATGTATGTTCCGCGATTTTTCATAGTTTTCGAGTTATGATTTTTTCGGAATTTTTGACTTAGGAACGAGAAAATGGTCAATTTTTTTTTTTTCTATTGCCTTTAGAAAATTTTCCACCTCGCTGTCGTTGAAGGCCGATTTTAGCCAACGTAGTACTACTTTTTTATTTGATTATGAAAACTGAGAGTCTTGCGCATTCTTGAAGCCTTAGGAACCATGAAGTCACCTGTTTAGATTTTTAATTTGAAGTTGAAAATTTAAGTCATAATTAAAGAAAACTAAGAAAAATCGCGGTACATACATGGGGGTGATTCGGATACCCCACGAGAAGAGGGACCAAAATTTTTTTTTTGGACTTCAACTTTCCGGCCAACGTGTATTATAATTTATAACCTCAAGAGAAATTAAAAAAAAAAGTAATATAAACTAAAACCCAACTACGACTAAAAAGGTATAAACAAGAAACCACAGACAGATAAATTAAAAATCCGGATTCGTAATCTGAAATCGGACACGTGATCTGTTCGATTTATGTATTTACCACGTGTGACTCCGGATTTTTCCTTTTTAGTCGTAGTTGGATGTAATTTTTAATACTTTATTTTTAGTGATATTAAATTATGGATGTATTATTATTTTAAAGTGTTGATTTACAATGTTATAGCTGTTTTCATCTAAAGTGCTATTAAATACATCCCGTTTTTTATTTGGTCTGAGGCTCGGATATTATTTGTAATTTACGACCGAAGACTGGCGACTCGTTGACTGAATAACTAACGCAATGATAGCTCTGAAAGGATGACGTAACGCGTTCGGTTATTCAGTACAAAGTCTCCACTAGTTGACCATTTATGGATTGGTATTCTAGAACATTCGAGTCGCAATTTAAAAAGTTTTTACATAAACGTAACATCACGCTTGTTTTTATTTATTTATTTTATTTATTAAAACTTTATGCACAAGTAAAAAAAAAAATACCGTACAAAGGCGGACTTAATGCCTGAGGCATTTTCTACCAGTCAACCTTAGGGGGATGCAGAGAAAATCATGGCAGGTGCAACATACGGGATAGCTAACTCGAAAAAGTATAAATAGTAATACATATATACTTACATACATACATATAAACAGAATAAACTTTGTCTGGAGAAATAACGATAGGTGGAGGAGAAAACAAGCCCAGCAAATCAGCGCCGCAACGATTCTGCCAACTTCTCACGAATATGTTCACGAGCCGCAACTTTGAAAGATAACCGACTGGCAGCCATCCTGATGTTCAGAGGGAGCGCATTCCAAAGAAATACCGCCTGGACAAAGAAAGAAGAGTGAATAAAACCAGAGCGGTGAGAAGGACATCGTAGAAGACGATTGTTGGAGGAGCCAAGATTTTTACTATGGGCAGAGCATAGGTATTGAACATGGCAAGTCAGATAAGAAGGAGAAGTGGGTTTGTCTGTTTTCCCCGAAGGCTTACGCAGAGGTATACCTATAGTACACCCACATTTCGCCAGGCATGTTTTAGTCCCATTCCCATGTAATAGGGGGCGAGCCTATTACCAAAAAACGTTTTTTTCTCAAACTCAAAGCACTTATTTCAATTAAACCATTTACAGGCACTTTTGTATTGTCAAGGAGTCGGTCAGTCAGAAATTATAATAATTATGAAGCTAGTTGCCAATTCCAAAGAGTAGTAGGTAGGTACCTTATGGAGAAGAACGGCAAGAAACTCCACGGACACTCTTTTAAATAAAAAAACTACATAATATTGGTTACATCATTCATGTTAATGTGAGAACAATGTAGAAAGCACATTAAAAGGGTCCAAAATTATTTAAAAAAAACAATTCGAAAATTAAAATAAACCATGGCAGCCAAGAAATGACGAGTCACAAGTCACAACTGACGGCGCCCGTTCACGAACTAATTAAAGTATGTTCACCCATTATGACAATTGAGCTCATTTCAAACTATACGCTATAATATAATATCCATAGCACAACAATATCGCTCGCCATACATTTATTTAGAACACGTTCACACTTTACTATACTATACACGGTGATTTTTAATTCACCGTTAACCTTTCAGGGGGTGAAAGTACTCATGGTATAAACAACTTTTATGGGAACAAATACGAAATAGCAAAAAAAAATGTATTCGTTTCATACATTTCATTTTTGTATAAAACTGCTGATATTTTTTGGTCTTATAGTGAAAGTGGCTCTGCGTATATTATTGGAAATGTATGGCGAGCAATATTTTTGTGCTATGAACTATAATTATGTTATATAATTATTCTAGCGTAGTCTGAAATGAGTTTTGGTAAACATACGTAGGTACTCAGTGTCGTTGATAAATTAGTAATTTTATAATTATTCGTCTAATTTTTCGTCTAACATAATAGTCTGTAGCCACGCCAACTCAAGGCCAGTCAATATTAGTCATTATCAGTAAGACGACACATCTTATATTGTTCTTAGGTACTCGTCTAGAGGCACAGATGAAAACAGATGGTTTACTCCGCATTTCAGGTACGAAGCAAGGAGGAGCTCGTGGTTAAGTAATAACAGCCACACGGGTCGATCCGTCAGGTTAAGCTACACTTGCCGGGCTTGGTCCGTGGATGGGTGACCATCTTTACATATCGAGACTCCTCCGTGCCTCGAAAAGCACGTACCGGCTGTCATTCGTTGATCTTTGACAGTCATTACGGGTCGTCAGAAGCCCGAAAGTCTGACAACCCGTCTTACCAAGGGGTATCGTATTATCCAGTTACTGGGTCGTGGAGGTCAGATAGGCAGTCGTTCCATGTAAATACAGCTGCATCCGGTTAGACTGGAAGCCGAGCCCAATAAAGTTGGGAAAAGGCTAGGTAGATTGATTTAGGTATGAAGCTAGAGCTACAAGTACGCGGCGGGCCCGTCTTGTCGGGCCAATTCAGTTCGTGGACCGTAGTCGGAAGATATAAGAGTTGCGCAATAGAAAGAGAGGCCACTTTCAGGTGATGATAACTGTATGTAATAAGCGCTGTGCGACCTGAATTACACTTTATTGTGTCGTAGCAAGAGTCGCTTTTTATTTAAATATTTTTTTGAGGAGTGAACCATCGGTATTCATCAGTGGTAGAGGATAAAATATTCAAAGATTTTTGACAGTCGTTACCGTAACGACTGTCAAAAATCTTTACGGATAGTCAGAAGCCCAAAAGTCAGACTACCAGTCTTACCATGGGGTACCGTGTTACCTAGTAACTCAGATGAATAAAAAAAGGCCCAGCAGTAACTGGGGGACGTCAGATAGCCAGTCGCATCATACAACATTATTTTTTGTTTATGCTAAACCAGAAAAGGGGTCATTCTACTCATCATTTTGAACAACTTTTTCTATGGGACCAAACTTGAAATCTCGAAAAAAAAATCAGCTGTTCCATACATTTTGTTGTTGTATAAAATGCTGATATTCAGCTAACACAAGTGTAGTGTATCTAGTTAATAGATATGTAAACACTATCTCATGCACGTCAGCAGTGAGGTCGCTGTCACTAATGTCAACTGTCAGTTCACCACAAATGGCGGGAATTGGTTGAAAAGTGGAGCGTGCCTGCACGAGATGCTTGGTGTGGTGATGAGCCAGTGTAGTGATATAATCAGCTTAAATACGGGAATAACAGGATTCTACAAAAAGTAACACAATATTTCAGGTTATTGGTTTGTCCCCCGCCTGCAATACCTTACAAAAAACAAAGTTCAATGCTTGATTTTTCTCTTTTCGGTTATAGGTTTTTGCAGTCGGGTTCTTGTTTTTTAAATAATTTTTTATCAACATACCACGCGGGCGAAGCTGCTGGCGGAATTTAGTTGTTTTATAAATTAAACTTTGTCATTGTTCCAGCAATCCACGAGATCGCCCACAACCTAGCCTTCGGTCACAACCGGCCACTAGCCAACAGGCTATTTGGCTTCTTCGCGAATCTACCAATAGGGCTACCGGTGTCTATCAGCTTCAAGAAGTATCATTTAGAACATCATAGGGTAAGTGGAATCGACACACACTTGAATCCAGCGCCGGATACAAAAGCGCCGCCCCTTGGCACTGTAAAAAATGCCCCCTATATTCAAGAAATGTATTTATTATTCGACAATTAAAATCTAACTTCTAAATAATATTATAAACGCGAAAGTTTGTAAGTATGGATGGACGGATGGATGGATGGATGTTTGTTACTCTTTCACGTAAAAACTACTGAATGGATTTGGATTAAATTTGGCAAATAGATAGTTTATAACCTGGATAAACACATAGGATACTTTTATTCCGATATTCCCACGGGATCGAGAGTTACGCGGGTGAAACCGTGGGGCGCAGCTAGTTTATAATAAAAAAAAAACCGTGGTTAATCGCAAAAAAAAAATCAGCTGTTCTCTACATTTTCATGATCTATGCTAACATAAATGTAGGGAAAAGCTGATGTTTTTTTATCGCGATTTCTGGTTTGGTCCCATAGTGAAAGTTATTCATAATGATGACCCCTTAAGAGGATGTCCATGAATTAAATTTCACCCTGTTTAAATATTGAAATCTTATACAGGGTGTAAGGGTAAAAACCGTTGTCGCTCAAACCATGGGTAGTTGACTTAAATATAAAAATAAATGACCCGAGTCACAACAAAAAAAAAAATTTCATTAAAAGATTTTAAAAAGTTTATATCAGACACCGTAATTCATGGATAAGCGCCTTCGCCGCCCCTCCTATCTACTTACACATCACATGAATAAATACACAATAGGGGTCGCGGTCGCGGCCGGTCAGGTCACGTCCTGCGCCCGTGTTGAGACGTAACTTCCTTGCCCTAGCGCGTATGGTGAAACATTCTAGGTAAAATGTAGATGTTCTTTAAAATTTTTTTTGTAATTTTCCATTAATTTTACGTTCTGCAAATGAAACCAAACCACTGGTTTCGAGGATAACGGTGTTTACCCTATGAAATGAAATGAAATCAAATTGTTTATTCTGTAAATAGGATATTGGAATCACTTTTACACGTCATATTAAAAAGTTGTAAAAATACGCTAGATGAGGTCGGCGTTTCCTATCTGACTACTCTGAGAAGAAAGGCCGAAACAAACTCAGAGGTCACAGTCTCTTTTAAGGTCCAGACATAATCGGTCAGGCCACAATGAGGACCATGTAGATTAGAGTCTGAAATGGTCTTTTGAGGAAAGAACCACACAGATTTGAGTGGACCTGTCCAGTCAGTGCAAGCATTTGTCAGTAATAGTGGAGCTCAACTCAGAACTAACACATCCTGTATATCTCCATTGCAGTACCAGGGCGACGAGGAAATAGACACGGATCTCCCGACCCTCATTGAAGCGAAACTGTTCTGCACAACGGGTGGAAAGTTCCTCTGGGTGATGCTGCAGCCGCTCTTCTACTGCTTCCGACCTTTGGTGGTGAGACCGAAGAATCCTACACCGATGGAGCTTATTAACTTGGTTATACAACTGTTTTTCGATGCTGTTGTTATAAAATTGTGGGGTGAGTCCATTTTCTGTTTTTTTTTTAGATTACTCCTTATGAGTCGATTTTCATATCCATACTTAATATTATAAATTCGGAAGTAACTCTGTCTGTCTTGTGGAAATCCGTTCTGTGGTTTAGGCGTGAAAAGGTTGTATGTTACCTTTTTACGCCTAAACGACTGAACGGATATCGACAAAATTTGGCAAGGAGTATGGCATCCTGGGGAAGGACATAGGCTACTTTTTATTGACATACCACGCGGGCGGAGCCGCGGGTGGAAGCTAGTAAGGTATACAAAAAGAGAAAAAGAAAGAAAATACGTTTATTTGCGGCAAACACCGCAAACATGACTCTTAAGAAAATACAAATACACGAAAAATAACAAATTGGGGAAGATTTTATGTAGTAAGTACCAAAACTACCCTAAATCCATTTAAAAAAAATGAGCAATATACGAACTGAAGTGCGTGGCGTGTTTTCCTTATGCCGTGCAAACTTTCGTCGGTTTAAGGCCCGTGTAGACTAGCGCGACTTGCCGCGCGACGCGACTTTTTAATCGTAACTAGAGCGCGACAGAAATGTGTCCTGCAAACGCCGCGTATTGGTGCCGCGCTCTTGCCGCTCAATATTTGGACACACCTTAAGGATATAGAATAGGATAAATGCTATGCTATGTGTTTTGTTTGTAACATAACATAATCAATCGACTGGTATCGGAAACGGACAATTTTCCTCGATATTCGACATAATAAAAATCTTTAATTCATTAGTCACAGACAGACAACGCACAGCCAAAACCGCTGGGTCTAGAAGGAATGGAATTTTGCACAAGAGTCCCTTTTATAACTAAAGTTAGCACTAAGAAATGATTATTGAAAATTCGTCCCCTGAAAGCGTTAAGGCTCTTACATACTGGCGCGATTCGCCGCGCGACGCGAATTTTAACAAAACAATTTCTGAGAAAACTTCACGGCGAACAATGCGGCGGCGCGCGGCGTCGCGTCGCTCGACGAATCGCCCCAGTATGTAAGAGCCTTTATGCCTCGTGCGAACTGGCGCGACAGGCTGCGCAACCCGGTCGCGCCCGCGATATCGCGCCTGGAGCTTTAAATAGGGCATAGAAGTTTGTATGGAATTTTTCATTTCTGCCGATGCAATTTCAGGCGACCGCAAGTCATAAAAATGTTGTGTGTAAATGTGTTTTTATGTTTTATGGAAATGTTTTATGATAAAGTGAAATTGAATGTGGTTTTTTTTTAAAACACCGACTTCCGTTACTAAAGTTTTGCACTTTGTAGAGCTTTCTACAAAGATTTAGGCTGTAATCTACCACGCGGGCCCAGTAGATGTCACAATAGGGAATATGCATGTGATTCAAATATGGGTCAAATATTTTTTTCTATAAACTATGTTACTTCAGAATTATGCCTCCATCAATATTTTTGAATAAAATTTCTTTTTGAGCGAAAAATTAATTTTTAAAAAGTCCCAAAAAACTGTGGGTAATTCAAATACTTGAAAAGGCTAAGAGCGGATGTGACGTAAAAATCCGGAATAACAATCAAAATGTCAATGTCAAGTCAATCAACAAGTGTCAAGTCAATGTCAAACGCTCATAGAAAAAGTAGTTTTTGACGTTGACTTGACAGTTGCTTGTCTGTTTTCACGAACTGTGACGTCACCACACCAAGCGCGCTAAATGGAGGGCGTTTAAATAGCCCGGATCGGTTGGATATTTTTATTAAACATTTTTTTAACTACTTTAAATTGCTTTTTTGCCGTCGATTTTTTTTTTACTATTATTTGACGATGTAAACTATCGAATAAAAATATTAAAAAAATACATGCATATTCCCTATTCTTCGTATTTTTCGTTCTAGGATCTAGGACATACCGGTTTTCTCACGATGTTTTCCTTCAGCTTTTTGAGAGCATATCTAGCATCTCTACTCGTGGAGTTACACAAACAGCGTAAAAAAATAAATTACCTAATAAAAACTAAAACCCAACTACGACAAAATGTCAATCAACTAAAAAGGTATAAACAAGACACCACAGACAGACAAATTAGTGTTGGGGCATTTTTCGAACAGATTACGTGTGACCCCGGATTTTTAATTTGTCTGTCTGTGGTGCGAACGGACCGACCAGCGGACGATCAAGAAGCTTCCAATGATACCTCATTTGTAAAATTGTGACGAGTCGTTTAGAAGATATGAGGGAACAGATGAACATACATACATACATACATACCGTAGTCATAACCCTCCTTTTTGCTTCGCCGTAGTCGGGTAAAAAGAGGTACATTCATTATTTATTTTTGTGTATTTCAGGATGGAAAGCGCTTGGTTACCTGATATTTGGAGCTCTTATGGCGATGGGCGTTCATCCAGTTGCAGGTAAATATAAAAAAAAAACAACTTTTTATTAACATAATACAAAAGAGTTTTTTTTTAAACTGAAAAAACTGGAAGATTATTATTAACACTGAATATTTAGTTTTAGTTGTACGCAAGGGGTAACTGAAAACCTCATTAGCGGCCATTTTACCAAGTCGTCATTATGAACAGCTTTTACAATGGAAATCGCGAAAAAAAAATCTGCTGGTTACATTTTAACGAGTTATGCGAACATAAATGTAGGGAACCGCTGATTTTTTTTCGCAAATTCAGGTTCAGGTAAGGTCGTCACTCACTGGACACCGGAAGGAGGACATCACCGTCGAGGTAGACCGCGGCGATGGTGGTGTGACGATCTAATCATGTTTGCGGGGCCAACATGGCTAGAAATCGCACAAAATAGAGAGATGTAGGAGAAAAAACGAGAGGCCTTTGCCCAGCAGTGGGTCACCTATATGCTAATAAAAAAAAAAAGACAGATTTGGTCCCATAGTAAAAGTTGTTCATAATGATGACTTAACAAGCCGGCCGTGAGCGCGACTCCTCTCTCAGACAGTCAGCGGTTTCGCTAACGAGCACTGTGTCGCATAGAACGTTTTGATTTGACGACACGGTTGGCGCAGTGGCTGAGCGATGGACTGCTGCGCAACGTGTCGCGGGTTCGATCCCCGCACGGAACAAATATTTGTATGATCTGCAAGTAGTTGTTCCGGGTCTGGGTGTTAGTGTATGTGAGATTCTATGTTTGTAAACGCACCCACGATACAGGAAGAAATTCTTAGTGTGGGGCAACGTTTTTTTAAAAAAAAAAAAAAAAAAAAAAAGTTTTTAAAATTTTTAAATGAAAATTATGTTTTCTTTTGTTGTTACTCGGTCATTTATATTAATGTCAACTACCAATGGTTTGAATGACAAGACTGTTTACCCTTACACCGGTTGCTCAAATACAGGCAACTATTTGCAATATTTCCAACTTTCAGAATGTTTTTTGTCTCGTTTCACCCCTTCAACAACAGTCGTTGTGGTTTTAATTTTAAACCCCCCTGCACACAATGTAAAGCGTTGTCCACAAATGTCCACAATCTAAAACCCATGTTTTTATCACCACTAAAATAACATTTTGCTCTTCCAGGCCACTTTATAGCCGAACACTACATGTTCAAGAAAGGCTACGAGACCTACTCGTACTACGGGCCTCTGAACTGGATCACCTTCAACGTGGGCTATCATAATGAACATCACGACTTTCCGGCGGTGCCTGGCAGTAAACTACCTGAGGTAAGACATCATTTTATGACGTGATTTCGGAAAAGTAACTTTATTGCCTGTATACAGGGTGTAAGGGACAGCCCTCCGCAAATTAACAGGGGGCATTCAGCTCCTTATTTTGAATCATATTCCACCGGAAATTCTCAGGAAAGTTTTCTTTTTTTTTAACGTTTTTTCAGTTACTATTCCTTTATTTAAATGTAAAATTACATTCTCTGTACGCAGCACTCCATTTATATAAATTAAACAGCTAAAATAAAAAAAACCAGCAAGGTATGTTAAAATACTCGAGCGCGCCCCCCCCGACACGGGGAGTGCGGCTACGCGGGTTTTGGCTCGGTAACGATACATAGCGCGTGAGGTAATAATACAAACCAGGTTTATTGGATTCCCAGTGGATTCCCATAACGTTCCTGACATAATTTCATGTACCGGTCGTCTTAGTATGGTATGCTGAATTCATCCCATCAGTCTGCGGAGGGCTGTGCCTTACACCCTGTATAAAGTTTAGTTTAGACTACACATTCCTTGTTTATGATATTTTGAATAGATTGTGGTAGGCTTTCTGAAATCGACTTAATTTACAGTCGTCTAAAGTTCATAATTGTTTAACATCAAGTAAGCACAAATTACTACTGATCGTTCTAGGGGTTGCATCCCATAGTGAGATAGTGGTATTCGGGTATTCTATTAGTAATTTGTTACTTTTATTTTATAAGCAAAGTCTTTTTTCTTTAAATCCATACTAATATTATAAATTCGAAAGTAACTCTGTCTGTCTGTCTGTACCTTTTCACGCCTAAACCACTGAACGGATTTCGATAAAATTTGGCAAGGAGGTAGATGGAATCCCGGGGAAGGACATAAGCTACTTTTTATCGACATGTCACGCGGGCGAAGCCGCTGGCGGAAGCTAGTGTTATATACACCTAAATCGTGTGTACATTAGCAGTAAAACCTTGCCTAAATACTTTTGTAAACCAATTTTGAATGCTCTTGGTGTTGTTTAATAAATATACAACGTGTAACGATAAATGCGCAAAACCTCAGACACACCAACAGATTTTAAAATCAATTGACATATCCCAGAGAGAAAAAGAAATCATTAAAAAATTGTAAAGGTTTTATGTGCTGTTTTAGTTTTACTGGCAATAGGGAATATGCATGTATTTTTTGAATTTTTTTATTCGATAGTTTACATCGTCAAAAATAGTAAAAAAAAATTCGACGGCAAAAAAGCAATTTAAAGTACTTAAAAAAAATGATAAAAATATCCAACCGATCTGGGCTATTCAAACGCCCTCAATTTGGCGCGCTTGGTGTGGTGACGTCACAGTCCGTGAAAACAAACAAGCAAATGTCAAGTCAATGTCAAACACTCATTTTTGTAGGAGTGTTTGACAATGACTTGACACTTGTTGACTGACTTGACATTGACATTTTGATTGTTATCACGTATTGTTACGTCACATCCGCTCTTAGTTTTTCAAGTATTTGAATTACCAACAGTTTTTGGCACTTTAAAAAAATTAATTTCTCGCTCATAAAGAAATTTTATTCAAAAATATTGATGGAGGCGTAATTCTGAAGTAATATAGTTTATAAAAAAAAATACTTGACCCTTATTTGAATCACATGCATATTCCCTATTCTGATCGTTTCTTGCGTCTGCGACGACGCTCTATAGAGTGAGGGGTCGTCACCGAGCCGCTGTGCCGCGCTGGCTTGACCTACTAATAAATAGACACGGCAACGTTTTTATTAATGAAGATTTAAAAAAAATGTGTTTTATTAAAAAGTGGCTCAATTGATTCTGCTCGTTATTCTGATCAAACAATTTTCAAGTTTTGCGCATTTAACGTTACACGTTGTATAAATAATTAATACTACAGGTTGTCAGGGTAAACACCGTTGTCAAACCATGGATAGTTGACTTAAATTAAAAAAAAAATGACCGAGTAACAACAAAAAAAAACGTTTTTTTCATTAAAAGATTTTAAAAAGTTTCTATCCGACACCATGCTCTCTAGCGAAACAGCTGACTAACTTAGGGAAGGGTCGCGCTCGCGGCCGGTCAGGTCACATCCCGCACCCCCCGCCCGTGTTGAGACCACAAAAGACGCAATTTCGTTGCCCTATGCGCTAGGGCAACGAAATTGCGTCTTTTGTGGTAAAATGGTTAAAAAAAAAAAAAAAAGTTGTAATTTTCCATTAATTTTACGTTTTTTAAATGACACCAAACTACTGGTTTCAAGGATAACGGTGTTTACCCTAAGCCCTTTATATTATAGCATTATTTCATTCAACAGGTACGCCGCATCGCCCCGGAATTCTACGACAATCTTCCTCATCACGATAGTTGGTCTAAAGTCATATACGACTTTGTAATGGACCCAGAAATTGGACCTTATGCAAGAATCAAGCGTAAGCACCATGGCCTTGACAGTTAAGTTGGTCGCACTGTATATTAAATGATTCGTTTCTGAGGGTTAGTAAAATGCGCTCGCGATGTTTAGGATAACGCCATCTATTGGGGGGTTTAAAAGTTAACTACTTTTCAGTAGCTTGTTAATGGCTATTAAAAATAGAAAAAATATTGAGTTCATGTAAAATAATTTTAAAAATCACTAACTTGGTTTTGCCCTATATCGCGAGCGCCATCTATGATCAAGAAGGCGTAACAGGCACCGCCTTAAGAAAAAAATATTCAACGTTATTTTTTGTTCAATTATGGATTTGATTAGAACTGTATGTATTATTATTTAAAGTAAGTTTTAATTTAGGAATACACATTTTTTTGTATCATGTATTTTCCCTTACTTGTCATATTTATTTAGAAAACTAATACGAAACAAAAATCCGAGGTCAAGCACACTTAAAATTAGGGGTCTGCTTCGAGTCTTAACAGGATGTAGCTGAATACCAGTATTTTACATTGAGCAACTGCCTATCTGACCTTCACAACCCAGTTACGGGGTAAGGGTCAGTTCACACCGAGACGCGAAGCGACGCGCACTTTTTTATGATCCGATACAATATCGAATTTATTTACTACACAATAAGATACACGCGCTGCGCAGCCCCGCGCATCTCAGTGTACTTTGACACGTGTCAACACACGCACTGAAATTATACCTTTTGTGAAGAAAATAAGTTCGATAATTGTTAAAAAGTGCGCGCAGCGTCGCGTCGCTTCACGTCGCGGTCTGAGCTGACCCTAACACGGTACCTCTTGGTAAGACTGGTTATCTGACTTTCGGGCCTCTATAGGACTGCAAAAAAGAATCCCCCTATGTTTCTATGCGTTTTCAAAATGAGACAAGTAAAGAAAAATACTCTTTAATTTCATGTTGTTTTTTCGGTAAGTGTCTGTGCTGACTGGAGGCACGGCACGGCAAGGGATTTTTATGCGACGCATAGAAATATAACCAGAGGCGGCTCGTGATATTTCTTTGTGGGGGTTCACTAAAAAAGAAACGTAGAACTAGAGCTTACCATTTATTTTATTTGTAAAGAAAATCCATTCGGCGATCTTTTTGGCGAGCGAAGACATCTATCACTTTCTTGTGAAAATCAGTTATGGAATTAATTAAGCGTTTTTTAATGCTTATCATACAACAAGATACACTGTATTGTTCCATTTTTAACACAAATGTCGCGCACAAACTATTTTTAATAATTATTTAGAATAAACACTGCGAATCTACTGACAGCCGAGTTGAGCCGACCGTTTGTTTACATAAGATCGGCAACAGCGCAAAGGCATAGATCGTATTCCCGCGCGCGGCCGTCTTGCGCCGTTTGGCAACGTCGCGCGTGAGCGGCGCTCCAAATTAGGCTAATTTCTCATACAAAATCTTTTGTTTCACGCGTCGGACTGTGTCAATATTTCTCTTTCGCACTCATTGAATACAGTGCTAGAAATCGTACTGAACTTTGTTTCATAGGAGCGCAATCGCTGGCGCTCCACACGTTACAACTTGACGCCCAATGTACGCGTAGGTAATGGTTTTCTAGTAAACTGCTATTGTATACATGGGCATAGTAGAAAGAATGTATGTATAGGATTATAATAAAGAAATATAGATTATGCTATTTTCGTGGGAGTGCACTGCACCAGCGCTCTTTATGACGAGCCGCCTCTGAATATAACTTATATGTATGACAGTAAAATTGAAATTTCAATGATGATGCCTAAGGCGCGGGACATACACAAGCGGCCACGACCACGCTCCGCCGCCTGTGTACGTTCCGCGCCTCGTCGCTCCTATACATTTTATTATGAAATATGAAAGGACTGGCGCAACGTCCGCGTCGCACCAGCGCCACGCCCACGCCACTTGTGGATATCGCGCCTAAGGACGTCGTGGCATGCCCAAGGATACCGCGGCATCGATGCCGTTGAAATTTCAATTTTACTGTCATACATTTTAGTTATATTTCGTCGCATAAACGCCCCTTGCTTTGGAATACAGCATGATAATATTATTTTTGTTTCTTTAAGTAAATCATCTGTTAGGCTTAGACACTATGGATATTACTTGGTTTTACTGTCATTTATATGATTCTGTTATTATAACAAAGTGTTACTACTGACAAAGATTGGACTTCACAAACAAAGTGTGAATAATTGTCCAATGTTCTGATGGCATTACAGAATTTACAGAGAAAAAAAGTTATAAATAATAACAAAAACGAATAGACAAAAAAAAAATGCGAGATTCAATTCTTCATAATTATATTTAATTACTTACATCTTGATAAAATATTATATTTATTGGAAATTACTGTTATATTTAATTAGGCTCTCATATGAATCTCTGCTTGAAAAATGTAATGATATTAATTTTCAAAGCATATTAAATATATGCTACTTTGGATAATGTAATATTTCATATATTATTTTTTTCCTTGTCTACAGAGATTGACTTGTACTAGATGCTGAAATGTACCAGACCCACATTAAAACGTTTCATTACATGTTCAGAAGTAATATTTATCAATCGAATTTGCCTCGCCTTTTCCCAACTATGTTGGTGTCGGCTTCCAGTCTAGCCGGATGCAGCTGAATACCAGCATTTAACAGGGAACGACTGCCTATCTGACCTCCACAACCCAGTAACTGGGTAATACGATACCCCTTGGCAAGACTGGTTGTCAGACTTTCGGGCTTCTGACGACCCGTAACGACTGTCAAAGATCCACAAATGACAGCGGGACCAACGGCTTAACGTGCTTTCCGAGGCACGGAGTAGTCTCGGTATGTAAAGATGGTCACCCATCCACGGACTAACCCCGGCAAGCGTAGCTTAGCCTGATGGATTGACCCGTGCGGCTGTTATTACTTAGCCACGAGCTCCTCTATATATATTATGTCTCAGAGAGTTATATGATCTCGAATCATTGCAACAGAATAATGATTTTAACTTAGTTGTGGGTCGGAATATTTTGGCATAACTAGTACACTTTGGGGTATTTCTTACACCACACAAAGTAGCTTTTGTAAAACTGTTTAGTCTTTTCGAAGAATCTTTGAACTAGTACTACAGGAATGGGGCATTATTTTACCCCAGTGATAATGTACATTGAAATAGTATAAAACTTGTTATAAAATATACATTACTATGTAAAAATATAAATTATAGTATTAATATTTATGTTTTTTGCTGGGGTAACCCATGACCCCGTATCAAACCAATATTTATAAGTATTAATATTAATTAATTTTTTATTAATTTTGTACATAATATTATCAGAACTTTAGGTATTTTTTTTTTAATTTTAGGACTGTTTTTTAATATAAAAAACATTGCTGTCGTTGATTTTAATAAGTATTGTATTTAAATAACTAGCGAAATGTGGGTATACTATAGGTACACTTCTGTCTAACCCTTCGGAAAATACAGGCGTGATGTTATGTATTTAAAGAATTTTAATCTGCATTTTCTACTAAATAATTTCTTAATACTTATCTTAATTCGCGCTAAACGTTTTGATACTAGCGCTGTGTTATTTTTGTTGTAAAAATAGAATATAATATACATACAGGGGTATTGTTTCAAAGTTTTAATTAAAACTAGGTTATATTTTAGCTTTTTCATACATTTTTGCCAAACTTCGAGAGGAAACCGGCCATAATTATGTCCTAGAACTAAAAATTCAAAGACATCTACTAACCCGCACTGGGCCCGCGTGGTGGATTACGGCCCACTCTCCTCCGAGAGGAGTCCTGTGTCCCAGCAGTGGGAACATAATGTATCTGTAGCTTTATGTCGCCAATTCCAAATGTTTAGCATTTATACATTTATAAGAGAGGCACCTATGGCACTGAGCAGACGATGGAAATCCTACGTGCGCGTTTGATTTATGTACGATACCAAATTCTCCGTCGTCCGCTCAGCGCCTCAGGGTCAGTTCAGACCGCGACGTGACGCAACACGACACTGCACGCACTTTTTTCAATTATCGAACTTATTTTCTTTACGTAAAGGTATAATTTCAGTGCATCATAAAAAAGTGCGCGTCGCGTCGCGGTTCGGTATGAACTGACCCTTATAGTCAACTACAGTAGTATTCTCGTTACGATAAACTATAGTAGCAGCCCGGGGTCATTTGTGCCCGTTTTGCGGCAATAGGCTTGCCAAATTGCTAGCGAAATGAAGGTTTAGATAATAAACAGGGTGTAAGGGACAGCCCTCCGCAGACTGATGGGATGAATTCAGCATATCATACTAAGACGACCGGTACATGAAATTATTTCAGGAACGTTATGGAAATTCATTAAATCTGATTTGTGTTATTACCTACCTCACACGCTATGTATCGTTAACGTGGCAAAACGCACGTAGCCACACTCCCCGTGAGGGGGGGCGCGCTCTGAGCTTCACGCGTCGTTGGCTTTAATAGTTCAACATCCATTGATGTTTTTTTTTATTTTAGCTCTGCTTTATTTACATGGAGTGCTGCGTATAGAGAATGTAATTTTACGTTGAAATAAAGGAATAGTAACTGAAAAACCGATAAAAATTTCCTGAGAAAATTTCCAGTGGAATATGATTAAAATATATTAATTTGCGGAGGGCTGTCCCTTACATCCTGTATACCACAACTCACCCATTTGTCAGGCGCGATTTTATGTTATTTTTCTGCTGAATAAAAATTGTACTGAATTATGTTACGAATATTCTTGACAAATAGCTATTCAAGGAGTAGATTGTTGAAATACCAAATATACATATACCTTTTTAGTTCAAAATAATCGTAATTGTTTCTACAGTGTGTATAGTATTGTTTTTATAATAGAACGCCTCTTGTTATTTGTGAGAAATCATGTGATCAATGTTAGCTTAGTCAATAATGATTATTATTTATTCATTTATGTAAGAACTGTAATTTTTATAACATTAGACAAAATTGGCTCAATAGGCATGAATAACTTTAGAATACATTTTTGTTCTATTGATAGATAGATGAGTTATCTAAATAGTTAGATAACTCATCTTGATTTTACTGTTATGGTTTATAATTAAAAGCTGACTTGAATCCCTGCTAGAAGGAAACATGTTTTTGAAGTGAAAACTTCTCTGGGTGATTTTTTATAGGGTCCTCCCGCTCTGGGCGGAGCGGGAGGACGTGTCAGACTTTTATTGACTAAAACCCACCCGTGTACCGTCAGTTGCCTGTTGTCAAGGGTCCCGGTATCCCTTTCCGACTTTCCCGCAACCCTGACAGGGTTCTATAGGTTACCTACAATCTATGGGTTCGCAACATGCTAATGCTAACAGTATGTTTGTAGCTATGAGTAAACCACCGTTAAATGTTTTAAGTTTTTTCTACTAATTTCCTTCCTAAAATGGGTCCTTTTTGTTTAATGTTGAATAATCACTTATTTTCAACGATCACATAAAATTGACTACACAAAAGTCGAAGGCTATAAATCGTGTCCTTATTGTAAAAAGATCTATATTTCTGAATGTGAATTTATGTAAAATATTGTAATAAAACATATATTTCATTACTCTTTAGTTTCATTTTGTATCCTGATCTTAAAAAGCATGTCTCATGACATAAAAAAATGGCTATTTTGTCACTGAAACACGTACATATAAAAAAAGATATGTGCCTTTTTAAATTCACTGGGCCCCCCATACAAAGTAGTTACTCTATGGATATTGTGGGATTGTTTCTTTACAAAATCGTTGAGGATATTGTGAATTTGTATGATACGTAAACGAACATCCGTGGTATAACGAATTGAGTGCGCACACTGAATATGTTTTCTCCCTTAGGTAGTGTTCCGGTGATATCGCACTGAACGCACGAAAAATCCCAACAAGTTCGGATTGTTTGTTTACTTAGACGCACGACTAAACCCAAACCGCACCCAGTCTGCGCGCTCCCTTTGTACTTGGAAGGTCGGGATCATTTTTGTGCGTGATCACGCGTGCATGTGCGCGCGCCCTAAAACTACAAGCTATCGTTCATGGTTTCTTCCTGCAGGTCTACTTCCTAAACACGAAATCCAAAGATTTGGCTGAAGTTACGGGCGATTCCTACATCCTATCAAAATTTGTGCTCGCGAGGTCTGCTGTTCGCAGAATTACTAGTATATTGTATTTTATATGTATAATCTCTTTTGATAAAAACTGCCAGTAATGCGGGCCATAGCAAACAATTTGATCAAATAGAAATACGAAAATTCATATTTTGCCAACATCATTTTCATGCATACTTTAGCCAGGCCCCGAACATTGGACGATGACGTGCCAGGCAGGCGCGTCATGGGCCTACATCAAGGATGGCGCACCTAGAGCGGCATCATCAACATCACAGGGGGCCACTCTGATGTTTTATGCGTATTTCACCGTTATCTTGCGTCGATCTGCTAAGAGAACAAGTTATTTGTGTGCTTCGATTCGAATATGGCCTCACAAGGTAGTATTTATTTATTTTAGTCACATGTTACAGTGGTCGCCAACATTTTTGTAAATGTAATAGTATTAGGTTATTTGTTTGTGATAATCAACGTATTATGTGATAATCAACTTGGACCAAGTTCCTTATAATAAAGAAACCAAGTTACATGGTTTCTTTAAAATATTTGTATGCCAGTCCATGGCGAGACATGTAGATCATAACCATAATATTAAGACCATTATTGTACCATGTTTAAATGCAAATAAATATATTATAAGTATTCTATTCTATTTGTAGATAATCAGCAAGCAGACGAAATTTTTCCCGAATATAGTCAATGGATTTTGCATATTTCAAAGAAGCGTAAATTCATTCAATTTATTTATTTTATTTTATTAATTTTAGGAAAACTTACAACTTACAGCATGTTAATGTCTCAGTGGTTCTCAAACTTTTTAAATGACGGAACCCTTTTGGGAAGCAAAATACTTGATGGAACCCTACAATAAAACAATGGTTTTTATAAGTGTATTTTTTATTAATCAGCATAATAAAAGTACAATGTAACAGTTACTAATTATTATTTACTTCACCACTTGGCAAGGACAACAATAGAAAACATTAAAAAAGAAAAAATCTAACTAGTAGGAGGTATGAAACTGTTTTTTATTTTTCATCAATTGGTTGATATCAGGTTTGATGGAAGAAAGTTGGAGTTTCATATCAGCTTCGGCGTCCAGTCTATTGCGATATTTTGTTTTCGTGGCTGCGTAGGTAGAGAATCCTGTTTCGCACAAATATGTAGTTGGGAACGGGAGCAGAATATCCAGAGCCATTTGGCCAAGCATTGCATATTCATCTTGGATTCTGCACCAAAAATCATTGAGAGGCGTCGTTTTGAACAGTGACTCCATACTTGTGTCTGATGACATTTCTAAAAGAGATTCATATATCTCGTTTGACATGTTTTCAGGCTTTTCCAAGTTGGGTAAAAAAGGATTATGAATCCATGAATTCACTTTAATTTTTGTATTGTGTTCTTCGGGAAAATACTTTTCAAAAGATGCGCGCATCGAACTGAGATATTGGACCAATTCAAACACATCATCTTCAAACATTACTGAGTCGTTTTCGCTAACAAACTCACTGAGTAACGTAAAGCTTTCTATTTCTTTCTTACCAATGCAAATGATCCAAAAATCTAATTTTCTTTTAAAAGCAGTTATTTTATTATAGGCCTGAAACACTGTTGTCTGTTTACCTTGCAACGATAAATTCAATTCGTTAAGTTTTTGAAAGATATCCGCCATAAAAGATAATCGGAACAACCAAGTTTTATCATACAAACGGTCCTTCAAATTAAAAGAAGTATCTGCTGAAAGAAACATTTGTAACTCGGCTCTAAGTTCAAATAGCCTTGTTAAAGTTTTACCCCGAGACAGCCATCGCACTTCTGTATGGAGCAGCAGTGTTTTATGTTTGCTGCCATAATCTTCACACAATAATGAGAACAATCGGGATTGTAGTGGTCGTGATTTGATAAAATTAATTATTTTTACCGCTTCATCCATAACTAATTTTAGATTTGACGGCATTTGCTTCATCGCAAGTGCTTGTCTATGCAGAATACAATGACTGGAACTACAATTACGCGCTTTATTTTTAATTCGTGACACTGCTCCTGCTGTTTTACCTGTCATCGCCTTGGCCCCATCTGTACAAATGTCAATGCAATTGTTCCAACTGAGATTATTTTCTTCAAAAAATATATTTATTTTATTAAAAATTTCTTCCCCGGTACTGTTTGTAAGCAGCGATGAACACATAAGCATGTCTTCTTCAAAAGAACTTTTATATGGATATCTCACAATAACCAGCAGGATAGCCAAACCAGCGACATCAGTCGACTCGTCCATTTGCAAGGCGAATCGTGTATTTTGTAGACGTGTAACTAGTTCTTGTTTGACGTAGCTTGCCAGATCATGGATTCGTCGTGAAACAGTATCGTTTGATAGCGGAACAGTAGAAAGATGCTTTGCAGATTTTTCATCGAGCATACATTTTGTTATGTCTAATACACATGGTTTTATTAATTTCTCAGCGATAGTATGCGCTTCACCTGCTTGTGCAATGCGATAGCTAACTAAATATGATGCCTCCGTGGCCTTTTCGTTGATAGTTTGTGTTACATGCATCATATTTTTTTGACTTTCTAATAACTGATCTTTTTTGCGAACAAAAAATTCTTTATTCTTGTCTTTAGACTCGGGGTGTACAGTTTCTAAATGTCGGCGCAATTTGGCAGGTGCCATTGAACTATTAGGAAGCAGTTTACTACAGAGCATGCAGAGAGGTGAGCCGTTGGAATCAACAAATCCGAAACTGATATAAGATTCATCATACTTCCTTCTTTTCGTCTTTGAAACCGTCGAGCTTGACGTCGTGGCATCATCTTCTGAATCGGTGATTGCTATATTCTCCGCGCGCACTGCTTTTGAACATTCAGCGTCATTAGAAGATGTTGTTGCAACACGTTTAACACCTTTAAGCCAACGTTCCATTCTTCTTTATTTATAATGTTACACGTCAGGATAGTGGGTTTTAAATAATCCACAATCGTTACTGCGTATAAGAGACTAAATTTAGTACCTACGGTGAAGAAATGTACAAAACTGAGACAACAGAATGCAGCAGGCAGTAAAACAATGAACACTAGTTTCTCGCTAGCGAGCTTGTAAGTAGGCAGTAACTTATCGCTCCGAACGCTAATCGTCAACTGACGACGGGCAACGCTTTTATACTTAGTCCTAGACTCGATCTCAAATATTCTCAAAAATACTCGAGTCGGCACCTTTGATAAACAAAAAGCAAAAATAAAACAGTTATTTAAAAATTGCATTGTAAAAAATATCGACTTTATCCTTTGAAGTTAGAGTCGAAAGTCGCTTGTTGACAACTATAGCGTCTAATTCAGAGGCGGCTTTTATCAAAGAGACTACACGCTCACAAGTATACTACCCGCTCGTTTTAAGTTTGCCGCTGGCGATAGGTATGACGTTCGAAAAGTAGCGTCAGCAAAACATAATATAAAAATATTTTTTATTTAATTGTAACAATAAAAATTGTAATATTTGGGTAAAACTATGACACATTATAAGTTTTGTTGTCACGTGGGGGAGGGTACGCGCATTCCACAGAACGGCAAACTTAGAGCGAACGGGTTGTACAGACGCCAGCACATCAAGCTACCCGAAACTGTCAAACTTTCCCAATTAACCTTGAACCTAATGCTTTAGCGATAAGGTTTAAAATTTACCAAAGAAATTTGACAGGTTGTAGTAGCTTGATGTGCTGGCGACTGTACAAGTATAAAATTGTTGATACCAAACTTATGAGATATTGTACCAGCTATTGTAACACATGTTTCTACAAATACAAATAAATAAATAAATAACGTTCATAGCGTTTTGTCTCCGCGCAGCCGCGGAGACCGCGCGGCCGCGGAGTCCGCGCAGCCGCGGAGCGACCAGAGAGAGGTGTTTTGATTTTTTTTTCTAAATTCTTACGGAACCCCGACAGAGGTATCACGGAACCCTAGGGTTCCGCGGAACACACTTAGAGTATAGCTCTAGCACAATGTGTAAACTATGGCCAATTACAAGTTTCCACTAACAATTAAAGTGAGTAACATCAACAAATACCCGGAGACAGTGACGACGTAAGAGATACGCGAATTAATTATCTCACGCTCGAAAACGACTATAATAAAGAGAAGAAAAAATAAATAAAACGAAAATGGCTATACATTGAAAAAATAATTGTTCAAGCTTTATATACAGGGTGCGTAACCGTTTTCGCGACTGTGTCCCTTCCACCCCGTATGTTTGTAAACTGTTACCTACCAAAGGTTTGCTATCCCTGACTTATAAAATATGAATTCTAAATTAATGGCCAAGGGTATTGTCAACTGAAATGTTTAATTTAGGATAAAAAGTGGTAGTTCTCTTCATCTCAATGTTTTTAAATCTGTTTTTAAGTAAGTTCGAAGTGACGCGCTAGGTGCGTCAAGGACCTCCCATGATATTTCCTTATGACGCGCCTGAGGCGTCATTGGCAATGAATCGGTTAAATTTTCGCACGCACCACTCACACTCGTGCCAATTTGATAAAACTGAACCAGTCTGTTTGATCAAATTACTTGAACGTCTATGGCCGGCATGAGATTATAACTATCTAAAGCAAGGTTGAAGTATTTGAGTATATACTTGAATGCGATTTTACTGTATGTGCTACTGGTGTAAACCTATAACATTTTTAACATGCAAGAATTGGACGTTTTAGACGGCGCTAGTCAAATTTTGCAGGCAATAAATTTGCATCGTGTAAATGGGGCTTAAATTTCACATAGGTCTTCAGCACAAAAATAGACCGCTTGACGTTTTATGACGTGATCACGTAACATTCAACCTTAGGGTGGCAAAGAAATTAAGAGGTAAACTATACAAAATTAGCGAAATAAAAAATCAGGATTTATTCTTAATTAAATTTTATTCCACACAACATGAAGTAGGTACAATAATAAAGTAAAAAATGCGTGTTGGACGGAGCTTAGTCAACTATACTAAAGTCTACATTAGTCAGTACGTTACAAAGCGTAGTCAGTTATAGTTTGACCCGTACCGCTGTTCCGCGCCTTAGGTATGTGCGCGGTGAGACGAAGGCAGTGCAGGCCGCTCACTGGTCAACGCTGCCCCCCGCGAGGCGCGGAACAGCGGTATCGATCAAACTATAGTTTAAAAACGACTAAGTGACTATAAGTACTAATATACAAAGAATATATGTATTTTTTTTCTGGACGATCTAAATCTACTTCAAACAAGTAAGCGTCCGACATGATGGTTAGTGCTGATGATGAATCGCAACAATTTATCAGTGCTTGCTAGGTAATTTGTACCTATAATTAATTTTGCAAAAATTCCCGTTCGATAAAATGGGCCCTAAACTTTCATTTTCATGTCCACTAGTACATTTAAAATGCCGGAAATGCAGTTAACTCAGTCATCTTATTAATTAGGATTATTTTTCCATAAATATGAACATTGTGCATTATAATCAAGGCACTATCAAAGGCACAAACAGTGATTGTAATACTTTTCTTTTTATGGCATAACAACAGTTATTTAATTACATAAATCTGTAAATATCATCGCTTCAAAAAGTGCATCATACAAAAAATTTCTATGTAAAAAGTTAATTCTTAGTTAGTAAATTCACTCATACAAACTGCCCTCATTATAGTTATTTATGCAACTGTTTTATAATAAGGGGTATTAAAACACGAATGTGGGTTAATATAATAATAGTATCACATGAGTGCTTTAATACCTAATTATTTACAGTTGCATACAAGATTTTATCTACACCCATGATATGAATCTTCTATAAAAGTTTCTTTGCAATACCAATATCGAACAAAAATGGCGCGGTACGACGTGAATTCGAATTTTTCTAATTCGAATGTACTATGTTTTGTTTTTAAATTATGGTGCTTTGTTAGTGAAACGCTCGTGAATGACAATGTTCTTTTTTTTAATGAGTTGCATTATGAAATTCAGTACAACATTATAACACCCGTTTGGATGATATGTTTACTATGACACTGGTTGTTTTAATGTTGGCAATAAGTTTACTAATTCAGAAACTTTTAGAGAGGATTTATAGCATGGGTGTATATAAAATTATTTTTAAGTTCAAAATGTGATTGCTTTATACTAAGGTCGCTTTTGTGAAAGATCAGCTAAAATAAAATATTGCTATCTTTCTTTAACACATAGGGCGAGAAAGAGATTGGCTGTCGATACATCATTCAACCAATCACAACAGTTTACGCGCGCTTGACAATTTGTCACATCATTTTTGTTTGAGAAGTTCTAAGGCGGCGTCCTATTTAAAGGCAATCGGCGCGCGAATACGCGATCGGTCGTGTGGTTACTGTGAGTTTTTTTTCGGTGAGCCAGAACGCGTCTTCGGCGCCAGCAGAGGGCGCTTGCCGGTTTTCCAAATAAAAAGTGAAATAAGCACACGACCGATCGCGTATCGCGAGACTAGCGCTTTTAAATAGAACTCGGCCTTAGGGTCAGTTCACACCGAGACGCGACGCGACGCGCACTTTTTTATGATCCGATACAATATCGAATTTATTTACTACACAATAAGGTACACGCGCTGCGCAGCACCGCGCATCTCAGTGTACTTTGACACGTGTCAACGCTCGCACTGAAATTATACCTTTTCGTGAAGAAAATAAGTTCGATAATTCTTAAAAAGTGCGCGCAGCGTCACGTCTCTTCACGTCGAGGTGTGAACTGACTAACTGACCCTTAGAGTTTTCAAACCGTTGTGTCTAACAACTCATTTTGAATTTTCTTCTGCTCTTTCGTGTTTGATCCACAATGAAAAGACAGCAATATTTTTATTTGGTCAGTGCCGAATTATGCCTAATTTTATCTAATACGTTTGGCAGTTTTATTCAGGTTGTTTCACATTTAAACAAGGTGGGCAAACATTCGTTATAGATGCATAAAAATCACATCATTCAACAACATTTGAAACTAAACATTTTTTTTTTTCTGTCTTCAATTTTATTTATAATTATATATTTTATGTACGATGATTAAATTTCTTTACAAAATCGAAACAATTCCAACGTTAATATTGCAAACAAAATATTTAAACCTGTCTTATAAGTTTATAACTAATAGAAATTAATATATATTACATACAAATAATGTTAAAAAAATATAATGTTATTTAAAAAATAACTGCAAAATTCTTACTTACACTTTAAATTATAGATTGATCATTACATTCGCATAATACACATATAATTACTATGTTAAAAATTAACATCATTATAAAAATAATATACATCAATATGAGATTCTTAACGAGAAAATATTTCGCTTAAAAATTATTAAAGTAATTAATATTTAAAATATTTAAGGACGGAAATTCTATAACAAATAAGGGCTTATATTTTGAAACTTAGCAATTAATTATAATAGTCTTTGCAACGAAAAATGAGCTTTATAACTGGTTTTAGATCCGCCAAAGCGAATCAAACCAAATATATTTATTTTGGGCTAAATAATGAAAGTGCCAAACAAACAATTTGTCAAGCGTGTTACTTGTGCTACAAATTAACGTGACAAATTGTCAACCGCCCGTAAACTGCTGCGATTGGTTGAATGATTTATCAACAGCCAATCGCAGCAGTTTACGCGCGTTTGACAATTTCTCACACTAATTTTGCGACAATTTTAGCACAAGTAACACAGGTACAAAACACTTTTTTAGTTGCAAAAACTCTACTTAAATGAAGAATTAAGAAATATTTGCAGCCAATTTTTGGACCATTTCAATTCCCTAAGGTAACCTCCCAGTGAAAAATATTTAACGAATTAATGCGTTCATGCATTAATTTAAGGTGAATGACACTTTAATCATCTCTTAATTATATTAGTAACATAATATTGTTTGATGTTTTCACCTTATTGAAAATATGAAAGTACAAAAAGTTTTACAAAACTTGCAGATTGATTTGTCAATCAATGAACTAAGCCTATAGCAGTATGCTGGATTTACAACCGTGGACAATGGCGGTTGAGGACTTTTCAACATTATTTTTGCGTTTTTCACTTTTGCATAGTGGGCTGAAAAGTATTTTACTGCGATCCGCGGTTGAATAAGCCCTTACAAAGTCATCAATTCCAAACCAATTCATATCCCTTTTTTAAAGTGGTTAACCGCTGTCCGCGGTTGTATAGGCCCTTAAGGCCTACGCAGACCAGGACGGCATGGCAAGGGTTTTAAATGTTTACTAATGGACATTCAAACGTATCGATATAGAAATACGACATAAATTGCTATGCTTTAAAATTATGCCATGGCATCGAAAGGGATTTCATTGCACGGCATTGAAAGACGCGCCACGGGCTCCCGCGGCGGGATGCCGCGGCGTACTCCGGTAGGCAACGGCATGCCGAGGACGCCGGCGCTGGTTGTGATATACTGCGGGGCGCCCGCGCCGTGGCAAGGCGCAGGAATGCCGCGGTATCTAAGCGGCTAGTGTGCGCTCACTGACAGACAATCCTTTGCCATCCCGCTTCGATCAACAATAGTACTAGATTTTCGATGAGCGCATCAAAAACGGCCGGAAAAATAAGGCCACAAGTAATGTTGTGGTCTAATTTTGTTGCAACATAGTTTTTTCAACCATATTGTTTAGAAATTATGATTTAAATTCCATAAATATTTTTTTTCTTATTTTAAAAATGTGTTTATTTTTCAATCGAAGTAGTAAATATATTGAAAACTATAATTAACTTTATGTTTTAGGGTTAAGGTTTATAGTCAAGTTTTAGGCAATCGCGGCCACTTGAGCGATGTGTTGTTGTTCCTAATTTTTAATCTAGTGCTATTGTTGATCGAAGCCATCCCGTCCCGGTCTGCGTTGGCCTTTACAAAGATACAAAACCCCCTCATATCTCCCCAAAAATCCAGCAATTTACAACATACCGAAGTGTCCAATTTTCACACAGGAGTTTCAAGACTGCCCTCGCCGGGGGACGAAATCTCAGCAAGGGGCGTCGTCTCGTTGGGCTGGTCCGTGGCCGCGTATCATATCTGTGAGGCCGGCATCGTGGACACAGTGCTGTGGGGGGTGGTGGGGCGGGAGCCGGCGAGAGACGCGTTGAGAGAGGCCATTGTGCCCATCTGAAGAATAAATTTTAAAATATTTGTTACTAGCTGCACCCCGCGGTTTCACCCGCGTAAGTCTCGATCCCGTGGGAATATCGGGATAAAAAGTATCCTATGTTTTAATCCAGGTTATAAACTGTTTGCCAAATTTCATCAAATTCGATTCAGTAGTTTTTACGTGAAAGAGTAACAAACATGGATGGATGTTTGTTACACCATACTTACAAACATTCGCGTTTAAAATATTAGTTAGATTAAGGAGATGTGTAGAAGTGCTTACAGATTCTCTCTCGATTTTTTACTGTCGGCACTCTCTAAGTTCATCTAAGTGTATTGAATGACTATTTCATGAAATCATGACATTTGCCACTAATATGAACTTAAGGAGTTGTATTGCTGATTCTAATGTTTATAATTCTGTAAATCCATATTTGTTACGGCCATTAATGATATTTAGATCAACATACAACCTGATACTGACATGCAAAATGCTAAAAAATTAGAATTTCGCAGGTTACCTTAAAGCATCCCCCTTATCCTCTTAGAACCGGAAATGGACAATAAATAAAATTCAAGCGTTCGGTGACGATGACGCGAGTTCCATGATTTTTGTTCACCGAAAAAGTGCTCAAAGAAGTTTTCACTTCAAAAGCAAACTCACCCGCAAATGCGCCAAATCCTCCAACTTAGTCAGATCAGCGAGCTCCAAGTACAAACTGTACACCAGCACCCAGCCGTACATCCCTACCACACAGAATACTATCCAGAAGAGGCACATGATGACGTTGTACGCGAAGATCATGTCGTTGACTATAGATGCGAACACGAACGCGATCAGACGGAAGACTATGAATACGCCGAAAGTGTACAGCCAGGGGACTATGCGTTTTTCATATTCCTGTAAGGAAAAAAAAAAATAGATTTTTTTTGATATTTGTGTGAGATAATTGAAAAGAAATATTTAGTTTAGGGTAGTTTATGTGGGCAGTCGTTACAGGTCGTCAGAAGCCCGAAAGTCTGACAACCAGTCTTACCAAGGGTTATCGAATTACCCGGTTACTGGGTTATGGTCAGATAGGCAGTCGCTCCAGGTAAAATACTGGTATTCAGCTGCATCCGGTTAGACTGGAAGCCCAACATAATTGGGAAATTGATTGATAGGCAGATTGATTTTTAGGGTATTTTGCGTAAGCATAGCATAATCAGCCTATAATGTTCCCACTGCTGGGACACAGGCTTCCTCTCTTTAAGAGGGAGTGGGCTGTAATCTACCACGCGGGCCCAGTTCGAGTTATTTATAACTTATTAAGTACTTTTTTTTAGGAAGCCTGTTGTTTTTTTTGGTTTTCGTAAAAATGTTTTTTTTTTTCACTCTTAAGATGTGGTACCTAGGTAGGTACCGCATCTTGTAGAACGAATTGTACGAATTGGTATAGGGTAGGTTAGGTTAACATCATTAAACACGCGTTGAACAAGTGTCTAAGTTTTTGTGGTAAAGCCCTTAGTATCATAAACAGTGATCGGATAATCGGATGCATATTTACCTAAAGTTCATTTTTGATTAGGAAATTATGGAAGCGGCTTCTTCAAACATATTTAAAAAAATATAAATCCCGGGATTCCAGAAAATTCGGGAATGCGAAACTAGTCTGTAACATGATGAGGAAACGTCGTCTTTAGCATGTAGAATTTATTTAAAAAAAAAATAGGATTACATAATTATTAATGTGTATTTACTCGAAGTTAATTTTAAGCTCCCCATCAATTTATGACTATATTGAGTGTAAGAGGAATTTATGACTATGTTGAGTGTCAGAGACGAATGTCTTAAAATGAACATTGTTGATTCCGAAATCCCGGGATTTTTTCGATACAAAAGTGCTTTCCATAATATTAGCCAACACCTTAAACTAAAATATTCCTACACCCGATTTGATTCTATAGTAAAAAAAACTAAAATTTTTCGATTCCGAATTCCCGGGATAGCCAACACCTACACTTTAGGTAAATATGCATCCGATTATCCGATCACTGATCATAAAGTTAGCACAAGTGCAACAATCTTACCTTATTTTTTCCTTGCATTACTAACTACAGGATGTCAGCATGAATGGTGAACGAATGAGTGAATTAGTATGAGTGAAATTAGGAATAAGAGATACAATGATGAAAGCGATTAGCAAAAAATATAAATTATATTTTTGAAATCTTTGCAAAATATTATAGAAAATAAATCTTGTGAAAGATACAAAGATAGCGAGAGATTTGCAGTTTAAAATTAATACTACAGTTAGGATCAAAAAGATGTACATAATATGTCCCAATAATATGGAGCAAAAATTGTGGCAATTAAAATGAATTCTGATGATATAATATGTATCATTTTTTGGTGCTAACTGGACACATTAAAAATAATTATGCAGAGGCACAGAATATCACAGAAGGCGCACTCAGTTTAAATTATGAAACTACAAGTACGCGGCGGGCTCGTCTTGTCGGGCCAATTCAGTGAGCGTAACATAGTCAGAAGATATAAAAGTTACGCTATAAAACGAGGGCTGTGCGACCTGAATTGCACTTTATTGTGTCGTGAGGAGTCAAGAGTCGCTTTTTATTTAAATGATTTTGTCGAGTGAACCATCGGAATTAATTTGTGGCATATGTAAGACAGAGAAATAGCAGTTTAAAAAAGATAATTATAAATTATAATATTTATTTTTATATTAATTATACCTTTCTAAGCGCGTTGATGAGTATGATGCTAGTCACAAGCACGGCGACGGAGCCCAGCCACGAGAACAGCGCAAATATTATCAGGACATTGCGAACTGTAACAGAAAATAGTACTCTTTACTAAACAACGAGTAATTGCAATATCTAATTATAAATAAATAATTAGAAATAAATTATTTTATCATATAATTAATGCAATTACAATTAGAATTCAATTAAAATATTAAAATCTCGAATAATTATTTTTAATTATTCGAGATTTTAATATTTTAATTATTTCGCATGCTAAGAATTTGTTTGAAGATAAATGTTATTTAAACGCATACTACAATTGGGGTCGGCTTTCAGTCTAACCGGATGCAGCTGAATACATGTAAAATACTAGTATTCAGCTGCATCCGATTAGACTGGAAGCCGACCCCAACATAGTTGGGAAAAGGCTAGGCAGATTGATTTTTGATTGACTACAAACATTTTGTAAAAAAGTGTAATGTGGGTAGTAGAATAAAAGTGCAAGTGCGTGCGTGTGTTTGGGTGGCTTTTTAATTTTTTTTATAATTGCAATATCTGAAAACACCTGAAGGGGTCATTGTACTCATCAATATCAACAACTTTTACTATGGGACAAAACCTGAAATCGCGTAAAATAAGTCAGCTGTTCATTTATGTCCGCCTAACTCGCTGCATGCTCTCAAAACGGTGAAGGAAAACATCGTGAGGAAGCCGGCATGTCTTAGAACCAAAAATTCGAAGGCATCTACCAACCCGCACTGGGCCCAAGGGGTGGATTACGGCCGACTCCCTCTCACAGAGAGGAGGCCTGTGTCCCAGCAGTGGGAACATTATAGGCTGTTTATGGTTATTCTGACTCCTCAAACAGCTGATGTTTTTTTTTCGCGATTAACAAGATACGTGATTTATTCGGCGTTTTTTTACTCGATCTTAAGAGGCTATACTACCTCAACTCAAATTGACTTTTAATCTCGCTCGCACCATGCTGCTCGCGGACTGAGTGAGAGCGAGACGGAGTGGGGTGACGGCGGGTCCAAAGCTCGAATAGTTTAGGTAATTGCTTTTTATGGTGAAAATAATGGTAATTTAAAAAAAAGGAAAAAACATAAGACCTGCTTTATACGAGGGCTGCACTAAAAGTATCGGGAATGGAATATTTCCACTGTTCCTGTCATATTAAAATCTTTATAATTGAAAACTCCTTGGTTTTAAAAATCGAATACCATTTATTTATTTAAAAAAAGATTCTCGTTCTTGTCACAAGGTTTTGTCAAACTTGTTTAGTCGTTGAGAAAATGGAATTGACTCGAGAAAATTCAAGAGCGATGATTTATTATGACTTTCGAAGTGGTTTAACACAAAAACAGTGTGTTGACCGGATGATTTCTGCATTTGGTGATGAAGCCCCATTCAAAACCACAATTTATCGCTGGTTTGCTGAATTTCAACGTGGACGTGTCAAGCTCAGTGATGATCCCCGTCAAGGTCGTCCAAAAACTGCAGTCACCCAAGAAAACGTTGATGCTGTGCGTAAGCTGATTGAGGAAGATCGACATGTGACATATCGCGAAATTCAGGCAACTTTAGACATTGGCATGAGTCAAATACAAATAATCTTGCATGAACAATTAGGTGTAAAAAAGTTGTTTTTCCGATGGATACCGCATTCGCTCTGTAAAGAGCAAAAAGCGGCTCGCGTTACTCTCGAAAGATTCCACGCAGGATCCTCAAATGCTGTATACAACATTGTATCAGGTGAGTTAAAGCCAACAAAAATTGTTCGTTCACGGAGTGTTGCAAAAAAAATGGTGGCCACGTTTGTCTCCAAAAGCGGCCATGTTACGACTATTCTTCTTGAGGGACAAAGAACGGTTAATGCAGAATGGTATGCTAGCATTTGTTTGCCACAGGTCGTTTCTGAACTCCGTAAAGAGAACTGCAACCGCCGCATCATCCTCCATCACGACAATGCGAGTTTTCACACCGCGCACAGAACAAAAGAGTTTTTAGAGCAAGAAAACATAGAATTATAAGACCATCCGCCGTACAGCTCGGACCTAAGCCCTAATGATTTCTATACTTTCCCTAAAATAAAGAATAAATTGCGTGGACAGAGATTTTCATCACCTGAAGAAGCTGTGGACGCTTACAACACGGCCATTTTGGAGACCCCAACTTCCGAATGGAATGGTTGCTTCAATGATTGGTTCCATCGTATGGAAAAATGTGTGAAATTTCGCGGAGAATACTTCGAAAAGCAATAAATACATTTTTAAATAGTAATGTTGTGTCACTTCCTTGATTCCCGAAATTTTCAGTGCCGCCCTCGTAGATAGTTCAGTTATTTTATTATGGAAAGTTTCATGATGTAATTAGAAGTATTTTTTAATACCAGCGGTTTATAGTTCGGTTTAGAGGTAACTTAGGTTTTTTTTTTCTATAGAGAAAATTTTATGTAATCGTACTTTCATCAAACATAAGACCTAGCATCAATCCTCAACTTTAACATATACTTATTTCAAAATAAATGCTGCACTATTTGCGGCATAACGGAGCAATTTCAGGTTGTATAAGCCCTTAATACGGTATGGAACCCTTCATATGCGAGTCAGTCTCACACATGACCAGTTTTTGTGTTTGCTGTATCTGGGACTGTTTACGAATTAAACAAAATAAGATTTGTAGTTATAACTTGGTATAATAGTAAAATCTTTACAGTAAGTATTTACGGTTGCACTTAGTATTTTGAGAGAGTTTTTGACTCGGTCGTCGAGCTATTGTGGTTTGCGGAGCAGTGGCGGATTATTATTATACTCTTTGAATGGCGGCGTGGCGCGGCGGTCGGCTGCGCTGGCGATACCACCCCTCGTCCCTCTTTCCCCTCGATCGCCTACTTGGCGCGTGACGCGTGTGTATAAAGCGGGTGCGTGTGTGTATAGTGCGGGGCGCGTACAGGGACTGTATGTTATATTCATTTACCTGGAGGACTCCCGACATAGACAAACTGGTAGCTGATGACGTAATACCCGGTGTGCGTGAAGCCCGGTGTTGCCATGTATAGGCAGTATAGGTCGAAAATACTCTCCGCAAATGTGAAGAGGGCCATGAACTGGAAAATTTAAATTTATAAGAATTTGTAATCCTAATTAATATTATAAATGCGAAAGTGACTTTGGTTTCGCTTTTACCACTGCAGACCCACCGAACCCATGACGGTACGGTGGGTATTTTAAAGTTAAACAATACCACCAGGTTATAGTTTTATATCACTAACATACAATAGACGTAGATATATTTAGTAACCTATTCTGCTTGACTATTCTTCAAGAGTCGTAAAAACCCTGTAAGAAATCGACACCTGTTTCACCTCTCAACGAGGCATCCTCAGGATGACGATTGACCAATTAAAAAAAAAATAATAAAAGCTAGCTTTTATTTGTCTTTGACAAAATGTATCAAACTTACAAGGGTAAGGAATCCTGTAAGCAGAGACCCTCGTTGAAGATCCAAGAAGAATGCATCATGGAGTATCGGCTTCTGGTACCAGGGTAGTCTTAGTGATCTTACTGACTTTGATGAGCGAAGGTTTGTTGATGATCTGTAAGTAAGATTACGGTGATTTGAGTAAGTCGAACTGATGAACGGTAGAATATTAACACTTTTCGGGACACTGAATAGTTTTATTCTTTAAAAAAGAGTAACCGTTGAGTTTCTTGCCGGCTCTTCTCCATAGGAAACAACCAATTAGAACCGTGCACCTAGCTTCTGATGTTTCATAAGTGCCCATGTATGTTTATGTGAAATAAAATATTTTGACTTGATTTGTTATGAGGTCTATGGGCGTTTTGTGTCCCGGAAAATCCTAATGTAAAGTAATATAAAACTATAAAAGAGACTGTCATACAGTTACGTTAAGACTCAAGCATTACTTAAAACTAGTTTAAACCCATTTCAAATGGTTGTGACTACTGCTGGGTTCGTGGGTACAGTTCCATCACGGTCACTCATATCTAACCATTTTGAAAACAAAATCCTGTGCATTATGATGATCACATCTGTTTACCAGCCCTTTTTATTGTAGGTAAGCGTTACTATAGCGGTCGAGCACTGCAAACAGGAACAGTCCTTATGGTGTTCAGCTATGCGTGTCCGCGATAGTACATCTTAAAAACATAAAACTTAGTGGAAAATTGTAATTGGCCATAGTTTACACATTGTGCTAGACATTAAGATGGATTAGCTGTAAGTTTTTATAAAATTAATAAAATAAAATAAGGAGTACTTGAGACAAAAATTCTACAATCTATAATAATATGTTTTGAGTAATTATTTACCTATTTTTAAACTTAATTTTATTTAATTGCCCCTTAAACTTGTTATTGTAACCTAAATAGAAGAAGTCAATGACTCTTGAAATACAGGTACTCTAACCTAGCTCTGGAGCCAGGGCCTCGAATTTTTTTGTAACATGTTTTCATGGCAATAAAGCAGTGTTTTTCAACCTGTGGGTCGCAACCACTTGGAGGGTTGCGAAGCCTTACTCAGGGGGTCATGGACAAAAGAAAAAGGCAATTGTTTCTAGGTCCTACACTTCACACTAAAAATACAATTTCAGGCAGAAGAATGACCCTAGGGCCTAGGGGGTCGCTAGAATTTGTTAATTTCTAAAGGGGTCGCGTATTCAAAAAGATTGAAAAACATCATCATCTGCCTAGCCTTTTCCCAACGATGTTGGGGTCGGCTTCCAGTCTAACCGGATGCAGCTGAATACCAGTATTTTACATGGAGCGACTGCCTATCGGACCTCCACAACCCAGTAACTGGGTAATACGATACCACTAAAAACACTGCAATCAATAATTTATTTATAATAGGTAGGGAGAACTGTTGTTGTATGTTCCATGGGATACAGATTCCCCAGCATCTTAAGTTTTTGATTTCTATGGATAACTGGCCATGAAAGCCATATTATGGATAGATTCAAATAGAAGTGAATCTATGGTACTTGACGATTAGTCAGGCTGTCATTAAAAGGTCTATGAACTGCCATTAGAGTTATAAACTGAAAAGTTTGTTTGTAATATTGTATGATCCAAATATATGAAATAACAAGACATAATGGGGTTGCACATTTTTGACTTAGAGATACAAACTCCTTGTATAAAAACTTTTTCATAACACAAATGCAATAATCTGTGGGTGGTGTAGCAATTTTTTTCATGAATCATGCAAACAATGACCATTTCCAATTTATTTGGTCTGAGTTTCCAATAAGAAGTTTTTATGTAATTTGTAATACTTACTTTCCGGTGTAATGTGAGTACACAGAAGGCGTTGATCGATAAGTTGACGGCGTCTTTCTTCCGTACATGTTTATTTTTCGTAATAATTCAACGGCAGTTGACGCCCTATTTGTTAATGTATTCAGCCACTAGTTTCACGGCATTAACACCGAGTAAAACAGCCCCGGTTGTGTAATAAACCAGTAAAGATCACATTTAACTTGTTTTAGCCACAATTTAAGTCATAAATATCTGTTTTCGTAAAAAAAGCCACGCCTGAAAATTGTTTGTTGCTACTTTCCGTTGTCAATTTGGAATATAATCCGACAAAATTCGATATTTTATACATGTCTTGAACTGTTTAAATTATGGGCGCTAGTGTTCATGGTAAAGTCATGAGCTAGAAAGAGAAGTCAGGAACTCAGGAGTAGTCAGGAGTACAACGCTTGTCATTGCAAATTGACAGTATACCACGGAGCATTTTTAAAGGTAGCATCGATAAAAAAGGATAACGATACAATTTGTGGAGCATGCTTTTTATTTGATTTTTATGGCTTAGTGGCCATAAATAAAATAATTTATGGGATTTGTCATTGTCAAAGGAAATCTATCACAATAAATTCACAACATCCGTCTCTATTTGTATTTGGGTAAAATTTTTGTGGATATTGCCTATATTAAAAAGTAAAATGGAAAATATGTCTCCTCAAGACATAGACAGCAGTACCAAAAGTGAAAAAGATGATAAGATTACATACAATAACTTTAGAACTAATTGTGGACTATGCTGTTAGTATTTTGAATATTTAATTACACAAATATGCTCATATTTGGTCTGAGCGAACATGAAGATTTGAAAAAATAATGATTGTCCACAATCACAATGGATCGATTAAAAGTTTGCTGTTATTTAGGTATAGAAAATGACAGTATTTACTGTTTTGATGGTCCATTTATGAACTCCATTTACACGGTGCAAGTTTGCCTATGTCGTAACATAAAATTAAAGCAACAATTATTAAGTGGAACCATTTAAACAACACGCACAATTTGTTGCATCATAGTCGATACGAGCAAGTTAGGTATGGTGTGTTACTAAATAGGTGTAAACAGCGCGTACAGTAAAATCGCACGTAGGAACAATAAAATCACATTCAATTCAATTCTGGCATGAAAATCAAACCTAATCGAACGAAACAAGTTTTAGAAAATCTTGAGAAGACGTTCAAGACGTTCAGCGCAAATACGGGATATACTTGAATCTATAGGGTAATAAACTGAAAACTCGTCATAGGTGGCAGCACTGTTCCCTGTCCAAAAACTGCCGTTATTACCTTTATGTCGATCACAAATTAAAACGAAAACTAGATAAAATTAATGCGACTTGGAGTGTAGCACTATTAAAAGACGAGTTAGGATATGGGAAGCGTCTACCACTGGTAAAAAAGTAGCTTTAGCGATTATTGCTCTTGAATGTTCCAGAAACCGGTACCGCGTAAATGGGGCTTTATGGTGTGACTTCGATTGTCTGCCTGCCTGTTTGTTTGTCCCATAACAATTGCTTACTATTACTACATAGGTACTCGTCGACTAACATACAGAGAAAGTGCCTAATATATCTCATATTCATTGCAGGTATTTGCCATAAGCCACCTGTTCATTCGAAAAACTACTATGGCCATGTTTTCTGCAAAGATTGCTTCTACAAATACATATTTTCGCACGCCAAGAACGAATGTTCTGGAGACATAACAAAAATAGAAACAGACACTAAGGACGATAAAAAAGAAGCCAATGAAGTTAAAAAAGATGCCAAGGATGATGCCGTGGAGGTCGCATGATAATTATTGTGGATTTGAGGGGAAATTGTATGTGCAAAGTGAAAAGCGATCATAATCAAGTTTTTGAGAATGTTTTGTAACTAAATAAAAATGAATAATTTAGTTAAGGGGTTTTATTTATACATCCATACTAATATTATAAATTCGAAAGTAACTCTGTCTGTCTGTATGTTACCTTTTTACGCCTAAACCACTGAACGGATTTCGATAAAATTAGCCAAGGAGATAGATGGTATCCCGGGGAAGGACAAAGGCTACTTTTTATCATCATAACACGCGGGCGAAGCCGCGGGCGGAAGCTAGTATTACCTACAGAGATATTCTTATACAAAATCGCTCTTTTTACACGTAAAAGGAGCGATTTTGTACGAGCGATTTTGTACATACGAGTATTATCGTTTATTCCCATCTGCCCCCTTCGAGCTTGCCACCGGGGTGGTGGCTGGCACTAAGTAGTGGCGTATATAGTTTATTTGCCGAACTGTTGCTATAGGTACAGGTGATACACAAAGTAGCTCTTGTTACGTGTTAAAAAAAAAAATAAGATATCGTTTGTTTACATTATATGCCTAGTTTATTTGCCGAGAGGGTACATATTTAAGTTTTAGTAGTTCGGTGCTTTGTTAGATCCAAACTATCGCAACTGAAAGTTTCAGTAGTTCGGTCAACTGGACTAACAACCGAACTACTGCTACTAGAGGTAGCCTTGCTAGTCTAGTGGTCGCAAGGGCTACTGCTGGGCATGAGTTTTGGGTTTTTCCATCTGGAATTTCTCAATATCAGCCCGAAGTCTGGGTTTGGACGAAATGTGGGTGTACATCTCTGCCCATCCCCTCAGGAAATACAGGCCTGAGGTTATGTTATGTTACTAAAGTAGCGAGTCAAGTGAAATTCACCATTATTTTTTTGCCTTTAACTGTCCTCATTTCTCTTCGTTCCCTTTGCGCCGCTCGGAGTGTCACAGTAGCACAAATGTAGAGTCGTCTTGAGTTCGTGGGATCATGCGATCAGTTACTAGAAGTTTGGCACCTGTCCCACCACCGACGAGGAAGTGAATAGCTGCTATCAACGATTTTCTCTCTGAAGAAACGTACAAAAGATTGTAGGTTCCGTTTAAGTAAAAAAAATCAAGTAATAAAAACTAAAACCCAACTACGACTTAAAAGGTATAAACAAGACACCACAGACAGACAAATTAAAAATCCGGAGTCACACGTAATCTGTTCGATTTATGCCCTAACACGTGTGACTCCGGATTTTTAATTTGTCTGTCTGTGGTGTCTTGTTTTAAGTCGTAGTTGGGTTTTAGTTTTTATTACTTGATTTTTTTTAAATTCTTTTGGGGTTATAATATATATATTTTTGAAATGTGCTCATTAAGCCCTTTCATTTGATACCCAACATGGTACGATAAACCATTTTTTTTTTTAATTTACACACTTTATGTCCTCTAGAGGGCGCCATTTTTAATTTAATGTGACTTCACATAGCCTATAACCAGCGGACAATCACGACGCTTCTAACGATACCTCATTTGTCAAATTGTGATAAGTGGTTTGGAAGATAGGAGGGAACAGATGAACATACATACATACATACATACATACATACATACATACATACCGGTCAAAATCATAACCCTCCTTTTTTCTTCGCCGTAGTCGGGTAAAAAGAGATACAAAATAAATAGTTGATCGCTGACTGCTGTTCACACTGCCCGCCGCGTCGGGTGTCGTGTGTCGTAGCGACAAGAGCTATCAAGGAGAGTACTATCTCAGTGACACTCGCTGAGAGAGTCACGACTGTTTGTTATATACGAATACCAACGAGTAACTGCCCGTCACTCGCGCCTCGTTCTAGCTCTACAGAGCGATGGATGTGTTGTTGTAACTGTGATTCAAATGATGGGGATATCCTGTTTAAAAAAAACCATTTGACAACTAGAGCACCTCAACGTAGCAGTGGTGGATGAGAGTAAAATCTCAGCCACACCATGTGGCTCAAGTAAGAGCGATTTTGTAAAGACGGAGGAACAAAATCTCAGGGATTTGCGTGAACTAGATGGCCCCGACCACGTGCAGTGGTCGCAGCTATAGAAACCGATAAGAATCGCGCACTTCGTCGCAACGGCCAACTAGCCGCAGACCACACAATACGCCAGTGCGACCACGCGTCTAGTGCGCAAGATTCCTCGACACGATGGCTGAGTGCTTATCTCAAGACGACGTTAGCGAACTCTCATGGTGACAGAGCAGACACGACGGTGACTCGAGCGAACTCTTGATGGTTTGAACGTAAACTTGACACGTGAGCAAGAGCAAGATTATGGAGGGGAGAGGAGAATCTCAGCGGTAGCTGAGAGAGTGTTGTAAAGGTGCGTCCAAGTCCCGAGAGCGCGGCGGAAAAAATGTTTGTGCGCGGCAGGTAGACAGAAGCGTTCGCGCCCGGCTGTCGTCCAATCACGCGGCAGGCGCGCACGATTGTCGCTTTATATTTGAACACACACCTTTAAAAGCAAGCTGAACTTGGCGGCTGAAAGCAGATCTCAACATGGCACTTGAGATCAGAGGCTCAAAATAGCTAAGAGCAGACAGCACCTGAGGGATTTAGTTCCTATAAACAAAATCTTTCACACGACTGTACTCTGTCCAGTTGATAATCTGGCCAGCTGCGAAACTATCCAGCTGAGAATCTGTCCAGTTGCGAATCTGTCCAGTTGCTCCGGAGGGGATTGAGAGAGGTGTGGACGTTTTGTAGCTGCTAACAAATACGGATGTAGTGTGTTTCGTTTAGGGGATTTGAAGGAAGTTTTGTAAGTTAAACGACAATATTTATAGATTAACACCACATTTTTATTCGAAAATCTCTCCGCAATAAACTTCTTTTCACAAATAATCACTGTTTACATATATTGAACCACACTGCCACAAACACCTAGGACAATCCAATGGGGTTCTACTACAAACTTTCGGGTTCTGTAGATTAACCCATCCACGATACGAAGACCCGGAATACGGGTCCTTCGATAATTTACCATTATCATAGAAGTTTTTCCATTTTTTCAGGCGTTTTACAGGTTCGCTTAGACCTTTCTCGTGTAGATATTTTGTCAGCTTTTCGATTTTTTCTGCTGCAGACACACAGTTAGAATTTTCCACGATTGCTGATTCGTCGATGGGGTTGCACGATTCAGGTGGTATATCAGAGATCGAGACTTCGGTCCTGTTCTCGAACGACAAGTCCCAGACGGCCAAAGACTCGTCCCCAGTTGAAACGGCACGTGTTGCAGCTGTGAAAATTTTTCATATTCAACTCTTACGCACCTAAAACGGAGATTTTTATTAATTATCAAGTAGTTGTAACATTAGTACCTACTATCAATTTTTTACACTAGAAATATAGGAAATAGTAACTAAGTTAATGATATGCGTGATGCCTGCGTTGCAATCTATTTTCTCGCTCGTCCTCGGTTATGGGGGGTGAACTGTATTGCGAACAGACAAACTTCAATTGACTCCAAGCTCTGCAATTTGGGCTATTTCGTTTGTCCACCCCAAAAAAATATGGGTACAGTTCGATTCAAAGTTAATGGTGGCTCGGAAGTTAGCTTTTCGCTGCGTAGTACCCCACCCCTCGCACCCGCTGACCCACGAAATTGTTACTGCGCAGCGACTCGCCTCATGCTCCGAGCCGTTATTAAATTTGAATCGAACTGTAGTATGAAAAGCTTCAGAGAAGGTCACAGAAGACGACGACGCAAAATGGAACCTAGTAGTACGCTTCGCAAACAGCTAGCCATAGCTTGGCGTAGACAGCACTGCTGGAATGTCAAGCCATTGATCACCGTGCTGGTTAATCGTGGGTAAGCAGCAATAACCTGGGGGCTGACTATGAAGTATAAATACAATCATTATTCCACTGCGAAAAAAGGATGGTGCTAGCGGCCTTGTATAGCTCCGTCTCTCACTAACACTGGAAAAATGATGGCATTAATACGTCATAGTATAAGTGCTGAACTAAATACCAAATCAACATTCAACTTACATTTCTTGGGTTCATTATTCTGAAACCACTCCTGCTGCGGGTCGGTGCCACATCGACAGAAAGGCGGGTTTTGTCCTTGCATCATGAAAATAATCGGTGCCGTTTCCTTGTTTCCAGCGAGGAATTCCCTCATATTCTCAGCAAACTGAGTATTATTCTGCCACTGTTCAAAGCAAGCCTTGAAGAACTCCGAAGGGTTGTCCTTGGTTCGGTTTAAAACGTGTTTGTTGAAACACTCTTCGCAGAAGACTTGTCCATAGTAGATCTTCACGTTGTCCTTCGGAATTGCGTGGCAGAAATCTGGAATTTAGTTCACTGTTATAAAATGTTAAATCCGTCTTTTAGTAGGAGCATATTTCTGGACTAACTTGACAAATTAAGGGACAGTTAAGCAAATAAAATGTTAAAGCCACCATTGTTCGGATTGCGATAGACGAATAGTTATTCGTCCTGTATCGCTCCATTTCATTTACACTGGAACAATGGTGGCTCTCCAAGTGTCCACAGTTCAAAAGAAACTTACAGCACTTGGCGCATTGAGGATGGAAGCTTTGGCCTCCAATCTCCACTTTGTTGCTATCGTCAACACTCTGAAGACAGCGCGCGCAGATGCATCTCTTCGGCGGCTCCTCCGGTGTCTCTGGAGTCTCAGGTTTCGTCTCTGAATGAAAAGATTAAACAATGTAGACTGTGGAACTAACAGGCTACGGATGGCTGATTGAAGTCTCAATCAAATATGCCTTGTTTTCCGGTTGCCGATTCAATTGGGATTAGTGGTTTGTTTAATATGAGAAGTATGAAAGGAGACATGTTGCGCCGAGCCCAAGTAAATAGGGACAAGGGGGAAGATAAGTGGTTTGGTTGGGTAATCACCTTTGCTTTCATTATTATTCGCCTCTTGTGGGTGACCACCAGGAGCCCACTGCATCCACCAGCTATTAGAATGAATGCGGGGACTCTCCCCCCTAAATCTCGACAAGACGTGCGTTTTGAAGCATTCGGTGCAGAACACATGCCCGTAGAACATCTTCAGGGATGTAGGAATCGTTCGGCAGACACCTGGAAAATAAACGACGGATTTTAAGTTAAATTTGACTTTCCACCAATTCTACTTGCCCCTAACTACCAAGCTTGTCTCCCCGTCACTAAGACACCTTGGTCACCCACCCATCTTAGGTGGTGACCAAGGTGTAAGTCTATCTAACCCACACCTTTCTACTTCTCTTCGGAATAACTTTCATCTACTGTCCTGGCAAGGAGTGACTACGTTTTTTTATCGCTGCTGATAGTACTTGCTAAGATCTATAGGTAATGTCGCGCCTTTATTATCCCAAAAATAGGATTAAAACGATTAAAAACTTGTTAATACTTACAACACGTGCTACAACACCTGTGGAAGCTCTGCCCTTCGATATCGACCCTATCTTCAGGATCGATAGGCAGGAAGCATCTCGCACAAAAACATTTCTTTGGCGGTTCTTGGGTTTTATCCATATTGATACGTTGAAAGTAACGTTGATAATTTTGTTAAATAAAAAAAAAAGATTAAAAGATATGCTTTAAAGAATCAGCAATGTTTTATTCCATGGAAGATGGTTGTTGGTTCGTGGAAAATGAGAATATAACAAATGAATACCGAATTCTAGCAGAACGGAATATTTGATTTGAATTTTGCTGTTTTTTTTGGCAGGCAGTTCTATTCTTTGAAGAAAGTATAAAACCTTTTCGCTGTAAACTCCCAAAAAGGTGCAAGCTTGCATCAACAAGGTCGGACATTTGGAAGGCCAGGCCAGTCCTGCCCGCCCATAGTTTGTCGAGCTTTCACGTACCTAACGCTTTTAACGCATAAGAGCCTTCATGTAACCCTAAGGTGCTCTCTATTTCATCATGTTTTTATAAGCAGCTTTTGCCCGGGGCTTCGCCCTCGATGATGTCCGAAATTATCCCACGGGAACGTAGGTTCTATCGGGATAAAAAGTATCCTCTGTCGTAAACCCAGATCATGGTCGTGCAGTCGTTTTAGGGTGAAAGCGTATAAAATCAAAAAACTTTGCTTTCGCATTTATAATATTAGTTACATAAAGGAAGGTTATAATTAGGATGCAGAACCTGCAAGCGTAGACCCACATAAATATCTGTAGGTATTGCTTGCAAGGCATTTAATGTCTTTCAAATGGGTAGGTATACAATACAACCATCCTCCGACTATGGTGCGTCTACAGATCCGAAACCGAGAACGAGATTATTATTTCGAACTAAGTTCGGAAAGACGTTGATGGACACCAAGAAATTCTGTCGTAGTGTGTTCCAGTCAGTGCTAGTTTAAACTGATGATATCTCATTGTACGAAAAGCCTATCAAATCAAATCAATTAGGTGACTTAACTTTATTGGAACAAAAACACGTATTACAAATTAAAGCCTATAGTTACATTATTCAATAAAAGGTCACGAGGTAAGCACACAGTAACAAAAATTACTTGATTAGGAGTCTCTGGGCTACTAAAATACATTAGGAAAAATAAAATAATGTACTAAAATAATTCTTCGCTTTCATAATTTAGTGTACGTATAGATATAATTTAGTGTACGTTTAGAACATAGATGTCGCTATTACCAATTGTTAAAAATATGATTATTCCCAACACTATACAAATGACGAATCTCATCTCGATTGTCGATTGTAAAGAGAACTTAGCGCGTCACTACTGTGTTGCCTATGTGTGGTGTGTAAAGTTGTTTGTGTTATCTATCATGTTTTTATCAAAAAAGTGATGTTTGTGAACTTGTATGGGAATAAATCTACGCTTATTTAGTGGTAAAGTAGATCTATTATCTTATCTTTATCAGTTTGTTTGTTTAGAAGTTGCTAAAACAGAGTTAGCATAGGTTATGACGAACAGTGACCGTTGTGAACGTAACAACTCTTGTTTTCACATTTTTATGATTGAAAAACGAATGTTTGAATGCGGATGGAGTTGTTATACGATAAATCATCCATGCAGTCACCGTATTAACAACTTATAATGCTGTTTGATCCGTGATTCTAGTAAATACAACAGTTTGAAAAACGCTACTGAATGTCAGTTGAGATATGGGTAAAACTTTTTTTTCTGTGTCGAGATGACCCCGATGTTTACTGTTTGGGGCCTTCGCCAAAGGCGGCGCTAACTGTAATGCCAATAACATCTATACCTAAAAAAAACTTATTATGCAAACTTTTTGTTTATTTTTTGTGATGTTTTCCCTGATTATGATTTTTGAGCAAAAGAAAAGACCACACATTCAATTTTTTTGGATAAATTTATATATTTTAGTATTGTAAACAGATAATAAACATAATTTATGTATATCTGGCAAAGACGATTAAAAATGGCTAGCTGATTGGTCCTTATCTATTGGATGTTTGTTTGTTTTAATTGAAAAAGTAGGCCAATGTCTCACATCAATCAAATTCTTTAAATAATTAACAGCCTCAAAGAAAATAACTTTATTCTTATTTTACACATCCAAACATGCCTAATTGCCTAGCACAATCAGCATATCATTTTCACTCAAGCAGCTTCATCAAAAACATGCGCTAATTATTTGTCAAAATTTAATAAAATAATAAAACTACGAAACAATTTTTTTTTAATGCAGATTGGGTCTTTGTTTTATTTATCCACTTACTTACAATAAATAATTCTGCTTTTAATAGAAATAAAGAGCTATGTTGTTATACTGTTCCCATGTTTTTACCTGGTTTTAAATAACATGAATAGTATGTTCTCAGACAGCAATGTGTTGGTAACTGTTAATTATAATTGTGTCTAGTTCTTATGTCAACCTACTTTTAAACTGCGTTCTGACTTAGTCATTAAAGAAATACAAAGAATGTTTGTTTTAAAAAAATGTAGTTTATTTAATAGGTACTTACAAGTCAGAAGCCTAAAAGTCTGACATCTAGTCTTCAAAGAGGTATCATATTATTCACCTGGGTTGTCATGGTTAGATACACAGTAGCTCCACGTAAAATACTGGTATTCAGCTGCATCTGGTTAGACTGGAAGCCGATCTCAATATCGTTGGGAAAACTACCCTTGGTAAGGAACAAAAAACGCTGAAAAAAACACTTTTTTTGTATGGGGTGGAAACCCCTTTAATTTTTAACTTAAATTAAAGCTTTTTGTTTCTTACCCAGGGTAGGTTTCCAAACAATATTGAGGTCGGCTTCCAGTCTAACCAGATGCAGCTGAATATCAGCAAAAATCAGCATTACACAATCTGTGAAAATATAAACTTTCTGGCTATTATGGTTCATGAGATACAGCCTGCGGACAGACAGACAGACAGATGGACCGCCAGCAGAGGCTAAGTAATGGGGTTCCGTTTAGCATCCTCTGGGTACGGAACCCTAAAAAAAGGGTTTTTAATCTCTGATCTAGTTTTAATATTTGCCTGCGTTTCAGCCTTGTCTTGATTTCTTGTTTTTTTAAAAGCTCTATTACTTGGGTAAAAATATTTTCATTTTGTTACAGAATGCATCTGGATGTTAAAAAAAGAAAAATGTCCCGCCATGAGAAAGCGAAGAGTGGCTTTGTAAGTAATATTATTTTTATTTGGTTCATATGGAAAAGGGCTTATCTATTGCGGACAATAAAGGATTAAAATCCATAGGTTTTATGGCATACTAACTAAAAACTTCATGGTGAAAAGTTTTCGTAAACCTTAAAAAAATAAAACGAGCATGTCTTACAGTACTCGCATAACTAACATCTGATTGGCTGACAGTACCAACCTCCGAAAATGGGTTGGTACCATCTGACGGCGAACGACGGTAGCACCGCGCGCGCTCATTGGTCAAATCAATAGCGCGTGGTTTCTGTTACACACTTCCGTCCCTTTTCACGAAATCACTCCCTTAGATTGCAGGAAAGCGAGAGAAAAGATGAAAAAAAAAAAGATACAAGCTTCATAAATACGTTAGTTCAATCTATGAAGCCTTAATATGTTTGTTGGTAGACAAAAGTAAAGCAACATTTTTGCAGCAACATGAGTTTTTGTTGGTGGAAAAATGTTGCTTGCAACATTGCATAGGTACAGAATGTGTGTGAAACGTTTCCAGTCATGTTGCTGCAACAATGTTGTGCTCCTTCTATTTGTCATGAATATGAGTCAATTATGAGGTAGGAGCTCGTGGCTAAGTAATAACAGCCGCACGGGTCGATCGATCAGGTTAAGCTACTTTTGCCGGGGTTGGTCCGTGGATGGGTGACCATCTTTACATACCGAGACTCCTCCGTGCCTCGGAAAGCACGTTAAGCCGTTGGTCCCGGCAGTCATTTGTGGATCTTTGACAGGCGTTACGGGTCGTCAGAAGCTCGATAGTCTGACAACCAGTCTTACCAAGGGGTATCGTATTACCCAGTTACTGGGTTGTGGAGGTCAGATAGGCAGTCGCTCCATGTAAAATACTGGTATTCAGCTGCATCCGGTTAGACTGGAAGCCGACCCCAACATAGTTGGGAAAAGGCTAGGTAGATGAGATGATGATGAGTCAATTATGAGCTTTTTCTTTTGTTTTGGGAAACTCTGCCAATTTGTTAGTTGTTCTGCAAAAGTATTAGCTGCACAAGTTGTTAATAATTACCTTAATTCTGTACAGTCAGCAAAAAAACTCAATTTACACTTTACTTTCATTAAAAATTCTAAATTGACACTTATAAAAAAAAAACCAACTCATTCAAAAAGTACAAAACTGATCGCGGATTGCTACACGAGAAAAAAAAAATGAGAACTATCATCACATCACATTGCCATTTTCTTTTTAAATTTAAGTTTTTGGGTCAATAAAAAATTGGCGATTTTTGAGGCCAATTTCTCCAAAAATAATATCTCATTATGAAGTCGTGGCCCAGTGGTAAACTGGTAACGGTCCCGATTTTCGAGTTTTATGAGGTCGCGGGTTTTAACCCAGACAGGCGCTTTACTTTGTGTAAATAATTTCATCACCACTGCTCTCAAAACGGCGAAGGAATACATCGTGAGGAAACCGGCATGTCCTAGAACCAAAAATTTGAAGACATGTGACATCTACCAACTCGCTCTGGGCCCATTCTCTTTCGAAGAAAGGCTTGTGACCCAACAGTGGGAATATTATACACTGATTATGCTTCTGCTGTGTAATTATCATATCAGTACCAATGTTTCTGTTTTAAATAAGATTTACGACATACACAAACAGGCGTGCGCCATGCGCCATTCAAGCGTGCTAATGCCTCGTTCACGCAATCGGCATAGCATGACATTGTTGGGTAGAGTTTATGTATGGTCAGTAAAACAATCATGAATTTAATACAAAGTCTATGCAACGAAAATACAGGGTTATTGATCGGCAATCAAATCGGCAAAAAAAATTACTCCTTTTGACTCCTATGCAAAATTTTCGAATCATTTGACATTTTATATATTTATTTCTTTAAAATGTTAAATTACTTTTCCCTATTGTGTTGGGGTCGGCTTCCAGTCGAATCTGATGCAGCTGAATACCAGAGGCCCTATACTAAGTGACATTCTATCAGCGATAACGATGATGGAAAATGTATGGGACTGACATAAGCTATCGAAAAGCTTATGTCAATCCTGTTCAAAGTCGTTGTAGAAATACGAAACGCTTTCGAAGCGATTGTCACTTGTCTAGGCCCTCAGTATTTTATATGGAGCGACTGCCTAAGTGCCTACCTGACCTCCTCAATTCAGTAACTGGGTAATACTATATAGAGATGAGATATACCTGCCATTCTCCATACCCGGCCTTTAAGGTATGGGTATCACTAAATACCTGGTACAAATACCAGGTATCAAAATACTTCTAAGTATTTGAGTGTGGTAGGATTTCGATAAGTAAACGTATGCGATAAGTATGGTATGCCTCCAATATAATGTAGGTACGACGTTTCAAGTACCTATACGTAATTATGCATTATGAGATATGAAATCTTTCCTTCCTACTTTACCAGGCTTAGGACTGTCGGCTAAGAGTATGACGATGGTTATTAATGAATTCTAGTTATTTCTATATAAATTAATGCAAAATAACATTAATTATATTTAAACTGACTAACTAGCCGGCGTAGTTAAAATATTTCAAATCAATTTATTTACAATCGTAATTTTAATTTGCAATATTTTTTTTAGTTTTGTCAGGTTTTTTGGTTTTGTTTTTTGTCTAACTAAATTAAATCAACCGAATGTTCATAAAGCACGAATGACGTTTCGGGTCCCTTCGTAAGCTGTCGGGTAGCTTCGGCGTACCGAACTACCGATAAAACTGGGCGCTACCTTGTGGTAGCGGTTCGTATCGTACTATGCGTCTGACGTCATACCTTCAAGGTATTTACCCAGTATTTCGGTCCGTACCCGGTCTATGTACTGGGAAGCACATACTTGGTATATATACCTCTACCAGTATATATGTCTCATCTCTAATACTATACCCTTTGGTAAGACTGGTTGTCAGACTTTCGGGCTTCTGACTACCCGCAACGACTGTCAAAGCTTTACGAACGGCTTAACGTGCTGGCCTAGGCACAGAGGAGTCTCGATATGGCCACCTATCCACGGACCAATCGCGACACGACTAGCTTAACCTGATCGATCGACCCGGGCGGATGTTAGCCACGAGCTCTCACTCAGCTTCAACCATGAGCATAATCAGCCTATAATGTTTCCACTGCTGGGACACAGGCCTCCTCTCTGTGAGAGGGAATGGGCTGTAATCCACTACGAGGGCCCATTGCGGGTTGGTGGAGTCTTAACCATTAAAGAAACACAATTCAGCATCCTAATTGCGTAATGCAGAATTGGAATCTGTTTGAAAGAAATGTCTAATCCATTGCTTCAAAAGTTCGAAAAAAAAAAACTGCTCAACAACGTAACTGAAGCAATGGATTAGACATTTGTTTCGAACTGATTCCAATTCTGATTAATCGTGTATTATGCAACTTGCTTCCGCCCGCGGCTTCCCCCGCGTGATATGTCGATAAAAAGTACCCTATGTCCTTCCCCAGCACGCGTAGTATGACCACCGTAAAAACGGGTTTTGTCGACGGAAGAATAGACAAAATGACAGATTCACAATCACAATCTGTCATTTTGTCTATTCTTTCGTCGACAAAACCCGTTTCTACGGATGCCATCTATCTCCTTGCCAAATTTTGTCGAAATCCGTTCAGTGCTTTAGGCGTGAAAAGGTAACATACAGACAGACAGAGTGACTTTCGAATGTATAATATTAGTATGGATTACGGTATTGTTTAACTGTAGGGCAACAAGATCGTTTGTTTCAATCATAACAACTATTATGGCGTGTCGTAGGCGTGTTTCAGTGGTTCGCGTGCTCGCGACTAGTTGAAGGCGCGGTTATGGCATTAACGTGTGGAATTGTAGATAAAGGACAGCGGTACTGTGTGCGGAATAAGTTTATTCGCTGTGATTTCTCCTAAGAAATTGTGTCTTATATATAATTGATACAGTTAAACTGGCCCAAGAATTCAAAATATACCTAAATATGATAATCTTTCACTAATAAATCAGCGATACAATTTCCTTATTTTTAAGCACGTTCACATTCGCATCTCATTCGCAATCTGTCAAAAAGCCATCAATTTACCAACATTTTTGACAAATTTGACTGATTGCGACTTGACTGTGTGAACGTGTGAATGCGCTGTCGCATCGCGCCAGTCTGCACAAGGCTTAACCATATCATATTACACTTTGACCATTGCTTACTACAGTTACTCCGCTACTGTACAATATTTTTCGAGAATTTTCCTTGACATGCACTTAGAATTTGACTTATCATAATTCAAAGTATTAAGCTTGCACCGTCCTTAAATACCTAACTGAAGTGATACAATGCAATAAATATTTAAACATAACATTACGCCTGTATTCCCCTAAGGGCTAGGCAGACGTGTACATACAGGCTGTAAGGGTAAACACTCTTGTCATTCAAACCATGGGTAGTCGACTTAAATATAAAAATAAATGACCGAACACAACGAAAAAAAAAACGTTATTTTCATTAAAAGATTTCAAAAAGTTTCTATCTGATACCGTGCTTGCTAGCGAAACAGCTGACTGACTAAGGGAGGGATCGCGCTCGCTGCCGGTCAGGTCACATCCCATAACCCCCGCCCGTGTTGAGACGCAAGTTCGTTGCCCTAGCGCATAGGGCAACGAACTTGCGTCTCTTGTGGTAAAATTTAGATCTAAAAAAATTAAAAAAAAAGTTGTAATTTTCCATTGATTTTACGTTCTATAAATGAAACCAAACCACTGGTTGCAAGGATAACGGTGTTTACCCTAACACCCTGTATAGTATACCCACTTCCGAATTACTGTAAGATAAAAAATGCGCTTATTAAAATTAAGATACTAAAATAGTAGATAATTATTTATTGAAACTTAATAATTTGGCGGTATTTTAGTTCATTTAGAGGAATCTGTTTGCGCTCCACGATTATATTCACGGTGTGCGCTAGTATTTTAGGCTTCGAAAATTCTTACGATAAAATACCAAGACAAACGGCCTTCTCGGTATAAAATTAAAAAGTAACTGTAATCTCTGCCCACCCAAAAACAAAGAAAAAATAAAAACAAAATCCTCAAATCGGCCGCGTATCTTTAAATTATGTTATACCTCATCTGCCTAGCCTTTTCCCAACTATGTTGGGGTCGGCTTCCAGTCTAATAGAATGCAGCTGAATACCAGTATTTTACTGGAGCGACTGCCTATCTGACCTCCATAATCCAGTAACTGGGTAATACGATCATCATCTGCCTTGCCTTTTCCCAACTATGTTGGGGTCGGCTTCCAGTCTAACCGGATGCAGCTGAATACCAGTATTTTATATGGTGCATACGGAACATACACATTTTACATGGAACTGGGTAATACGATACCCCTTGGTAAGATTGGTTGTCAGACTTTCGGGCTTCTGACGACCCGTAATGACTGTCAAAGATCCGCAAATGACAGCCGGGACCAAAGGTTTAACGTGCTTTCCGAGGCACGGAGGAGTCTCGGTATGTAAAGATGGCCAACCATCCACGAAGAAACCCCAGCAAGCGCAGCTTAACCTGATAGATCGACCCGTGCGGCTGTTATTACTTAGCCGCGACCGCATACCTATTCATAAATATTACGCCATAATAAAAATAAACATTACAAATATTAGCCTTGTGTGCTATCGGTACGCGCGATAATAGATTCACTCGCGACACTTTTCAGTTAGTTTTCAGACGTCCTTCAGTGTTACTGTGATTTTTTAGTAACTAGTGAAGTTACATGATAGATATTCAAGTTATTATTATAACTTTGTAGTGATTTTGAGTAAAAAAGTGCGATTTTAAAGGGTACAGTTTGCTGTGTGGCTGAAAAACTAAATAATGATACAAATTTTTAAATATAATTTTATTATTTCAAAGTTTTTAAAGTTAGGTATTGTTATTTTGTAGCGGTTTTGAGTAAAAAAGTGGATTTTAAAGGGTACAGTTTGCTGTGTTTTTTAAATAATGATGGGTTTAAGAAATACTAAACTTGTCATTGTAATTTTAGTAGTAGTGTTTCAGTAAAAAAGGTATTGGAGGTTTTTTTTAAAAGAAAACTATATTGTTATTTTGTATAATTTTAAAAATGGTGAGATTCTTTGATGGCAATAGGCTGGCTTCCTAGTACATGTGACTTAAACATAACTGGCGAAATGTGATAGGTACACCTCTGCCCAACCCTTCGGGGAATAAATGCGTGATGTTATGTTATATTTAAAGTTTTAATCCGTTACTCTTCGTGATTTTATGACGTGGTATAATTTGAACTTGAACATTTTACGTACTACCAGATTTTGTATTTACGCATGTATTTTCTGTTTGACCAGCTGGCAAACTGGCTCACTGTATGGAATTAAAGCCAGTCGCAAATATTTTTGAATTTTGATTCTAGAACATGGTTTCCTTCTTGATCTTTTTACTTCAACGTTTTAACAGAACTAGTCTATATTGCCAGCTGGTCGCTGGAAAACTGGCTCACTGTATGGAATTAAAGCCAGTCGCAAATATTTTTGAATTTTGATTCTAGAACATGGTTTCCTTCACGATCTTTTGCTTCAACGTTTTAACAGAACTAGTCTTATGCCAGCTGGTCGCTGGAAAACTGGCTCACTGTATGGAATTAAAGCCAGTCGCAAATATTTTTGAATTTTGATTCTAGAAAATGGTTTCCTTTACGACGTTTTAACAGGACCGCTTTTATTAAAGAATTTCTCCTACGAATGGAGACAGCAAACTTTTTGTGCTACAAGTCTGCGGCTTAAAAACTTTGTGCGGTAGACTTTTTGCGAGTCGTATTTTGTTTGGGTCCATTTCACTGGCGTTTTTCTTTGAGGGACGTGAAGTCAAGCTAGTTGAGTACGAATGTAGTGTCCGCGCCACCACTGAAGTCCTTTTGACGCGGCGCTAGTGTCTATGCATCAAATTTCATTTAAAAAAAATTAGTTCCATAATTTTCCGCCGGACTTCAGTGGTAGCGCGGATTCTAGATAGCTTTTTATTAGAGAAAAGAACCGATGGATGGATTGTGTCGAACAAGATAGGGTTAGAAAGGGGGTGACTTCAGAGTTGATGGCTACTAGAGATGTATGGAAGTAGATGGACATGCTGCGTCGACGCCGACGCCGACCCTAAACGAATTGGGATAAGGGCAGAAGGCGGATGTTACTAAATACTTTGCGTTTTCGCTCCTGCATCACCATTCAGTCGTGACATTATGGTTACATAATCACCATTGAAAGACAATAAACTGTCATGGCCGCCAAGGTCGACAGCTGGACTAATTACTTACACGTGTTAAGTATGGTGCGAGCGAGATATAAAGTGAATTTAAACTGAGTTAGTATAGGCTCTTAATTCCAGACCGCACCCATAGCGTGCTGGATAGAATGGGCTGGGCAAAGGATTAGTAATAAATAACAGTTATTTATATAAAAGGTTTTTAGGAGCTCATTGCGTGAGTATTCATTTCGGCTGTTATCATGTCATTGTCAAAGTGAAAAGACTGGAGGCTTAACCAAGGGTTAACGGGCTACCACATCATTCCTTACCATCAGGTGAGATGGTGGTCAAACGCGAGCCTATTATTAATCAAATTAAAAAAAAAACAACCTACTTCCAAAAAAAACACAAAAAAAAAATGAAAAATAACTTTGATTTCGGAAGTCGGTGTCGTTGCTTTTCAATTTTTGTTTTTTGCCACCGACTTCCGAAATAAAAGATACTTTTCACTTTTTTTTGGAAGTCGGTTTTTTTTTTTGGTTGTCGTCTACATAGAATAAGTGGGAAAAATACGTAATATTGAAGCTAACTCAAAAACTACACAAGCAAAGTTAAAAAAATTCATGAGACCACCTCGGGAGTATACCTACCCTTTCGAACTAAAAAAGATTTTTTTAAATCGGTTCACACTTTGCGAAAATATCGATGAAAACACAAAAAAAAGGCGAACAGAGAACCACCTCCTTTTTGAAGAAGTCGGTTAAAAAAGCATATTGTGTTAACTGTCAATTCGGTATGCAATATAATACTCGCTTTGACGTGGATTTCCAGAGACCAGCCCGTGTTAGCAATACCCAGTAACTGGGTTGTGGAGGTCAGATAGGCAGTCGCTTCAACCGACCCCAACATACTTGGGAAAGAGCTGGGCAGATGATGATGTCAAAGAGAATAAACTGTTTTTTTTTACAACGACTTTCAACAGGATTGACATAAGCTTTTCGAAAGTCAGTCTTATGTCAGTCCTATTTTTGCCTTTACCATCATCGTTATCGCTGATAGAATGTCACTTTGTTTAGGCCCTCAGGTCTTCCTAGTATTTATCTTACCATCTTTTGCATATATTTTTTTTTAATACTTTGCCCCACACTAAGAATTTCTTCCTGTATCGTGGGTGCGTTTACAAACATAGAAACTCACATACACTAACACCCAGGAACAACTACTTGCAGATCATACAAATATTTGTTCCGTGTGGGGATCGAACTCGCCACACGTTGCGCAGCAGTCCATCGCTCAGCCACTGCGCCAGCCGTGTCGTCAAAACAACATACAAGCTTGGTCCTAATTTGGTTCATTTTGCTTTTCTTTCGATAAGAATAAGTACTTCTTCCATATTTCACTATAACCCGTTGGTCCTGCGCCTGATCTCTCCCCGGTCGTGTCGGATTGCCGTTCCACCCATCGGATTATAAGAGTGACGAAAGAGGGAGTACACCTGTGTTTGCAAACACACTAGTGCAGTATAATATCTCTTGCGTACTTGGCTAGTCGCCGTCGAAATTCAGTCTGGAGGATATTTTAGCTGTCATCTCATTGGTCAAGGCATACAAAGTTCAAAATCAAGTTCTAAATTAACAGACAGCTGTGCTGCTGGTTCTTCCCCGCTAAAGTACTAGGAAGTGGTGAAGGGTGGGCGTTTTGGAGGACTGTCTTATGTAATTTTGACGTTCGAAAAGTGCTGATTCTCAGCATAGTTTGAGTAAATGCCTTTTGATTTTGAAAGGGCTAAGCCAGAGTTTTCATCGCTTGAAAATTGATATGTAAAGACTTTCACATATTAAATTAAGCTGTTTCCCTGTAATTAACAGCTGAGTGTTAGTGTACAATAGTTGTTAATTATGAAAGTACTTACTCTCATAATTAACAACCATGACGTCACAATATTATGTCATGAGCTGCGCGCGAGCATGTAGTAATGTGTATGGGTTTGTAAAGGCTGGTGCATACTGCAACTTATTGTGGCTGAAATAAGGCTAAACGTTGTTGGAGCCATTTTGCATCTGCGTTTTTGCTATTCTATATTAGATGGTGATCATACTCAACACCATAACGAAAAATCATGTTAAAGTTCCTCTTTCTAGCATTCTAGATTCGTTGCTAGTTGTTCATAATGATGAATACAATGACCCCTTAAGAGGGTGCCCATGAATTCAATTTCACCCTGGATACTGAAAAAACAGGACACAAAGTCGCGGGCACCAGCTAGTCAGATATAAGACCCAGTCAGTCTCCCTCACTTCTCATCTCAAAGAAAATCAAGCTAGACTAAGAAACCTTCATTATGAAACCCACCTTATATAAATATCGATATTTACTAAACATGAGACCTAAATAATGCATTTCATCTAAACCTTACGCAATGGACGGTCATACAGTACATTTTGTTTGTAAACAACCAAGAACGATTGGAAATCTAGTATAGAATTGCTTGTGTAGAAAACGGTGGTGTTAAACAGTGTGAAAAATAGTCCCGGAAACTTTAGAAATAGTAAATTATGCTACAAGTGCGGAAAGTAAGTGATTTCCGAAGAGTGGCATTTTCTATTCAGCGAGCGAGCGAGTGTGAAAGTCGACAGGAGTCGGAAATCATCTTACGTACGTGTTTCATACAACGCTTTCAACTATGCATTGTGCGAGGAAATATGAAAATATATGTATTGAAAAATTAAAAATAAACTGAAAAGTTAAAAGCACCAGTGTATAAAAGTGGCACTTTCCGCACGATTTGGCTGCTTGGAAAACAGTCTTTCCGAGCACATATTGTTAAATAAATTATGTGTGTGTGACGTTGTTTGTACTCATCATTATCCATTGTCATTCAGTCGTAAAGATCGTCATCGTCATCAGGCTATAGCAGTCCACTGCTGGACATACGCCTCTCCAATCGAACGCCATTTAACTTGATCCTCGGCCACTGTCATCTAGAACTCGTCATCATTAAGTTGAAATATGACCATCATCATCATTAGTCCAGTGCTGGACATAGGCTTCTCCAATCATATGCCATTTATTTGGATCCTCGGCTACTTTTATCCATCTTCATCTGCGTCGCCTTTTCCCAAATATTCGGGTCGGCCTCCAGTCTAACTGGACGCTGTTGAATACCAGTATTTCACATGGAGCGACTGCCTATCTGACCTCCACAACCCAGTTACTGGGTATCACGTTTATCCAGCAAACCAAAACAAAGCAGCTGAAACTCAAAAAACTCAAAACTCAAAGCATTTATTTCAATTAAACCATTTACAGGCACTTTTGAATTGTCAAGGAGTAGGTCAGAATTATGAAACTAGTTGCCCATTCCAAAGCGTAGTAGGTACCTATGGAGAAGAACGGGCAAGAAACTCCACGGACACTCTTAAATAAAAAAATGTTACAAAAACGTACATACAGGGTGTAAGGGACAGCCCTCCGCAAATTAACGGGGCATTCAGCTCCTTATTTTGAATCATTCAATTTTGAAAAATTTCAAAAAAGTCCACTGCTGGATGTAGCCCCCCCCAAGCTTCGCTACTACGACTGTCATGTGCTTTTCGCATCTATGAAGCGGCTTCCCTCGTCCTGCACCAGCGGGGCTAGACAAGTGACAATCGCTTCGAAAGCGTTTCGTATTTCTACAACGACTTTCAACAGGATTGACACAAGGTTTTCGATAGCTTATGTCAGTCCTATACATTTTTGCTTTTTCCATCATCGTTATCGCTGATAGAATGTCACTTTGTCTAGGGCCTCTGGTCATCCGTCGGCCTTTCCTAACGCTGCAACCTTGGGTATGCGGTCGCCACTTCAAAATTTCTCAGCTCCATCTACCATCTGTTCTGTGTGCAATGTCCAATGCCCGCCCACTGCCATTGAAGTTTGGCATTTCTTCTTTCTTGATTGTAATAGGTGATGCCCAATGCTGGGCTTAAGTTTTCAAGAAATTAATCAATTGCAGATATCTATTAATTCGTCAAGGACTTTCTAATTAGTTTAGGTAAGTTTTGGCACGCGTGCGGTCCGTCTGATAGCTTAGCGGAGGTCTCTAAAAGTAAAAAAAAAAGAAAAAAATAAGTGAGACTAATGTACGCCATGTTCGGAATGCTGGATTGCTGGCCACTTAGGAGGAACCAAAAAGGAAGAAGTATAGAACCTCCTCTCCTAGTTCGTAGCATATGTATGTTTTTTTTTTTTTTTTTATTATGTCCCTCGATGTTTCTTCGTCAATTGTGGACGGTTTATCTTTCACTTGGTAGAGGAAGTTTGCACCTTGGTAGTCCCTTAAAATTTTTATTAACTTTGTTTGGGTAGTTTTTGAGTTAGCTTCCGTAATACGTATTTTTCCCACTTAGCCTTTGTGGATGATGTTATATTATGTTCCTGTCACTGTTATTTACATAGCATGTCGTGGTATTCGAAATTGTGTGGGTACCACAACCAAAAAGTTTTTTTTAGAGAACTTAATAACCCTTGATCCATATCTTGGTATAGATAGTTAAAATTACATTTCTATTAATATTTTTAAACAAGAATCTCGAATGACAACAAACCGTGAAATCTAGATTAAAAATAATACATTCCTGTACAATTCACCTTATCTTTTATCAGTAGATATGGTTATCAATGAGTGCTCCATTTAGTTCTGTATTTGTAGTGTAAACCAGACGTCTTTGTTGTGCAAAAAGTTATTATTCAAAACAGTGACTGACTTCAAAAATAAATAAAAGAAAGTTCTACCTGACCAAATTCCGTATGTGGCAGTGAAAAAAGTGTCGAAATTCGTCGAGCCGTTTTTCAGAAAAGTGCGAACATACAAGCTGTATTGAACTTTGTTTTATGTATATTTAATGATAAAATTATTAATCATATCAAGGTCATTGTCATTATTAGTATTATTCTGACATTCCAATATTTTGTGGTTGTCTAAAATATTGACTCGACCACAAAATATTGGAATGTCAGTGTGTGTTGCCAGATTAGGCTCTTTTCCCGTTTCGTCATAACACAAGCTTTGTAAATACAGGGTACCCTGGAAGTATGGATCAAATCGAATAGGAGCGCGGGTAAAGTCTCGAGAATTTTTTTGCCAGATCAAACCTTTTGCAGTAAATGAATTTTCCCTCTTTCGTGCCAATGTTTATTTATTTATTTATATATACTTTATTGTACACCAGAAAATACTAAGTGAATGGACAGTGATTGCGTGGACATAAAAAATGGGCATAATAGCTCAGGCCGTGGTAAAAATATTTGCCTGTCAGGAAGATGGCTGACTGTCCAGGCGTCAGATGTACCAACGCGGATCCGTCCAGATTTATCCGGACATGTCCGGCTTTTTGCCCCCCCCCCTTCGGACTATGTCCAGCATTCTCATTTCTCCGGACTTTTCGATTTAAGGGGATTTGTTCAGCAATGGATTGCCATTCGTTGAGCAAATGTATGAATGTGTGTGTGTGAAAAGTGATAAAAAGTGACTCATTGAATTATTGTTTTGTTATCTGCATAACATGATTGTTAATTCAATTTTAGTGTTGTATGCTGGTTCTGGAGTCACGTTTGTAATTCGTGAGATTGGTTTTAATTTCTCCACGTTAATCTTTTAACACTAATTTCTTTGGGTTATCGAAAAAAAATCAAAAGTCATTTGTTCAAACTAGTCTGAGAATCAGCACTTTTCGAACGCCAAAATTACATAAGACAGTCCCCCAAAACGCTCACCCTTCACCACTTCCTAGTGCTTTATTTATTTATTGAAACGTTAAACACAAGTAAAAAAAAAATTCTGTACAAAGGCGGCTTTAGCTGCCTATCCATTATCATCTTCATTGACATCCTTGTTCCGTCCACAGCTAGGTACTCCTCTCTTTTACGCTATGCCGCCCTGGTACGTGCGAGTTTTATCCAGGTCTACAATCCTTTGTGAGTCATTCATCCATCTGGCTGATGGTGGTCTGCCAAAGCTACTCCTACCGTACTACTACTACTCTTGGCAATCATTCAGTTAGGACTCTGACCTGCTCACTTCCATTTCAGTGTCAACAATAAGCAAATCAAAAATTAAAATCAAGTACGATAATATTGCTTACTCTGTAGTGTCTTCATGATATTGTTCACATATGTTTTTTTCCCGTCAATTTCATGTTTTAATCGTCTCCTCTGTATGCTTGCTCGTATGGTTAGCATTCTTCTCTAAAACGACTAAATCAATTAAGGTGCGGTCTGTGCTAATTACTTGTGTTATCTCAAACAGGTCTTGTAGGCTATAATGAATACTTTAAAACTTCAGTTGCATCATTGTGACAATATTGAAAACGACGATGTGTCAAAAAAATAGTGACGAAACTGTTCACAAACTCACGTACAGTGCTGAAAAGTGACATAAAGTGCCGTAAATCAGTGACGAAACAGTGAAATGTAAAGAAACAGTGAGTTAAAATGAGTGAGAAGAACTACAATAGCCTGCCAAGGCTTAAAAGGAAGGAGACATGGCGGAAAAAGGGGGTAAGCAGTACTGCTAGTTTGTGTTGGTGTTGTTCGTTGAGCTTTTTGTACGTCCAACTTGTAGGTGACTAAATAAATTCCGAATTCAATCGAAGAAGGATTTTATGTCTAGCCTCTGAATACACTGGCACGTAGTTTCCCTCTTGGCCAATGTGCGGTCTCAGAGGCTATTATTGGAACTCAAGGCGGATCAAGCCCTGTTTGGGGGTGCGGAGTATGCGCGAGTATACCCTGCACTCCCAGCTCCGTAGTACAAAGTCTAGGTTAGCCTAAGACTCTAACGGCTAGTTTGTTCATCAAAAGTAATAACCAAAGTAACGTCGAAAAGAAACAAATTTAACCGTTTCTTGGATTTTTTTACGTTACTTTGGCTGTTAGACTAGATGAAACTGGCCGTCTACTACCTAAGCACATGACTAAATAAGTAGCAGACATAAGCTTCATAGAAATTCTGTTTCATTCTGTTAGGCAGCTTTCTTTCTGCTTAGTTTTTTATTCCTGTGAGTCCGTCGACGAAGATGCGGGCCCATCAGAAAGTAGATGATCCGTCAAAACAAGTGACAAATTCAATTTTTGGAACGGGCAAAAATAATTATTGAGTAGGGACAACTGTCAAATCAAGTTGTCATTAAATCTTTGTAGGAAACTACCGTTACTTCGGCCGAAACTATGGACGTCGTGCTTAAGGAGTAGACCTCCGGGCATCATTGTCGGAGTCCTACCACACTAATTTTCTGTTGTGATGTCGTTTGCTTGCACTAACTGCACTTGATCCAGTTATCTAATTGCGTCACATATTTTCGTAACCAATTACGACTAATTTGTTTCATTTTGACAGTTCAACAACATTCATTGCGTTATTTTCTTACATACTGGGGCGATTCGTCGCCGCGGCATTGTTCGCCGTGAAGTTTTCTCAGAAATTGTTTTGTTAAAATTCGCGTCGCGCGACGAATCGCGCCAGTATGTAAGAGCCTTTACGCGTGCGAAGTAACAGACAGCCCATTTTAAAAACCGATGACTCAATATATCAAAACATTTTTTTTTTAAGACGCTGATTCCAATGTATAGTATAAAGATAAAGCAATTTCTCGTATATATCCAATATTTATTCGATGAGATCACATTATGAAATCACTGTAGGTCAGTGTCGACCAGTTAGCATTGGATTTTATTTGTTTTTAGTACAAGTTTCTTTTAGTTTACTGCGTCTTGAGGTATTTGGATTACGAGGTTAGGGAGTTCCAGGAATAGTATAAAAACTTTTTACAAAAATAAATATCCGACTTCCAAAAAAAAAAAACACAAAATAAGTGAAAAATAACTTTAATTACGGAAGTCGGTGTCTTTGCTTTTCGATTTTCGTTTTTTGCCACCGACTTCCGAAATTAAAGTTATTGTTCTAAAAAAGTGAAAAATAACTAACGTGGAGTGTGTAACCCCCCATGTCCACTCGAGATGGTAGAGATTCGGCGCTATATTAAAAAAATATTAGGAGGACTTCCCCGACCAGGGTAACACAATGTTCTTTCGCTGACCGGCAATTTTGGATTTTGGACCCAATATGGCTGATCTCCTTCCCGTTACCTTTGACCCGACCCGAAATCCGAACCCAGGACCTCATAATCCGCAGCCGTAGCCAGCTACAAGGCTAGCCCAACAAGGCAGTCAAATTAGCACTTAAGGGGGAGTAGTTTGACAGCAAAAAATCATATTTCACCCGCGCAACCCTTACCTACCCCTCTCATTAAACACGACGAAAACAAAACACAATGCCTTCCCGCCAGCAGAAACTTTTCGTCTGGCGTTTATGGAATTCGAATTTCAATCTTCTGTAGTTTATTTTGCTTATACGATACGCTAAGCTTGAATTCAGAACTATAGATCATGTTCATGTTTTGGAACTAGAAACTCAATGTTGACGTGAAAAAGTTCAAATTTAAATGTTACCAAATTTTATTTAGGACCTTGTACAATTTGTACCTAATGACGTCTTTGTGGAAAACTGTGTTACCAAGTAATAAATATAATGCTATATCGTGGATTTCTCTCTTTGGAGGATCGTGCAAAGTGATACCCAAGTAAAAAATAATATTCGTATAATGAATTTTGCACTGTATTGTGCAACGAATATGGCATGTGTCATGAAAACCTTTCCTGCGCCAAACGCGAACAATCCCCTTCGAAAACATTTGAAACATGTGAAAAAGAGGCCGAGTTCTGTACAAAAGAAATAAATGTAGGATTGTCGGCTTCACCACTAAAAGAATTGACATCTATTCATCTATGTAAATGGGTGCCAAAGTACCAAAGGGACTAATTATAACAAAGGCCCGAGGTACGCGCTCAGTACCGGCGCTGTGTTTTGGGCACGCGCCCGGCGCGTTTTGGACGCTCGTCAAACGCAACAAGATTTCCACATTTTGTTGTAACTTTTGAACCGTGTTTCTTTTAAGTTTATTACTAATACGGAGAAAATGACAAGGAAAAATAGTGAAAAAGGAACTCGCGTCCAAGCGTTAAGGGCACGGTTAGGCTTCATTTACGGAGACGCGAGGAGTCGCGCGTGGCTTTGGGCGGCGCGGCTCGCACTGAATTCAAACATATGGCGTTGTATGAGTGCGTTTACGGAGACGCGATTTTACACGCGTTTGTTTGAAATGGAGCGTTTTTGCGGCGGAGCCCGCGAATGGCATAGCCGCGTCACACGCGGCGTTTCATCACGGCGGCGCACGTAGCAGCAATGCCCGCGGCATATTTTCTCCCAGTCTTATTTGTAAATCGCACAACGGAGATGCAAGTTGAGAGTGGCAAGTTGCGACATGTGCAGGCCTAACGGCGCCCGGCATGGGCGCTCGCTTAGACTGCAGCGCTTGATATAATTCGTTACATAGGAATTCATACAATTTTATTGAGCGCCCGAAACGCAGCGTACAAAATACGCGTCTCGGGCGCTTGTTATAACTAGTCCCTTAGTAGAAAGTTTAGTATGGTCCCTCTTTGTAACTGTTGAAATTGTAGCTTTGAAAACATGCCAAGTTGCATTATAACTTTAGGCCTCATTTACGGAGACGCGGGGCGTGGCGCGTCGCGTGCAGGGTGGCGTCACGCGGCGCGTCTGACGTTTTTTCTGTTTACGGTGCGGCGGCGCGTGAAGCGGCAGTTATCATCCCACAACATATGGCAATATACGTCTTGATTGTCGCGGTTTTTTTTTGGGGTTATAATATATATTTTTGAAATGTGCTTATTAAAACCTTTCATTTGATACCCAACATGGTATGATTAAAAAATATTTTTTGTTGTTCATGATATGTCACCTAGAGGGCGCCATTTTCAATTAAATGTGTCTTCATATAGCCTATGACCAGCGGACGATCAAGAAGCTTCCAACGATACCTCATTTGTCAAATTGTGATGAGTCTTTTAGAAGATAATATGTGGGAACAGACATAGATAAATACATAGAAACCGCTCAAAATTATAACCCTCCTTTTTGCTTCGCCGTAGTCAGGTAAAAACTAAAACCCAACTACGACAAAAAAGTCAACTAAAGAGATATAAACAAGACATCACGGACAGACAAATTAAAAATCCGGAGTCATACGGAATCTGTTCGAGTTCGTTCGTTATACCAATAACCGAAGAATAAAGGTATTATTCTAAACAAGTTTTATTTAGGGGCGGTCAGTCGCTCCAATTGTTCGTCTAAGGGTCACCTTACAAGAAGTTTGTCAAAAAAAGTGGGAGTAAACGAATTTGGATCCTGAGTATGTCGCAATAAGATTTAATCTCCAGTGCGAACTTTCAAATGAACGTGGAATGGGCTCGTTGGCTATGTTGTAAATTTTCTCCGCAAGAAAATTCACCGCAATATAGAGCAATGGCGCTAGTTTTACCTACTTCTTTCTATACTCCGTGCTACTATACCAGTCAAAAATCTGTCAAATAAAATGTATGTCATCTTGAGTTTACAAATATCAACATTGAATTTTATATGTTTATTTAGACTCGGTATTTATTTATTTATCAATCAATAACACTTGTAATATTCGTTTTGGAAGTGGTTTTAGTGTTTTTTTCATGTTTTCTATGTCTCAGTTTCTTTTGTGGAATGTGATAAATTACGAAAATATTATTTACGAAAATAAATAATATCTCCGCGCAGCTAAAAATTTGAGCGTAGTCCTCTCTTCTCAACAGAGCGACGCCGACTGATTTGTGAAACAAAAATATGCTTGAAGTTCCCGTAATGTGCGACGGAAGATGGCTTCTTCCACGAACTAAGAACGTCGTAAGTCCTACAAGCTTTGATTCGTAATAAAACCAAAAATAAAAGGAATAAAAAAAAAAGCCTACACAATTTTTTTTGCCTTGTTTTAATACATATAATCATCTAATTTTTATCATAATAGGCATTAGCATTTTAAGTACAAATCGAAAATACGTGAAAATTAGAGGTAACTTCGTGATATTTTTTTATCGAGAAAATTTTAATATTTTGTGTTTCTGTTCCACAAAAAGTTTGGAAATATCATGTAGTTACTCATACTATTTTTATTTTACACCTAAGTCTTATCAATTTCATGAAAAATCAAATTGAAGACAGGCAATTTTGCTTCCTACCGGCCCTTAACACAAAGGTGACAATAATTGACACAGATATTGAATAAAGAATGCCGTCCGCCCTAGAGCTACCGACCTTCTTACAACAGATGTGAGCAGAATACTGATCATCTAGAATTCTATTCGCATGGCGCAGGCGCACCTAGGATTTATTGTTGTCTTAAGTAGGCCAAGATGTGTTTTGATTAGCGCCAGTGACTTTGTAGACACGTGGTTTGGTTTAGTGACAATCTTGTCATGGCTTTTTTGCCTCTTTTTAACCTCCGACGGAAAAAGAGGGGTGTTATAAGTTTAACGTGTGTATCTATCTGTGTGTCTGTCTGCGCCATCGTAGCTGCCAAACGGCTGAACCGATTTTGTTTTTTTTTTGGTTTTGTTTGAAAGGTGACTTGATCGAGAGTGTTCTTAGCTATATAAAAAAAACGTTTATTAGATGCTTTGTTTTTGTCGGGGGTTTTTAATTATATTTTTAATTTAATTAGCTTGTATAAATAGGCGACGATCAAAACTTCCCTACATCATCGTAGGCCGTCCTTTTGCTATGCTGAAAAAAAATATAGTCTTTGGACCCTGAAAAAATATAATAATAAGACTTGAATGAATAAACATCGATTGCAGATGAGTTTTCGGTGGTAACTAACACTCATATGGAATTTCCAAAATCTTTTCGTTTGAATTACAGCTCGACAATTTGGAGTCTTAGTTTCATTATAAATAGAGCTCAAAATCGCGACTGACAGAACATCAGTACTAGGTACCAATCATATGACTGCAAAATTCAGTGCTACCAATATCCTCACGGGTCAAGTTATAATGAACGCTTGAACGCACATGGAGTGTTGATGTTTTTGGAAGGCCAAGATGTGTTTTTTTTAGAGACAGATCGTGGGTTGTTCTTTCGGTGACAGTTATTTTCAGTCTTCCAAGAAAAGTCTTCAAAATAGATTCTTTTTCTGATCTCTGACATCAATTATTTTGAAACCGGGTATAGTCCACTTAAGAGTGACCACAAAATGTAATTTTAAAAGATATAGCGAGTGTGGCGACAGGAGAAAATACATAAACATTATTTTATTTGGCAGTTTCGGCTCAAAGGAATACTATTAAAATTCTGGCTCATTGCTTTGACCCATTTTCTTGTTGTATTATTATCGTACATTTCGTGCAAATTCTTTAATGAAATCTTCATAATTTTATCTTCTCTCTGTCTTCCCTATGAGCAGATAAACCTGGCAGCAAGGTCAAGCTGCACCCTAATTGCGTCGAAAATTTTTGTCGAAATCCGTTCAGTGGTTTAGGCATGAAAAGGTAACATAAAGACAGACAGACAAAACAGAATGACAGACAAACAGTTACTTTAGAATTTATAATATTTGGCCCCCACCTATGAAATCAGCGTTTTGTATGGGGAATTTTAAAGAAGTTGCATTTTTCACACTAACATTTGCATAATATTTAAAACAACCATGAACACTAATGTTTTAAAACTTTTATGCATTAATGTTTAAAAACTAAGATAACGTATGCCACTTAGATTAAGCGACAAAAATAAGTTTGGGCTAAGTTAAAAAAAAATTGTGGTAATTTCTGCTTACAAAATTAGGAGTCATTTGGTATTTTTTATTGATGTTTAGAAAACTATAAGTAATAAGGTTTTTTTACTATTGGTAGTTGTCTATGATGGACATTATTCGTTATAATACCAAGCAATTGATGAATATTTTAAATCATAGATGTGACGAGGTTCTCTATTTGTGAGAAAAAAACGCCAATTTCATAGGTGGGGACCCAATATTTGTAGGTATGGATTACATTCCGAGCGCGGCAGCAATGTCGCGACAGCACTGCAGCGATGGCACTGCTGCATCGGCACTGCTGTGCGGCAGTGTCGCCCTGCCGCCTCCGTGGACCAGTAGTGGGGCGTTCATCACAGCGATAACACGTGAATTTTGACAAGTAAATTGCCAAAAAAACGATGACACGCCACGACCAGCAGGTGCTTGGAATCAGCGCGACAGTGCTGCCTGCCGTGTTCGGAAGCATACCTTTAATCAACAGAAAGTTAAACTCTCCCACATTTTAGTAATAAATCAACTCCTAAACCCAGTCATGTTAATTAATTAAAAACGGAAGCCAAAGGAATGCCGTCAGGCAACAGAACTAGAATATTTTTTATAACAGATCTAGTACAATGTATTAAATCAAACTAGTTGGTAACTTGATAGAAGCCCGTTAGTAGGCGACCTTAGTTCGGTCACGAGTTTGTACGGTTTTAATTGTAGCGTTTTATACTAAAAATGCATGACAATGTTTCAATTTAAATGACATTATTGTGACTATTCTTGACCAGCTCCATTTCCATTTCCATGTCCATTTGTTGGCTCCATTTAAGTCATTTTTTTTTTTTCCTGGATTACTCTGTTCCACTCCTGGGCAAAGGCCTCCCTCTACTCCTTCCATCTTTCGCGAGCCCGCGCGTCCTCTTTCCAGTTTTGATGGAGCCTATCCCGCTCGTCCCGCCATCTTATACGTGGTCTGCCATGACCCCGACTCACTGTCTCAGGGTACCAGTTCTGTGCATTTTGGGCCCACAGTCTGTCCGGCATGTGGCAGACGTGTCCTGCCCAGTCCCATTTAAGTTGGGCAGTCTTTTGAGCCACGTCATCTTACTTGTTTTGGAGCGCAGTATTGTGTTACGAACACGATCCGTTAATTTAACGCCTAATATACTGTGTTCCATTGCTCGTTGGCAGACCTGGGGGCCAAGTCTACTAATTTACACACGTGTCAGTGGTCTCACAATGATCCGTTTTTGACAGATATGCCATACAAAATCTGTCAAAAACTCATCATTGCGAGAATACTGATACGTTTGTAAATTAGTAGACTTGGCCCCCTGGAGTTTGGACTTCTGGATGTTAGTCAAAGACCAAGTCTGTGCGCCATAGGTTAACATAACATAACACTTAGGATTTTTTTTTAGACTGCAATAGGCGACGAAATTATTCGATTCAAAAACATTCACTCGTAAATATTCAAGGCCGCATAACTAATTTGCAATGCCAACACGTGGTAATGGCCGATAACTTATCTCAAGGTCGAAGCCGATGCTTATTGAATTAGATTTAGATGTTTAGAATATCTAAATAAACAAGTTCAAGTCGCAGCCTACTGCTGGGCACTGTCATAGACCTTTCCCACTTTGCGCTGCAACACCTGGTTCTCCACTATCCGGATCTAGTTTTCCCCGGCCGCCTGAGTTACTCAGTAATCTGTCTTTGGTTAGATTCGCGACTGGTCAATCGTCATCCTGAGGATGCCTCGTTGAGAGGTGGAACACGTGTCGATTTCTTACAGGGATTTTTATGACTCTTGAGGAATAGTTAAGCGGAATAGGTTACTAAATCTACGTCTATTATCCTTACTTCCTTACTTAATATTATAAATGGGAAAGACTCTTTCCTAAGATACAGACAGATTTTCTGCCTAGTTTAGGAAAGGGAGTCCTATGACTACTTTTATATGTGTTGTACTGGTTCTATTTATTTATAACATCTAATTATATAAGACAACTTTGTATACCATGTACAAACTACTTTTTGAAATAAATAAATTTGAAATTTGAGGATGCCGCGCTGAATAAAAAACTGAACTCTGTCGGTCTGTCTGTCTGTCTATCGCGCTTTCACGCCAAAACTATTGAACCGATTTAAATGAAATTTGGTACACAGATAGTCTAGAGCCTGAGAAAGGACATAGGCAACGTACATTTTATCGACATACCACGCGGGCGAGGCCGCGGGCGGAAGCTAGTATTTTATAATGGATTTCCGCAAAGTCACTTGTTTAGATTGGTTACAGCACACTATGCTGTTATCTTCTTATCGTTCTTCTCTGGTATTGGCACTGAGAATAGCTCAAGCAATGGCAGAAGTATTAGCCAGCTAGCAAGGCGGTCGCGATTTGGGGGCTAACTATTCTGGGTGTACCGGAGGCACATCAAAATGTCGCCACTTGAAGAGTCTTTGCTCGCTTGAGTACTTTGCTCTCTCAAACGGATAATTCTAAATTGAGTTAAGATGAGTGTCCTCCTAGATACAGCTGAAAGGTGTCATGCAATACCAGTGACTCTGTTATCGCAAATGTGTGTTGCATCACTTGCATCGGTGATCGTCAAATACGATCAGGGGCCCAAGTCTACTAATTTACAAACGTGTCAGTGGTCTCGCAATTATGAGTTTTTGACAGATTTTGTATGGCATATCTGTCAAAAACTGATCATTGTGAGACCACTGACACGTTTGTAAATTAGTAGACTTGCCCCCCTGCAGGCGTAGCATGACGCTTGCTACGAAGAATAGATATAGCTTTTTCTATACAAAGTAACATTTCGTTTCTTCATTTTTTACATCGCACCGTAGAAATCCTTTCGTCTTTCGTTTCTAACGATCTTTGTCTAGGTCTTTTTATATGTAGACAATTTCGGAAGAAAGTTTTCTATCCCAATTATCAAAATCACCATCAGAGAAAATATCCAATGACAAAACAAAGAATTCTGAGTCTAATTATGTAGAAGAGTGAATTTCGTAAAAAGTGCAGTTGGCGCTTTCTACTTTGCTGCTGTCGGACTGTCTACACGGAACGCCATTTTTGTCTACTCTTCTGTCGACAAAACGGTGCTTATGCTACGCCAGCTGGAGGGCTACCTGTATTTGCCACCCAACAACACAAGATAATCACATTACCTAATAAAATTAAGTCCATCTAATAAGCACTCATGTTACTATAAGCTTAACTGCCTTATCGCGATCACTAAGACCCAACCTCATTTCGCGATATGATAACAGTTTCCGCCTTATTTTGACCAGATAATCGAACAACGCGCACTGGCATGCACTGCGAGATTAGGGTTGCCCTAAATTGTAACAATAACAACAAAACCGCTAGGTAAATGTAGCATAATCAGCCTATAATGTTCCCAGTGCTGGGACACAGGCCTCCTCTATTCGAGAGGGAGTACTGTAATCGAACTTGTTTTTTTTTTTTGAGGTTTCGAAATCATCAAATCATCCCGCTCTGGGCGGAGCGGGAGGACGTGTCAGACTTTTACTGACTAAAACCCACCCGTGTTTCTTCAGTTGCCTGTTGCCAAAGGTCCCGGTATCCCTTTCTTAGTCTTACCAAGGGGTATCGTATTACCCAGTTACTGGGTTGTGTTGTTACGCTCCATGTAAAATTCAGCTGCATCCAGTTAAACTGGAAGCCGATCCAAACATAGTTGGGAAAAGGCTAGGCAGATTGATGTGTGACGCATCAGTTACCCCGCTGCAGCTGCTGGAAATGGTTGAACCAGGTGATGTAGTGTAACTCGGGAGAGGCCTATGTCCAGCAGTGGACTGCGATAGGCTGAGTTCATTGATTTATTTTTGCGTTGTACGGCGGCGGCGGCGGCGTTGTCTAGTTATGAATCTCGTCAGCCCTATTCGCAGGATTTGATGACGTAATCTTTACAGTATCCTGCTCGCTCATGATTTTTACATCAATAGTAATTGAAGGTCATTGTTGTTTTGTTATTGTTTGATTGTTGTATGTTTTCTTCTAGAACATTCTTTAAGGACATGCCATGCCATTGGCACCTCAGGTTTAGAAGAACACGCTTAGCGTGATTGAATCGTGTTACTGGTGGTTATTAGTCCAACTCTTGCTGACCACGGCAAGTGTGTACAATGTTTTCACTGAGAGGCCTGTCTCCGCCGTTGGTCCAGCTGTCATTCGTGGATCTTTGACAGTCGTTACGGGTCGTCAGAAACCCGAAAGTCTTGACAACCAGTCTTACCAAGGAGAATCGTATTACCAAGGTACTGGGTTATGGAGGTCAGATAGGCAGTTGTTCCATGTAAAATACTGGTATTCAGCTGCATCCGGCTAGACTGGAAGCCGACCCAGCATAGTTGGGAAAAGGCTAGGCAGATTGATTGAATATGTGTTTTACGATTTTGACACTTATTAGTTCTAAAGATTGTCCAACTATCAGGAGCCAGTAACGCATTCTGTCGACTGTAGTCATAAGATCTAAGAAACGTCATTACTTAATTATGTTGCTCATAGGTCACTGGGCCACACCTTCTCCAAACCATTTGTTTACTTAAACCGGTTATCATGACCATTACTTGAAGGTCGGATGAAGCCTAATATTTGAAGTAAAGAGTGATCTATTTTGGGATATGATTAGATTCAATATTTACGTGACCGACTGTGAGTCATATTGAGTTGTCTCGACATAAGGTTTGTAACATGGTTTTGGCATCTCCAATTTATTATATATTGGTGTAGTGAGCGCATGCTTGCGCGCTAAGCATCTCGGTGCCGCCGTCTGTAGTTTCTTCAGTTGCTTTTGATGAATCGTTGGTGACCAACTCGAGAAGCGTTGACCGCGTTCCGCATCCTCCTTCCCGAGGACGATAGACGCGTAGACGCGAACGTACTGGCTGCGTGTGCGCGGTTGGACGATGATGAAAACAAACGCACAAAGCACGCGCGCGTCTGGTGGAGCGCGTTCTGTATTCGTACTGTATGGTTGGTGCGCGACCGCGCGCTCGCATATGCCATACTTTCTGAAGGTCCAACAATCTTAATCATTTGTTTTATATGGCCAGCGTTTCGTAGTTCCTTTGCGTACATACATTTGATCTCTACTGTTTTATTTAGCTCCTACAAAAACCAGCCACCGTATGTATGCCTGCAAAGGCTCTAATGATCCACGTCGTTCACTGATTTCCACGTGGGGGTCAAAACACTGAAAATATTATCGAGTCTTGGAAAGGTTCCGCCAAGACTCTTCAATTCCTTGCATTGCGAAAAGATTTGCTAGATTATAGACCCCGCGCGACTGCTAGTCACCGCTTGAGGGTATGTGAGCGGTGAGACGGGGAGGGCGCCATTGACAAACTTGGCAGACTGAGTTAGCTTGACCTTTGTCTACCTCCGCCGTCTCACCACTCACACCTCAGACGCGGTGACTAGCAGTCGCGCGCGGACTACTTATAACAAGAATTCCAGTCGTCCCACTTAAATATCGCGCCTGTATTCTCCAAAGGCAGGTTGATGACTACAACCACATTACACCAGTTAGTGCTCGGCGACACGACGCCACGACCGGGGCGCCGCCGCGCCGCCACCGCAATGCCTCCGCACCGCCGCCGCTCGGACACCGCACCGTTCCGCTTGATTAATTAAAGTACTATAAAGCACGTGCACTTTTGCAGGCAGCCCGCGATCATGCGGAACGGCGCGGCGTCCAAGCACTTAGACCGCTATCCCACTGGCGTTTTACGAGTGTTGGCGCTTCTCCAACGCGCAGCGCCAACGTTGCGCAGACGCGAAGTTAACGTCGCGAGTTTCTAGTGGCAAGCGTTACATTACATCCGCTGAACGCAACGTTAACGTCGCTCACATGCACCCGTTGCCAAAAAGCGCAAGAAACTCGCGACGTTAGCGCAACTTTGGCGCTTTACCACTAGAAACTCGTGTTTAGTTTATATATTAGAAAACACAACTTATGTTTTCTTTAACAAATAATGTGTCAGTATTACATTTATTTATAGGCCGATATCTATTTACATAAATAAGAGTCAACAAATAAACCTTATTGAATTCCTGTTCAAATCTGCATCATGGTTTGTTTACAACCCGCACTTGGCTGGATTCGAGATGAGGAAATAATTCATCAACCAATCACAGCCCAGAGATTATTTGCTTGAACTAACTGCGCGAAATTATTAGCACATGTTGTGGGCAACTGGGCATCTTGTTATTATGTAAACAAGCAATCAGTAATAAAATCAGCAGGAGAACTTAACCCATTTGTTTGAATGTTCTAAATTAAGATTAGATAGGTACTAGCGCCGCCTGTCGCGCTCGCGATATCGCGCCAGTATGTACGAGCATTAATGCTTAGTACGAGTTTACTAACACTAACAGTGGATTGTTAACGAGATGATGCTATGCTACAGGAAGCTATGTTTCCGTTGCTTTTCTACATCAAATTCGCGTGATTATGTCATAACATACTCAATTAAAGTGAGTAATAATTAGGTTGTCCCTCGATCTTCATTAACGGTGTCGTATTTATAGTCTCGTTTTCATCAAAGGGCAACTTTGATCCGGCGCGCGGCGCGGCGTGTGAATGACCAGCAGGCGTAGCATGGCACTTTCTATCTCTACGAAGAATAGACAGCTTTTTCTATACAAAGTGACATTTCGTTTCTTCATTTTTGACTTCGCACCGTAGAAATCCTTCTACAATCTGTCATTTTGTCTTTCATTTCTAACGATCTTTATCTAGGTCTTTTTATATGTAGACTATTTCGGAAGAAAGTTTTCTATCCTTACTGTCAAAATCACACTGACAACCGACATTTGTCTAAGGTAGTGAAGACAAAACAAAGAATTCTGAGTCGAATTATGTAAAAGAGTGATTTTCGTAAAAAAGTGCAGTTGACTCTTTCTACTTTGCTGCCGTCGTACTGTCTACACGAAACGTCATTTTTGTCTACTCTTCCGTCGACAAAACGGTGTTCATGCTACGCCTGCTGGGGGTCAAGTCTACTAATTTACAAACCTGACAGTGGTCTCACAATGATCAGTGTTTAACAGATTTTGTATGGCATTATATCTGTCAAAAACTCATCATTGTGAGACCACTGACACGTTTGTAAATTAGTAGACTTGGCCCCCAGGCACTTCCCGTATTTATAAAGAATGTCCGCATTATAATCCCAGTCTCGAACTGTCAAAACAACCTCTAATTTATCAAAATTTTTGCAAGTTTTTGACATTGATAATCGCTGAGATGAAATTTCGCCTAGAATTGAAGGTTTTACCTTCAGATTTAAAAATTTAAGAATATTTTGCCTTCAGATTTAAAAACCTAGGTGACGCAAAAAGGAGATACAGGGTGTTAGGGTAAACACCTTTATCCTTGAAACCAGTAGTTTGATTTAATTTATAGAACGTAAAATCAAAGGAAAATTACACCTTTTTTTTAAAAGAAAATTACATTTTACTACATATCCATGAATTTACGGACGGTGTCGGATAGAAACGTTTTAAAATCTTTTAATGAAAATACTTAATGTTTTTTTTTGTGACTTGGTCATTTATTTTTATATTTAATTAAATTACCCATGGTTTGAGTGACAACGGTGTTTACCCTTACACCCTGTATAAAGTTTGTAGCGGCGGCGTGGCGGCGGCGGCGTGGCGTTATGTAGCCTATCCTCGTGGGAAAAAGGCGTTAGTTTATGTATGTATGTATATTATATTTGAAGTAACAATGATAATCGTCGGTAGGTACTGAAATCTTCTCAGATGCTGTTGAAAAGATAATTTACACAACAATCACAGGCTATTATGTTCCTCTGAATGCATTGACGTGTTTTCTTGTAGTAAGACATGACGTATTAGTTATTTAGATAAAATTACTCATAATCATAAATACTTCACCTTTAACAAGTAGCTGATGTCATAATTCCTTCTCGGATGTAATGATATCATTTTTAAATAGTTTATTGGCTGAAATTAGTGCTAGCTGCCAGATTAATGTTTATTTCGCCTCGTGTACTTTTTTGTAAACATTTTTTTCTTAAAATACTGATTATTTTATTAACCATGAATACTCTTTAAGGGTAAAAGGAACAAGGGTGTAAAGTTCTTCGACCAGACGGATGTTGTGTCCGGCGGGAAACTGCCCAACGATTGATGTCGGAATCCTGTATATATCTCCATCGCGCGGTAAACTCTAATTGCGCGATGTAGGATTTATGTGACGTCAGGGTCTTTGATTCGTAGTTTGCATGTGGCGATGTAGATGCCGCCACAACTCCCAAATCAGTATGTGAAAAAAAAATATCATGAAAATTCAGAATGGGATTAACATTTTTCACTCGATCCATGCCACGCTATGAATACGGCCCCAGTGGCGCCAACCCCTGTGAATCATCGCGAATGCAGTGTCCGTTCTTAATTCAAAAATATCGGTCGCGAACGATCCCGAGTCATAACGTTTGGGATTCGGGAATTAACGGTTATTGGTGACGTCAGAAACGGCTAGTGATGTTTTTTTTAGGTTAGGTTCAGTGTGTTGTTGATATTTGAATTTATTTGAAGCGTGTGTATAATTAATTTCTGAATTAGGATTGGAAATAGCACGGCTACACATCAAGCTATCAGCTATACATTTCCCGTATAAGCTGACCTCGCATTGTACGGAAATCCTATACAATGGGCGATCAGCATAAACTGGAAATGTATAGCTTGATGTGTAGCCGTGTGTACACTCAAGCCTACACAAGGGCAAGGTCACCCGCAGTAGCGATTTTTACCTGCAAGCTATAAGGGGGTGTTATTAATAGTCTTATACTTAACAACTTTCCCGATGAAAGCCATAGCTGATTCGTAGAAAAAAAAACTGTACTGGGTACTTAGACAAAAAAATGTCGAAAAAAGGCAGTCAACGAGTCGGTTTATTCTGGATTTTCAATCAATCAACTCAGCCTATCACAGTCCACTGCTGGACATAGGCCTCCCCAAGACTGCGTCACAACACCCTGTCCTCCGCTTTGCGCATCCAGCTTTTCCCAGCCACTTCTTAAGGTTGTCGGTCCATCTAGCTCGGAGGCGTCCCACACTACGCTTGCCGATACGTGGTCTCTACTCCAGAGGGCCTAGACAAGTGACAATCGCTTCGTAAGCGTTTCGTATTTCCACGACTTTCAACAGGATTGACATAAGCTTTTCGATAGCTTATGTCAATCCTATACATTTTTGCCTTTTCCATCATCGTTATCGCTGATAAAATGTCACTTTGTCTAGGGCCTCAGGACTCGTCTGACCTTGACATTTTTACCTTTTCTTGCTATACTTAGATAGATTATTGAAAATGCCCCCTCTATCATCCCCCATACTCCTCTGAGTCATAAAATTCTAACGTCACAATGACATCTCCTCTCTAAACGGTGAAAGCATAAATAGTGAGGAAACCGACATGTCCGAGAATTAAGAATTCAAAGACATGTGACATCTGTCAACCCGCACTGGGCTCGCGTTCTAAACTTCGGCCCAGTTTAGTCCCTCTCAAAGAGAGAAGGCCATTTTTTGTTTTTCCCCTTTGGCTTCTCCCGCTCTGGGCGGACCAGGAGAAGTCAGACTTTTACTGACTAAAACCCACCCGTGTTCCTTCAGTTGCCTGTTGCCAAGGGTCTGGGTATCCCTTTCGGAGTTTCCCGCAACCCTGGCAGACAGAGAGGACGCCCGAGTCCCAGCAGTGGAACATTATTGTCCGAAGATATGTGTTCATTGAAAATGACCGCTAGCCCTGTGATTCACATGATTCTGTCGTCACAATGACATCACACGTGGGAGTTGGCAGAACTCCAAACGAAAGAGTGTAAATCTCCAAGACTTTGAGTAAGAGGTTAATAAAATGTATGAACACGTTTATAAGCTGATTTACAAAATAAACAGTCCGTGTTTGTTATTTCTGTTCGTCTATATTGAGTTGGGATGCGTTTTCGGAGTGTATAAATCTGTTGTTGCTATTGGTTCTGAATTTTATGCAGTGATGAAACTTTTATGTTGGAGAAATGTGGCCTCTTATCAATTCGTCATAGTAGGATAGGTAGGACATAATGGCCTGCCATTATGGAGGGAGTGGGCTGTGCGCGTAATTTACGCGCACAGCCCACTCCCTCTCACATAGAGGAGTGTCCCAGCAGTGGGAACATTAACACAATGGAGTTTCTGGCCCTTCTTGTCCGCTCTTCTCCATAGGAAACGACCAATTGGAACCGTGCACCTAGCTTCTGACATTTCATAAGTACCCATGTAGGTTTATGTGAAATAAAATATTTTGATTTTGAATTATCAATTCTCGTTCCTTTACTGTATGAAAACTATGAAAACATGCCTTTGCCCTGTAGCGGGGAAGGAACAGGCTATCCGACAGACATTGTTGCCTGGTTGATCTAATTTCTAATCTAACTGTTTGTAAGTATGGATGGATGGATGGATGGATGGATGTTTGTTACTCTTTCACGTAAAAACTACTGAATGGATTTGGATGAAATTTGGCAAATAGATAGTTCATAACCTGGATTAACACTTAGGATACTTTTATCCCGATATTCCCACGGGATCGAGACTTACGCGGGTGAAACCGCGGGGCGCAGCTAGTAACAGAATAAGACCTTTCTCCACCAGACCTTTACTTATACCGATATCAGATATGTAATGTTCATTGTAATGGCTCATTTAACTCATATAGAATCCATTAGGCCCCATTAACCTTCCATTATAGCCGTGCCAATGACCTCTGTGCCGAGTATCTCCATACAAATGAAGGTGACAAAAATATCTTTGTCATTTGCATACTTTTTATTTGTTGTTATTGTCTTTAGTTGGTTAAGCATTTTTATTGCGGTTTCTTTACATTAGTACTGAAGCTTCTCTCTCGATTTATAAAAATTGTGATTGACGCAGTCATACGCTTAGAAGTCTTGATTCTTAGGCCCTTATCTGGTCCTCCTTCATCCTCACTCCACTCAGGCGCTCAGGCTTCAGTTGTTACCTAAGACTTGAAAATTGTATGGTTGAACGCAAAACTCGGGCGCTTGAGTCCATACTCAAGCGCCCGAGTTTTGCGTTTAAGTAGCTATGGAGCTAGACTATGGCAAAAAAGAACACGTGACGTTCCGGTCTTCCGAGAGTCGTATATCCGCTGCTAGCTGTTTTAGGGCCCCTGATCTCGGTTCTGATTGAAGATTCATTACAACTGCTGTCAAATCTTATATTAGTTGTTGTGATTCGCTGTCCAAAATCGCATAGACTAAACATATAAATCAGCGTCGGTCTGGGACCCAAAAAACTACTGGGATTTTTTGAGGTTCGAAAAAAAAAAAAGTTATCTCACTAATCACGGTTTTGCTCTAAATAAAATGAAGGGACAATGGACCAGACCGGCCCACGGAGGGACCGGCCCACCGGGAAAAGTCCCGGTATGCCCTGGGGCCAGACCGACCCTGATATAAATTGACAGCAGAGGACTATGTAAGTATCGGTGGCGACCCGTGAAGGTGGCGTTCTGTCGTTCTGACTACCCCCTTCGGAAAAAGATGCGAGGTTATGTATGTATTACCCTTGATATTGAAACAAGAAATGTCAAGGGTAAGGGAGGAGCTCGTGGCTACGTAATAACAGTCGCACGGGTTGATCCATCAGGTTAAGCTACGCTTGCCGGGGTTGGTCCGTGGATGGGTGACCATCTTTACATACCGAGACTCCTCCGTGCCTCGGAAAGCACGTTAAGCCATTGTTCCCGGCTGTCATTTGTGGATCTTTGACAGTCGTCAGAAGCCCGAAAGTCTGACAACCAGTCTTACCATGAGGTATCGTATTACCCAGTTACTGGGTTGTGGAGGTCAGATAGGCAGTCGCTCCATGTAAAATACTGGTATTATAAAATACTGGTAAATAAAATGTGTATGTTCCGTGTGCACCATGTAAAATACTGGTATTCAGCTGCATTCGGTTAGACTGGAAGCCGACCCCAACATAGTTGGGGAAAGGCGAGGCAGATGATGATGAAAGGTCAAGGGTGAGAGAGAAGAATCCGAGCTGACCTTATGGAATCAACAAAAATAGACGCTTACCTCTATACTTTGTCAACAACAAAAATAAAGCCGATGTTGGAAAGGTGACAAGTGTCCAAGTAGTTTAAATTATTTTATGGCAATGACCACATTGTCTTAAGTACCGAGTAATATGGCATCATCAGTGTTTATAACTTCACTAGCTGAGCCCTGCGGTTTCAGCCGCGTAAGTCTCGATCCCGGGATAAAAGTATCCTATGTCCTTTTCCAGGCCATGTGCCAAATTTCATCCAAATCCGTTCAGCCGTTTTAACGCCAAAACGTAACAAACAAAGTCACTTTCGCATTTATAATATTACTAGCTTCAAGCCGCGGTTGCCCCGGGATGCCATCTAGCCTGCCCCGGGATGCCATCTATCTCCTTGCTAAATTTTGTCGAAATCCGTTCTGTGGTTTAGGGGTGAAAAGGTAACATACAGACAGACAGACAGACAGACAGACCGACAGACAGACAGAGTTACTTTCGAATTTATAATATTAGTAAGTAAGTATGGGCTAGCTTCCAGCAGCTGCTCCGCCCAAGTGGTATGTCGATAAAAAGTAGCCTATGTCCTTCCCCGGGATGCCATCTATCTCCTTGCTAAATTTTATCGAAATCCATTCAGTGGTTTAGGGGTGAAAAGGTAACATACAGACAGACAGACAGAGTTACTTTTGAATTTATAATATTAGTATGGATTAGTATATTAGTATTAGTATGGATGCAATGCCAACGATAAATCTGCCCACTTATGGGAGGTAATACATATAGAAAACACAGTATTGAAACCCGTACAAAAGGCTTTGTTTAATCTGCACTTAATTTATATAAATTTCTAATGTATTATGTGTAATCCTACCAGCTGATTGCACAATGACGCCATTCATTTAAGTTAGTTATACATACTCCATCATTTTCTCGTCGCCAATTATTTACAGTAAAATACTTTCAGTATGCGTTCAGACTCTGCGTTGATCGGAAGCGTCTATAATACTGTCTCAGATCTACTTTGGGATTTCAAATTGTATTTCTGTGAAAATAAGGTGCAGTTTTCAGTGCAGTGTTTTGGATTGTTTTATTTTTTTTCTTCTGGGAGTTTGAGAAAATTGGCTGTAGATTTTTTTTGGGAGTTGAAAGAAAATTGTGGAAGGTTGTTGTGCGCGATTTTAGGTCTTGTTTGTTTTGAAATAAGATTCGATTTTCAGTGTAGTGTTGTTCAAGTTCAAAGGTTGATAAAGTTCAGCTGATCCCCTGCAAGTTGTTACTCATCGTTTGTTTATTTATATGATGCACTGATAAGACCATATCTCTGTCTAACATCCGCATCCGGATAGGAAATGATTATGAATGACATAACTTCTGTCTTTTGAAGATAAGAAACCTGAGGGCCTAGACAAAGTGCCATTCTATCAGCGATAACGATGATGGAAAAGGCAAAAATGTATAAGACTGACATAAGCTATTGAAAAGCTTATGTCAATCCTGTTGAAAATCGTTGTAGAAATATGAAACGCTTTGGAAGCGATTGTCACTTGTCTAGGCACTCTGTGTGTCTTAAATAAATCCCTGGTATACTTATCTTAATCGAAAAAGTTATAGCAGTCGTTACTACTCTGAAGAATTAAAATTTCTGTAAAATATGTAAAAATGCATCCATAGAGTCTGACCAACGAAAGCTGTCCAAGAAAAAGGCGGCTATTTTAAAAATCAAGAGCTTGCTAAACACTGCATAAACGCAGTCGATACTATTTATTATTCAAGACATATTATGCGATTACATCAGTATTTCATTATTTATAATATAATAATTAGACATGTAATAATGTTACATAGAAGTGAAGTAAAATATTCATCAGATAATAATTCGTGGACACAGCTTTCGTTGGTCAGACTCTAGTGGTGTTTTTAAAACTATTGGAAAGCATTACAGTCTGGCCGTACCTGTTCCTGACACCTGTCAGTTGGAAAATGTCTAGTAGTAATAAGGATTAAATTCGCAAAACACATTCGTTAGTATGAAACTGACAGCTGTCAAGAACGCATTCTCTCGTTAGTAGGACTGTAGTAGACCTATGTTAATCGTAATAGAATGACCCCATCTAGCAATTTAAATTTATATCTAGCTACCGTAAAACTTAAAAGGTAAACTGTTAAGGAAAACCTGTTTAATTATTGATAATGTATTCAGCACAAATGTACCTTGAAAACGTTGATACTAAGTTATTGTTTCGCTGGCTTACAATTTATGACATTTGATTTTTAACCAACTTCAAAAACGGAGGTAGTTATGTACTTTTTTTGTTGTATGTACGTTTTTTGATATTTGTATTCCCAAATAAAGAGTAAAGACTGATTAAGATGACAATGTGTCCAAGAAAAATATACAGGGATATTGGCATAACAAAATAAAAAAATAAAAAACAATTAGGCACATAAAAGGCACTTTAAAATGTCAAAATTGACAAAAAAATAGAATTGATTCTAGACGCCCCTTCCAAAAGGTAGTTTTCGTATGGACATGAATTGGCAAGAAACTCCACCGTTACTGTTTTAAAAATGTTTTACATTATTTTTCATATATAATGAAGACGATGCACCTAGAAATAGATTACTATAACACAATAGGTAAAAAGAATTAAAAATTAAGCAATGACAAATAAATTAATTAATTATGTGATAGATAGATACATGGTGCTCATATATTTACAAACATTATAAAAGGATAGGTACGATATTCCTAATTTTTTTTACAATATAAGTAAGTACTAATAAGTCAGTGCGTATAACTGAGAATAGATTGTCGTCTTGCCAACTATAATTTTTTTCAAAACCTATGAATTTGCAGATTTACAAAATCTTTTATAAGAACATACATTTCCTATGACTGTTCCGGTAGCTATTCCCCATGACAAACAACCGACCTTTACCATAATTAAGGCACATACAACGATTTACAGGATTTTTTAAATGATTGATTCATTTTCTTTGACTCCTAGATCTTTAAAACAATAAATAGTTCACTAGTGCTTGTAAATAATATCCAAAGTGACTATGAGACAGTGAAATGTCTTAAAAACTGAGTGAAGAAAATGTACACAATCAAAAGTATGGGTGAATATGTTTTGTCACCGTTTTCGGTAAGTTTATAATGAAACAACTATTTTATTTATTTATTTCTTTATCTATTGTTTGATTGTGTGTGAAAAGTTGAACTAATTGTATGTACTATACACAAATATTATATGTAACTGAGAACTTTCTCAAGTTCATATAATTCTATTGAATGACTATTTCATGAAATCATGACTTTTGAGTATTATTCTTATTTATGGAGTTGTATTGCTGATCCTAATGATTTTAATTCTGTAAAGCCATAGTTGTATTGTTCTATAATTGTTACTGTCGCGAATCATATTTTAATCAACATATAACCAGAAGGCCATTCAAGTCGGTAATCTGTCAAAAATGTCAAAATTTTTGGTATTATTTTATTTTTGACAGGTTGTGAATGAGATCCGAATGCGAATGTTCTTATGATTGGAATTGCCCCTCTGATACTTTCTACAAATTACAAAAAAACGTAAGAATATTTGAATTTCGCGGGCTACCTTAGTGCATCCCCCTTAACGCAACCTCTCATTAATGAATAGCAGAGAAACTCATACTTAAATAATAGCCGGAAAACATCTTGAAAAATCATGGCACTGACCATAGTCAACCAGAACATATCCTGGGATTCTGACTTGTATGAAAAAGGCGCCGCCCCGACATGTCTCTAATGACACTGTATGTTGTCTTTCGCACATTTTCAGTTGAGGATTGATGCTAGGTCCTATATTTGACGAAAACACTATTACATAAAATTTTCTCTATAGAAAAACAATCCAAAGTTAGACCTCTAAACCGAACTATAAACCGCTGGTATTAAAAAAATACTTCAAACTAGATCATGAAACTTTTCATAATAGCTGAACTAACTATAAAGCAGGTCTTGTTTTTTTTTTTTTTTAATTACCAATTAAGTACCTAAACTATTCGAGCCTTGGAGCCGCCAGCACCCTACTCCGTTCGTTCTCACTCAGGTAGTATAAGGCCCTTAAATATAAGTATGCAATCTACTTAACATTCAGATCAATGCGATCTGCGATGACACAACAATGACATCACACTTGCAAGCAATATGTTATATACTGACCTTGAACAACGACCAACACATAAATATAAATACTTTATTTATTTATAAACTGATATTGCTGATTCACTCTTAAAATAAGAGAAGGATATAAGTATTTCGTTTTAATTCAGTACGGAAAACCGCACACGGGCAGTAATAATTTGAACCTTACTGCTACGAAATAGAGGCGCTGCCTGTCAAAGTCAATAATATATGTTAACATGGACGATATCGTGCAGCTTTGTTTGTGCAGAATAAACAATTTTTTAACCGACTTCTTCAAAAAGGAGGAGGTTCTCAATTCGTCTGTATGTTTTTTTTTTGTGTGTTTGTTACGTGATTACTCCGCCAAATTATGAATCGATTTTGATTATTCTTTTTTGTTGGATAAGTCTGTCTTGTTCAGAGGTGGTCTCTTATAAGTTTTATGAACTTTGCTTACGTAGTTTTTGAGATAGCTTCAATATTACGTGTTTTTCTCACTTAGTATAATTATGTGGACGATGTTTTCAGTTACTCCGTCACTGTTATTTACATAGCAGGTAGTGGTATTCGAATTTGTGTGGGGTAGGTGCCACAACTAAAAAGTGAAAAATAAAATGTTTTTTTGGGGTCTGTCGGAGTTTTAACTGTCTTAAACCACACGGTGTTTTTCAACTACGTTTGGCATTGGAGAACTTGCGCAGTTCACCATGCTGCCCCGGGCAGATATTGCCCCGCATGAGTTGTGGCCGCAAACGGTGACGGTCCGAGTTCTTCTTGCAATAGGTTTCTTACCTGACGTATCGTTCCTATGACACAATTATGACATCAGCATTGCATGCACTGAATCAACCTTGTGCGGAAAGAATATCATTGAAAAACTTGAACTTATCTTAGAGAGTAGTGGTGGCCCAGTCAGTGGTAACGGCCGCGACTGACGAGTTGTAGGTCGTAGGTTTGAATCCAATCCATTTCATCACCACCGCTCTCAAAACGGTGAAGGAAAACATCGTGATGAATTCGGCATGTCCTCCAAAAATTCGAAGATATTCATGACATCTACCAACCCTTACTGGTCCTGCGTAGTAGATTCTAGCTCACTCCCGCTCGGAGAGAGGAGACCTGTGACCCAGCAGTGGGAACATTATAGGCTGATTTTTCTATGTTATGCTATAGGAATTTGGGTTTGTTTGAAAAAGTTCAGCTTTGTAGACCCTTTCACTCAATATACATGGGACAGTCTCTTTTTAAAGCTTCACGTATTTGTTCATTAGTAGGCAGGCTGGCCCCTCCCAAGCGGGTGGAGTGAATACCTGGTGAAGATAGCGGGAATCCGTTCGGGTAACCACGATGCGGGCAGATGCGATCTTTACAAGTCCGGGCAACATAGGGTTGGTCGTTATGGCAATGCTTGAAATAGGCTTGTGTCCAGCGCTAATGATATTGACCATGACTGGCAAAAATTAAACGTTAGTCGGCTGGAGTGGCAGCGTTAAAAGTGAATATGTGATATATAAACAATGGACATGATTCGCTATGACACTGATGACACTTGGCAAAGACCACTACCGCGTTACTAATATATCTTGGCGTTTCAAGGTGATTCTTTCAAAGAAATTTTCTTACAATTCAGTTGCATTCAAAACACAAATTAACCGAATTAATCTTTCGATGGTAACTGTAGTAATTGCTTTAGCATATTCAGTCTATAATGTTCACACTGCTCGAACTCAGGCCTCCTCTCTGCCAGAGGCAGTGGGCCGTCATCCACCACGCGGACCCAGCGCTTGTCTATTGTAAAGCATTCTGTTGATACTCAGGTCTTCTCTCAGTGAAGGCAGTGGGCCGTAATCCACCACGCGGTCCGGCGTCAAACATTTTTACAAGCTTTATATTTAGCTTGCTCTGTTCGTATGTGTTTCCGGGTAGGTACTCCAATTTTCATCCATTTTTCAAGCACTTTCTGGCATCCGATTGAGCTGAAACTTGGCATACTTATATAATAACCGAGACATTTTGAAAAAAATATACCATGGAACTGGTCTGATGATGGAGCCGGAAGTTGGCCATAGGAACTCAATCAAACAAGATAGCACCATCGTGTCATTGGCTAGGTATGTATTAAAAAGTGCTTTGACACTAGGTGGTGTTCAGGGTCTGATGATGGAGCAGGACGGTGGCCACAAAGATTTTTACTTATATTTTATTATTCAACATTCCGTATACCATAAAAAGAAACACAAACTAATACGAGTTCTACTTTTAAATGAAGTAATAGACCATAATACAACCACATTTAGGACACAGCCATTGCGCATTGTGCCATTGTATTACTTTTAGGGACGTCATTCGATTCAGTATTGTATACAAACTGAATCGTGTCTGTTGTCATCGATTATTATCGATTATATTATATTAGTAATCGATTTGGTGTCGGTGCGCCCGTTTGTCGACATGCGGATTGTGTTGCGAAATTTTTTTCCGAAGGTTCTTTTTTTTAATTTTCTTTTGTTTTTTTTGGCGATGGGATGTGGTTTATTGAAATGTTTGGCTGTGTGCGTTTTTTGTGTTCGTGTGTGCGTTTGTTTATTTATGTGATTTCTGCATGCCTGTTGTTTCATTGTTTTCAAAATGGTTTTTGATGTTAGTGATACGGCAGGATTTAGGAGACGCTTATGTCCCCGCTTATGAGCAGGGGATGATGGTAGCCAACGCTATCATTGATTTGAAAAGATAAGTCCTGTAGTTTGTTGTGATCATTAGCGCAGCTATTCTTTCAAACCACTAAAGGGGTTTATTTATAAAGGGGTTACGCTAAGGTAGCCCGTGAAATTCAAGTTTTCTTACGTTTTATTGTTATTTGCAGGTCAGTGTCAGGTTGGATGCTGATTAAAATATGATTCGCGACCATAAAAAATATGGCTTTGCAGAATTATAATCAATAAAATCAGCAATACAACTCCTTAAAGGGGATGCGCTAGGGTGACCCGCGAAATTCAAATTTTCTTAGGTTTTTTGCAATTTGCAGGTCAGTATCAGGTTGTATGTTGATCTAAATATTATTAGCGCTCGTAAAAAATATGGATTTACTAAATTATACACATTAAAATCAGCAATATAACTCTCTAAGCTCATGAAAGTGTATTGAATGACTATTTCATGAAATCAAGACATTTGGCACTTTCATGAACTTGGAGAGTTGTATTGCTGATTTTAATGTTTATAATTCAGTAAATCCATATTTGTTACGAGCGCTAATAATATTTAGATCAACATACAACCTGATACTGACCTGCAAATTGCAAAAAACCTAAGAAAATTTGAATTTCGCGGGCTACCCTAGCGCATCAACCTTAAGTTCATAAAAGTGTATTGAATGGCTATTTCATGAAATCATGACATGTGAGTATCTTATGTCTATTTAGCGCATTCCCCTTAAAGTTAAATGACGTTCAAACGTCTAAATACTGTTAAAAGAGTCGCTAATAATTACTTAACTTTAGCAACGTTTATAAATAAACCCTTACGTTCATCAAATATGACGTAATCGGAAAGTAATACATGAAAGAAAGAAACAAAGAATAACGTTTATTACATGACGAGGTTTGACATAAACGGTTGTTTTAAATCCATCAAATACTAATGCAAATGGACTCGAGGAGGAGCTCGTGGCTAAGTAATGACAGCCGCACGGGTCGATCCATCAGGTAAGCTACGCTTGCCGGGGTTGGTCCGTGGATGGGTGACCATCTTTACATACCGAGACTCCTCCGTGCCTCGGAAAGCACGTTAAGCCGTTGATCCCGGCTGTCATTTGTGGATCTTTGACAGTCGTTACGGGTCGTCAGAAGCTCGAAAGTCTGACAACCAGTCTTACCAAGAGGTATCGTACTAACCAGTTACTGGGTTGTGGAGGTCAGATAGACAGTCGCTCCATGTAAAATACTGGTATTCAGCTGCATCCGGGTAGACTGGAAGCCGACCCCAACATAGTTGGGAAAAGGCTAGGCAGATGATGATGACTAATGCAAATGGACTACCGCATAGTAAATATTTTCCTTTACTTTTTCCTTTACAGTCCGTATTACACATTCATGAAATAGTAAACCTATAGTTACCTGTGGGCCTAAAACGGCCACATTAGCAATGCCTCTAAAAGCATTTCATTTCCTGAATTTCCAGCTGTCATTAGCAACTCCTCTAATTTGACACAAGAGCAATTCATAATAATGTGGACCATTTTACGAATCTCCATAGAAAACTGTCAAACAGATGAATTATTTCGTAATATGAATCGCACGCAGATTATATTATGAATTGTCAGTTTGTGACATTTTACGATGATTTATAATATTTACTTATTATGATTCTGCCAAAGTGACTGTTTTAAGCCCCCTGAAAGGTATACGCGCAAAACTTTATGAGCTCTCGGAAGTTGCACGCAAATGGCTGCGCAGCAAGTACAATATATTTCACATCTAAAGGTGTGTCCAAACATTAAGTGGCAATCGTGCGCGGCCTGCTAGGCTGTGATGGGACGACTGCCGCGCGCGAACGCTTCAGTCTACCTGCCACGCCACGCACAAACATTTTTACCTAAGGCTGTACCCTACCTCAGATCTTATCTCGCTCGCACCATTCCGTTCAGTTATTTTGCAAAGTTTCATGATCTAATTTGAAGTATTTTTTAATACCAGCGGTTTATAGTTCTGTTTAGAGGTAACTTTGTATTTTTTTTCTATCGAGAAAACTTTATGTAATCGTGTTTTCGCCAAACATCAATCCTCAACTTTAACATATATTATTTTTCAAAATTAATGCTGCAGTATTTTCGGCATAACGGAGGATCATGCTAAGCTATTTGAGGTAGGGTGCGCCCCTAAAGGTTTATGTATGTCCCTAAGGGCCCGTTGTTTCAAACGGTTGGTTAACGTAACATATGTACGTCAAATTTAACATTCGGTGTGTCAAAGTTATTCCATTAATCATGAAACAACGCTTGTTTTTGATTTGACGATAGCTAGCGCCATTTTTGACGTTTACCCGTGCGTAAAGTGAACGTGAAACAAACCGCCCTAAGTAGAGATGGGTAGCTCACCTTTTTAAAATGAGGATCGTGCAAGGCACTCTTTTTACAAAGTGTGGTAGCACACTGTGCTACCACGATTGAGGCGAGGCTGCGGTGGCTTGTGAGCACGAACGTGCTGTGAGTGAGTCAGTGAGTCGCGTGACTCGCCGACTCACCGAGTCGCCACGCGAGTCGCGTGCGAGGTGTGTATAGTGAGTAGTGACCACTAGTGACGACAACGCCACACGGCACACATACGTAGTAGAGTAGGCACACGCGTGGTGAGTTCTGTGGTGTATGTTTGTGCTAGCAACCGTGAACGAAGATATCAATGATCAAAATACAAAAAAAAGAGTGAGTGACTGGATCGACTGACTCATTTCGTTCAAAACAGTACAAATGTTCTGTGTGTAGCTAATCTGTGCCAGAGTGGTGTGTGCTAGCACATCGAAACAAAATGAGTGAGTGACTCTTTTCAACCAAGTGAGTAGCTACAACTGTGCTAGCACGTGTGCCGAGTCACCCAACACTAGCCCTAAGGCTAGCCTACTCAACACTATGCACTACATTAATTAGAAGTACAATCCGGCCGTCGAGAGAGTGCCTTCCCGACAGCTGTCAGTTAGATAATTTCTAGTAGTAATAAGGATCAAAATCGCAAAACGTAAATTCGTTATTATGAAACTGCCACCATTGCCACCATTTGCCTATTTCTATTATGTACTAACCGAATTATTTCTTTGTCAACAGCTGGACACATGGTTCGGGAGGCCGAAGAAGGGTGGGGGGCAGATCGAGCGCGGTTACGACACTGTACCGCGAGGGGCGGAGCCCCGGGCTGAGGATGAAGAGCCCTCGGCCACCGCGGAGTATACCAGCAGGATAGATGCGTTAGATGATACTCAGCTGCAACGGCGATTTGAGGAGATGCTGGTAAGTTAAAACTAGGCCCTACTACAGTGGTTTTAAACAGTAACATCGGGGATCAAAAGCCCACGTCTAAGATTGGAGTCTATACCCGGCGGTTTACGAACTCCTCCGTGGACACGGAACTCTGTGGCAGGCTGTGACAGACGTCAGTGAGACGGGGGGCTTGCCAAGAGGCCTGGCCGGCGCGTGCTAAGTAGAAAAACGAGAAAAATATAAAATTTTGCTCTCAACGGAAGCTCTTTTCCTTTTATCCGACCCACCCCGACCACAAGTCCCTTATTAAGAAATGCTATCGGTGACGTCAGCATCTTTTAAACGTCACAGCATTTTTTAACCACATCAGTATGTTCCTATAAGGCTTGACAACTTGATAACAAGAGGGGCTTGTGGCTAAGTAGGTAATAACAGCCGCATGGACTGATCGATCAGGCTTGCCGCGGTTAAATGGACCAACTGGATGGATGACCTTCTTTAAATACCCTTCAGTGCCTCCGAAAGCACATTAAGCCGTTGTTCCCGGCTGTTATTCGTAGATCTTTGACAGTTGTTACGGGGGTCGTCAGAAGCCCGAAAGTCTGAAAACCAATCTCACCAAGGGGTATCGTGTTACATACTAACAGAGCTCGTGACTCAGTAATAACAGCCGCGCGGGTCGATCCAACAGTTTAAGCTACACTTGCCAGGGTTGGTCCGTGGATGGTTGACCATCTTTACATTCCGAGACTCCTCCGTGCCTCGGAAAGCACGTTAAGCCGTTGGTCCCGGCTGTCATTTGTGGACCTTTGACAGTCGTTACAAGTCGTCAGAAGCCCGAAAGTCTGACAACCAGTCTTGCCAAGGGGTATCGTTTTACCTTGTTACTGGGTTGTGGAGGTCATATAGACAGTCGCTCCATGTAAATTACTGGTATTCACTATTCAGCTGCATCCAGTTAGACTGGAAGCCGACCCCAACATGTTGGGAAAAGGCTAGGCAGATTGATGCCTTTACTAACGTTTATTTTTCTGCACATTACAGGCGGACATGAATCTCAATGAAGAAAAGAAGGAGCCCCTTAGAAAGTACCCTCGCGACCAGAAGAAGAAGATGCTGGTCGCGTATAAGTTTGTCAATACACAGGTTAGTACCGTTAGAGGGCAATTTTCGACGACAGATATGAGTTTTCATAGTAATTTATTTGGCCGCTAAACACGCCCTTTATGGATTTTCATGACCAGTACAGAAATTTCGATTTATCTCGAAGAAGGTTGTCAAAATAATGCTCGAATATCCAAGCATGTTTGTGGCATAGTACATTACTGTCGCGGCCTGCAACTGGACTATTGATGGACGATCGTGAAATTGTGGGCCGAGGCGAAGCTGAGGCATATGATGCGCTGAAGTAAAAAGTTTGTTCCATTTTTAAATAACACAACAGATATGAGTTTTCATAGTAATTTATTTGGCCGCTAAACACGACAGATATGGATTTTCATACTTACTTTGCCGGCCGCATCGTCACTTGTTTTTGACCAGTACAGCCACCAGATAATTTATCAACTAACTGAATTATTGCAGTCAGCTCTAAACATCTACTCTGTTAAGACAAGATCGCCGTGAAGTAAGATTGGGAATCAAACGAGCTTACAGGCCTGGCCCGAGCGTTTCGAACGTTTGGGATCGAAACACTTGATAGTATATTTTGTAAACGTGTGACTCCGGATTTTGAATTTGTCTGTCTTGTTTATACCTTTTTAGTTGACTTTTTTGTCGTAGTTGGGTTTTAGTTTTTTAACTTTATTTTTTTGGGGTTATAATATATAATACTCATTCTTGCATTTTTCAAATGTGGGATTCATCGGAAATACATAAAATGTTTTGTGGGATCCAACGCCAAAAATATTAAACTGGGATTCAAAAGTAGGCTCCAACGAAAATAAATCGCATTTCCAATTTATCTCGAAGAAGGTTGTCAAAATAATGCTCGAATATCCAAGCATGTTTGAGCCAAGTTATTTTCTTGAACATTTAAGGAGTATTATTCATTGACAAAACAAAACCATTTTCATTTCAAAATATCGAAAACGTCTTAGGGCTCGTACAGACTGGCGCGATGTCGCGGGCGCGGCAGGCAGCGCGACCCTTGTCGCGCCCGCGATATCGTACGAGTTTGCTTTTACCATGTCTGATACTGAGCAGCATTGTTGATGAGTTGACTGACACAACTTTTTCTATTGTTATGTCTCAATCCTAGATACCTATTTAGAAAGGTAAACAAATTAATTTTGTTAAAATTCACAAACACAATAATTGTAATAACTACATTCAACTATATTTCGGTGGTTTCAAACTGGATATTTAAAATAGCATTATTTTATTACATAATTTTATTGGATAAAGGCTGCCGCAGACGGGCGCGACGCGACACCGGTAGAATATTAAGTTTTCTTAGAAATTATTCCACCAGTCGCGTCGCGCATGTCTGTGGGAGCCTTAAATCGGCGATGAAAATTTAGGTTATACCTAAAAAGGTGTAATTGAAATAACTGAATAAAGGGATCAATATTATAATATTCACTTTAAAAAAATCAGCTATTCCTTTCATTTTGTCGAGTTATGTGAACATAAATCTGAGTGACTCAGGCTGAATCTCTCTGGCTGATTTTTTTTCGAGATGTTAGGTTCTTTCTTACGGTGACATACATATACAACATGAATAGCATGAAACAAGATCATGTTCCTCTTATTTGCCCTCCAAATAACATTTAAAAAACTTACTATTAACTCCCAAATCTTTCAGGAAGGCCGCTCAAAATTCGAGAAACCCGCAGACTACGTCACTTATCTGAACCAACCGGAACTCTCAGTGGGCAAGCTACACGGCTGTCTGGAGAACCTGAGGATATCGCTCACCAATAACCCGCTGTCCTGGATCGAGGAGTTCGGAACTAAGGGCATCGAGAGCCTGCTCACCACGCTCAACCAGTGCTATACAAAGTGAGTTGACTATTACCACAGGTTGCTCATTTTCCTGTCCCTGGAACATCATCAAATTTTCCCAGTTATTGCTCCAGCACGCGTAGCATGACCAGCATAGAAACGGGTTTTGTCGACGGAAGAATATACAAAGTGACAGATAAACAATCGCAATCTGTCATTTTTTCTATTCTCCCGTCGACAAAACCCGTTTCTATTGACTATTTCCTAATTAAAAAAAAAAAGTTACTCGGTTTCTTTTTTTTTTCATGCTGCTAGTGGGAGTGGATTTTATCGGTAAGTTGGATGTGTTCATCCAATAGTAGTGTAGTGAAAAAAAAAAATTGAAAAGACGAAAACAAAAAAAGTTAGCATTTTTTCATAATTCTGTGCTTTCTTGCTCTTCAGTGATTTATTAATATTTTGTTATATTAATTACCAGAAGAGAGAGTTTCACGAAAACCAGCCTAAAGCAAAAAGTTTAGCGCAGGGGGCCTACCAGCACCGCTTACAGCAGTATTATTTTAATCTTACTTCAGTGTAGGAAAGAGATGAAGCTCTATAAGACGTATAGGTCCATCTCTGTCCCCCACGAAGTAAAATTACAATAATACTGCTGTATGCGCTGGTGGTCATCAGACAGTTCTGAATAAGTCGCTTATTTGCCTTCAATGGAAGCTCAATTATTTTTCTGTATACTGAATTTACTGCCACAAAATCTTATTCACCTTTAATCGAAACTGGAATTTATAAACTGGTTTGTAAGACTGAAATTAAATTAACAAAAATCCCCATAGCTGAAAAGCAATATATTTGACTTCAATCAAAATTCAACTTCGCTTTCATATCACTGAAATTAATAATCTCCCAATAAAACAGTTTTTAACTCCCCCTTTTTCCTTCATTCCAGCGACTCGCGATACGACAGAGTCCAATACGAATGCATAAGATGTCTATCAGCGATCCTGAACAACACAGTGGGCATTCGCACCATGTTCGAGTGCAGAGAAGCGTTGCCGGTGTTAGCGCGGAGTCTGGATGCCAGGAAACCGCACTGCGCTTTGGAAGCAGCCAAGGTTAGTACATAACATCATGCTATACTCTAACAAGGGATAAGAAGAGGACTATAGTGTCTGTGTCACTTACATGTGTCACTTTTTTATCTGTGTCACTTCCCGGCGTCACTTCCATAAGTCACCTCCCGAAGTCACGTCTTTGTCAGTTTACGACGAAACCTCTGTGTCACTCTGTGACGCCTTCCGGCGTCACCTACCGGTATCACTTCCCTGTCTCACCTCCTGAGGGCACTTCCCTGCGTCACCTCCCGAGGTCACCTCTATGTCACCTTACGACGTCAGCTCTATGTCACCTTACGACGAAACCTCTGTGTCAATGTACGACGTCACCTCTATGCCACCTTACGAAGTCACCTCTGTGACCCTTCCAGCGTCATCTACCGGCTTCACTTCCCTCATCACCTCCTGAGGTCACCTCCCGGCGTCACCTCACAGGGTCACGTAGGTTTAGAAGCAGCCAAGGTTAGTCTAAAACATCACGCTATATTTATAGCATCATCTTCTGCCTAGCCTTTTTACCAACTGTTGGGGTCGGCTTCCAGTCTAACCGGGTGTAGCTGAATCCTAGGATTTGACATGGAGCGCCTGCCTGTCTGACCTCCGCAACCCAGTTACAGGGTAACACGATTCCCCTTGGTAAGACTGGTTGTCAGACTTTCGGGCTTCTGACTACCCGTAACGACTGTCAAAGATCTACAAATGACAGCAGAAGCACGGAGGAGTCTCAGCATGTAAAGATGGTCACCCGTCCACGGACCTAACTCGGCAAGCGTTGCTTAACCTTGAAGATGTATTTATTTATTTACTCTTACCATTTACATTCGTTTTTACAGGTGGGAACCCAATGCAACAATATAGTCTCAATTAGTTAATTGATTCAGGCGTGACTTTGCGAAAATCCATTATAAAATACAATAGACGAAATTCGTTGTATTCGTCTATTGTATTTTTTTTTGTAGTCTCAATTTTTACAGTCCGAGACGTCACCTAAAAACCAAAACCAATCAACCAAGATCGATCCGTCCGGCTGTTATTATTAAGCCACGAGCCACTCAGGGAGAGTGAGGAGGGGCTCGTGGCTCCTCATTTATAGATCAAACATTAACATAATACCTTCTATACATTCCAGGTGCTAGCCGCAATATGCCTGATCCCCAACGGCCACGAGAAGGTTCTGGAAGCCATCACGATGGCTGGCGAGTCCAGCAGGAAGCCACGACTACTGCCCATCATTGAGGGGCTGGAGACCAAGACCCCTGAGAGTTTGAAGGTAACATAAACTCAAACTGAAAGCATTTATTTCAATTAAACCATTTACAGTTTTGAATCAAAATTTCATGTCAAGTAGTTGATCAGTCAGAAATAATAATATGAAGCTAGTTGCCCATTTCAAAGCGTAGTAGGTACCTATGGAAAAGAACGGGCAAGAAACTCCACGGACACTCTTAAATAAAAAAATGTTACAAAAACGTACATACAGGGTGTAAGGGACAGCCCTCCGCAAATTAACGGGGCATTCAGCTCCTTATTTTGAATCATTCCACCCGAAATTTTCTCAGAGGAAAATTTTATTTTTTTAATCTTTTTTCAGTTAGTATTCTTTTATTTCAATTTATAATTAATGAAATGAAATTAAATGAAATGAAATTGTTTATTCTGTAAATAGGATATTGGAATCACTTTTACACGTCATATTAAGAAGTTGTAAAAATAAGCTAGATGAGGTCGGCGTTTCCTATCTGACTACTCTGAGAAGAAAGGCCGAAACAAACTCAGAGGTCACCGTCTCCTTTAAAGTCCAGACATAATCTTGGTCAGGCCATATGAAGACCATGTAGATTAGTGTCTGAAATGGTCTTTTTAGGAAAGAACCACACAGATTTGAGTGGACCTGTCCAGTCAGTGCAAGCATTTGTCAGTAATAGTGGAGCTCACATTATGAAAGAAATTAATTACATTCCCTGTACTCCATTTATGTAAATAAAACAGCTAAAATCAAAAAATCTGCAATGGCTGTTAAAATACTATAGCGAAAGACGCGTGAAGCTCAGAATTTAAATTGATCGCGCCCCCCGCCACAATGAGTGTGGCTACGTGCGTTTTGCTATGATAACGATACATTGCGTGTGAGGTAATACAACAAATCAGGTTTATTGGATTCCCATAACGTTCCTGAAATAATTTCATGTACCGATCGTCTTAGTATGATATGCTGAATTCATCCCATCAGTCTGCGGAGGGCTGTCCCTTACACCCTGTATACGGCATACAAACATAATAACTATATTATCATTCAACAGACCTATTTGACTTGAAATCTTTTACTTCGTACTGTAGAACGTGAAGTTATCGCCAAGTAACGTGTCAATAGCGGTCATCACCCTTTTCCTAATATGAAATCGTAGTAATTCTAATGAAAAAATATGTATCGTTATCGCAGAGGTAGTAAACGTTGTAAGTAAATGTAGGTGGGTCAATGACCGCTATTGCCAGATTATTTGGCAACAACTATAGAATGAGACAGCATTATAGCACACTCAGTACAATAACTGTTTTAGATGACAAGGATATAAATATAGATAGTTCCTTCACCAAAAACTTCTAAAGCAAATAAATGCCATACTATTGTGCCCTCTATTTTCAACTGTTTAAGACTCACAATCCCTTACCCACCATTCCAGACAGGCTGCATGCAACTGATGAACGCTATCATCACGGAACCTGAAGAGTTGGAGTTCAGATTACATCTCCGCAGCGAGTTTATGAGAACTGGACTCTATGATTGGATTGGTAAGGTTCATTTTACTTTGTATGAATTAATTTTGTTGTACCCTGGCTGTACCCTACCTCAAATTTTATCTCGCTCGCACCATACTACTCGCGACCTGAGTGACTGCGAGACGGAGTGGCGCTCGGCTCTCAAGCCTCGAAAAGTTTTACGGTGTAATTGCTTTTTATTGTGAAATTAATGGTAATATAAAAAAAGTAAAACAACATAAGACCTGCCTTATAGTTAGTTCAGTTATTATGCAAAGTTTCATGATCTAATTTGAAGTATTTTTTTAATACCAGCAGTTTATAGTTCTGTTTAAAGGTAACTTTGGATTTTTTTGCAATCCAGAAAATTTTATGTAATCGGGCTTTCGCCAAACATAGGACCTAGCATCAATCCTCAACTTTAACATAATATATTTATTTCAAAATTAGTGCTGCAGTATTTACGGTATAACGGAGGATCATGCTAAGCAATTTGAGGTAGGGTAGGCCCTTAAGTGGTAACTTTAAATTTAATGAGATCATTATGGACCCAGTCGGGTACAGTAAAATCGATTCCCTGATTCATTCCTTAGCAGACATGCTGGTTTTAGCATCGTCAAAATAATTTGTCCAATCATCAGTTGCTTTAACTCATAGGGTTAATAATTATAGTATAGAGTGCGCGCAACAAACTATGAACAGTAGACACGGGTTTGAACAACACGACGTTCCTCACCACACTCACTCACTCGTCAGCTCGAGATTCACTCATTTGTACGTCACAGTGAAGCGGTACAAAATGTTATTTTGAGGTGTTGGGACATTCAATCATTTAGTATGTGACATTTGAAGTGCCTCTTGTATGTCCTACCCAACACTAATCTATAGTTCACTTGTCTACGATGCGCACTAAGCGATTTGTGCAATACGAGCACTCTATGTAATATTATATCTCTATGCTTTAACTGGTGTTAAACGAATATGTTTTGTTTTACAGATGAGCTCCGCGCAGGCGCGGAAGGCGCGCGTCAGATACAGATGAATGTATTTGACACACACGCAGCCGCCGATCAAGACGAGTTCCTTGCTAAGTTTGATGATGTTAGGTAAGAATTGTCGTTAGTACTATAATCATCATCAGACTAGCCTTTTCCCAACTATGTTGGGGTCGGCTTCCAGTCTAACCGGATGCAGCTGAATACCAGTATTTTATACATGGAGCGACTGCCGTTCTGACCTCCACAACCCAGTAACTGGATAATACGATACTCCTTGGTTAGACTGGATGTCAGACTTTCGTGCTTCTGACGATCCGTAACGACTGTCGAAGATCCACAAATGACAGCCGGGACCAACGGCTTAACGTGCTTTCCGAGGCACGGAGGAGTCTCGGTATGTACACCCATCCACGGACCAACCCCGGCAAGCGTAGCTTAACCTGATGGATCGACCCGTGCGGCTGTTATTACTTAGCCACGAGCAATACAGGCGTGATGTTATGTGTTAAAAATTTAATGGCTATATGGAATAAGTTTTAAGGCTCCTATTCCAATGAATTGTTGTGATTATTGATAAAATCAACTATTTCTTAACTTTTCGATGTCTTAGGTATAGTTCGATTCAAACTTAATGGCGGCTCGGAACATGAGGCGAGTCGCTGCGCAGTAACGAATTCATGCGTCAGCGGGGTGAGGGGTGCGGTACTGCGCAGCGAGTAGCTAACTTCCAAGCTGCCATTAAGTTTGAATCCAACTGTAAAGGACCTCAAAAAGCTTAACGTTGTTGTGCCTAAATCAGTCAAGTGGAAAATATTCGAGTCACCGACTTGAGTATTCGAATAGCAAAGTAAGGCGAAGCCAGACTTGCAATTCGAATATTCGAATTGCAAGTCTGGCTAAAGTACGTTCGTGATTTAGTGTCCAAACATGTAAACAACCATGTGTTTTTGGAAAAACAACTTTATTATCGACGCGTACAGTTTAGTTTCCGCTACAACTTCAAACTTAATGACTTTTCTAATGGTACGAGTCATTCTGAAATCTACTTAATTTATACTCCTATAAAGTTGATATCTGTTTAAATGGAAATAACAGCAATTGGAAAACTTTAGAACTCCATTTGTCGTACCTCTTATATTTCACTGTCGTATAACATTTTTCTAAATATTTTCAGAGTTGATTTCCACGACGTAAACGAATGCTTCGAGTTAGTCAAGAACCTTGTAATGGACACTCCGGCCGAACCGTACTTACTATCAATATTACAACATTTACTGTTCATCAGAGATGATGAGTTAATCAGGTGAGAACATAAAGCTTATACAACATTATTTTTTATTTATGCTAAACCCGAAAAGGGGTCACTGTATTTTGAATAACTGTTTCTATGGGACCAAACTAGAAATCGCGAAAAAAAAATCACCTGTTCCATACATTATGTCGATTTAAGTGAACACAAATGTAGGGAACAGCTGATCAAAATCAAAATCAAAAATCAAAAGTCATTTATTCAAACTAGGCTGAGAATCAGCACTTTTCGAACGTCAAAATTACATAAGACAGTCCCCCAAAAACGCCCACCCTTCACCACTTCCTAGTGCTTTAGCTGGGAAGAAGTGGCGCAACAAACTCCCCAGCAGCACAGCTGTTAGTTCAGTTAGAAAAAAATGATTCTATACAAAAGTTTGCAAAATCATATCCATTATTACGCAACATAAAACATAAATCTAATTAGCCATATTTCAGCTAGCACACGCCAATATACCAACCAAAAAAAAAAAAAAATCTTTTTTATGATGAGTACAATGACCCCTTTTCGGGTTTAGCATAAACAAAAAATCATGTTGTTTATAATGTAAACTAAAATAGTGACAGAAATTGTAAGTATGTATACTCCATTTGAAATAAGATTAGACGTTTAAATAAACCTTTTTTACAGTCCGTTCAACCGATTTTGACTTCTATTGCGTTGGTGGCATGACAAATGGCAGCTGCAGTACACAGTTAGTATTGTGTTATCTTTTTTGCTTTTAATGCCATCCTTATGCCTACGGTATAGAAGACAAAATCGGTTGAACGGACTGTATAAAGGTTTGTTTCAATGTCTAATCTTATTTCAAATGGAGTATAGGTTCAAGTAAGTGAGGCAAGCTTTGAATCATAAGTTAATTAATATTATAAATGTGAAAGTGAGTTTGTTTGTGACGCTTTCACGCTAAAACGGCTGAAAGGATTTAGATGAAATTTGGCACTTGGGTAGACCATGACCTGGAATAGGACATATAATACTTTTTATCCCTATATTCCTACGGGATCGAGACTTATGCTTGTGAGACCGCGGGGCGCAAACTCCACAGTCATGCTGTGTTTTGTTTGAGTTTCTTGCCGGCTCTTCTCCATAGGAAACGACTAATTTTGACGACACGGTTGGCGCAGTGGCTGAGCGATGGACTGCTGCGCAACGTGTCGCGGGTTCGATCCCCGCACGGAACAAATATTTGTATGATCTGCAAGTAGTTGTTCCGGGTCTGGGTGTTAGTGTATGTGAGTTTCTATGTTTGTAAACGCACCCACGATACAGGAAGAAATTCTTAGTGTGGGGCAACGTTTTTTCAAAAAAAAAAAAAATTGTAACCGTGCACTCTGAGCTAGCTTCTGACGTTTCATAAGTGTAGGTTTATCTACACTTATATTATAGAGAGGAAAGATTTGTATTTTTGTGTGTATGTTTGTAATGAATAAACTCAAAAACTACTGCGCCGATTTCAAAATTTCTTTCACCATTAGAAAGCTACATTCACCCTGAGTAACATAGGCTATAATTTATAAAGATTACATGCGGGCGAAGCCGCTGGCGGCAGCTAGTGTGAAATAAAATGTATGTAGGTTTATGTGAAATAAAATATTTTGATTATTTTGTTACAGGCCAGCGTATTACAAACTCGTAGAAGAATGCATAACGCAGATAGTCTTACACAAGAACGGGTATGACCCGGACTTCAGAGCGACGCAGAGGTTCAATATAGACGTGCAGCCGCTTATTGATGGACTTATAGGTATGCTGTAGTTATACTAGCATGATTACTACGCTAGCTACGAAGCTACGCGACGTTGCGCGCACTTTTGAACAATTATCGACCTTATTTTCTTCACGAAAAGGTATAATTTCAGTGCGTGTGTTGACACGTGTCCAAGTACACTGAGATGCGCGGTGCTGCGCAGCGCGTGTTATTGTGTAGTAAATAAATGGGATATTGTATCGAATCATAAAAAAGTGCGCGTCGCTTCGTGGTCTCGGTGTGAAGTGACCCTAAGCTAAAGTTTTTTGCAATTTGCAGGTTAGTTTCAGGTTGTATGTTTGTTAAAAAATGATTTGCGACTGTCACAAATATGGATTTACAGAATTATAATCATTAGAATCAGCAAGGGGCGAGTAGCGTGGGCGAGGCGACGATGCGGTGCGGGCGTTGCGCTGCTGCTTTCTTATTGCCGGTGCGGCGCAATGCCCGCGCCGCACCGGCGTCTCGCCTGCGCCCCTCGCCTTTTGTGTATATCCCACGCCTTAGCAATTTTTGAGCTGACTAGCCATTTAGAAACATGGTGTTCTAATCGACTTATTTGTTAAATACTATGTTCACGAAACAACTATCTAAAATCTTTAAAAAATCGCAGAAAAATCACGTGCCGAAGAAGAAAAGAAAGTCGAAGAACTAAGAACGAAACTAGAAGCGGCCATCGCGGCGAGACAAGAGGCGGAAGCCAGGGCGGACCATCTAGAGGAACGGTTGAAGAATTCTGCGGCACACACCGGGCCTGGCGGCGTCACGCACGGGAATATCGCTGCTATTGCTAAGGTAACACGGACTGTAATGCTGTATCATAAGAAATCGATATGGACAAAAGTTTATTTTTTTATAAGAACAAAATAAGTCTAAAATGCAATATCCAAGAACGAACAGTATCTAAAGCCGCGGTTTCACGGCCTATCGCGCGGTAAACTCTGCTTGCGCGATGCAAGATTTTAGCGTGACGTCAGTATGATGCGTAGTTCGCATGTGGCGATGTAGATGGTAGTTCCTTAACATTATGAGTTATGGAAAATATGTACCCATCACGAAGTTTCGCTAGCTAATTTATTGTAACCTTGTATAGGTTTTTGCAGTTTGTTCGTTTGTTTCCGTAGTTTATTTCATTGAAGTGAAAACTTCTTTACGCGCGTGGAGCAGTATTTGGGTGAACAAAAATAATGGAATTCGCGTCATCGTCACCGTCACGCTTGAAGAAATGTTTTTAGCGCCATCTACCGTCTACAGTTTGAATTACGTTGAGGTTACGCATTGTCGCTTAGTTTTCACTTCTATCGCTAGACCACGAGGACTGTTTTTTTTTATAACACTGTTATGTTGTTTACAGGCGATAGGCAGTCCAGGCGGGCCCGCGCCACCTCCCCCGCCGCCTTTACCTGGAGGTCAGTACTGCCACACATTATACATATTGTTATTTATTAAAACAAAACAATAATTCAGAAGTAAACCGTTTCAGGAAATCGTAAAACGTGCAAGATTTCGTTAAGAGCGTTAACGCTGAAAGTTGGCAACGTCGCAAATAGATGTCAAATATTTCGCTGTTTTGATTAATTTGGCAATATTACTGTATGGAAATATGAAATATGGCTATCTAACTGTTTAAAATATTGATTATGAAATGCAATAAATAGTATCGTAACACCGAATATTTAGTTTTAGTTTTAAAAGGATAGTTTCCAAATCCTTTTTAACATTAGAGTAATATTGCCAAATTAATCAAAACAGCGAAATATTTGACATCTATTTGCGACGTTGCCCACTTTCAGCGTAAACGCTCTTAAACAATATATAAAAAATCATTTAGGCCCAATGATTTTTAATATATTTTGTTAAAGACATCTCTTTCAAAGTTGCTTAAATTAAACATTATTTTACATAATTATATTAATATTATCAATTCACTTTTAATTCTCAACTTAAACCACTACGAATGCTCTCTCTCTCGCACACACGCATGTCACTATATCTATCTCTTTCTGGTGTGGTTCATAGGGGCCGGCCCGCCGCCGCCTCCGCCAATGCCGATGCAAGGTTTGTAACCAATCTCTTACTAAATATATTAGACGAATAGTTGGCCCAATATTTGTAGTATACTGCCGTTAGAATATTGGATAAAATTGATGTGTTGACATTTTAAACATAAAATGATTGGGGAAGTTGGTAGATTTTGATATAGGTGGGACCAAATAATATTTGGTCCCACCTATGTCAACCTATGTGAACATATTATGTTCATTGATAATACGTGGTGTAAGAGCGTATTATTAAAACACTGGAATAATAAAATTAATGTATTTCCGACTGGGTCAAAGCTAAAAACAATATAATATGCATGTATTACACACCTTGCGCTGGCCACACTGGGAACTCATACTTCGGTTTATAGTTCGCGGTGTGAACCGAAGTATGCGATCACACGGTAGCTAAATGGGGGGCAGTGCAGGCCGCTCATTGGTCAACGGTCCCGGCGTGCACCCCATTCGTCAACACTGCCCGTGGGCCTCGCCGCGCATTTCTAAAGCGCTGAACAGCAGTCGCGGTCAAACTGTAACTACGCCGTTCCCCGTGTGCCCTGCGCTTTATGCATGCAGCATAAAATTTTCAACATTCAGACAACAGTCTGTAATAAAGTCTATAGGAGCATTTTCAATTAATTGGCGAAAATTCACAGCCCTGGTGGGTATCGATATCCATACACGATGATTTAAAAAAAAACGTGTTACGAAACTCGTAATTTCAAGTTTCTACACTACCCGCGTCTTTTGACTCGTTACAAAATATTTGATTTTCTTTGAAAACAAAACAAAAATCAATTTATTTCCACTAAATGTGTCGCATAAAGAAAAAAATTAAGCACACAAAAGTAACAAGATGCGGGTTTGTCGTGACTACAGTCCGTCTGTCGAGAGAATACTTTCAGACACCTGTCAATTTCATACTAACAGAGCTCGTGACTCAGTACTAACAGCCGCACGGGTCGATCCAACAGATTAAGCTACGCTTGCCTGGGTTGGTCCGTTAATGGGTGACCATCTCTACATACCGAGACTCCTCCGTGCCTCGGAAACCACGTTAAGCCGTTGGTCCCGGCTATCATTTGACAGTCGTTACGAGTCGTCAGAAGCCCGAAAGTCTGACAACCAGTCTTGCCAAGGGGTATCGTATTACCTAGTTACTGGGTTGTGGAGGTCAGATAGGCAGTCGCTCCAGGTAAAATACTGGTATTCAGCTGCATCTGGAAACGGACCCCAATATAGATGGGAGACATTCATACTAACGCTAACGAATATGTGTTTTCCGAATTTGATCCTTATTACTACTAGAAATTGTCCAACTGACTGGTGTCAGAAACGCATTCTCTCGACGGCTGGACTGTAGATAACCATACCCTGTGAAGTTAAGCCAGCAAATGTTGCAGTTTTCTAAGCATGCCACTATCTACACGCATGTTACCACACAATAACACAGGGTGGTGTGATTCTAGGTGGCTCAAACGCACCGCCACCGCCGCCCATGCCTACAGGTATGTGTGACGTCATACACGTTTACACGTAGTTAGAGTGTTGTGTGTTTGTTTATTAACTGTCTGTTTGTGGGTGTTGGGTTAGTAAGTTATATTCTATAGTGCTTTAAGGTTATTTTGGCCCGTGGCCGAAATCGGAACTAACGCCGCCATCTTGATTTTTGAATATATTTTCATAAAACATGTGCACAACAGCGCCGCCCTGTCAATGTCATTCAGGAACCAATGGATCCTTGTAGCACTCTATCTTGTAAATAATATTTCTTGGTTTTGCTTGGATTGGACAAGGTTGGGTAATATTAGAGGTTTCATTAAAAGGTCTACCTTAAGAGCGTGCATTCTGAAAGTTGGCAACGTCGCAAATATATGTCAAAATATTTCGGCTCCGATTAATTTGGCTATATTACTGTATGGGAATATGACATATGGCTAACTAGTGAACTAGAATATTGAGTATCAAATGCAATAATTAATATCGTAACACCGAATATTTAGTTTAAGATGTAAAAAAGTATTTGGAAACTTTCCGAATGCCTTTTTTACACCTAAAACGGTTACAACATCAAATTCAGTGTTATAATTGCAATTCATTGTTAATATTCTAGTTAGTTAGTGATATTTCACATTTCCATACAGTAATATTGAAAAAATAATCAAAACAGGTAAATATTTGACAGCTTTTTGCGACGTTGCCAACATTAAAATAGTTTTGGTCAAAGTTTTAGAAGTTGCACAACGATACAACTCGGCAGAAGCCAGTGAAATGTAAGCTTTATGTTTTGTGACAAACGGTGACATTTCTAATGTACGACGACGCGTCGGCGACATTGACACTTGTTTTGGATATTCGACTCTACGTTACAAGTGATAAAGCTCACATTTCAATGCTTTATTTTGAATCGACTTGGTGTTGTGTTGTCTGGGTGTGTGGCGGCAATATTAAAATGTTTGTAAATCTCCAGGCTATGTGAATAAATACCGGAAATATGTCAATCCTACGGTGAATTCTAGAAGGAAGACATTTTGTATGTTCATTTTATTTTAAACGTTGTGTTCGTTTAGTAGTTAGGTACTAGTTGAACTATGAAAACCGCCCTTACCGCTACGACATAAAGATGCTGTCATTGTCAAATTGTTAACAGTGATGTGCTGTTGACTGTATATAGAATGTTCATTAAATTATTTTTTTATAGATTCATTAATTTGGTGTTTATATGGTGTTGACCAATTGTCTTTTTGGTAATTTTAAAATTGGTGTTGGTTGTAAATTGTAGATGGACTACAGATTGGCAAAAACTTCTAAAAACGTTTTTTTTTAATGGCTACTTTTTGTTTAGATTTCGCAAATCTCAGTAGCAATCATAAACATTACTGAGATTTTCATTTGTAACATCTTTCCTCTCGCTTTCCTACAATCTGTGGGAGCACAGACTATATAGAAATACTACGTTGTGGGTTTGATTTCGAGAAAAGGGACGGAAGTTTGTAACAGGAAGCTGGGGAAGCGCGTGCTATTTGATTTGACCAATGAGCGCGCGCGGTGCTAGAGTTGGCCGTCAGATGGTACCGACCCATTTTCCGAGAGGTTGGTACTGTCAGCCAGCATGTCAGATGTTACACATCATTTGCGAGTATTGTAAGCCTCGCTCTTGATATTGGCTTTTTGATATTACAAGTTCAAACGATGTATTCTCATTGTACATTTACATTGATGCAAAAATGGTTACTTAATCACCCTATAATTTTCCCACTGCTGTGACACAGGCCTCCTCTCTGTGAGTGGGAGTGGGCCGTAGTCCACTACGCGGGCCTAGTGCGGGTTGGTAGATGTTACATGTCTTCGAATTTTAGGTTCTAGGACATGCCGGTTTCCTCACGATGTTTTCCTTCACCGTTGTGAAAGCAAAAATGGTTGCTATCCATTACTACACTACTCTTTTTTGCCAATCTGTTTTCTAAACAGTTATTATATAAGAAAAAAGTCATATTCATAAGTTAATAACAATAATGTAGGTTGAAGTAATCGTTGTTTTAATAATTTGTGTCGGAGTATCTTGCTAAGGATCACTTGCACCTGAAATCACTAAATATATGCTCGGTTCTTATAAACCAAAACGAATCGTTTTGCTTACCAATGGTAGTTTTTTTTTTATTGCCAAACTGCACCCTAATGACGTAATGCACGATCGGTCAGAATTGGAATCGTTTTGAAACAAATATCTAATGCATTGCTTCATATGTTACGTTCAATTACATTTGACTTAAACATAACTGGCGAAATGTGGGTGTACTACAGGTACACCTCTGCCTAACCATTCACAGGCTGGATCTAATGTATATATTTAGTGATTTCTTGTGCGGGCCTTATTCATCATTAGGTACTCACATCAAGCATTTGGCCCTCGAAACAGTAGCTCATATATCTTTCCCCCCCTTAGCAGGAGGAGGTCCCCCCCCGCCGCCCCCGCCCCCCATGCCGGGCGGCCCGCGCGGCCCCCCGCCGCCCCCCATGCCCGGCATGGGCGGGGGCCCGCCACCCCCGCCGCCTATGATGGGAGGCCCGCGGCCACCGCCACCACCTGGAGGATTCATGATGCCGAGAATGGTGAGTTTCTCCCGATATTAATCATTTTTTAATAATTAAAGTGAAACTTTTATGTTTTATTAGTACCTTACCCAGACATGCGGCTTATAGCGTTGGCGATCGGTAATTTTACGACGTCATTCAACACCGCGTTTTGACGACTCGCTGCGATCGCGCGCGGTATCAGAACATCGAAAAGTGTTCCGCAGAGGCGGATGCCAGGACTCACTAAATCGAGCAGTGTCGAGCTTTGAAAACCCACTAAATCGCTAATCACCGATATTGAAAGTGTCATATGTCTTCTAAGGCCCCGATAGCATATCAAATTCATCAATCACGAAAACCAAATGAAGTAACATAGGACATGAATTTTCAAACTAAAGTGATACTTAATCCAATAAAAGAAACTGGTCGATTAAATTCTATCAAAATTCAGTTTCAGATTTTATTAAAAAATCTTTTTAATCATTAGGAAAACAAAAAATTTAAGCCACAACCCACACTTTAAAACGTACCTATTACATTGATATACTAAAAAACCCTATATCAATGACCTATTATTACCTATTTTTCTGTTCTTTTTTTCTTGTCTGTATATCTAATCTAACTATAATATTATAAACGCGAAAGTTTGTAAGTATTGATGGATGGATGGATCTTTGTTACTCTTTGACGCAAAAGCTACTGAACCGATTTGGATGAAATTTGGCACACAGATAGTTTATAACCTGGATTAACACATAGGATATTATTATCCTGATATTGTCACGGGATTGAGACATATGCGGGTGAAACCGCGGGGCGATACTAGTTTGTGTATACATAAATAAATTATAATAAATAATAAAATAATATATATGTATTTTGACTTTCAGAATAAGTAATCGTTTCTTCAATGTTATATCTATGCTTTAAATGCACCTTTGATAAAAATCGCTTATAATAGTCATAGGCATTTATTCATAAACAAAGTACATTGTATCTGAATTTACACAAAAATTACACAATCACAGTAAGAAATATTAATATTTTACAATTATTAAATTACATAAACAATTGCTAAATTACAATAACAATTCGATAAACATAAACTACAATTATTATTACAATTATTAAATTTCATAAACAATTCATAAATTACAATAACAAATTCGATAAAATTACAGTTCTACAGGATATAGACAATAGGATTTTTTTTTAGTTTTATTTGTATTTTTTTTATAATAAACTGTATAACATTTATTTTACAGCCCGTACCCGACGTGCTACCTCACGGCCTGAAACCTAAAAGAAAGTGGGAGCTAGAAGGACCACTCAAACGTGCCAACTGGAAGACTATCATACCACAGAAAATGTCCGAAAAAGCTTTCTGGGTTAATGTGAGTTAAAATCAAAATTCATTTATTCAAACTAAGCTGAGAGAATCAGCACTTTTCGAACGTCAAAATTACATAAGACAGTCCCCCAAAACGACCACCCTTCACCACTTCGTAGTGTCTATGAATATCAAAATAGGGAATTTATGTATGTATTTTTTTTTTATTTTAATTCGATAGTTTACATCGCCAGATAATAGTAAAAAAAAATTTGACGCCAAAAAATGTTAAAAATAGCCATACACTGCTTAAAGTAGGAGGAGCTCGTGGCTACGTAATAACAGCCGCACGGGATGATCCATCAGGTTAAGCTACGCTTGCCGGGGTTGGTCCGTGGATGGGTGACCATCTTTACATACCGAGACTCCTCCGTACTTTGGAAAGCACGTTAAGCCGTTGGTCCCGGCAGTCATTTGTAGACCTTTGACAGTCTTTACGGGTGGTCAGAAGCCCGAAATTCTGACAACCAGTCTTACCAAGGGGTATCGTATTACCCAGTTACTGGGTTGTGGAGGTCAGATAGGCAGTCGCTCCATGTAAAATACTGGTATTCAGCTGCATCCGGTTAGACTGGAAGCTGACCCCAATATAGTTGGGAAAAGGCTAGGCTGATGATGACACTGCTTAAAGTATTAAAGTCAAAGTCAAAGTCAAATAATTTATTTCAAATAGGCACATATATGGCACTTTTGAACGTCAAACAAAGAAATAGAATTGATTCTAGTTGCCCCTTCCAAAAGGTAGTTTTCGTATGGAGAAGAATGGGCAAGAAACTCCATCGTTACTCTTTTAAAAATGTTTTACAATATTTTGTATACATTAATTATATAATTATATGTGAAGACGATGCACCTACAATAAGATTACTGTACTACGAAAGGTAAAAAGAATTATAAATGGAGCAATAATGAATAAATTAATTACCAGATACATGGTGCTCACATATTTACAAAGATTGTAAAAGTATACGATATTACAATAGTCCTAACATTGTTACAAGTAGTACTAATAAGTCAGTGCGTGAGTTTAAGTAATGACAGAGTGTAAAAGTCTATGACATACAAATAATAAATAAAAAAAAACTAAATTAGCTATCAGTTTGATTTTGTCCAGACACTAAATCGTCCTATGGAGCAAGACCAGCATGTTTCCAAGCATTCTTATCTTGGATATAATCCTCTAATTTGTAATAAGCTTGTTTACAAAGTGTACTTTTTATATGAGTTTTAAATTTTCTTTCATTTAATTGCAATATATCACAAGGTATTTTGTTATAGCATTTAACGCAGTACCCCATAAAAGATGTTTGTACTTTAGCTAATCTGAAAAATGGTTGATCTATTTTATCTTTATTTCTAGTATTAAAATTATGCCTATCACTTATTTTATTAAAAAGATTTAAGTTTTTTCTTACATACATAATATTCTCATAAATGAATTGGCAAGGTACCGTCATGATATTAATCTTTTTAAATAGTTCCCTGAGAGATTCGCGGTGACAAAGATTATAAATGGCTCTGACAGCTCTTTTTTGCAAAATAAAAATGGATTCAATATCAGCAGCCCGACCCCACAGTAAAATGCCATACGACATAATGCTGTGGAAGTAACTGAAATAGACCAAACGCGCGGTTTCTACATCTGTTAACTGTCTTATCTTTCTAACAGCATAAGCGGCCGAGCTTAACCGCCCCGCAAGAGATTTTATATGAGGTCCCCATTGTAATTTCTCGTCTAGCGTGATTCCCAAGAAAACTGTTTGATTAATAAACTCCAGTTTTTCTCCATTCAATATGATGTCACATTCGCTACTTCTAACATTAGGTAATTTAAATCGAATGCATTTGGTTTTTTTTTCATTTAGTACCAAATTATTTACCGTAAACCAATCTTGTACCTGAAGAATAGAGCTATTCACGTCGTCAAGATTTTGTGAACGTCGATTTATTTTAAAAATCAATGATGTGTCATCTGCAAATAACACCATCTTCGGTTGATTTAGAAGTAATTGGGGTAAATCATTAATATAAACTAAAAAGAGGAATGGACCTAATATCGAGCCTTGAGGAACGCCCATTGCCATTTCAGACCCCAATGAGTTTACGCCGTTTACTTGAACTTGAACTTTTCTTTCTTTCAGATATGATCTTAGTAAATCAAGAGCTGTATTCCTAACCCCATAGTGCTCTAGTTTCAACAGAAGTGTATCATGGTCGACGCAATCGAACGCCTTCGAGAGGTCGCAAAAGATTCCAATGGCATCTTGTGCTTCCTCCCAGGCGTTAAAAATGTTCTTTATTAGGGTGACACCGGCGTCAGTGGTACAACGCCCTTTGGTGAAACCGTACTGATGTTCATGAAAGATGGAATTTTTATTAAAGTGACGTAACATTTGATTGAGCATCAACTTTTCAAACACCTTACTGAGAACTGGCAGAATTGACACAGGCCTATAATTGTTGGGTTCCTTACTATCACCGGATTTAAACAAAGGAACTACTTTACTGTGTTTCATGAGATCCGGAAAGACTCCTTGGTCTACACTGGTGTTAAATATGAAAGCTAAATAGGGCGCAATGGTTTCTATGATAGATCTACAGACTTTTACAGACATTCCCCATAGATCTTCTGTTGATTTAATTTTAAGATCTTTAAAAGCTTTTATAACCGCTTGGGGGTTTGTATGCTGAAACCTAAACTCCAAAGGGCATGCCTTTACATTCTTTCTAAGTAAGGCAGCAGAAAGCGCGGGTGAGGAATTTAGAGCTTCAGTAGTTTTAACTGGAATATTTCCAAAAAAGTTTTCAAATTCCTGAGCTATTTCTACATTTGAGTTGATTGGGCCATGTGCAGTCTCTAAATTAAATTCAGTACTACGCTGTTTTTTCCTACCTGTTTCATTATTTATTATTTGCCAGGTAGTTTTTATTTTGTCATCAGCTGATTTTATTTTATTGCTAATGTAAAGAGCTTTAGCTATTTTGCACACATTTTTAAAAGTTTTAGAATATTTTGCAACATACTGATGAAAGGTTGAATTATTCATATGTTGCTTTAGGCCATAAAGTTCAAAAAGATTTTCCCTGCTTTTACGAATACCTGGAGTAGCCCAATCACTAAATAAGAACTTTGTGTAAATAGTTTTAGTCTTTAGTGGAAAAGTTTCATTAAAGTGTTTGTTTATTAGAGAAAAGAAATCGGCGTAGAACTCATTTGGGTCACATACATTATTAAAACTCTGAACACATAATTTACTGGCCAACGAATTATTTAATTTTTCTAAGTTTTTACATGTAATTGGCCTAAACCTTATTTGAATTTTTTGTAAAGGTATGTAGGCGCAAAAAGTTATTGTTTGTCCACTGTGATCAGATGGCAACTTATTTACAATTTCTTTATGTAAGTAATCACAATTACAAAAAATATTATCTATACAAGTGGCAGAAGAAGCTGTCACTCGGGTTGGTTCAATAAAAACATTTGACAAATCAAATGACCTAAAAAGACTTAATAATCGGACAGTATTCGAGTTATTTTCTAATAAATTAATGTTAAAATCACCACATATGATTATTGACTTACTATTAGTACTAAGTTTCTTTAGCACCTCTTCCATTACAGAATCAAATATAGGTAGATTCTGGTAGCTTGGAGGTCTATATACGCATACTATAACATGCTTATCAAGCTCAACACAGGACAATTCAATGGTGTGTTCAACAGACAGTCCAATGATGTCTTTCCGTTCTTTTGATTTAATAGAATTTTTTACTAATATTAATGAACCGCCATGTATCATACATTTTCGACTGAAATGGCTAACTACACAATAATTTTCATAATTAATTGACTTTACTTGATGGTCTTTTAACCAATGTTCTGTTAAACAAATGACATCAAACTTGGTATTTTCTAAAAACAATTCTATTTCCAGTAATTTGGAAGAGCAACCTTGGATATTTTGATTGAATAATTTTAACATATTTTGCCCCCCCTTTGGTTTCTTATTTTTGTGTATAATATTGCCAGAAGATACCTTTTTATTATTCTCTAATAATAATAATTGTTTATTTGAAGGGGTAACTTCTGTTGTCTTGCTTACTAGTTTAAAACATTATCCGGAGTGACCTCCACAACTACAACTGAAGCGTCCAGAATGCCCGTCGCAGTTCCAGCAGGAAGAGAATACCTTATCTGACTGGTAGTGGCCTCCAAAGATGTTGGTATTATAGGTGGATCCTCCTTCGTACAACATGATGATTTATAATTATTGCTCACTATGCTGTTAGTATAACTAGACAACACAGACTCGTCACTAATACTATCATTTGTTATATTAGCTATAACCCCATTAATATTATATGCTATCAACATAGCAATCAGATGTCTACATTCCCAAGACAGAGATAAAGTTCTCTGAGTTAACTTAAAACCACTAACAAACTTGTTAGTGTCAAAATACAATAATTTGTCACTATGACAACATGTCAATCTGTGAATAGTACTATTCAACTTATAAATATAATTATTGTCATTATTACTCTGACAGGTACATGAAGACAAATTAGCATCACCGGATATCTTAAGTGGCTTAGCACTCAAGTTCTCAAGTAAACCAGTCGCGAAGAAGAATGAAGACGCAGTCGATAAGTAAGTTAAATCTCATTTATTTAAGGCCCTACCCCTACCTGAAATTGCTTAGCATGATCCGCCGTTATGCCGAAAATACTGCGGCATTAATTTTGAAATAAATATATGTCAAAGTTAAGGATTGATGCTAGGTCCTTTGTTTAGCGAAAACACGATTACATACAACTTTCTCGATAGAAAAAGAAAACCAAAGTAACCCGAACTATTATCTATTACTATAACCGATGGTATTCAAAAAATACTTCAAATTAGATCATGAAACTTTGCATAATAACTGAACTAACTATAAAGCAGGTTATTTTTTTTTATTCCTTTTATTTTCACCGTAATAAGCAATTACCTAAACTATTCGAGGATTGAGAGCCGCCAGCACCCCACTCCGTCTCGCTCTCTCTCAGACCGCGAGTAGTATGGTGCAAGCGAGATACAATCTGAGGTTCCAAACCTGAAATCGCGAAGAACATCAGGTTTTCCCCATATTTTGACGAGATAAGCGAACATAAATGTAAAGTCCATCAATGCCTGATTGCGGCCAAGGCTTGTATAGTCCTTTTCTCAAATAATAAGAATAAATAAATTTACAAATTATTAAATTCCAAAATCAATGACGAACAACGATAATTTTTCACGCGCCACTAAGTTAATTTGTTTCTTCTTAGACAGCTCTATTTGCAAGCCAAATCGAAATTTAAATAAAATCTTTGATAAGTTACCTCCTTGGTTGCCATGTGTTGAAGTAAAAAGTTCGTTCAATTTTTTAATAACACGACAGTTATGAGTTTTCATAGTAATTTATTTGGCTACTAAACACAACAGATATGGATTTTCATAGTAACATTGTCCACCGCATAGTCACTTGTTTTTGACCAGGGGGCTCAAAACGGCCACTTTGACAGAATCCTAATAGGAAGATATTATGAATCATCGTAAAATGTCACAAACTGACAATTCATAATATTATGATCTGCGTGCAATTCGTATTACGAAATAATTCATCTAATTGACAGTTTTCTATGGAGATTCGTAAAATGGTCCATAAAATTATGAATTGATTTTGTGTCAAATTAGAGGAATTGCTAATAACAGCTGGGAATGCAGGAAATGAATTAATTTTAGAGGAATTGCTAATGTGGCCGTTTTAGGCCCTCAGTACAGCAACTTCGATTTATCTCGGTTGTCAAAATAATGCTCGAATTTCCAAGCATGTTTGAGAAAATCATATTAAAATTGCAACTTCCATATATATATATAACCTCACCATCAAACCAAAACACCAAACAATCTTACAACTAAGACAATATTCCAGGGTCCACACGCTCAAGAAAGTGAAGGACTTGAAGGTGCTAGATAGTAAGGCGGCGCAGAACCTGTCCATCCTGCTCGGAGGCTCCCTCAAACATATGTCGTATGAACACATTAGGACGTGTGTGCTGCGGTGTGACACTACTGTGCTGACTGCCAATGTGCTGGATCTGTTGATACAGGTGAGTCGGGAAAGTCGCCGTATAAGTGCTAAATTAAGTAGCATTGGCGGCCATTACAATTTATCTTATATCTGTTCGTAGGGATAAAAACGATCCAGAAACGATAAATGCGTTTCTGGATCGTTAAATAAAACAACGTTTTTGATAAAGCAAGGGTATTTTAATAATGAAATGTAAAATAACTTGAGTCTCACGCGAATGCGGACATTCAAGAGAGCGAGCGAGACAGGGAGCTCGCCAAGAGCGAGCTAGCTATACAGCGTGCCGCTACAATGGCGACATTAATTTAGCACACAGGTAGGGCTAGTAGCCAATAAACATAAAAATTATAATAAAATAAAATATTTCGTAAATTGAAAAATTTAAATTTTCAAAAAAACTAAATCACATAAATAAACATAACCAAAACTAAGATAACTCTATGTATAAGACAGTGGCGTGCCTAGGGTTCAAAACCAGGGCAAGCCGACAGATTTTTAACGATTTAAAAAAACAGACAAGTGAGCGATTTACGGATGAAGAAGAGTTCTACATATTATTTCAGGCTTCAGTACGGAATTGTCGTAAGCGCCATCTATTAACGAATGCGCGTAACCACACCGCTTCGCAGGACCTTTTTACCATAATAACTTTGTCAACGCTTGTCACATAAAAATTATTCTATCAAAAGCCGCTAGATGGCCCCAAATTATCGATTTGTTGTTTTAACTAAATTTGAGTTTTAAGTCGATTGAAAATGTTAAATAAGATATTACATTGGGTATATAACATTTTATAATTAATCATAATGACAATAGCCAATTCTAATCTTTATTTCAAAACGCCTTTATTTCAAAGAATATCTTCGATACGAAAAATTATTGTGTTTTGTGATCTTGATGAGATGTATTCTAATAAGTGGTTTGTTTTTTAGTGGTTTACCAAAACTACAATTGCCATACAAACAACACTATACAAATTTTGATGTCTTTCATGGCACCAGCTAGGCTACCTAAGTTTGGTCATACTCTTAACTTTATATATACTAAACAATCGAATGCCAATTTCAATATATTCTTCGACTTACAAAAATACCTACCTAATTGTTTATATTTCCGAGTTATAGTAATTTGGGGTTGATTACGGTGAAGCAAAGAGTTACTTACTGTCAGAAAACTCAATGTATTTGCATACCTTTTCGAACACAGTTTCCAAATTCACATTTTGATGATAAAAACACTACTAAGCATAAGGAATGACATAGCAGCAATAACTATCACATCATTTTAAATAATAAAACTAGGTAATTCATTACCTCAATTGAAAAATAAAATACTGATCTCAAAATATTATTTCAAAACAATAACAAATTGAGTCGCTTCGCGGACTTGTAACTCACTTTACGCGGGTCAACATCGCGGCTAGTGCATTTGCGCGAACTTCAAACACACGATTCGTTCCATTCATAAAAACTCAAAAGCCGGGCTTAAATATTAGAACATTTTGCAAAATAAGTACATTCTAATAGTATCGACAACGTACGCATTTTCAATGCAAAAAAAGAGAGGTCTATAAGCTGGCTTCTGCACCGTTGCCGCAAGCGTGTGTGAGCGAGAAAGATGCAATGTACTACAGAATTGACGACTTCATTCATGGATGCGATCTCGCCTAACGCTATAGTGTTAGAGCGAGATCGCAACTGTGGCAGTTTGGCAACGGTGCATTGTTTGTACTTATAGCGCGCGGCTGGTGCAGCGCGAAGTTTTTATGTTATTATTCTTATCAATTCTTGCGACATGAAGGATTGACTTGGAAGTATAGTTTTTTTTTTTTAAATTGATTGGCTCAGTTTTGAAGGCAAGCCGGGCTTTTCAGCTTGTATGGCAGTACCGCCGCTGGTATAAGATTCATTCATGAAGCTACCTACTAGCTGGCTTGCGTTCGACAAAGCATAGTACCGATAGCTTTGTCGGCATAATTTCTAAGAAATTTCGCGGCTTTCCTCTATTCGCCTACCATATGATCCGTGACCCCGGCAAATGACCTCTTCGCTACAGTTCTTTAAGTACAGGTTGCTCCAGGATGGTAATTTAGAAAATTGAAAATAAATCAATAAATAATAACGTTTAATGAAATTCAAATATTGTCATAAAACGAATATGCGAAATCGTACCTATACGTGTGTTAAATTAATGTTGTAGCGGCACGTTGTATAAGGTGATCTTTTCATATATACTAAATCTCTTAAGGGGTCATTGTACTCATTATTATGAAAAACTTTCACTATGGGACAACCCTGAAAAAAAAAAACTTCCCGTTTAGTCCCGAACAGCCGTTCCCTATATTTTGACGAGTATGCGAACATAAATGTAGGGAATAGCTGATTTTTATTTCGCGAAAGTTGTTCTTAATGATGGGTACAAGCTGATTTTTAACAGTCGAAAATAAATTGTTCTCTTTGAAAGATACTGCATGAAGTTGGATATAAAACAGTTGATCTTAATGAGTATTTCATGATTAGACAAACCAAAAACAATCTAGAATTTTCTTCAGTATTTTTCAAATTCCACAAACATATTGTTTCAGTACCTGCCGCCAGCGGACCAGTTAAAAAAACTAGCAGACCTTAAAGTGAACAGCGAAGAACTAACGGAAGCCGAACAGTTCGCGGCCACCGTGGCGGATGTCAAGCGGCTGGTGCCCAGATTGAGGAGTTTGGCTTTCAGAGAACATTACGCCGAAATGATATCTGAAGTTAAACCTGTGAGTATTTTGTCCATTTTTAACAGTGGCCCACCATGGCTTAAGTCACTCTTCACAATGGCCCATCATGGCCTTAATCTGCTTACACAGTGGCCCACCATGGCTCAAGTCACTCTTCACAATGGCCCATCATGGCCTTAATCTGCTTACACAGTGGCCCACCATGGTTCAAGTCACTCTTCATAATGGCCCATCATGTCCCATTTCAATTACACAGTGGGTCATCATGAACAGTGGCCCATTATGGCCCATGTATCAATAACACAGTGGTCCAATTCGATCAATGATCTTATCACAGAATAGCCCAATACTACCTTTGTCCTGATTTCACCGTGACCATGATAATCACAACTGACCACCATGATCTACAGGGTGTAAGGGTAAACACTCTTGTCATTTAAACCATGGGTAGTTGTCTTAAATATAAAAATAAATGACCGAGTAACAACAAAAGTCTTTCATCTACTTTCCTATCGCAGGTATGCTGGAAGAGATTTCTTTAGAAATAAGCATTGCCTTTGTACGATTTTTTCTGTTCCTTTCTTCATTTCTGTATTTATATGTGTGTGCATAAATGGTTAAATAATAAATAAATAAAAAAAACGTTATTTTCATTAAAAGATTTTTAAAAGTTTCTATTCGACACCGTGCTCGCTAGCTGAGAGTGGGGTCGCGCTCACTGCCGGTCAGGTCATGTCCCACGCCCCCCACCCGTGTTGAGACGCAAGTTTGTTGCCCGAGCGCATAGGTGAAAATACTCTAGTAGTGAAAAGTATCTTTTTTTTAAAGTCCTAATTTTCCAACACCAAACCACTGGTTTCAAGGATAACAGTGTTTACCCTAACACCCTGTATACAGTGGCTCTTGGTCAATTCTTCTGATAGCTAAATTTCTTTGTTCTCAGGATATAGTATCCGGTACAGCGGCCTGCGAGGAAGTGAAGTCGAGTGACAAATTCGCCAAAATACTTGAACTCCTGCTATTACTAGGAAACTATATGAATTCGGGCTCAAATAACGCCGGCGCCTATGGATTTGAAATTAGCTTCCTGACTAAGGTATGTGGTTTGTTCGACTTTCAATACCAAATTGTGAAAGTCATTTAAGTAAGGCAATATAGTAAAGTAAATATAGTAAACTAGCTTCCGCCCGAGGCTTCGCCCGCGTGGTATGTCGATAAAAAGTAGCCTATGTCCTTTCTCAGGCTCTAGAGTATCTGTGTACCAAATTTCATCTAAATCGGTTCTGTAGATCTGGCGTGAAAGCGCGACAGATGTATTTATAATATTAGTATGGATAGCAATCCGTTGAGGATTAATATTATAAATGCGGAAGTGAGTTTGTGTTTGGTACGCTTTCACGCTAAAATGGCTGTACGGATTTAGATGAAATTTGGCTCATGGGTAGACCATGACCTGGAATAGGACATAGGGTACTTTTTATCCCGATATTCCCACGGGATCGAGACTTACGTGGGTGAAACCGCGGAGCAATAACAGGGTAATAATAGCCGCAAGGGTCGATCCATCATGCTATGCTTGCAGAGGTTGGTCTGTGGATGGGTCACCAGCTTTACATACCGAGACTCCTCCGTGCCTCGGAAAGCACGTTAAGTTTTAGTCTGTAAAAGTCTGACACCGCTCCGCCCAGAGTGGGAGAAGTCATTCAACGATTTCCTAAACTCTAAAAAAAAGGACCCCGTCCTCACCTTTCAACTGCTTCTTCGCCCTCTTTTATAAAAAAATAATCAATTAATAATTTTGTCCACAGTTAACAGCGACGAAAGATCTAGAAAACAAACAGACATTATTACATTATTTAGTAGAAACTATAGAAAATAAGTTCCCCGAAGTACTGACGTTTGCTGAAGAAATGCCTCATATAGACAGGTAACTATTAAATATTCTCTTACGGCTCTTTCCCTCGGCCAGTAAAAAACTGGCCCAGTTCTGTGGGAATGATTTTTTACTGGATCCCGCTAAAATCATTTGTGTGTTCACACATAGTAAGTTTTCATCCTGTTTTTAGCGGTAGAATAATGAGCGGTTATTAGATTAGTTTAAAAAACGGTATGCAGGAATTGGGAACACCATTCAACTATCCGTGTATTTAAACTGGATCCTGTTTTTTACTGAACAACTGGATCCAGTTTGTAGTGGCTAAACCGAATGTCAAATGTTTTTATTATTTATTTATATTTTTATTTGAATTCGGACGGATCGGTTATTTGCAGGATATTGTAAACAGGATACTTGTGTGACTGCTAGTATTGAAACACGTACACTACTAAACGGGATCCTGCAAAAAACGGGATGTCGCGGTGGGAAAGGAGCGTTAATTAAATTAGCCAGTTTCTAGTAAAAAATAATGGCAACGTCTTCGGTGATTAAACAAGTCCTAAAAAAATTCTTCTCCACAGAGCGGCCCGTGTGTCGATGGAGAATCTACAGAAATCGCTGAAGAAGATGGAGAATGACATCAAATCATTGGAGATGGATCTGAACAACTCGCGGGTACAGCAGTGTCCTGACGATCTGTTCCATGAATCAATGAGTGTATCCTTTTATTTTACGAATTTAAAATGGCCGCGACTCTGCGAAATTAAGAATCCGGAGTCACACGTTATCTGTTTGATGTATACAGGGTGTTAGGGTAAACACCGTTATCCTTGCAACCAGTATTGAGTACCTTGAGTACTTTCTGCGGCCTACCCAAATGTCCTTTTTTTGGTATTGTTCGTCGAGTCGTTGAGCTCCTTCAGCTCTGAGTTGAGCTCCTCGGTTACTGACAAATGCTTGCACTGACTGGACAGGTCCACTCAAATCTGTGTGGTTCTTTCCTCAAAAGACCATTTCAGACATTAATCTACATGGTCCTCATATGGCTTGACCAAGATTATGTCTGGACCTTAAAAGAGACTGCGACCTTTGAGTTTGTTTCGGCCTTTCTTCTCAGAGTAGTCAGATAGGAAACGCCGACCTCATCTAGCTTATTTGATTTTTTTTAATAATATGACGTGTAAAAGTGATTGCGATATCCTATTTACAGAATAAACAATTTCATTTCATTTCATTTCATTTCAGTGGTTTGGTTTCATTTATAGAACGTAAAATCAATGGAAAATTACAACTTTTTAATTTACTTTTTACCACAAGAGACGTAAGTTTGTTGTCCTATGCGCTAGGGCACCGAACTTGCGTCTCAACACGGGCGGGGGGTGCGGGACGTGACCTGACCGGCCGCGAACACGACCCCTCCCTCAGTCAGTCAGCTGTTTCGCTAGCGAGCACGGTGTCGGATAGAAACTTTTTTAAATCTTTTAATGAAAATTACGTTTTTTTTTTGTTGTGTTCCGTCATTTATTCTTATATTTAAGTCAACTACCCATGGTTTGAATGACAAGAGTGTTTACCCTTACACCCTGTATATACACGTGTGACTCCGGATTTTTAATTTGTCTGTCTGCGATGTCTTGTTTATATCTTTTGAGTTGACTTTTTTGTCGTTAGTTTTGTAACTTTTATATGCAATAACATTTAAGCACACCAAAATCAACCTTCTCTACTTAATCTTAAGGATCAAAAACAGTATGACCCCTAACTCGACCGCAGTCGTTCGCAACAGAAGCGCGCGAACAATGCGACCTCCTTCATTCAATGTTCCGCAAGATGGAAGCTTTATACACTGAACTAGCGGAGTACTACGTGTTCGACGCGCACAAGTACACGCTAGAAGAGTTCTTCTCAGACATCAAGACCTTCAAGGACTCTTTTATAGTAAGTAAAACTTAAAAACTGGCCAAGTGAGTCGGATTCGCACACGAAGGGTTCCGTACCATCACTATATAGTATAAAACAAAGTCGCTTTCTCTGTCCCTATATCCCTATGTATGCTTAAATCTTTAAAACTACGCAACGGATTTCGATGCGGTTTTTTTTAATAGATAGAGTGATTAAAGAGGAAGGTTTATATGTATAATAACATCCATTAGTATTTAGTATCAGCATTACACCCGTGCGAAGCCGGGTCGGGTCGCTAGTTATCTATAAAAACGGCAAAAAAAACCACGTTTGTTGTATGGAAGCCCCCTTAAATATTTATTTTATTCTGTTTCTTAGTATTTGTTGTTATAGAGGCAACAGAAATAAATCATCTGTGAAAATGTCAACTGTCTAACTATCACGGTTCATGAGATACAGCCTGGTGACAGACGGACAGACAGTGGAGTCTTAGTAATAGGGTCCCGTTTTACCCTTTGGGTACGGAACCCTTAAAATGGACCGTAGTCGTAGAAGTCGGGAAAGTCGCAAAACTCAGAAGTAGATAAAACCGACAAAGCAGGCTATGAGTCCAATAAATAGTTCAAAGTTGTCAAATGACTTAATTTTGAGACGATAGTCGTAGAAGTCGGAAAAGTCATAAGTAGTTATACTCCATTTTGAAATAAGATTAGATATTTAAATAAACCTTTTTTACAGTCCGTTCAACCGATTTTGACTTCTATTGCGTTGGTGGCATGACAAATGGCAGCTGCAGTAGACAGTTGGTATTGTGTAACCTTTTCTGCTTTTAATGCCATACTTATGCCAACGGTATAGAAGTCAAAATCGGTTGAACGGACTGTAAAAAAGGTTTATTAAAATTTTATTTATTTTATTTTATTAATTTAAGGAAAACTTACAGCTAATACATTTTAATGTCTAGCACAATGTGTAAACTATGGCCAATTACAAGTTTCCACTAACAAATAAGGTGAGTAAACTTAACATTCACATTCATTCTTGACATTCACTTAATTCAATACTTAATACAATTTTAATGGGATTATTTATGTTAATGACTGCATGATTATTATCAATGATTTAAATTAAATAAAATGTATATTAATTTATATTGTATAATAATGTACTTTAATTTATATTTGCACGCCGAAATTAAAGGCAGAATAAGAGAACAATTTTGTACACTTTACCAACCTTCTGTACCTTATTTGGCAAATAAATGATTTTGATTAAAAAAAAAACAAATACGCGAAGACAGCGACGTAAGAGATACGCAAATTAATTATCTCACGCTCGAATCGACAATGATAAAGAGAAGAAAAAAAATATATACTATAAAACGAAAATGGCTATACATTGAAAAAACAATTGTTCAAACTTTTCTTCACTTCCCTAATGCTACTAGTAAATAAATCTAAATCTAACTCGACATCCTGACACACCACATTAAAAGTACGACAAGCTCTTATCACGTACGAGTTCTGTCTGTAGATAGCTCTGACTTGAGGCACATGGAGAAGACGAGGTCTCCGAAGAAATACATTTGGTACCCGAAGCCCAATCTTGCCCACCAACTCTGGGACGCCAGTAGATCCATTCATAACGCTAAATAAGAAAGCAAGATCTGCAATTTTCCTTCGCTCGTGTACAGGCAAATGTCTAATCTTATTTCAAATGGAGTACAGAGCTCTAGAAATCATCTCACAATTGCTAAAATCACAGTTGAGAGTCATAACAGTCAATTTTGAGAGGGTAGTCATAAATGTCGGAAATAGTTAGAACACTAGAAACAGCCTCACAGTCCCAACTTTACCTATTTTTTTAAATTTTTTTTTAATAGCAAAGGCGTCCCCTTTTTCCTTCCAAAGCTCTCTATTTTGTGCGATTTCTGGCCATGATTAGATCGTCACACCACCTTCGCCGCGGTCTACCTCGACGGCGATGTCCTCCTTCAGGCGTCCAGTGAGTGAAGATCTTTGCCCATCTCTCCGGGTGCATTCGTGCGACGTGTCCGGCCCACTCCCACTTCAGCCTGGCTGTTTTTTCTCCTACATCCGCTACTTGAATTATGGAGCGCAGGGTGGTGTTCCTAACGCGCTCTGTTCGCTTGACACCTAATATGCTGCGCTCCATTGCCCGCTGGCAAATCTTGAGTTTGCTTGACCTTACCTATATCTAAACTAATATTATAAACGCGAAAGTTTGTAAGTATGGATGGATGGATGTTTGTTACTCTTTCACGTAAAAACGGCTGAATGGATTTGGATGTCATTTGGCAAACAGATAGTTTATAACCTGGATTAACACATAGGATACTTTTTATCCCGATATTTCCACGGGATCGAGACTTACGCGGGTGAAACCGCGGGGCGCAGCTAATTGTAATATAAATACGGAACCCTAAAAGGCTGCAAAGTCGTAAAAACGTCACATTTTTTTTTAAATGTCTTGAAATTATAAATGTCTTCATGCCTTCAAGGGTGACAACTAACGTAACGCTTTTACATCCAGGCCGCTCACCAAGAAGTAGCCGCTGCTCGCGAGGCAGCCGCGCGCGCCGCCCGCGCACGTTCCGCTCGCGCGGCGGCCGAGCGCGAACGTAGAGACCGAACACATCGGTACAAGCAGCTGCTTGACATACATCAAGCACAGGATGGCGTTATGGACAGGTATAATTTACAACTAGTATTTATTTATTACTTTAAGCACACAAATGTACAGAGGAGCTCGTGGCTAAGTAATAACAGCCGCACGGGTCGATCCATCAGGTTAAGCTACGCTTGCCGGGGTTGGTCCGTGGATGGGTGTACATACCGAGACTCCTCCGTGCCTCGGAAAGCACGTTAAGCCGTTGGTCCCGGCTGTCATTTGTGGATCTTTGACAGTCGTTACCGGTAGTCAGAAGCTCGAAAGTCTGACAACCAGTCTTACCAAGGGGTATCGTATTACCCAGTTACTGGGTTGTGGAGGTCAAATAGGCAGTCGCTCCATATAAAATACTGGTATTCAGCTGCATCCGGTTAGACTGGAAGCCGACCCCAACATAGTTGGGAAAAGGCTAGGCAGATGATGACACAAATGTACAGAGGCGGACTTGATGCCATAGGCATTTTCTACCAGTCAACCTTCGGGTGATGCAGAGACAAACAGTGGTAGGTGCAATAGCAAAAATTGTGGAATAAATATTATTTTAATACTTAAACCTATTAAAACTATATATATATATATATATATATATATATATATATATATATATATATATATATATATATATATATATATATATACAACGTGCCGCTACCATGACGACATTAATTTAACACACGTATCCGATTTCGCGTATTCGTTTTAGGAAAATATTTTAATTTCATTAAATGTAATTATTTATTGATTTATTTACAATTTTCTAAATTACCATCCTGGAGCAACCTGTACTTAAAGAACTGTAGCGAAGAGTTCATTTGCCGGGGTCACGGATCATATGTAGGCGAATAAAAGGAAGCCGCGCAATTTCCTAGAAATTATGCCGACAAAGGATCTTGACCGATGGAACGTAAGCCAGCTGGTAGGTACCTACATGAATGAATCTTTTACAAAGAGTGATCTCAATTTTGGTTATGTTTTTATTATTTAGTTTGTTTGAAAATTATTTTTTTTCAATTTACGAATTATTTTATTTTATTATAATTTTTATGGTTACTGGCCACTAGCCCTAGCCGTGTGTTAAATTAATGTCGCCATTGTAGCGGCACGTTGTATATATATATATATATATATAATAAATATAAGAACAAATAAGACAAACAATGGGAAAACATTACCGTTGTGATGATACTGCCAGCTTCTTGCGAATGTGCTCGCGAACTTTAATTTTAAAGGATAATCGGATAATTGGATCCAGCAGAGAGTAAAGTCAAACTGTGGATAATGATGCTAGAGTCTGGCCAACGAAAGTCAGTCCTGAAAACACGCCCGAAATTAAAAAAAAACCGGCCAAGTGCGAGTCGGACTCGCGCACGAAGGGTTCGGTACCATTATCTATAAAAACGGCGAAAAAAAATAAGTTTGTTGTATGGGAGCCCCCCTTAAATATTTGTTTTATTTTAATTTAATTATTTTTAAAGTGAATATGTAACTAAATATTCTGTGAATATTTCAAGCGTCTACCTATGGCCGTTATCAATATCGAGCAAAAAAAAACAAGTTTGTTGTATGGGAGCCCCTTAAATATTTATTTTATTCTGTTTTTTAGTATTTGTTGTTATAGCGGCAACAGACATACATCATCTGTGAAAATTTCAACTGTCTAACTATAACGGTTCATGACATACAGCCTGGTGACAGACGGAGAGACAGCGGAGCCTTAGTAATAGGGGCCCGTTTTACCCTTTGGGTACGGAACCCTAAAAACAAGACTGTCTCTAAACATAGTGCGATAATTCGTGTTGATTATTGAAATTTAATTTAAATAAAATAAAATTTCAAGTATCAAAGTCAAAGTCAAATAATTATATTAACACGTGTTATCGCACTATGTACGGGGATAAACAGTCTAGTTTTTTATAATTTTGCGCCTTTTCAGGCCAGACTTTCGCTGTAGAGACTCTATTGTCATTTGTCATGCGCTGAGTGGCATCGTTTCAACTGGTTCGAACTAGCTTTGAAGAAGAGCCGGTAAAATAAAAGTTCTTGTTGGCAGTTCACACAGCGATGTAAAGCGACGCGTCGCTGCGCGCACTTTTTAACAATTATGGAACTTATTTTCTTCACGAAAAGGTATCATTTCAGTGCGAGGGTTGACACGTGTCAAAGTACACTGAGATACGCGGTGCTGCGCAGCGCGTGTATCTTATTGTGTAGTAAATAAATTCGATATTGTATCGGATCATAAAAAAGTTGCGTTTCGGTGTCAACTGATCCAAAAAGGTTCCCGGTTCCGGTTAGGGATCTTGTTACTGGAACCACAAAATACCGGTTCTTTACCGGTATTTTATGAATCTTTTCAATCCCTGCATGGGGGACTATTACAACACATGGGTGTACCGTTCACCTCCGCCAAATCGTACGGGGAATAAAGGCGAGATATAATGGTGTACTATATTAACTGTATGTTTTAATTTCAGTTTGATGGAGGCGCTACAAAGCGGGTCTGCGTTCAGTCGAGAGCGACCTAGGAAGAAAGCGAATCCAAGGGTAGCTGGAGGTAAGATTATTTCATTACTTTTATTACTAAATAAATCTTTTAATTCATCTTTGTTTTTGTCTCGAATTTTACTAACTGTGTGCTTGGAGCTGTTTAAGTCGTTGGTTCTTAGGATTGAATTTAATCTCTTAAGAGGCCATAGTACTCCATCATTATAAACAACTTTCACTATGGGACGAACACTGAAATCGCGAAAAAAAAATCAGCTGTTCCCTACATTTTGACGAGCTATGCGAACATAAATGCCACCTATGAAGACGTGCTCCACTCCGCGATTACTGTACTTTAGTACGGAGCGGGGCGCGTCTTCCTGGATGGCACGTTTATACACGAAGAAAAAAAATCAGCTGTTCCCTACATTTATGTTTCCTACAGTTATACACTGTAATATTTTGTAATATTTTGACATTGACAAGCGCACAGTTAAAAAAATCGGATTATAGTTCATTTGTATTACACACGTTCGGTCTCTCTTTAATTTGTTTCTTACACAATCTAATTAGTATAAAAAAGCATATTTTATTTCAAATTAATTCAATTTTCGTAAGATTTTGTTATTCTTGTCTTAAAACCAAAACATGAGGGTAATTGTAAGGGCGCCATTGTAATGACACGCTGTTTTTGTGTTAATTTCAAGACACTCCCACAAATAGTACCTTATCACATGGGTGATTTGCGAGCGTGTTTCCAAGGAGGCGATTTTTCAACGCACTCGCTGTTTGTGCTTAGCTAACACGCCACGTGTTCGCCGCGTTTGCGTGGCGAAAGTTATTGACGTGAGTGTACAAGAGCGAGTCTCCAATTTTGAGAAAACGCGTGGAATACGTCGTGTTGTCGCGGCTAGCTCGCTTCACACCCGCGGAGAGCGCGCTCTCAAATCGGCTCGCTAGAAACACACTAGTAAATCGTCAGTGTAGTAACGCTTTACGGGCGAATTTCACCAATTTAACTGACTGAACGCGATCAGCACATCCTAACCGCGTTCGAAAGCTGTCAGTGTCAATATTCCATAGAAAACAATGACACTGACAGCCCTTAAACGTAGCTTATGTACTGATCGCGTTCTGTTTCTTTGGTGAAAGGAGAATGCCTCGTAATGTAGGGCACCCTGTACCAAGCCAAAAAGTCCGCTGTCACAACCAAACCTAGTGTATTTGGAGGAGAATTCAATGCTCTTCCTATATTGCTAACTATTTTTTACATGGATTCCCGCAATTCGTATTTATTTACCATTTACCTACTTCATATTTTGAGGTTAAGTTCGAGAAAGTGACTGACTCGAAATGGTGAAGTTGGTGACAAATGAGGCGGTACCTAATAACGGTTGCTTTTTATTCTTGATTTGGCGCTTGTTTCCTGATGGATGATTATACAATACATCACTGATAGTCAATAATAATTCTTGGTGTCAGTTTTTATATATAATGATAATGGATATCAATAATCATGTAGGTAGGTACTCATAGTATGTGCAGCTGGTAGTCTGAATAAGTAATCAATTTAGTACTGCGTTTACTGATTCCTAATATCTTGAAATCTTAACATAACAGCAGGCCTGCTTTCCCAGAAGAGTTAGGCAGAGTTGTTTTTACTATACAACGTGCCGCTACAATGGCGACATTAATTTAACACACGGGTAGGGCTAGTGGCCAGTAACCATAAAAATTATAATAAAATAAAATAATTCGTAAATTGAAAAAAAAAATAATTTTCAAACAACCTAAATAATAAAAACATAACCAAAATTGAGATCACTCTTTGTAAAAGATTCATTCATGTAGGTACCTACCAGCTGGCTTACGTTCCATCGGTCAAGATCCTTTGTCGGCATTATTTCTAGGAAATTGCGCGGCTTTCCTTTTATTTGCCTACATTTGATCCGTGACCCCGGCAAATGAACTCTTCGCTACAATTCTTTAAGTACAGGTTGCTTCAGAATGGTAATTTAGAAAATTGTAAATAAATCAATAAATAATAACATTTAATGAAATTAAAATATTTTCCTAAAACGAATACGCGAAATCGGATACGTGTGTTAAATTAATGTCGTCATGGTAGCGGCACGTTGTATAGTACACCCACTTCTCGAACTTCACATGTTAGTAAATAATAATAAGGTGATAATGTTGTTAGAACCTAATAAGGGACTTGTATCAAAAAATGAAAAACGCAGTTAAGATATATTCATATTTACATAACGTATATGACCTCGACCGCTACCAGGACAGATAAAAGAAATGTACAAATAAAACAATAGGTAGGACAATTGGGTGGCACTCGGGAACGCCTTGCAACTGTTGCAACACGTAGCATGGATTGTCCACATCCAAAGCACACATCACTCCACATTGTGACCAAGTGTTAGTTCAGGTATCAGTTCGGAATCTCAGGGAGTTTTTCTTGTATCAATGCGAAACATTTGTAACATTATGAATAGGAACTACCAGGATTGATCTGAAAGCATAAAAACTGTTTTTTAATCCTTAAATTGAATGAATAGTCCCGGAAGTGGGTAGGTACTTTAGAAGCTAATCATAATATATATGCTTCTACTAAGTGAGTTAATACTTACAGGCGTCGCGTCGGTACAATCTATGATGTTAAAACACGATCATATCCACGGATATATTTTCTATGTAATATATTCTAAAGTGTTCTAACAATACTAGTGAACAGTTTAGGATTCATCGGCTACGCTGACTTGCTGGCCGATGTCTTACTCTAGATGGGGGCATCGCTAAGGATCATCACACAAAGATTACGTTATGAAAAAGCACCTGAACCCCCGTTTTTGTTAATAAATTATTATTCAAATAGTTCAGATGAAACCAATATTGAAAGTAACGTCATCCATGAAGGCGCCACAGAATAATTATTGCAATACGTCACAGTTCAAATGACATTTTACTTTTTTGAATAGGTCCTCTTTTCATTAAATACAAATGTATTCCAAAAAAATAATAATAAATTATTACGATGTAACGCGTGACCTAAAGATGTTTTTGACACACATAAAAATATATTTTATCCTAATATTAAATGATTAAATGGCAAATTGGTACAATTGTCTTCTTCATTTTAATGTTCGTTGACAGTTGATAGGCTATATTTTTAACGTAGTAGCAACATTCGGAAATGAAATGCAATGTTAGTGACATAAGCGGAAAATACGTACCACAAAAGTAAAAAAAGACTTTTATTTTTGGTGTCCGAAAGCCGGGAATCGTTTTCATAACAAAATCGTATAACTTATTAAAAAAATAGGAGTAATTTTATGAACTACATTTGGTTGTGACACTCTATCTCCTTTGTTGGTACGAAAGTGTGGCATTGTCCTTTGCCTTTAGTGGTGAATACAATATAGATTGTATTCACCACTTAAGGCAAATTGTCTAATCTAATGTGTTGATAGCAACACATTAGATTCACCAATCTACGTGTATCATTTCATCTGCTTGACACCAAGACATTTTGGTTACCACCCGGTATTCATCTTAACACGAAACACATTTAGCTAATACTTTATCACCACTTACTGAAATTTTAACTATTAAATCAACGCTTTATTGTAATCATTTGCTTGACACCTAGTCACTAAGATCACCACCATTCACCTGAACACAAAACGTTACGTTAAGTACGTTTACGTTAAGTAGGGTAACCTCCCGCTGTCTTAGGGTAACCACATTACTATTTTTAAACCACAAATACAGCATGTAAGGGTAAACACCGTTGTCACTCAAACCATGGGTAGTTGACTTAAATATAAAAATCAATAACCCAGTAACAATAAAAAAAAAAATTATTTTCGTTAAAAGATTTTTTTAAATTCTACCTGACACCGTCTGCCAATTCATGGATACGCGCCCGAGAGACTGACTGACTGAGGGAGGAGTCGCGCTCGCTGCCGCTCAGGTCACGTCCGCGCCCCCCGCCCGTTTTGAGACGCAAGTTCGTTGCCCTTGCGTATAGGGTGAAATATTCTTGTGGTAAAATGTAGATTTTCTTTAAAAAAAAACAATTTTTTTTCCATTGATTTTACGTTATATAAATGAAACCAAACCACTGGTTTCAAGGATAACGGTGTTTACCCTAACATCCTGTATATAACGAACATAATCACAGAAGAGTAAAATATACAAATATCTTGACACACGCTATCACAGAGGATGTAAGCGACGGCGAGGGACTAGTACATGCAATACTGCACCGATTACAAGGTATGTCACGGTACGGTGCACCCAGCAGTAATGTTGAGAGATCGTAGATTTTTACCTTGCTCACACCTTGTTAGATACGAAATCGGAGTAGACACGGCTACTCATCAAGCTATACATTTCCAGTATAAGCTGACCTCGCATTGTACGAAAATCCTATACAATGCGAGATCAGCATAAACTGGAAATGTATAGCTTGATGTGTAGCCGTGTGTACTATAAAGCCTGTGTTAGAATTTTTTCGATCCGCATATTTTTAACGTTTGGTGTTTAAAAATTTCGCCCTGTATGAATGTATATGTCGCAGATGGATTGTCGTATCCGCTGTTTTACAAAACAACTCCGTTATGTAAAACATTGCGTTACATTTAACAAAACTGGTTTTTCTGACATAATGCAGAATGGCTTATCTGCTGTCACGAAAAGCGTTCGGTGTGCCTTCTAATATCTAACTAAGCTAGGGCACACTGACCAATTGGGTTAGGTTAGAACCGTGGCGAACCGCGCGCGAACTGAGACAGCGGTACTTCGAAGTTGGTCGCAGTAACTTAAAATCACTGTTTTCACTTGAGTTAGGGTCATTTTCACTTATATTAATCGTTTTATTTATTTCTGTTTCGGACAACATTATTGCTGTTATGACAGACAGCCACGACGAGAGACAAAATATTGAACTGAAATCTACAATCTGACGTTTCATTTAACGCTGCTTTACATAACCTCTAATCGTTGACCCGCTGCATTGATAAATGCACAACGTATATGCAATTTTGCGTGTTCGGTAATTATGGAAAATCGCTAAACGTCGTTCAGCTGTTTTATGTAACGGAGCTGTTTTGTAAAACAGCTAGAGGTTAAGTAAAAAAGCGGATTCGATAATCCATCTGTGACATTATACATGTTGATTGCTAAAAACGAGCACATATGCCTAGCGAGATATGCTTTTAGAATTCCCTCTGTCTGTAATTAGCTCGCACAGAATGTAAAAACATGTAAACGAGTATAACTTAGTTTAAAAAAATACACGTAATTCAAATCAAACTTAGTAAAAAAATTATATCAACTGTCCTCTTTAGCTTTCATTGTCATTATGAATGTTTTCATTTATTTTCCTTATTTATTTATTTGTCCGCCCCTACATCTATTTTCCTTCTTTATTATAGTTGCACGATTCTTTTATGATCATTACATTGTTACAAGTTGGTTTTTGTTGCCGTACATAGTTTTTTAAACATTTGTGCAAAAATGTTTTGTGAAGTCTTGAAAACAAAATGCAAAAATGAACCTTGTAGCGCTGTAATAGATTTGTACGGTTGATGACACCGATAGCACAGATTAAGACAGATGTTTCACTCCGCAAAATCATTTAAATAAAAAGCGAGTCTTGCTATGATACAATACAGTGCAATTCAGGTCGCACAGCGCTAATTACCTACAGTTATATTCACTTACAAGTTGCCTCTCTGTTTATCTTCTGACTACGTTACGCTCGCTCACTGAATTGGCCCGACAAGACGTTCGCCGCGTAAGTGTAGCTTCATATCTAAAATGCGGGAGTTCGCCTTCTGTAGTATTCTGTGCCGATAGACCCTAATCTAATTGCAACTTTAAGCCGCGTCCTATTATAAGCGATCGTCCCACGAATACACGATCGGTCGCGTGCATATGTCACTTTTGACGTGACAATGTCTAATAAATCGATGAACGCCGGCTGCACGCACGAAAAAGGATGACACATTGTCCCGTTACGCTCATTGTAACGTTACGATCGGAGCGAGAGCGCTACACGAGCGAGCGAAAGGCACTTGTTATGACGTTGTCACGTTAAACTATCGTCCGTTCACCGACTTTACAGACAATCAATTGTTTTGTTCGTAAAACCGAATGTTCTACAAGTCGTGTGTTCGTGTGTCGATCGTTTTTAAATGCGACGCGGGGTTAAAAAGATGCGCGATTTTTTTTATGTTACTACTTTTGCCCGCCCTACAATTTTTGTAAAGTATACTTCTTATTTCTTCTGTATAATAATATCTGCTATTATTTTCAGCTGAACGAAGAGCACAGTTAAGTCGGTCGAGATCGCGTTCCGGACTAACAGGCGCGATGACTACGCGGGAACTAACAAAGTGAGTTACAGTACAACTAGTTTCATAATGTCCCTCGGCAAACTTCGTGTTTCGTCAGTCGTCGGATTTCTATCAGTTGCACTTTGCACTCGGTGTAGACCGGACGCTCTGGGAAGCCGATTGAGAGCGTCCGGTCTCGCGTTCAGACGAAACACGAAGTAATTAATAGCGAAGATTAATTACGAAGTAATTTAGGTACATCTCTGCCCAACACTTCGGGAAAACAATGCGTGATGTTATGTGTGTAAATATAATTCAAGATTTTGACGAAATAATCTTCTTTTCTAGTGAATTGCTGAGCAACGCGTGATGAAACTCACACCAAGTGATATTAGGAACTTAATATGACATTACGCTTGACATGTTCACAGAAAAATTTATTATTTTGAAGATAATACCATTGAAATGATTTTAGATGACTTTCGATCTCACAAGCATGACCACGTTCGAATCCAAGATGAGGCAGTTTTATTAAAGTTTTTTTTTTTTATTGAAAAATGCATTACCCCTCTTTTTGGGCTCCATTGCAGACGGGTAATAATCAGTGTATTAAAAAACTACAACAACATCAAAGTTAGAAAAGTATATCAAATTGTAATTTTTTTGGTAAATATTATTAATGTATAAATTACAAAATGCTGTGAACTTGTCGAGTGCTTAATTGAATTTATATTGCATAAATAATGTTAATAATTCTAAGATCATTTAACACTATTATGTTCTTGCCTGTTTTTGTTGATATTATTTTTAGCTAGTAAGTAATATGAAAACTAAAGTTAAATTCAACATAAATAGTGCAACAGGCAGAGTTCGAACTCACGACCCATCCCTCGCCAGACGAAGCAATCACTCATAAAAAAGACACTGCATATTAAATTGGTTATTAATATCACTAAAATTCAGATTTGGTGATAACTTAAAAGGTTTGTGCAATATAAATTCGATGATAAAAATAGTAATTAAGTATAATTAATAACAATAATGTAAACGAAAAGACGTAAGATACTTGCGTTTTAATTAAACATTAAATATCTAAAAAAGACTTTTTTGTTAAGGTTTTATTAACTTGGTATTGTATGAGAGATTCTCCATTAGAAATTTCTCAGTAGCACCACAGTATAATAAAGTAACAGTATTGTATCTCGGCCGTGACCTTGGAATAATTACCTACGACCGCTCGGTAGATAAACCTTCCGCGCCGTGCGTAACTGCCGCGCACTCTATTTATTTATTTATTTATATTTATATATACTTCATTGTACACCAGAAAATACATTGCGAAAATAAATCAATTTAACACTATAAAACATACAATGGGCACACATACATCTATATACTGTTGCCTACTGATATACACTGAGATTTCGTAGCGCGTCGTTTCGGCAGTTTTCTATGAAGATATAATACCGTTATTTATTTATACTGTGGTATCAGCCCGATCGTTTCGGCAGTTTTCTATGAAGATATAATACCGTTATTTATTTATACTGTGGTATCAGCCCGATGCCCTACCACGAACGTAATGTCAATTCGATCGTTTAAAATAAACAGCCGCCTCATACATTTAGGTCGAACAGGTACCTATTGAAGTCTTCTATGGAATCGTTGAGCATTTTTTTTCGCGATTACGATGTGGGACTCCTGGAGAAAGCTGTTCAGTTTGCTGGACTGTACCACACCCTCAAATATGACCACACCTTTCTGAAACCCGCTGTATACAGGGTCAAATGAAATAAGCTAGGAAAACTCCGCAGTTGTGATGGGTATCGATCCACACATGCTGAAACAAAAACAAAATTGATAATTTTACGTTTAAGGGTAAGTTCACACCGAGACGCGACGCGATGCGCACTTTTTTATGATCCGATACAATATCGAATTTATTTACTACACAATAAGGTACACGCGCTGCGCATCTCAGCGTACTTTGACAAGCGTACACGCTCGCACTGAAATTATACCTTTTCGTGAAGAAAATAAGTTCGATAATTGTTAAAAAGTGCGCGCAGCGTCACGTCGCTTCACGTCGCGGTCTGTACTGACACTTAGGGTCAACGACCGCAGGTGTAGTTGAAATATAAGTTTAAAAATATATTTTTTTTGTGTAAACTTCACAGGTGTGATGATTACCGATATCTAAACACGATAAATAACAAAAAATTAAGAGATCGATAGTATCGATACCCATCACGGAGTTTCGCTAGTTATTTAATTTGACCTTGTATTCGGTTTTGCCGGTCGGCTGTGCCGATTAATGCTGACCCGATCAAGTGTATAGTACGCCTAACTGGTAAAATGTAGGTGTACTATATATGTAACTGGCAGTTACACCCCTATTCAAACTTAACGCTGCGCAGTAACGAATTCATGTGTCAGTGGGGGTGAGGGGTGCGGTACTGCGCAGCGAGTAGCTAACTTCCGAGATGCCATTAAGTTTGAATCGAACTGTACCCTTTCTAAGAATACAGGTGTTATGTTTTAGACCAAGTTAATAAAACTTTATATATATGCATATATTTGTCCACTTGTATGTCTGTATATATTGCTAATACGGTTATAGTGAGTATTTTGTAAGTAGATGCTAAATAATATGGTGTCGACGGCCTTATTAGTTTAAATGCTTTACAAGTCCATATTGGCCTTAGGCCTTAACGCTTAAGAAATAAGAGCTACATTCGAAAATCCATACCACGAAAACTGCATCTCCTAAAACTAAAAATTCGAAGGTTTTGTCATCCATCAACCCGCACTGGGCCCGCGTGGTAGAATATCCATCAAGGGCCACTCCTTCACAGACAGGAGGCCTGTGTCCCAGCAGTGGGAACGTTACAGGCTGATTATGTAGCTTCCGTGGATATAACCCGGCTTATATGCGAAAATACCGTTGCGCACCATCGTCAGTCGTGAGCGACGATCGAGCCACGCTGTTAAAAACTCTATTTCTACTGAATAAAGGGCTAATATCGTCTGTAGAAAGTTACACTGGATGGATATTTCGTAAAATAAAGTTTAAAAAACCACAAATTTTCAATGGCAACATTTTTAAAATTGACCTGTAGTATCATCATAATCTTCCAGAATTGCAAGCAACTATTTGTGTGCAGAGGCCGACTACCACTTTTTGTTTGAAAAACCGGAAAGTGCCCTCTATCGGCGCGACCACGCGTTCAGGTCTTTTGACCTCCATACCTTTATATTATAGAGGTATGAGGAACAGGGTGTAAAATTCCTCTATAGAAAAGGGGGGATCCTCCGACCAGATGGGTGTCGTGTCTGGTGGGCAACTGCCCGCCGATCGATGTCGGGACGTTGTATATAATATACTCATCGCACGGTAAACTTTGCTTGCGCGATGCAGGATTTTGCTTGACGTCATAGTGATGCGTAGTTCGCATGTGGCGTTGTAGATGCCGCCACAATATCTTGCAAAGTTTCTCAGTAGTAAGGCGATTTATAAGTGTAGCTCTTTTTCTTACAATTTTATCTTTAATTCTAATAATTACTTATGGCCTGACTAAACTTTGCTGCAATTTTATTATTGTAATAAGCCTATTAATTTGTTATAGGTTTCCAAAAGAAATTAGCTCATGTTTGGTACTAATATGTATACGACATCAACAAAAAAAATCCATTACAGGCCTCCATTGTCATACAAAAAAATACAGGGTGTAAAAAGACCCATCACATAGCCGTCAACTACGCATTCTGTACATAAAATTAAGTAACATAGCATAAAATTAATGACTGGGAAACAACTTTTATTTTTGATGTGAAAAATCGCTGTTTACAGTAGTGCGCAACGTAACGCACGCAAAACATTGTGTTTATGGGTGCATGCAACAGTTCAGGGTTTGTGGGGGGTATTCAAAATTAATTTAGAACATTTAAAACTTGCTTTCTGTATACAATCTCTGAAAAAGTTGGAACTTTGACCTTCAATATCTCCGTAACCAGAAGGTTCCCAGGTATAGTCCAGAACAAACAAAATTATCACAATGACGGGAATAACAAGTGGCTTTCGGCTTCGTTAAGTGTCTTTTTACACCCGTTATTATTTTGCCTGAAATAATGAATCCATCATGGACCCATTACATACGGGGTGTTCGGCCCAGTTCTGAAACGCGCAATATAAAGTCTACGTTTATTGTCATGCTATCTCTTTCATTTTAATGTGTATTGAAGCGACAGAAAGACTTTTAGGAACGTCTTTGGGATCTCGCGCACTAGACAACCACGACCACGACCAGTGGTTGCAGCGACCAGCACGCGTAGCATGACCATAATCAGAAATGGGTTTTGTCGACGGAAGAATAGACAAAATGACAGATTATGATTGTTTATCTGTCATTTTGTCTATTCTTCCGTCGACAAAACCCGACCACCGATGCTACGCGTGCAGGTAAACTATAGAAACCGATACGCATCGCGTACTTAGCCTCACTGGCCAACTAGACGCAGACCGGGCCACGGATCACGACTGGCCGGAATCCTGAGGCTATAGACAAAATCCCTTTTCCGTAAGCGTTAAAGCCAACAGAAAGATCAAATTGTATGGAATTGACATTAGCTTTAGAGATGTCACGTGACTGCTGCTGTCAACTCCATACATTTGATCTTTCCGTTGGCGTTAACGCTTACAGAAAAGGGATTTTGTCTAGGCCCCCTGGCCGTCTAGTCCGCGAGATCCCTTAAAGTTAGTTGAGAATTCGAAGAAAAAAGGGAAATGAAATTTCGTCACAAGGGTACTTGCATAATCATTTACTTAAATACAGGTTTATGTGAAAAAAAAAAACTAAACTTGACAAATTCATAACCCCATTTTATAACCGTCTTAATTTATTTTTATTACTTTAAATTACGCTTTTTTTTTAAGAAATATGATTTTTTTAAGTAATCAAGTACCCTATTTACCGATTTTGACCGGAACAAGCCTAGATATTTTAATTTTAGTTATAGATTAAGAAATAATAATTCATGTATAGATGGGGACTGGTATACTATACGCCCCATGGTTGAATGATGTATTATCTCTTTGTCTATACCTTAGGCGTCGAAAGTATTTTGAGCTAACTCATTTTGTATAGAAAATATTAATTTTTATTTAGTTTTAACCATGCATTTGTTCTATTTCACACGAAAACGATGTAAATGTAATGAATTTTTTTGATATTTTAAATAAATGTAAAACATAAGTTTTTTTAATGTTTATAGGCGATAGGATATTGCAATCAGCGTCATAATATTATTATTATCACTTTTCTTGTTATTGCGTCACAATTTACTTAATTAATGTCATATTTGTGACTTTAACTGGTTTCATGATTTAAATCAAGCAATTTTTTTATTTAAGCCAAAGATTTAAATCTTTAGATTCGCCCTACAGCTTTAAAAGATGATCGGTTTTCTGTTTCGTTTTGATACATCTGATACACACACACAATGTCGCAGTCGCCATGGAAACTTGCACACACTTTTTTCAAATCTAACGATTTAAATCTTTGATTTAAACCTATGATTATCAAATTACCCAGAAGTAAAATAAAACTGCATTATCCGCTCAAATGTCGATTGGCCTCCTAATGGCCGATAACAATTAAAATTCTATTGTGTCTCGTTAATGACAGTTTGAGGTTTATACAAGTTTTCTTTTAGAAAAATAAGAACAATGTATTATTGGCCAACATAAAATAGAAGAAATTACAATAACAAAAAGATTTTTTTCTGAAAGTTTTCCTAAATGATTAAATCACATCAAGTAAACAAATGATTTTAAAACCGATTTGTAATTTTACTTACTTAATATTTTCTCTTAACGTCATTAAGACAAAAAAAAACATCACTATGGCCCCAATGTCATATTAAAAGACATTTCATGCACAAATATTAAGCTTATATTTAAGACAATATTATAATTGAATTGAAAATTCTTTGTCTGTATGTCTAATTAACATGCCGCTGACTGTACCTTAGTATATGTATACATGTAAATATATTTTTGTAAAATGTTACATTTTTACTTAATAATAATGTTTTTAAAACTATTTTGTTGTTTTATTCATAAAACCAATTATCAAAGATCTTTCTCGTAGGGCACCTCATATATTCTGGAAAGATCTCACCGTGAAAACTTAGCTGAAGTGAACTGTCATTCCACTACATAGCCGAACTTTTTTCTAACTCGATACCTATATTATATACAAAAAAAAAACAACCGGCTTCAAAAAAAAACAATACAAAGTGAAAAATAACTTTAATTTCATGAGTCGGGGTCTTTGATTTTGGATTTTAGTTTTTTGCCACTGGCTCCCGAAATTTAAAAAAATGAACAATCAAATTTCCCAACTATGTTTGGGTCTGCTTCCAGTCTAACCGGATGCAGCTGAATACCAGTATTTTACATAGAGCGACTGCCTATCTGACTAACTGTACCCCACACAAATTCAAATACAACTACCGGATAAGTAAATATCAGTGGCGGGAACATAGAACATTATCCATATAGGCTAAGTGGGAAAAATACGTATTATTGAAGCTAGCTCAAAAACTACGCCAGCAAAGTTAATAACATTTATATGGGACCACCTCTGAAGCATGACCTACCAAACAAAAAAAGAATCATCAAAATCGATTCATATTTGGCGGAGTAATCGCGTAAAGGTCGATTTAGACCAAGCGAGCGAATGCACATTCTACCCCCACTCTACCAAATTCTTTTTGTGTAAACAGGGACAGAACATTCCTTCGGTGGTTTCTCCATACTAAAATGTCAAGAATATCAACAAGAGAATGCTCTAGCTCTTGTTCGGTTCTATGTTCGTTTGGTCTAAACCCACCTTAACAAACGGACAAAAAAACAGTCGAATAGAGAACCTCCTCCTTTTTTAAATCGGTTAAAAATACTGTATTTGCGTGAAAACCAAACGAAAACTTATTCCGTCTTATTACAGATCGAGCTAAACTGTAGTCCAAAAACCTTCGAGCTTGTGGATAAGCAGCTCGGGCTCTATAGAAGAATCTAATTAATGTAGTAAGTACTGTACCATTCATCATAATAGATCAAAACATTATGTATAATTATGATAAATTGTAATTATAAATAGGTAAATGTAATTCATTTCGATAATTCCCGATGACCACCACTCGCTTGGCCACCACTGGGGCTCAGACTAAATAAACACTGGGGTACAGCGAAACAACTTTTAAAATTTTCTCGTTGTCCACCACTTGGGGGGACAGCGAAACCACTTTTAAAATTTATTCTCGTTGTCCACCCCTGGGGGACAGTGTCACAACTTTCTAAATTATTTCCATTCGCCACCACTGGTGGAGAGCGACACAGAGCCACAGAGCCCTGACCGCCGGTAGCTTGAAACGCTTCATTAGGTACCTACAGTACCTATACACGCTTCATGCGTTTGATTTATCACGTTTATCACCTGCTTCTAGTCATATCTTAAGCATCCCCACTTGGGATTGGTGATCTTATCTTGTGGTCTGGTCGATAATCAGATCCTATGGATAATCGGGTCAGTTTGAACTTGAATTTAATCTCTTAGTTTGAACTTGAATCTCTTAGCTGGATCTCAGAAGACTTAGTAACAAAGGGGTTTATTTATAAACGTTTTGTAAGTGACGTTCAAACGTAAAAAAAATATGGTTAAACAGTTGCTATAGTAGGGAAGGCAATGATGCTAAATGGGGATTTACTCGAGCGTCGTGGGGACCTATTGGATTGTGAAGATTAGATGCTAAAAAGAAAAAAAGGTTATGTGAAGTATACCCTTTCACTGGTGGGGGGAGCGTCTATGGTAGGGGAGCCCTAGCGGGGATTTCCGGAGTTACTCGAGCGCGGCAGAATAACATACGGGGGGCAACCTTGTACCTTGTGAAGTACTCCCACCATACCTGAGCCCTGTACATAGGGGCAAACGCCTAGGGCAGCCGATCAGATTAGTAAAAAAAAATCGATCGTTAGAAAATCTCGAGCGCGTCACTTAATCTGCCGCGCTCGAGAGGTAATTTGGTTACATGCAGAAAAGTGTGCATTTCAAAAATCTGACAATTTAAGCGTGAAATAAGGAAATGGGAGAGTTTTTATTAATCTGATCGGCTGCCCTAGGCGTTTGCCCCTATGTACAGGGCTCAGGTATGGTGGGAGTACTTCACAAGGTACAAGGTTGCCCCCCGTATGTTATTCTGCCGCGCTCGAGTAACTCCCGAAATCCCGCTTGGGCTCCCCTACCACTATCATTAGGTACTTACTAAACTTTAAGCAACGTTTATAAATAAACCCCAAAGAGTATAAGTAATCTTAGTTGGCTACCTTCATACGACGCATTAGCGATACAAGGCAGCACACGATATTTTTACCCGGCTGCGCGATAGCAAAAATATTAAAAATTCGAATGTCTGTATGTTACCTTTTCACGCGTAAACCACTGAACGGATTTTGATAAAATTTGGCAAGGAGATAGATGGCATCCTGGGGTAGGACATAGGCTACTTTTATTGACATACCACGCGGGCGAAGCCGCGGGCGGATGCTACTGTTGAAATAAAAAAAATGTTTTTGTCGCAGTCACACGTCGCCGCTTTATTTGAACTAGTTTGGAGGTTTGCAGAACAAAAAACCCCCGTCCACATTATGTATAACATGTTGGACACTTTGTTGTAAGAGATTTTATAAAACCGGGAAAATTGAAAGAAACGTCTGAATCATTCTGCTGGCACCAGAGGCCTCTTCTCAAACGTACAGTTTTTATAAAAGCCAAAAAATACAATAATTCCTTCAAAAAAATCATATTTCACAATAATGAAATCTCAAATACTGCCGCTAATCCGTTGAACAACCATAACACTATTAAACTTTCGATGGGCGGAGCGTTGCTCGTGCCAAGCCCCGCCCATCGACGCGAGCGCACGTTGCTGCCGCCATTAGCGACGTTCCCATCTCGAAATAATATTAAGGTTACCTAAGTACGTGGGTATCATAATTATGCAAATATTATGATTTTAAACTCGGATTACTGGTGAAGGAAACCATCGTAAAAAAATGGTAGGAACCTAATGTCTGAAATCCTGAAAATGCAGTGAGCTAGGTGGTAATATGTTAGTTCCTTCTTGAGAGGAAGTCTTTGCTCTGTAATTGCACATTTACAGGCCTATGTATGCTATTTACTTTATGATTTTGAATTCCTCACGCCAAACGAAATAATTTATACCTACATAAGAGTTCGGATTAGGCAATAATTTGGAATGACAGGAAAATGTTGGATAAGATGGTGTTCCTTGCTTCTGCTTTTCTGTTCAAACTTTGCCCAGGGGGATCCAGAGCAAAGTTGAAGAATTAAATTGGATTCTGAAACATTTGTTTCGCTGTTGAATGGATCACCGTCAGATGTCTCGCCAAAGTTTGGCACCGTTATGTGTATTTCTTGTATGTGTGCGGGACGCAGCGGGTGCTCTTCAATGAAGATTATAATTATTTAAATTCTGAAAGCCTTTTATTTTTGGTTAAGTACAGAGAAAGGTAAAATTAAACGTATAAGAACGACGCTGCGCGACCGTCCAGAGACCACCCGTAGAAGAGAAGTGAGGTGGGCGGAAGAGGAAGTTACCGACCACTGATGACACTGACAGCGCCGATGGAGAATTAAAATGTTAACCGGCGCTGCCTACAGCGAGGCACAGATGGCGCTAACAGGCACTGTAACCAAATATGTAACTAGGGTGTCAAGAAAAAAAAGAAAACTCCAATGATACAAAATTTCGTTTAATCTCAAATATTGAGCATAATTTATACTTACTATAATACGCATCTCTTTAAATACAATAATAATCACATCATTAAAACTATAAGGCTTGAATTCTTCCTACGCTGATGTCGATCGCGTACGTCTGTCACGCGTACCTACGTATATACATTGTGTTCTCTACAGCACCATACTGCGACGCTGACATCTCCGGCGCGTACTACGTTGCTACGCGTACGCGACAGACGTCAGCGTAGGAGGAATTTAAGCCTTATATGTATCTACATGTACATTCCTTAGAGCAGCCACTGATAGATTATGACATTAACTAGCTGTGCCCCCGGCCCCACTCGCGTGGACAAATAAACACTTTCACAAAGAAATCCTTTTCAGGAGCGGCAGTTTCGACTGTCTCTCAAAATAAAAACTATCCAAACATAAACAATTAGTAGGTACTAGCTTACGCAAATTACGCGATTGCCGTGGTTTTGTGAAATTTCCCATAAAGCTGGCTTGGTGCCTTATCAATCAATATTTACCCAATTTTGTTGATATAAGTCATTCGGAACCGGCTGTAAATAGGGCTTTCAGAAGTCTGGGTTTGTCTACATCTGAATAAATTATATTTTGTGTCAATAAAACTTTAAACTAACAATAGTCTACGTGATCTATGGTGTCATGGCGTGTCTTTGGTGGTACTTGAGAGAGCTTGCACGATACATCGCAATCGGGCGAGGCTGTTGACTCCACAAGATGTGTTGTCATCTGTAACAAAAATACCTAATTGAATCAATTAGGTGTAGACTCTCGCTCGACCTACGCATGAGGGCCTAGACAAAATTCTATTAGACCAGCGGTTCTCAAACTTTTTTGACCGAACCTTAGAATAATCCAAAAACCGTTAGTCGTTTTTTCAAATGTTGCTAAACTTGTTTCACAGAGCCCAAGTTTCATTTTTTTTAGACGTAGAGGCCGTATCGCATATAAAAAGTAAAGCGCCTACTTGTAGGTAGTTCCATTGGTTCCCTATCCATTTGCATAAAATTTTAAGACCTAATATAACTTAGCATAATTTTGTTTGGCATAATTATATTTTCGCATAATATAATTACGCATAACAGCTTACACATAATTTTTTTAAGCATAATTTCTCTAACCATAATAATGATTAAGCATAATTTCTCTAACTATAATAATGATTAAGCATAATATTCTAAAGCATAAATTTATTAAGCATAAAGTTCTAAAGCATAACTTTTTTAAGCATAATAGCCTACAGCATAAATTTATTTAAGCATAATGATATTAAAACGGATCTCTGCCTTTTCGACGAAAATTGTTTGCCAGATTTTCACTTGGCAACTAACGTTTCGCAGAATTTTATTTTGCCGAATAATCATTTGCCAACTTATCATATAATTTTGTTTTATTTCCCAACCTCACAGTTACCAACTGTACGTTTGGTCTGCTTTTCATAATGACACTTTTAAATACCAACTTTCAAGTAGAGTTCAATTAAAATGAGTGAGTGTATTGAAGAGTGCTCAGTGAGTGAGTGTTTTACACTTTATCTTTAATGTGGCCTAACCTAACCTAACTGTTTCCTTTTACAAAAGCGATTCGCTTCTGGCACTTCGCCGGCCGCTGCCGCGGCACGCTCGCTTCGCTCGCTCGGCTCGTGCGTTGTTTGTCATACTCTAACCTAACCTAACCTATCGTAACCTAAGATTGAAATGTTTGACAAATGATAAATGTCCCAAACGTTTTGTGTCATTATAATAATCAGCTTAACAATAATTCTACCAAACGAAACGTTGTCATACAAAAATTTGCTAATCGTTAGTTGTCAAAGTGAAACATCGGCGAAACGTTGGTTGGCAAGTGATAATCTGCCAAACAATTTTCGGCGAAAAGGCAGGATACCATATTAATTGTATACCTAAATATTATTATGCTAATAGTCATTAGGCCTACTAACGTTATGCGAATCAAATTTATGCCAAAACAAATTAGTCTTTAAGATGATTATGCCAACATAAAATGTATGCCTAAAAAAATTATGCCGAAGTATTATTATGCCAAAACAAATTGTGCCAAAATCGTTATGCCGAAGTATATTAGGACAAAGAACATTATGCGAAAAGAAGGGATCCCAGTTCCATTGTATCCTGCATAGACACGTGATTAAGCAAATTCCGCCAAATCTAAAATTAGTTCTTGAGGAAACTGGGCTATTCAAACCCGCTGTGGGGACCCCGCGAAAATACAAATTGTGACCAGTGATTTCGAGGAGCCCCAACAGAGTATTTTTGGAGCCCAGGGGCTCCGCGGAGCACACTTTGAGTAGCGCTGTATACCCGTGCGTTTGCACTGGCGAAACATTCAAGATAAAACACGTTGAAATCTCTAGTTCCTGTCAAAAATTGTATGGAACATTGACAGAAAATAGAGATTTCAACATGTTTTGTCTTGAATGTTTCGCCAGTGCAAACGCACGGTTAGACAGTTGTCCTACAACGAGTTGGCGAACTGTGATCAGCGAGTGAGTAGTTCCGATACTTAGTTTTGTCGCTGGCCTATCAGCGAGTGTCTGAGTGCAACCGGCAAATACTCGCACCACCACTCGCGACCGCTGGTTGATGGTTTCTTGGTTTCTCGGCATGAGTTGAGGCCGCCAAGCAAGACCTGTCAGTATTCGAAAGTTGACACTGGTCGTAGAGGCAGTGGCGTGGACGAGCTAAACTGCTAACAGAAAGCCGAAAGCCGCAAGGGCCAAAAAGTTCTTGAGTGGCGACCGTGTAGGCAGAAAGCGCAGCATGTGTTGGCCCTCGTAAAAAGTAGACCGTTGTTGCGATGTTTGGGGAGTGGCGAGCGAGAGGCCTATAATATATGTCCAGGGGGCCTACCACCACCGCTTACAGCAGTATTATTTTAATATTATTTCGTGGGGGAAAGAGATGGAGCTATACGTCCTGTAGAGCTTCATCTCTTTCCTACACTGGAGTGGACGTCTTTCAGCTGATTGATGATGATACTTACTACTTAGGAACGGTTTCTCTTTCTCTGTCTTGGTTTCTCTTGTGTCGTAGGACCGCTGTGACGTCACAGGCGACTCCATGTAGCTCTTACAGCTTTCTGACTCCAACTAGAGAGAAAAATAAGGTTATTTTAGTATTTTGGAATTCAAGGACTATATTTTTACCCAGTAACTGAGCTGTGGACGTCAGATTGGTAGTCGCTCCATGTAATATTGGCTGGCTATATTGTAAGCTGACCCCAACATAATTGGAAAAAGACTGGCCAGGTGATGCTCAGTCAGTCACTCAGTCAGTTGTCAGTTCTACCTTAAAGTCCGCCTGACCACATCAAAATCCGTAGGTACCTGGCCATGAGATCTTAGTGCCTCAGACGTCCGAAGTGTCGACTCTCTCAAGCGAATCGTGTAACCTGATAAGAACTTGGCCAGAGCGATCTGGCGCTGGCTCATCTGATCATATTAAAACACTCATATATGCTAGCCTACATACATCGTTACAATATTAGCTGGAATGTCTAGAAAGACTACACGTGTGACACATGACTAGAACACCAGCCGTGGAACCAAGGAATCGCATGAAAAAATAAAATAGGCAGTCATGGGACGGCCGGTGCCGATAGAACTGAAAACTGGTATTAGCGCCATCTATATGCTATAGTAGAGCACTACCGCGGCGGCGCGAGCATGTCGGTGACGCGAATCCGTAAGTTTACCCCCTACGAAAAACCCCCAATGTGCCTAAAGTTTAACTTCGAAAATCGATATCTTTATGTCAGCGATTGGTAGCAAAACACTAAATCAAATCGGGATACCAAACAGAAACAGAGTACAACAATGCTTATCAAACAATCTGTCTCTTTCAAAGAGATATTTCATCTATTATTAGCATAGACCACACACTCGCAACTGAACTCAACCAGCGATTTTGAACTGTCGACCACTTTGAGCTAACGCGCAATTTTGTTGAATTTATTTGGTATAGTAATTTATCTTCTTGCTATGGAGATTGTCCGGTAATAATATGCGTGAGTACAGGTTGTAAGGGTAGGTAAATACCGTTGTCACTCAAACCATGGGTAGTTGACTTAATTATAAAAATAAATGAACGAGTCACAACAAAAAAAAAACATTATTTTCATTAAAAGATTTTTTAAAGTTTCTATCCGACACCGTCCGCAAATTCATGGATATGCGCCCGAGTTCGTCGCCCTTCCTACACAACACTTGATTATATAGGAGTCGCGCTCGCGGTCGGTCAGGTCACGTCCCGCGCCCTCCGCCCGTTTTTAGACGTAAGTTCGTTGCCCTAGCGCGTATGGTGAAATACTCTTGTGGTAAAATGTAGATTTTCTTTTTTTTTTTGTTGTAATTTTCCATTGATTTAACGTTCTAACCACTCACTGGTTTCAAGGATAACGGTGTTTACCCTAACACCTTGTATAGGTACGGACACGTAACATACCGTAATCCCAAAAGAGTTAAATCAAATCAAATCACTTTTATTTGCTAACACAGGTAAAGAAATACAGATCTTGAGTTTGGTGAACAGAACGGTATGTTATGCCAGGAGGAAAATGTCAAAAATTATTAAATGTCAATATTTTAATAATTAGACAGAAGTAGTTTGACACCTATATAATTTGTCAGTCATTTTATAAGCCCCATGTTAAAATGAGCCTAATACCAATAACCAGACACAAATTTTGACTCTGGGCCGGTAATGAGAATTTGCTAATGGGACAAATCCCATTAGAACATTAGGTATTCTTTGTTGGTCTGAGTTTATAGGTATTAAGGCTCATTTCAATAACATAGGGCTTGAATAATGTGGATGTCAAACCCCTTCTGTCTAACTTTGGGGATTACAGGATAGGTCATGTGTCAAAAACGCTGTCTTGGAAAATACACCAACTTCATAAAGAACGTTTCAGCAACATAATATGCCCGTAAATTGCGGACAATTTGTGGGATATTGTGGCGGCCACCGCTCTTCTCGGAAACCGTAGCATTTATTCAGAGACGACGCTCAACAACGAACTTTTTCTAAATGCGTAGGTATACTGCGGGCGTAACATGAACGTGCGGAATTAACGTAACGTATATTCGAAAGCTCGTTTCGTACATAATATTTATTCATTTTTAAGACTTTATTCATGTCTATGATGTATGTACTTGCCCCATAAATTGAAACCAAAATGCTAGGTATAAAATAGTTGTATTTACGTTTACTTCACGCGTTGAGCAGTGGTGGCCCAGTGGCAATGGCCACGACTTACGAGTTGTAGGTCATAAATTCGAACCCTGACAGGCGCTTTACTTTGTGTAAATTATTTCATCACCACTGCTTTTAAAACGGTGAAGGAAAACATCGTGAGGAAACCGGCATGTCCTAGAACCAAAAAATCGAAGATATGTGACATCTACCAACCCGCACTGGGCCCGCGTGGTGGATTACAGCCCGCTCCCTCTCACAGAGAGGAGGCCTGTGTCCAGCAGTGAGAACATTATAGGCTGATCATGCTACTTCACGCGTTCGTGTTAGGGCCTCTGTAAAGTCACATTCACTATCCGTTCGTCGAGGCAAACATGTTGGGGGGTAAGTGTTATGTTTGTATTTTTTTTTGTTAAGGGTCTACCCTACGACAAATTGCTGAGCATGATCCTCCGTCACGCCCCCAAATCGGTTCATGTTAGATGTTTCATGTTTATAAAACACGAAAACATGGTGCAGCGGACCCGGCTTTAGATTGCGCGCGTCTATTTCAGGGAGCGTCGCGCTTCGGCTAAATTGTCAAATGTGGTTCTGATTCGCGACGATACTCAAGCACCTGCTTTTAATTACTTAGAATGTCTAAAATAAGCGTTAGGACTAAGTAAGTAATAAGCGATCGATTGGCGAGGTTAAGTTGCGAATGCCGTGGTTGAAATGTGAGTGGGTGGCCATTGAATAGAATAGACTAAAGTAGTGTCATTGACTCTGGCAGGGCCACCATCAGGGATTTTAATTTTGATTACACAAAAAATAGTCGCTAATTACTTAGTCGAAATTAGTCGCCAAATATCAGAATTTGTTGGTCACTGGTTCAAAAGATATAAGGGTTTATAGGTAACCGATCTGGAGAGAGTCTCCCCAGCAGGGCCACATTTATATCTCGAAAACTAGGGCACCTAGCGGAGATGTGTTTTCTCCCATATTTTGTCGCCAATAAATGCGAAAGTGAGTTTGTTTGTTTGCTACGCTTTCACGCTAAAACGGCTGAACGAGTTGGGATGAAATTTGGCACAGGGGTAGACCATGACCTGGAATAGGACATAGGATACTTTTTATCCCGATATTCCCACGGGATCGAGACTTACGCGGGTGAAACCGCGGGGCGCAACTAGTACAGATAAAAATATAGAAATTCTACATAGGCTGACACAATGGGCGGTCTTAAAATAGATCTTTTAAATACAACCTTTGGATGGATTAAAGTAAGAAGCAGATACAATACTGCAGGTAGTTAGTGGTGTACCATTTACATATACAATAAATACATACATAGGTACATAAAGCATTATACTTATCTATATATACAGGGTGTTAGGGTAAACACCGTTGTCACTCAAACCATGGGTAGTTGACTTAAATATTTAAAAAAAAAAAACGACTTCGAAATTAAAGTTATTTTTCACTTTTTTATTGTTATTTCTTTGAATTCGGTTTTTTTTTTCATAAAAAGTTTTTATTTTCAACTTTTTAGTTGTGGTACCTACCCCACACAAATTCGAATACCACTACCTGCTATGTAAATAACAGTGACGGAGTGAAATAATTATATCGTCTACATACGCAAAGTGGGAAAAATACGTAATTATTGAAGCTAACTCAAAAACTACGCAAGCAAAATTTATATGGGACCAACTGTGAAGCATGACCTAACAAACAAAAAAAGAATCATCAAAATCGATTCATAATTGGCGGAGTAATAACTTAACATACATACATACAAAAAAAAACATACAGACAAATTGAGAACCTCCTCCTTTTTGAAGAAGTCGGTTAAAAATAAAATGATATGACGACATGAAGAAAAACATCTCAATTACCTACCGATAAACTTATAACATAGTTTGTAATGGGTGAAAACTTATAATTAGCATAATTATGACTCAAGCTCGTGGCTAAGTAATAACAGCCGCACGGATCGATCCATCAGGTTAAGCTACGCTTGCCGGGGGTCCGTGGATGGGTGACCATCTTTACATAGCGAGACTCCTCCGTGCCTCGGAAAGCACGTAAAGCCGTTGGTCTCGGCTGTCATTCGTGGATCTTTGACAGTCGATACAGGTCGTCAGAAGCCCGAAAGTCTGACAACCAGTCTTACCAAGGGGTATCGTATTACGCAGTTACTGGGTTGTGGAGGTCAGATAGGCAGTCGCTCCATGTAAAATACTGGTATTCAGCTGCATCCGGTTAAACTGGAAGCCGACCCCAACATAGTTGGGAAAAGGCTAGGCAGATTTATTGACTCCCCTTAGCCCCCCAAAAAATCGAGTCGATCTTTCTACCAAGCGATGTGAAATAGCACACACCCACCGACTATCAATCTATCTATCTATACATACAATTGGTAGTGTGTCGCGATGTTAAATTGTCATCTATCCACGTCCGCAGATTATTTATCGCTACACGTGCGCATGCGCCTTAGAATAGAATTACACAGAATCGCGCGCTTATAGACGAGCAATCATTTTAATTACTGGATTCGTTTTTTTTTATTTTTGGTAGTCGCGAAGTGGTGTTATATTTTTTGGGATTTTGTGAATTGAAATTATAATGAAATAAAACAAATTAGGTATGTAAAAAACAAAATACCCGCCTGCAAAAACGCATAACTTAAAAGAGGCATTATAAAAACAAGCATTATAATCTGTAGAATTTCTGAAAAACAAATTATTAAAAAAAAAACCCGTACCCTTACCCAACGTAACTAGTCAATCAACTAAAAAAGTTTAAAAAAGGACATCATAAACAGACAAATTAAAAATCCGAAGTCACATGTAATCTGTTCGATTTATGCCCTAACACGTGTGACTCCGGATTTTTTAGTTGATTGTCTTTTTTGTCGTATGTCCGTGCGAACGTGCCCTAAATGTATCTTGCTATGTACGCTACGATGTACGTTTACCACGGCAGCAGCTCGTAACGCAGCCTGCAGTCTTTCTATATGTTGTATGGCAGCTCGTAATATTTCTAGCTTGGGCAGTCTCCCGCTACCAGCCCTGGCTCTGATGCGCAGCTCCTCAAAGGCAGCATTTACCTGTTGAACAAAAGATAAATAATTATACAGTATGCAAGGGTAAACACCGTTGTCACTCAAACCATGGGTAGTTGACTTAAATATAAAAATAAATGACCCGGTAACAACAAAAAAAAACCTTATTTTCATTAAAAGATTTTAAATATTCGTCACTGTCCCGATATTCATGGATACGCGTTCGAGAGAGTTGCGAAACAGCTGACGGCTGGTCATGGAACGTCCCGCGCGCCCCGCCCGCCCCCGCCAACCGCCGGCCGCCGTGTTGAGACGCAAGTTCGTTGCCCTTGCGTGTAGGGTGAAATATTCTTGTGGAAAAATTTAGATTTTCTTTAAAAAAAATAAGTTGCATTTTTCCATTGATTTTACGTTCTATTAATGAAAACAAACCACTGGTTTAAGGATAACGGTGTTTACACTAACACCCTGTATAGTCCGGGCCTCCAGGCCGTAAACGGCCACGGCGGCCAATCTCAACGGAGATTAGCCGCCTTCGGCGCGGGAGATATTAGTTGTTGCTTCTGGATCATATTCAGACTCCGAGCTGCTTAGTTGATTTTAGTAATAAGATTTTAAAATTTTATTTTATAAATGGATACGGACCGTTATTGGTTAAAATTAAGGCTCTTACATACTGGCGCGATTTGTCGCGCGACGCGACTCCGCCGCATTGTTCGCTGCGCCGTGAAGTTTTCTCAGAAATTGTTTTATTGAATGTCGCGTCGCGCGACAAGTTGCGCTAGTATGTAAGAGCCTTTAAGACTCTTGTATCTTTACCAATAACGAAACATAGAGCTCATAGCTTTGCATAATGCTAGCATAATGGAAGTACTTACCTATATCTATCACAGCACACCATTTATATGCCCAGTTTGGCAATAAAAAATCTACCATTCGTAAGCAAAACGATTCGTTTTCTTTTATAGGAACTGAACAAAAATCAGCAAGCAGATTTTTTTTAATGTAAACCTACTCACTTAGTAAAAAAAATACCGCAATCTCGCCTCCTAGCACAAACAATTACCTACTCCTAATTAACACAAAAAATCTCGCACCTAAAATTAAAAGGGTGAGCAAACATATGCGCGTGCGTCTCTCTGGCCGTTAATATGCCGTGACACGCCCCTCCCCAGGGATCGATTGCACTTTAAGCACAATTAAATTAAGTGACGTTTTAAAACTCTTAAGAGTTGTCATATTTGATTTTTGGTGGCGTGTCATTGGGTAAATATAGATTGGTGGGTAAAATGGCGTTAAATCTAGCTTCGCCCCGCGGTTTCACCCGCATAAGTTTCGATCCTGTAGGAATATCGGAATAAAACGTATTCTATGTCCTTATCCAGGTCATGATCTTACCCATGTGCCAAATTTCATCCGCTGTTCAGCCGTTTGAGCGTGAAAGGGTAACAAACAAACTCACTGACTTTCGCATTTACAATATTAATAACTAGCTTCCGCTAGGTATATCGATAAATAAAAAGTAGTAAGTCCTTGCCAAATTTTATCGAAATCCGCTCAGTGATTAAGGCGTGAAAAGGTAACATACATACAGACAGAGTTACTTTCGAATTTATAATTAGTATGGATAATATTTATGATTACTGACTGCCTCGTTAGTCTAGTGGTGGCTAAGTAATAACAGCCACACGGGTAGATTTTTCAGGTTAAGCTACGCTTGCCAGGGTTGGTCCGTGGATGGGTGACCAGCTTTACACACCGAGACACATCCGTGCCTCGGAAAGCACGTTAAGCCGTAGGTCCCGGCTGTCATTCGTGGATCTTTGACAGTCGTTACAGGTCGTCAGAAGCCCGAAAGTCTGACAACCAGTATTACCAAGGGGTATCATTACCCAGTTACTGGGTTGTGGCAGTCAAATAGTCAGTCGCTCTATGTAAAATGCTGGTATTCAGCTGCATCCGGTTAGACTGGAAGCCGATCCCAACATAAGTAATTGGGAACAGGCTAGGCAGATTGATTAGCGGGGTATTACTAATGTACAGCACTACCCAACCCTTCAGGGATTACAGGCGTGATGTTGTGATGAAGTGACGTTTTAAAGCTCTAAAGAACTGTCACATTTGATTTTCGAACGCGTGTCATTCGGTAATTATAGATTGGTGGGTAAAATGGCAATACATCCATCTTTATGTAAGTACATAATTATATCTTTATCTAACTAATATTATATTATGAACACGAAAGTTTGTAAGTATGGATGTTTGATACTCTTTCACGTAAAAACTACTAAATGGATTTGGATGAAATTTGACAAACAGATAGCTTATAACCTGGATTAACACATAGGATACTTTTTATCCCGATATTTCCACGGGATCGAGACTTACGCGGGTGAAACCGCGGGGCGCATCGCTTTTCGTGTCTGCCTGTTAGACCGCGCGCGTCATGTTCTTCTAAACTACGAAACGGATTTTGATTCTGTTTTTACCATCATTTAGCACGCGAGATCTCTAGTTACCGTTGAGCAGTCGCGCTTGCGACCACGACGTCATCTTCAAACATTTTTTTTTTACCCAAAACACAAGGCCAATAAAAATCGTACTAACACATTAATAAAAAAAATGTCATCCCAGTCAAAATAACTCTTTCATTTATTTGTAGACCAAAGACTTTGAAAGAATTTTTAAAATAATATTTGTGGTACATATCGGGTCGGTGGTTGTCAATGTGCCGTATCTAATAAGCGATGTGGTTCAAAATTAGCCATTCGCTGCATTACTAACCGTATATTTGTTGTTTTCTTTTGATTTATTTCTTAAAAATAAACGAGGGAACGTTTTATTGCTTTTAAGTGTTCCAGGCTCGAGGGACTCGTGGCTAAATTAATAATAACAGCCACGGTCAGTTCGTGAATGAGTGACCATTCATTGAGACCAATCCGTGTCTCGGAATGCACGAGCCGTTGGTCCCGACTGTCATTTGTAGATCTTTGACAGTGGTTAGAGTGCGTTACATCAAATAGTTCCGATGCCGAAATGTTGGCTCCACTGATAAATAAAAAAAAACGGACCTTTTAGGTAGCTCCATAGCGTATTCGTATTGGTCCTACATACAGTGGAGCCAACATAACGGCATAGGAACTATTTGATGAAACGCACTATACCTGGTAGTCAGAAGCCTTAGTCTAGCAACCGGTCTTACCAAAGGGTACCATGTTACCCAGTAACTCACAGGCACTTCGTTATTATCGCACGATAAAAACGCGCCTGTGGGGGAGAGGCTTTACCCGAACAGAGTTTGAAATAAAGTGCCAAGTACAGCATTTGCGCTTGCGCAAACTAGACTTGTAACATACGAGACGCAATATTTTTTAATCGTCGAAAACATCAAAGAAAAATATCTTTCCATAGAGAAATAGTAAATTCGATCAAAATAAATTACAATAATATAACTTTTAATATCACTTTTTTATAGCCCAATAGTTTATTCGTAAAAACTTAAAAAAACCTTAAACAAACAAGAAATGTCATAGTGACATATGTCACATAAAATTTGACAGATTTATGTGGCACTATCATAATATTTAAGGCTAGTAACACAAGCGCTACAAACGGTCGCGTATAAAAATAAATCGTGTCGCATTTGAGAGACGTAGTAAATTTGTTTTTATGTGAAATTAAGATGTATGTCGTATTTTCTTGAGTTTATCGGCTGAGTGGTGTATTTTTAGTGTTAAACCTAGTTCAGACTGTGGCGACTACTTTGCTTACAGTTTGTTGAATTTATTTTGTTTATTCATGCAATTTTGAGCAGTGGTGGCCCTGTGGTAACCGTTGAACCGAGACAGGCACTTAGTTAGTGTAGTAATATTATCACCACTGCCCTCAAAATGGTAAAGGAAAACATCGCGAGGAAACCGGGCATGTCCTAGAACTAAAAATTCGAAGACATGTGACATCTATCAATCCGCGCTGGCCCCGAGTGCTGAATTACGGCCCACTCCCTCTCGAAAAGAGGAGGCCTGTGTCTCAGTCAAGGAAAAATTATAGGCTGATTATGTTATTCCTGCAATATCACCTAACTGACCCAGAAAAAGGTTTACCTTACTGGATATTAAGCAATTAAAAAGTGAAAATAATAACTAACCGGGAAAGGAGTCGTTATTATTTTTATTTACATGGCTATAAAATACTGATGTTTCTATTATTATAAATATTTAACTTATGTACTATAGCGGATAAATACCTAATCTTTTTAATCCTATGTATAGGTTGTCTAAATTAATATCTTTCGAAAAAATGATCAAAAAATGTTTTGTTTACTTTTAATCGTAAATACTAAACGTACTAAACAGAAGTGAATTACGTCAGAAATATAGAAAAAAAAAAAAAAAAACAATACTCATTTTTTCTGAGTCACGTGTGCACCCAGCATTAAATTTAAAACTAATTCACGTACGTTTTCAGCATTTTCTTCAGTTTATTTACGATACACGTCGGTGTACTAATAGCCTTAGATACTGAAATAAATTACATGCTTCTACAGTTTTTAATGATAATACACGTTCACGTTACTGCCGTCTAATTGTAAATGAGCGCTATTTTGCGGCTGTATTCATTTTTAAAGTACCTAATAATACTTAGTCCTGCAGACCGAACTTCGGTCTGGCGGCCAGTCTCCACGAGCCACGCGGGACCTCCGCTGGAGACATTATAACCTGCCAGGGTGGCGGGAAAGTCCGAAAGGGATACCGGGACCTTGGCAACAGGCAACTGAAGGAACACGGGTGGGTTTTAGTCAGTGAAAGTCTGACACGCCCTCCCGCTCCACCCGGAGCGTGAGAAGTCATTTGATGAAATCCCACCCTCAAAAAAAAAGGGAGACATTATAAAAAGTGTAAAAAAATTAACTTAACAAACTTTCAGGGGTGCTTTAGACCAGCCTAGCCTCTTCCCGGCTATGTTGGGGTCGGCTTCCAGTCTAACCGTAGGCAGCTGAATAACAGTATTTAACATGGAGCGACTGCCTATCTCACCTTCAAAACAACCCAGTAACTGGGTAATACGATACCCCTTGGTAGCACTGGTTGACACACTATCGGGCTTCTGATGACCCCTAACGACTGTTAAAGATCCACGAAGGACAGCCGCGACCAACGGCTTAACGTACTTTCCGAGGCACGGAGGAGTCTCGGTATGTAAGTTAAGTTTAATTACCCATCCACGGACCAACCCCGGCAAGCGTAGCTTAACCTCTTGTACCGACCCGTGCGGCTGTTACTTAGCCACGAGCTCCTCTCCTACTTATGCATTTAAAATGATACTATAGAGATAAGGAACTACGATTGGTCTTATTCGCAAGCGCTACGGCTGAGCATGAGGTCCTGGGGCCGATTCCCGGGTCGGGCCAAAGTGTTATTGGGGTTTTCCATCTGGAATTTCTCAGTAGCAGACCGGAGTCTGGATTTGTTCCCGATTGATATCAATCGGCTTGTGACGGTATCTACATCGCCACATGCGAACTACACATCAAAGATCTGAGGCCCTAGACAAAGTGACATTCTATCAGCGATAACGATGATGGAAAAGGCAAAAATGTATAGAACTGACATAAGCTATCGAAAAGCTTAAGTCAATCCTGTTGAAAATCGTTGTAGAAATACGAAACGCTTTCGAAACGATTGTCACTTGTCTACGCCCTCTGAGGGCCTAGACAAGTGACAATCGCTACGAAATCGTTTCGTATTTATACAACGACTATGACATAGGCTATTCGATAGCATATGTCAGTCCTATACATTTTTACCTTTTCCATCATCGATAACGCTGATAGAATGTCACTTTGTCTAGAGCTTCTGACGTCACACAAAAATCCTGACGTCACAGAAATCCTGCATCGCGCAATTAGAGTTTACCGCGCGATGGACATAGGTAATATACAAGAATCCAATATTAATCATTGGGCAGTTGCCCGCCAGACACAACACTCGTCTGGTAAATAGGAGGATCCTCCCTTTTCTATGGTGGATGAGTGAACTTTACACCCTGTTCCTCATGCCCCTAAAGGCTCGCTCCTTATTACATGGGACTTAAACATAACTGGCGAAATGTGGGTGTACTATCTATAGGTACACCTCAGCCTAACCCGTCGCGGAATACCACCGTGATGTTAAGTTATAAAACTAAACATATGAAAGCAATAGTTTTAAAATTAACTCGTTTTAATCTCCTGTGACATGTCTGTGCATGTAATATAAATAAATAACGCGAGTTCATCCATTAGTCACGTTCTACGGATTACTGGATCAAGACGACACGGTAAGTGTACGGGAATTCGGATTTAGAGATAAAATATAAATATTATATGTAGGTACACATCAAGCTATACATTTCCACAAATTCTCTAAACTAAACTAAAAATCACTAAAATTTAGTTTATTCCTGTTAAACGAAGATTTCCCATTCTGAAATAGACTAAAGTGACACAACTTTATATTTTAGTTTGACAGCACTAAGATGGCACTGAGTTTTAATTTAGTGAAAATGCTATTCTGAATTTGACGTTTTAACCTAAAATTTTATTCTAAATATAACTAAAATCCTCTAACTAAATCTGACTATTTTTAATCGCGATTAAAAATGTGTGGAATAAAATTAGACGTCATGAACTAAAATTCAAACCAAAACCTCGACTTCAGTTGCAAAACAGTAGGTACTGTAATGTATCTTTGTTTTATTTTCTTTTGCTTATATCTCGAAAACGGTGTGTCCTATGGCAAAAATAATAAAAATTTCGACCCCTATAAAACCCTAACCCCCAATACCCAACATGTTGGTAATTTTTTTTCCTTATTTTCCATACAAAAACTGAAAAATTTCATAAAAAACACGTCGAGGCTCCGGCCCTGCACGCCTCTGGCTCTAAAAAAACATCACGGGGTAGGTACTGCGGTTGTCAAATTCGATTTTAGTTGTGTCAAAATAAGTTTAAAAGAGAATTTATTTGGCAGAATAGCTACAAGATTCTCATAGCCAAAAGAAAGGTATTTTAGAGATAGTTTAATTAGTTTAGTTCGGTGTACAAGAGAATCGGCACCATTGTATAGGATTTCCGTACAACGCGAGGTCAGCTTATACTGGAAATGTATAGCTTGATGTGTAGCCGTGTGTACTACCTACTAGCGACCACGGTTTTTACAACTTGACAAAACATCGACATTTCTTAGTTATATGTAACTATAATATTAACGTATTATACACATAAACCTTCCGGAATAAATTCTCTGAACGATGGTGCAAACCTCATCAAAATCTGTTGTGTGGTTTAGAAGAACAACGCGGACAAACAGACAAAATACGAAAAGACGGCGAAGCAAAAAGCAGGGTTATGATTTTAACCGGTAGGTATGTATGTTTGTATGTTCATGTGTTCATTTCTGTATGGACTTTGACATAAAACTGATATTAAACACGCGTTGAATAAGTGTCTAAGTTTTTTTGGTAAGGCCCTTAGAGTTAACCGCGCGATCGACATATAAACAAGATCCCGACATCAATCGTTGCGCAGTTGCCCGCCAGACACAACACCCGTCTGGTCGGAGGATCCTCCCTTTTCTATAGAGGATGAGTGAACTTTATACCCTGTTCCTCATACCTCTAAAGCCTTTAAAACGTCGTAACAATTCTATCATTGAATACTAAAGTTTTCAAATAAAAGTCTTGAAAGCAATCGTGAAAAATGCGAATCCAATACATTTAAAAGTCTTTACAAGTTCTCTAAGATATACGGACTGAAACCTCACTTGGAAAGCTTTCCATTTAACTTAGAAAAGTTACTGGCAACTGGCAAGCTAAGTTTTAACTTAAAAATCAATAGTTTAACAACTACAGACTTTTGATTTAAAAGAGTGTCCGTGGAGTTTCTTGCATTCTTCTCCATAGGAACCTACTGCGCTTTGGAATGGAGAACTAGCTTCATCTTTTTGACTGACCGACCCCTTGACAATTCAAAAGTACCTGTTATTGGTTTATTTGAAATAAATGCTTTCAAATATCTGTTTTTATTTATTACGAAGTTCAATATTAATGTCTGTTTTTATTTATTATGAAGCCATAGATTAGCAATATTCTTCAAAATGATTCAGATTGTGATGGAAAGTGTGCTACGCCATTAGGGTGCTGTGCTGGGGGACTTTTTTACCGACTTCTTCAAAAAGGAGGAGGTTCTCAATTCGTCTGTATGTTTTTTTTTTTTTTTTTTTTTGTGTGTATGTTACCCGTTTACTCCGCCAATTATGAGTAGATTTTGATGATTCTTTTTTTGTTTGGTAGGTTATGCTTCAGAGGTGGTCCCATATAAATTTTATTAACTTTGCTTGCGTAGTTTTTGAGTTAGCTTCAATAATTACGTAGTTTTCCCACTTTGCGATGTTGATGACATGTTAATTGACTCCGTCACATAGCAGACAACGGTATACGAATTTGTGTGGGGTAGTTACCACAACTAAAAAGTGAAAAATAAAAACTTTTTACAAAAAAAAAACAACCGACTTCCAAAAAAAAAGTGAAAAATAACTTTAATTTCGGAAGTCGGTGTCTTTGCTTTTCAATTTTCGTTTTTTGCCACCGACTTCCGAAATTAAAGTTATTTTTCATTTTTTTTTTGGAAGTCGGTTGTTTTTTTTTTGTAAAAAGTTTTTATTTTTTTGTTGTTTTCCTTCAGTTGCCTGTTGCCAGGGTCCCGGTATCCCTTTCGGACTATTCCGCAACCCTGGCAGGTGTGCTGGGGGCCTACTGTCTGAATCCGTCTACAAAGATACGGGCGCTTCCGAAAGTAGTTCGAAACTTCGGAGGGAACACTTCACCCGATTGATTAACTTCTTCCGACGGGTAAAACACACATCGGGATAGGGATAGCTGTCAAATCGTGGTGTCATTCATTCTTAGGTCGGGTCCCAAAACGAATCTTATCTCCGTACGTGATACACTGTAGCCGTCACACGTAACTTCAGCCAACACTACGGACTTTGTGCTTTATGGATTAGACCTCCTGTCACGGGCTGCCGCGCCGTCAGTTTATCATACTCGTAGTACGAGTACAGTGCGATCATTATCTGACACGTGATGCGATTGGTAGCACTAAATTTTGCAGTCATGTGATTGTTCTTTATGTATCCTTCCTTATCCTTACATATTCTAAAACAAAGTCCTCCGCCGCGTCTGTCTGTCGTCCTGTTCACGATAAACTCAAAAACTACAGCATCGATTTTCATGCTGTTTTCACCAATGGATAGAATGGTTCTCGGGGAAGGTTTTAGTATTTATAATAACTAGTTGAAACTAAAACAGTAAAATTCAGTACTACATAATCGCGTCACGGGTCAATTTATAATGATCGCACTGTAAATGGTGACGCCGCTTTAGTTTGTATGGAAAGAGTTGACAAAGGCGGCCTCTAGCAGTGACCGCCGAGGCATCTCCTATTTTCAACAACGTGTTATCAACCTACTTTTCTTAACCGCCGTCGCTCCCTCAGTGTTGCCGCTTTCCGTCGGTCCACAGCCGCTGTTTTTCTTTTACAGGCCTTGCAAGCCCAGGCCAAGCACCTCCTGCTAGGCCCCAATACATGCTGAACATGACTTTCGTCCTTATCTTCCAAAATCTCCCCATTTTTGTGCTCATTTTTAACTTGGCAACACTGTTCGTTAAGGATTTCTTTTTCTTCTTTTTGAAAATCGAACTCTTTGTAGTTATTATTGTTGTAGGTGTCGTAAATAGTGTTGTAACTCATTGTTTTTGGTTTTGTGAGGATTATAATTTAAAAAAATCTATTGATTTTTTATCTCTTTGATTGATTTCTTTGGCACGTGGTTATGCAGGGATGACTGACTACCCACAAACTAACCATTAATAGAATTAGCTATAGTTAGGAGCTTTTTATTAGGAACTATGATTTTGTATTTTTCTTCTTATTACTTTAGTATTTATTCCCGAAATTATTATTGAGCATATTTCTTAGTAACTTTGGTCATTATGTTGAGCAAAACGGATTACTTTCTATAATTATTAATTAAACTAAACCAAAATGAGGTCAACAAGTTTTATCATTTTAAATTCCGGCTGCGTCCTTGTTTGAATCCACTAAAATATTTTAATGTTAAACAACTATTCAAAGTCTAATTTCATTTCACAATTTAATCATTATAATCCTTCTTGGATACCACACACAGACAACTTCACTACACAACACTAGAGAAAAAAGAAACTCGAAATTCGAAACTCGCGCCAAAATGTGACAGTTCACCGAATCATTACTTTTTTTTTTTCGGGTGACGCGCCCGGCGGCGCAGGCGACACTGAATTCAGCCGAGGGTTGATCACAGTCAGAGATTTACAAAATATGCTCGCTATTAATAAACTGTCTAGCTACACAGCTCCTAACGTCGTTGAGAGATGCCAATTTATTAGTGTTTGGATTGAAATTGATGCCGGCAATATATTCCCTTTAAATTTGTTGCGTCGAAAGCTCCCGGACGTTTTTATATGCGCATCTCGTTTTCGTGTTTCGAATCGATTTTTAATGTGGCTTTTTCGAGTCGAGTCGTTTTTTTATTTTTATTTTATCTATACTATAATATTATAAAGCGAAATGATCAGTATTTTTGTTTGTAAATGAATAAACTCTAAAACTAATGGACCGATTTCAAAAATTCTTTCACCAGTAGGTTGTTATATTAACACCATAACAAAGGCTATAATTTATAAAAATATCACGAGCGCGAGCCGCTGCTGGCGGAAACTTAGAGTCTGCATGTACTAATATAATAAAGCTGAAGAGTTTGTTTGTTTGTTGCAACGCGCTAATCTCTGGAAATAGGTACCCGTCACTAAAAAGGATTTAAAAAATAGTTTTGCATTTGATAGCCCGTTTTTGACAACGGCTATTAATCATTCTACGACCCTTAAGAACGGAGCAAAAAGAAAAAAAGTCAGGCAGAACCCGCGGGCGGGCGATGTGATGCTATATTTTATGTTAAAACTAGCTGCGGCCCGCGGCTTCAACCCCGCGGACTCTTATTATTTTTCTAATAGTAAGCCTAAAATACTTCTTAAAATATCAGCTATCTGCCAGTGAAAGTCCCGTCAAAATCGGTCCAGCCGTTTCGGAGATTAGCTGGAACAAACAGACCGAGAGACAAAAAAATTAAAAATTGATTTTTTTTATACTTATAAAAAATATAGACTGAAAGCATTTAGTAAAAAGCTGTCATTTTGACATTAGGTACTAACAGACACTAAAATTTTATTTATTTTACGTCTAAACACGCGGTCGAAGTCACGGGAAGACGCTAGGTTTTTTATATTGTCGTGTTATTTTTTAAAGGATAATTACGTGTATAAAAGCTTGATGATAAATCTTTTTAGAGTAATGAAGTTGATAGGTATATGCGGTGTGGTCGTTTGTCTGTTCACAAATACGTTTTTTATGATGAAATAAGTTAATAATGCAGCGGTAGTTAATTTTATATATAAAACGGTTCGAATTTATTTGATGTTTCTGTAAAAAAAATGCTTGTTAGCTATTTCCTGCTGGAACTTCAAAGACTAAAGTATTTTAATTATTGTGATTGTGAGGACTATGTGAATTTTTATTGTACTTATTTTTTTTTAATATTTTTTCGTTCTCAGTTAGTTTTAAAGATGGTCTGGCAATTTGAGTACTTTAGGCGTCCTACCCAAATGTCCTTTCTTTGGTATTGTTCGTCGAGTCGTTGAGCTCTGAGTTGAGCCCCACTATTACTGACAAATGCTTGCTCTGACTGGACAGTTCCACTCAAATCTGTGTGTCTTTCCTCAAAACACCATTTCAGACGCTAATCTACATGGTCCTCATAAGGCCTGACCAAGATTATGTCTGGACTTTAAAAGGGACTGCGACATCATCAAGGTAATAAAAAAAAAATGACGTGTAGTGATTCCAATATGCTATTTACAGAATAAATAATTTCATTTCATTTCATTTCTAACGAGACAGTTTTTGATACATTCCGCAGTGATCCATAGTGCAGCCTGTACTTTAGGTAAATACTCTTACTCCTGTTATTTTTAACCGACTACAAAAAAGAGGTCGTTCTCAATTTGTCTGAATGTATTTTTCTATTTTTTTTAATATGTTTATTACGCGAATACTCTGCCAATTATGAATTGATTTTTATAATTCTATTTTTGTTTAGTACTTTGCCTTTTTTCCGAGCTCCAAAATTGTTGGCGGCTTTTTTTTACTCAAAGCAAACCTTAACTGATGTTCGTAATAACAAAACCTGGGTAATATACCATAAGCGTATCCTCCTCTTATCTTTTTTTTTATTTTTTATTCTTCTTTTTTTTATTTGTGATTTTTTATTAAATTTTCTCAGTTACTAGATTCTGGTTTTTTACTTGGTTAATGGAAGAACCCCCCCCCCCCCTCCCCCTATTATATGGGACTTTACTGGTGAAATATGAGCGTCATAAACAAAACACCTCTACCTAACTCTTCAGGGAATCCAGCCTTGTAAATGACATTAAACGTTTTTCAGTCCCAGTAACGCCCCTAGCGGCATTTTCCGAAACTACTTCATAACTAGGGGCGCCAAAACCTGTAACATTCCCGGTACTAAAGTTCGCGCATGCGTGGTAGTCGCTAGAGGGAGCCTGCTTCACAAGGGAACGAAAGGAGATGTGTTGTGTTTAAATATTTTAATTATTTATTTATTTATGCTTGTTTCCGTGAATGGTACAGTTGTAAAGTATGTTGGGGGATGGATTTTGCTTGCTGAAGGAAGGTTTAATATGGCAAGTGTTAATGAGTAATTGATAACAGTTCCGAGAATATTAATTCATTGATTTTTACAAAGAGCTTTTATAGAGATAGTTACGTTAACACAACTACACAAGTGAAAGAAATATTAACAGAATAATGATACATCAATAAATTAGTAATTAAAAAGTAAGTAAATACTTATTGCTTTAAGAGAAATCTAACAGAACCGGGAAATGTATCAGTAACTAATAAAACAAAACAACACAAGATACTTAACAACGCGCAACGTTACGTTTTTCATAAAACTCCTACGTTTTAAAGATTCCCGCTTATCCGCAAGCATAACTAGAGTAAAATCCTCAGCACAAATATTTATTCACACACAAAATCCACCCCAACTCTTAACATAGTCATAAAAATATTTTTACAACATAATAACGACTCCATGCATTTCTTATTCCGTGAGAACAACATCCCTTACGATTGGGGTGTGATCCGCTCGCTAGGACACTTAAAACATTAAAATTAACAAAATAACACAATCTTGTAAATAAATAACACTTAAAATCATATAAAAAACGTTTTAACAAATATATTTTCTTAGTGCTTTAAGGAAAAACTGTGGATTTTGTGTGAAAACGACAACTAAACGTGTGTGTAAAATGTCGACTGTGAGTAGTAAAGATTTTCTATTCTAACATTATTTTTAAACGTTCTATTTTTAAATTCGGTTGTTCTATTCGCCACTTTTTTTTATTGTGTCGTGTTTTCTATAGTCCCAGTGTTAATCTTGTGATTTATGATTCGAAGTGACGTGACAAGGTTCGTAAGAACTGAGTTTTATTGTCAAAAATCTGGGATAGGAAATACCTACTCTCCATTTCAAATATTTAAAATGATATCGTAAGTATTAAAAATGTTTATAGCTTACAATTAAATTGCATTTTGTATTTTGAGAGATTTAACTTAAAAAAATATGAATTATTATCATAATTGCGTCACGATTTTATTTAAAAACATGAAAGATAATAAATTAAAAAATAAACAATTTGTAAGTAAATTGCCTTATTAAGGTGCATGAAAGAAAATCATTTCTTAAATTCGAATAGACGATAAGGGTTGATCAAAAATCATAGATAACCTTCAATCAATCATTTTAGGTACCTTCTCATACAATATCGATTCTAAACCCGATATTATTATAGTTGAGCGTTAAAATCGAAATCGCCTGTGACCTATTTCGCAAGATGACAACTTAGACATGACCTAGGTCAGGCGACCTGTCTAGATGCTGTAATGTTGCAACAAAAATATATAACTCAATTTAAAATGAGAAATTGAGAGTGACATAATATAACGACAGCAGCCCTTGCTTAAAAAAAATTTGGAAAAAAAAGATTTTCGTCTATGCCTTAATGAATTTTGAAATTGGAATCACTTTTCTTTTAATTGAGTTTTGGTTTTGCGTAGTATTATAATATCTGTGGTTTTGCTAATTAATTTTGTTCATGCAAATTTACAATTTTAATAACACAAAAAATGTAGAGTAGATTCGTTCTTTCCAGTTATGTTTAATGTGTAATCCCCGAAAGGTAAGGCAGAGATGAATTTATAGTACACCGACTTTTCGGTTTCACCACTAAGTTTCGTGAGTAATCTTCAATGCATAGCAATTATTATATTATAACTATTTGCCGAATAATACCCAAGATCTGCCATTGCCGCTGTTCAAAAGCGTATTATTAGAAAAAAAATATTACAGTGTTCAAGAATATTTAGAGGATAATTCGTTAGAACTAATAAAATAAATATAGCAAAATATAAATTCATAATTATTGAATAGGTTAATAGTATTTATAGACTCTGTTCTACAGATCACGAAATATTTGTACGCCATATTATGGCAGGATATGCTGGAACCAATATTGTAACATCAATCTGTACCTTATTCATTTTTGATTAGATTTTATTTGTAAATCACATTATTTTCGATTAAAAAAATATATATTGTAGGAGTATCAGTGAAACTGTTGCCAATTCTCAAGTAACGTGTATACCTGTTGTGAATGGTTGACCGAAAAAACTTTTTTACAAAGAAAAAAACACGTCCGTACATTTTATGGACGTGGCCGTTCACGATAGTATAGTCAAATGACGAGCCTATGCGAATGATCGCCATGTCACTTTATCTAGAGCAGTCACCTTATGACCATGTTGACCTATGACAAAATGGGTCATAGGTCATCTTCATTAAGTTTTAGGGCGAAGCACTAAGTCTGGTCTAAGTTCGGAAAAAGAGATGAAAATGTGAAAGTATTTTTGTTAAAATTGTTTTTGAGAATTAGACTCTTTCGTGACGACATTTTCGTCCTTATATCATACAAGGAGTATGCGGAGGATTTAAGAGAATTTATTCTGAAAGTTGGCAAAGTCGCAAATAACTGTCAAATATTTACCTGTTTTGATTAATTTGGCAATATTACTCTAAGGAAATATGAAATGTGGCTAGACAACTGTCTAAAATATGAAAAACTGTCTAAAATAAAATATACTCTGTGAAAAGTTCAAGTGCCAAGTTCAAGTGTAATCCGGTTCAAAAGATACCAGCCCTGTGACAGACGAACGGACGGACAGCGGAACCTTTAGCTCAAAACAAATAAAAAAAACCCAGACGCTGTCAACAGTGACGTGAGACCGGTTTCGTAAACATGTGTGGACTTAGTGAGGTGTAGTTTGATTGTAAATGTGTGCGTGTGAGCATGTATGCACAGAGCGGCGGTGTAGATTGGCATGCTTCACTGTATTGTTCGTAGCGCTCTGTCTTGGTTTTTTATTTGGTCAGCGCCCTTTAGTAAAAGGGTCCCGTTGGCCGTTGGCACTACACTTTGGGTTCCGAACCCTTACAACATAAAACTATAACCCGATACGATTCGTCCCTTTACTGAGAAGCGATAGGTAATCGATAAACTGCTAATACCCCTATCGGACGATTCTCTACGTCAGTATATGATATCTATAGGTACCTACGGACAGACTGACTGATATACTGTATGGCCACACATTGGCCACGTTTGCGGGGCGTTGTATTGTACCTACTGCATGATATTAATTATTTGTATAATTAGTCTAAATAGTTAGTTTATTTATTTATTAAAGAACACCCACAGCGTATGTATACATTCAACATTGCTTAAAGAAAAAAATATCGAAAGGTATTGATGTATACACAAATTAGTTGTGATATAGGTATATTGTAAATAAGCAAGGCATGTCTAAAATATAAAATAAAAATTCACTTTAAATAATGGGATCACACGGTACGGCATTACCCCCGCTGTTCACACGGTTACAAACAAAAATTAAATAAAGAAGTTTCGTGAAATGCCGTAATAAGCCCTCCTTACATGTTACTGTTAAATATCGTTCATTGGGTAACTACGTAACTATAATCCCGTTTGACTGCCCCGTTGGTCTCGTGGTCGCAAGCGCGACTGCAGAGCGTGGGGTCCTGGGTTCGATTCCTGGGTCGGGCAAAGTGTTATTGGATTTTTCCATTAGGAATTTCGTAGTAACAGCCCGGAGTTTGGAAGTTGGCGGTGTGATACCCCCGTGCCTCGGAAAGCACGTTAAGCCGTTGGTCCTACGCCTGATCTCTGTCGGATTACCGTCCCATCGGACTATGAGAGTGAGGGAAGAGAGAGTGCACTCGTGTCTGCGCAAGCACTTGTGCACTATAATATCTCCCGCGCCGATGGCTAGTCTCCGTTGAGATTGGCCGCCGCCGCCGTGGCCGAAAATACGGTCTGGAGGACTATTATTATTATTAACTATAATCCTCTCGTCAAAATTCATTCGAGTTTTCTGTTATTTTGAACCGACATCAAAAAGGAGGAGGTTCTCAATTCGTCTGTATGTTTTTTTTTGTTCTCCATTTTTGTTAATACTTTTTCTTTCTTTCATTATTTAACCAACCTACCTTTTTTTTTAGGGTGGGAAATCACCAGTCGGGGGTGCGGCGCATGTATAAGTATCTCCCGGGCGGGAGAATGTAACTCATGGTAGAAGTAGGAACAGTGGGGTTTTAGTCGGTAGGAGTCCGACATAACATCCATGAGGATTTCCCCACGGAAAAAAAAAAAAAAAAAGGGTGGGAAATCATCAAAATCAAAATCGTAATATTTTATTTCACATAAACCTACATGGGCACTTTTGAAACGTCAGAAGCTAGGTGCACGGTTCCAATTGGTCTTTTCCTATGGAGAAGAGCCGGCAATAAACTCCACGGTTACTATTTTTACAATATTTTCAAATTATAGTGTTAGTTTATTAGGCATGGGAGGACAATGTAGGCCTATGAACAAGTACCAGGTACTTAATAAAATAGAAGATGTTCAACAAATCTACAGTCCACTAAGCCTACAACGTTCTCACATTCACAAAATAGAAAAGAATCTAAGTATTCAGTACGCAAGGATAAACACCGTTGTCACTCAAACCATGGGTAGTTAACTTAAATATAAAAATAAATGAACCAGTAACAACAAAAAAAAACCTTATTTTCATTAAAAGTTTTAAAAAGTAAATATCCGTCGCTGTCCCGATACTCATGGATACGCATTCGAGAGACTGCGAAACAGCTGACGGCCGGTCATGTAACGTCTCGCGCGCCCCGCCCGCCCCCGCCAACCGCCGGCCGCGGCCGGTCGTTGCCCTTGCGTGTAGGGTGAAATATTCTTGTAAAAAAATTTAGATATTCTTTAAAAAAAAAAGTTGTATTTTTCCATTGATTTTACGTTCTATAAATGAAACCAAACCACTGGTTTCAAGGATAACGGTGTATACACTAACACCCTGTATAAAATACAAATAATCTAAAAGTATATAAAAACCCATTTTAACCTAACGGCGTGATTGCTATTACGACTGTTACAATTGAATAATTATCATCAAATGACTTCTCCCGCTCTGGGCGGAGCGGGATTTCAGACTTTTATTAACTAAAACCCACCCGTGTTCCTTCAGTTGCCTGTTGTCAAGGGTCTCGGTATCCCTTTCGGACTTTCATTTAACCAACCTACTAAAAGACCACAAACCGGTCAATTTTTACCAATTAAAAACTCTCTAGAAGAATAAAATATTACCTTTTCCCCTCTGCAATGTTATGAGCGATTAGTTCAATGTACGAACAGTCCGTAAGATAATTATAGGAATTGGAAATTACTAATTCAGTACCTACTCAGCGTTGCGTCTGTTTATTTTTTAATGTACTCCTGATCTCATATTTCTATGATTTATTTTATATGAATTATTTCTTATTGCGAAAAAAAAATCAGCTGTTCCATACATTTGTGTTCACTTAAATCGACAAAATGTATGGAACAGCTGATTTTTTTTCGCGATTTCAAGGTTGGTCCCATAGAAAAAGTTGTTCAAAATGATGAGTAGAATGACCCCTTTTCGGGATTAGCATACCTAAACAAAAAATAAGGTTGTATATGATTAAGTACCTACTTACTTTTATCTTTTTGTATGCACGTGTTTCTGACAAATAAACCTATCTTTCTTTTTTTTTTTCATTTTTATGTAACATCAGAGAGAAAGAGCCCAGTTTTTTATTGACCTGCATCAAAATGTGGACATTTATTCTGAGTGTCATCCCTCCGTTTGCCATTTTTTTGCACTTAGGACTAAGTGAAATGAAATCCCACAGGAAATTATTCATAATGCAAATATATTTCACGGTAGATATCATTAATCTGGAAATTCGTAATGAAAATAATTGTTTTGTTCAAAGTTCACTAAAACAGCCATTTTTATAATTTGTCATGATTGACTGCTAAATGATAAATGATTTATTTCTGTACAAAGGTTTGAAACACTTTTACACGTCAATCACAGTTTTAAAACTAGATGAGGTCGGCGTTTCCTATCTGACTACTTTGAGAAGAAAGGGCGAAACAAACTCAAAGGTCACCGTCTCCTTTAAGGTCTAGACATAATCTTGGTCAGATCAAGTGAAGACCATGTAGATTGAGGTCTGAAATGGTCTTTCGAGGAAAGAACCACACAGATTTGACTGGACCTGTCCAGTCAGTAATCGTGCAGCTCAATTCTGAATTTAAGGAGCTCAACGATTTGACGAACGATACAAAAGAAAGGACATATGGGTAGGCCGCATAAGTTACTGAAACTGCCAGACCATGATTTAATTTAAACTAAGGAATGATAAATAATAAAAAACAAAAGAAAAGAATGATCCACATAGTCTTTACATTCACAATATAATATAATAATTTACAAAGTAAATATTCATGTCATTGTATATATGTCGCAGCCATATTGTATAACACGCCGTATTACAAATAGGCGCGCCCGATTGAAAACCGTCGCTGTTTTGAAATGCGGCTACCTTTCGGTCAGCCGAATCGTGGTGGCTATACATTCTACAAAGCAGTGTTCAACGTTTAGCTTTATTGTCAACAAGAAGCAATGTAGGTTGACTATAAATTATGAATAACAAATTCAAAAAAAGGCTAAATTTTTGAAATCTCAAAATTTTTATAAAAAGTAAAAAAGTCTTATAGTATAATTTTCTTATATTTTTTTTTTTACATTTCTTCTATTAAAATACTTACAAGCATGCAATAATTTGTTAGAATATGTACTGGTCATTTAATACTATGCTAGCAAATATAGGTTCTGAATGTTTTTATCGTAATCTTTAAAACTTGTTTTCATTTTTAATTTAAAATTTTATTTATTTATCTTAACCAAATGGGAACAAAACAAAATTCTAAATTCAATATTATTTTCATTTTGTTGTGACACCGTTGTCGATTGCGACGCCATTTTTATAGTTATGATCATGCGACGCGTGTCAGATTTCAAAGCGGCGTATCGAAGATGCGCCCATTTGTATGTGGGCGCCACGTTACTAAGCCGCTTTGACGAACGCGAATTGCTCATACAATGCGGCATACTTTATTTCAGCCGAATTGAAATCGGGCTGAACGAAAGGTAGCCGCATTTCAAAACAGCGACGTTTTTCAATCGGGCGCGCCTATTTGTAATACGGCGTGTTATACAATATGGCTGCGACATATATATAAAACTAGCTTCCGCCCGTATGTCGATAAAAAGAAGCCTATGTCCTTCCCCAGGATGTCATCTATCTCCTTGCCAAATTTTGTCGAAATCTGTTCAGTATTTTAGGCGTGCGTGACTGAAAGGTAACATACAGACAGACAGACAGACAGAGTTACTTTCGAATTTATAATATTAGTATGGATTCATTAATGTCAATGTGAATATAAAAATCCGGAAATAATCTTAGTCAGATCATTTGAAGACCATGTAGATTAGTGTCTGAAATGGTCTTTCGAGGAAAGAACCACACAGATTGAGTGGACCTGTTCAGTCAGTACACACATTTGTCAGTCATCGTGTAGCTCAACTCAGAACTTAGGGAGCTCAACGACTGTTTCGCTCCGTAAAGGTATAGCGTGATGATAATCTAAAGGTAACTATTTACAATATTGTTATAACTTTTTCGCATGTCTACGTACTTACGGGTGTGGGCAAATCTTGTTGTCTAAAGCACGTTGAAATGCGCTCGTCATTAGCAGGCCTTACGAACAAAATCTTTCTTAAAAGGAAAGAATGAGCGCAATTATTAAATTGTGCTGATAATATTCAAGGTAATCTGAGGCATCTTGCTTTGTAAATAACTTGGACTTTTCTCCGGTATTTCACTCGGAATTTCTTATTGTTTTGCATCTTTTCCTCTTCGCAGCGTAACTTTTGGGTTCAATTTTGGCCTTTAGAACAGTGAAAGGAGATTTTTTTAAACGACTTCTTCAAAAAGAAGGAGGTTCTCAATTCGTTTATATGTTTTTTTTATTTATTTGTTTGTTTGTTACGCGATATCTTCGCCAATAATGTATCGATTTTGATTTTGGAAAATAACTTTAATTCCGGAAGTCGGTGGCAAAAAGCGAACATTGAAAAGCAAAGATTTTTTTTTTTGGTGTTTTTTTTGGAAGTCGGTTGTTTTTTGTTTGTAAAAGTTTTTTCTTTTTTTTTGTTTTAAACGTGCATGCTTTTCGTTAAGCGGGTAAATGACTGGATTGTATGGAATTTGGTATGGTCGACCTCATAATTTTCAAAATGATAATAATAATCTTGCAGAGTGGTAAGATAACAATTTTTTTTTCTAGTTACGTAGGTAACTTGACTAGAAAAAAAAAATCGAAAATATAATTCGAAGAACGTTACCTAAGTAAGTAAGTACATATAGGTTATTTAATGCATTTTTAAAAAAGTTGTTTGTTTGTCATTTTACAAACAGACACTTCAATTTTATTTATTTGTATGTAAGACTATGTGTGTAGACCGTATAATACCTTCATCGCTTGCCACAGTTGCCACCTTCATCGTGTGATAAAGTCACGTACGGCCTCCAAGTGTCAACTGAGTGAAATGGGTCATATTATCCTACACAATGGTCAACCTGTCTATCAGACAACTCAGTTATATTGTCGCATGTTATAAGGAGGAGCTCGTGGCTAAGTCATAACAGCCGCACGGGTCGATCCATCAGGTTAAGCTGCGCTTGCCGGGGTTGGTCTGTGGATGGGTGATCATCTTCACATATCGAGACTCCCCCGTGCCTCGGAAAGCACGTTATGCCGTTGGTCCCGGCTGTCATTTGTGGATCTTTGACAGTCGTTATGGTGCGTCAGAAGCTCGAAAGTCTGACAATCAGTCATACCCAAGGGGTATCGTATTACATATAGTCCTCCAAACCGTATTTTCGGCCACGGCGGCCAATCTCAACGGAGACTAGCTTTTGGCGCGGGAGATATTATAGTGCACAAGTGTTTGCGCAGACACAAGTGCACTCTCTCTTCCCTCACTCTCATAGTCCGATGGGACGGCAATCCGACACGACCGGAGAGAGATCAGGCGTAGGACCAACGGCTTAACGTGCTTTCCGAGGCACGGGGGTATCACACCGCCAACTTCCAAACTCCGGGCTGTTACTACGCGAAATTCCTAATGGAAAAATCCAATAACACTTTGCCCGACCCGGGAATCGAACCCAGGACCCCACGCTCTGCAGTCGCGCTTGCGACCACGAGACCAACGGGGCAGTCGGGACGGGGTATCGTATTACCCAGTAACTGGGTTGTGGAGTTCAGATGGGCAGTCGCTCCATGTAAAATACTGGTATTCAGCTGCCGGCTATCCGGTTAGACTGGAAGCCGTCCCCAAAATAGTTGGGATAAGGCTAGGCAGATGATGATGGTATAAGGAAAAGTGTTTTATTATCTATTTTTCTCTCGTATCGGCCCGAACTGATATGAGAATTGCTCACTAACTCTATGAGCGTTCATTCTAAAAGTTGGTAACGTCGCTAATAGCTGTAAAATATTTCGCTGCTTTGATTAATTTGGCAATATTTCTGTAAATATCTATATGCCAACTATTTAGTGAACTAAGATATTGACAGCGAAATATTTATTTCACAACTTAAAATAGATCATAATTGGAATGGTCTTTCATGTTGTGCATTAAAACATAGAGAAATAACAAAATCACGTAAATTAGCAAAATCGGCAAAATTTCGTATACGGCCTCTTAGAGCTTGGAATACCTACATACACATGTTACTAAAAAGCATAGCTTTGTTAAAAAGCAAGCACTTGTGTGCTCCTAAGAAAGTGTGCTCAGTCGGCCTAGCACGCACAAACTAGACATATCGCACACCTAGCAGGCGTAGCAAGAGCACCGTTTTGTCGACGGAAGAGTAGACAAAAATGACGTTTCTCGTAGACAGTAGACAGTACCTACGAGACGGCAGCAAAGTAGAAAGAGTCAACTGCACTTTTTACGAAATTCACTCTTTTACGTAATTCGACTCAGAATTCTTTGTTTTATCATAGGATTTATCGGTTGTCAGTGTGATTTTGACAGTAAGGATAGAAAACTTTCTTCCGAAATAGTCTACGTACAAAAAGACCTAGACAAAGATCGTTAGAAATGAAAGACAAAATGACAGATTGTAGAAAGATTTCTACGGTGGATGTCAAAAATGAAGAAACGAACTGTCACTTTGTATAGAAAAAGCTATGTCTATTCTTCGTAGAGATCTTTCTATCTCTAAACTGAGACAACTCAAAAATCGTTAATTTTGAGTTATGTTTGTATTCGAATGCTCGGTGATCATAGAAAGGATTTAATTTTAGCCCCAGTTTATATACAGTGACATTTTACAATTTATTATCTAGAATCAAATTAAATTGTTTAACTTCCCTAACAAAAAAGGCAGATATACGTTTTTACTGTCTCTTGAAAAATGACCTTTTTTGAGTTGTCTCATTTTGATCTAGGTGTGCGATATATGTAGGTACCTACTTAAGGGGGATGCGTTAAAGTAACCCGCGAAATTCAATTTCTTTTGCAATTTGCAGGTCAGTGTCAAGTTTAATGTTGATTAAAATACAATAGACGTAGATATATTAAGTAACCTATTCCGCTTAACTAATCCTTAAGAGTCATAAAAAACCCTGTAAGAAATCGACACATGCTTCACATCTCAACGAGGCATCCTCAGGATGACGATTGACCAGTCGCGAACCCGAACACACAGGGTTTTTATGAATCTTAAGGAATAGTTAAGCGGAATAGGTTACTAAATATAACGACATCTATTGTATTTTATAATGGATTTCCGCAAAGTCACGTCTGAATCAATAAAATAAAATTTGCGACCTCCTTAGTTTACTCTTGTTCGTACTTGGCCCACAAAAGAAGCCAATAATGGTTAAACTGCATTCACATTAGGTGTTTATCAGTCTAGTTAAAAAGTGTTCAGCAAGTAACGTAGTCCTCCAATCCTACTGATATATATTATTTTTCACACAAATTCCGCATTGGGCATCTGCCAGAATTTAAGGCTGTGACCAAAATATGAGGCCGGCCTAACTGAGTAACGATAAAAACAACCGACTTCCTTTGTTTTTGTAAAAAGTTTTTATTTTTCAATTTTTAGTTGTGGTACCAAGAAATCAAAATAGATTCATAATTGGCGGAGTAATCGCTTAACAAGCATACAAAAAAAACAGACTAATTCGCTGGCTCCGGGAAATATACCGGTAAACACCGGTTACGCCCATTTTAATGTTATTTGATTTTTGGCTTCTCTTAGTATCAATCTATCACTCTTATTTTTGGCTTCTCTGAGTATCAATATATCACTCTTATTTTTTTTAGTTTTTTTAAATAATATTTCTATAGAATAAATGTCAATAAATGACAATAACAGCTTTATTGCATGGAAAACTCTCTTACGACTAAATTATTTTCATACATTCTTGAATCTCAGTGGTCGGTGTGTGTTCATAAGTCATTAATGATGTTGCAATTGAAACAGTATCGTCTATAATTTGTATTATACATTATTTCAATTATTTCATTAAATATTTTTCCTATTACAATTATTTTCAAAAGGTTAAATTGGTAAAAAAATTAGCTTTCTTTTGACATTTTGAACGCCTGTTTTGGATCACTGTACGCTGCACTATAAACAAATTAGCTTCTTTTATTTCTCCTGTAAAATTCGATTTTTGATATAACCGCTTTATTGCCCGGGCCCAGCGAATTGAGAACCTCCTACTTTTTGAAGAAATCGGTTATGAAATGAAATGAAATGAAATTGTTTATTCTGTAAATAGGATATTGGAATCACTTTTACACGTCATATTAAAAAGTTGTAAAAATAAGCTAGATGAGGTCGGCGTTTCCTATCTGACTACTCTGAGAAGAAAGGCCGAAACAAACTCAGAGGTCACCGTCTCCTTTAAAGTCCAGACATAATCTTGGTCAGGCCATATGAGGACAATGTAGATTAGAGTCTGAAATGGTCTTTTGAGGAAAGAACCACACAGATTTGAGTGGACCTGTCCAGTCAGTGCAAGCATTTGTCAGTAATAGTGGAGCTCAACTCAGAACTTAAGGAGCTCAACGACTCGACGAACAATACCAAAGAAAGGACATTTGGGTAGGTCGCATAAAGTTCTCAAATTGCCAGACCTTCGCTAAAACTAACAGAACGAAAAATAAATATCCACAAAGTCCTCACATTCACATTAAAACAATACTTTACAAGTAATCATCATGTCATTTTTTATATAATATTCAATAATGTAAAGTATATAAAACTGGTAGGTATATTTTTATGGTTTTCCATAATATTCAAAATGTCACAATGCTTAGCAGGAAACTAACAGCCGTTCAGCCGTTATACAGTATGTTAACTAACAAAGGGCGTTCCCGTTAACCTGCAATAGTATAGCGTGTATACATGCTAAAAAAAATATAACAACTCCAAAAAAAAAAGTGAAATGTTCTCAAAACGATTAAATTTAAACGTAAAAGAAACACTGTACACGCACACTTGTATTTCAACGTAGGAAAACAAGTGTGACAAGTGGTCGTGTACAGAGTTTATTTTCCGTAACAATTTAATATTTTTTGTGAATATTTTACTCTCAGACCAACAAAAAAGGAAAGACAGAGCACGCCGTACGTCAAAAGTGAAGCCACCTTTTTATCTATGTGTGTGTAAAAAGGGTTGTCAGTTGTTAAAGTTTTTCCCTATAACTTGGGAAATCATATTTTGGGTAGGCTAATATTGTACGAGTAAGATATTGTTGAGTATGGTATTGTACCTCAATTGTTAGGAAGAATTCCGAAACAAAAACATTTTTTTTTACATCGCAAAATAAAATAAAAAAACCATTAAGTAAAAAGTGCATTTAGGAGATCACCTTTTTGCAAGAATTGCTTGTGTTAGGAGACTCCGCTCTTTCACTTAGAATTATCCATTAATTTTCAATTGAGTGTTAAAAAAATATATTATATATGTATAATATAAATAGATTAGTACAATATAAATATAAATAGGTTAGTAAATTAGCTACTATCGATTTATTTTTATTTTCAGTATTACTTGGAAATCGAAATGCATAAATATTAAATGCATAAAAACAGATATATAATTACTCGAAGTAAAAAATATCGAATGGGGAAATTTGAAATCATATTATGGCAACCCTCGCTCTTTAAATGTTTTCGTTCGTTCATTCGTTCAGGTTTTTTGTTCCAAGTAACCTAAAATTCATAGTTATCTAAATTAAAAAATGATGTTATTTGAAGTACTTACAAGTGAAAAGTGATTCCGTGAGACTTTTTCTGTGATTTACTATTGTTTTTACACGTTTTCACTACACAGGAAGGCATAATTATATTTGTTTTGGTGATGTTAGCTAGACGAGGACTCGTGACGTACTAGGAGCGATGAGCTTGGTTTTAGTGTAGGTGTGTGCGTGAGCCTGTGTGTTTACTTGCAGGAGCGTGGTTTTGTGGCTTCACTTTTGATGTACGACGTGATCCGTCTTTCCTTTTTTGTTGGTCTGAGATTTTACTATACAAAAACAACAAAAAAAACATTTTTTTTTAATGGAATTTTTTTTAGCATCTATAGACGCTGTTTAACGGGAACGCCCTTTGTTAGTTAACATACTATATATTCGCTAGGAATCAAACTTTTGACCGTCCGTATCACAAATAGTCCTCATTTCCCTGATATATGGTGTACGTTAGAGTGGAGCATGCTATGAATATTGATCATGAATGTTCATGCATGATATTTCCATAAAATCGTTAGAAATCCGGCCAAGTGCGAGTCGGACTCGTACACTGACACTGTTGGTCCACCGCACCGAGAACACAGGGGCCTAAAACAGCCACATTGGCAATTCCTCTAAAAGCGATTAATTTCCTGAATCCTAGCTGTCATTAGCAATTCCTCTAATTTGACACAAAAGCAATTCATAATTTGTGGACCATTTTACGAATCTCCATAGAAAACTGTCAAACAGATTCGTAATATGAATCGCTCGCAGATCATTATGAATTGTCAGTTTGTGACATTTTACGATGATTCATAATATTTTCCTATTATGATTCTGCTAAAGTGACCGTTTTCAGCCTCAACGATAAACGAGATACGCGATACTGTCGCTACTTCCGGCGTCGTCATCTCATTCTCGTTGACACATGACGTCCCGTTTACGTTGCGATATGGAGGGGAGATCGGGCGCGTCACCCATCTCTATGTAAATAATCTGCCTAGCCTTTTCCCAACTATGTTGGGGTCGGCTTCTAGTCTAACCGGATGCAGCTGAATACCAGTATTTTACATGGAGCGACTGCCTATCTGACCTCCACAACCCAGTAACTGGGTAATACGATACCCCTTGATTAGACTGGTTGTCAGACTTTCGTGCTTCTGACGACTCGTAACGACTGTCAAAGATCCACAAATAACAGCCGGGACCAACGGATTAACGTGCTTTCCCAGGCACGAAGGATTTAGTTATAGTGTGTTCATAGGAATTTTCATACAAATGTTTTTCTATACACTTTTGCTAAAAATCCATGTAAAAGAAAATAAAACACGAAAAAAGTGCATATGGAAATAATTTTAATAAACTTAAGACAAACATAATTAGAAAATTTTAAATTTTGAAAATAGGTATCTATGTCATAAATCACTCAGAAGTAGGGAGCTCCCTCCAGAAGGACAGTCTATTGCCTGGTATTATATTTTGAAGGGATTTCAAAATATTGTCCTTCTTGGCTTGGGAAATTCCGTTAAGCATGGTTTTCTTTTTTGGAGGTGGAATGGAGCATTCGTTTTTAAAATCTTGTTTCCAGTAATACTAGCAGTTATATACTCACTATCAAAGGATGTCTTGTAATTAAAATCGAAACTACCTCTCGTAGCTTCCACTTGCACTATATCGCGGATATAAGGACGTGGATTAAGGCGAGACAGTTTGTATTGCGTTGTGTAATCTTGCCATTTATAAAAGTCATTGTGGTCCATTTTTTTTGGAATCACATTTTCCCAGCACTAGTCACAGCGGTATAAAAATCTTCAAAGTCATAAATCTTATTCTTCATCCGCTTCATAGACAATTCACTTCTTAGATGAAATGAGTCGGCAGACATAAAAGTGTGGCCGGCTTCAAAAAACTTTATAACAATTTTGTCAGCATTGATTTCACCCGAGTTAACTATATAAATTAGAAAAGAAAAGAATGTCCTGTTTTTATTTTGCGCTGAACAGTTATCAACCCATATAATTATATTTTTGGCATCTCGGTGAAACAGTAAAAAATGGTAATATGCACTGATAATTTCGTCCTTTGTCCTCCCAAATAATGCCTCATGCTACAACACAGGTACGACGGAATTTTGTCGACCTTTACCAGTTGGTACAAAACTCTCATTATAAACGACTATCCTGTGAGTGAAAACAGCAGACTTAAACATGTCAATCCTAGGAAGCATTCAACAGATACCGCCAATGTTATTAGAAATTTTGGCCAGCAATTATAAGAACTTTTCTAAGCGATTCCACCGTAAGTAAATATACGGCCATTGTGTTTAAAAATAATGAAATACCTCTCAGCTCCTTAGTAATATCGTATAAATTTGAGATATGCAATATTTTCTTAGTAGGTTTTAGGTGGTTTCTGGTTGAGATAGCGCCATGTAACTTCATTTAACCTGTAGGGAATTTATTAAGCTATCAGATGCAACAAAAATCAGAAATTTGTATTTTTTTGAGATACCGCTTTTTGGCTTATGAGGGCAGAAATGTAGAGTAATAATTCAATCTTAGTGGCAGCTCGGAAGTTAGCTACTCGCTGCGCAGCGACTCGCCTCATGTTCCGAGCCCTAAGCCATTAAGTTTGAATCGATCTGTAGTTAGTATGATATTTCTCGACGGCATGTGTAGCCAAGTCGGAGGCCCTATGGGCGGCATAAAAACTTGGACACCAGCTATTTAATTGCGTAACATATTTTCGTAACCGATTAAGACTAATCTGTTTCATTTTGACAGTTCAACAATAATCATTGCGTTATTTACGTCTTTGAGCAGATTTTTTTTCGAACTTATGAAGCAATGGATTAGACATTTGTTTCAAACCAATTCAGATTTTGATTGATCGTGTATACACGAAAAATAAAGAGGAAGAAGTGTGAGCTCTTACTTAATAATAATTTTCAGTGCAAAACAGTGATCAGTGCCAACTTTTTAGAGCGAAGAGCTGAATCGCTCTCAGGAGAATTCAGTCCGATTCATTCGGTGTAAAAAGTCAGCAATTTTTTAGGGTTCCGTACCCAAAGAGTAAAACAGGACTCTATTTCTAAGACTCCGCTGTCTGTCACTAGGCTGTATCTCATGAACCGTGATAGTTAGACAGTTGAAGTTCACAGATGATGTATTTCTGTTGCCGCTATAACAAAAAATACTAAAAAACAGAATAAAATAAATATTTAAGGGGCCGCCCATACAACAAACGTGATTTTTTCCGCCCGCGGCTTTGCCCGCGTGGTATGGCGATAAAAAGTAGCCTATGTCCTTCCCCGGGATGCCATCTATCTCCATGCCAAGTTTATCGAAATCCGTTTAGTAGTTTAGGCATGAAAAGGTAACATACAGACAGACAGAGTTGCTTTCCAATTTATAATATTAGTATAGTACCATGGATGGTATGGAACCCTTCGTGCGCGAGTCCGACTCGCACTTGGCCGGTTTTATTTTACTGTAAAGCAAGTTTTAGTAGGTCGACTTTTAAATTATAATGCACATTGACATACTTACTTGTATGCAGGGTCAAATTTAATTAACTAGGGAAACTCCAGACGTGATGGGAATCGATATCTAAACTAAACACGATAAAAGAAATTAATTTGATGATTTTTGGGTTCCGTACGTCTGAATGAAAAAACTGGACCTTTATAGGGTCGCAGCCAATTTGTCCCGAATCTATTGGACCAATTTAGTTGTTTGGTACACTTATAAAACTGTGACTCAAACACTGACATCGAACGTAAATAAATGAATTTTGAATATGGGATCACCTTTTAGGGGCAAACTGGAAAATAAAATATTTTTTTTTGCAAACTGTACCGTGTAACATTATGATCTCAATTATATATCCATACTAATATTATAAATTCGAAAGTAACTCTGTCTGTCTGTCTGTATGTTACCTTTTCACACCTAAACCACTGAACGGATTTTGACATATTTTGGCAAAGAGATAGATAGCATCCCGGGGAAGGACATAGGGTACTTTTTATCGACATACCACGCGGGCGAAGCGGCAGCTGGAAGCTAGTTTTTATAATTATAAGTAAAAGAATTACTTACTTTTAAGGATGAAAATCGCCCATTCCCGGGGTCCTCATCTGTGAAACGACTGAGAATTTTGAAAAAAAAAAAGTACAGGAAATAGTTCTATACTTATAGATCACAGGAAAATCCATAAGAAGTCTTTTCAGTCCATAAGAAGGTTTTAAAATAACTTTACAAATCGGGGATTTTAAATTGAAAAGTATTTTTTTAATTTTAGGTGCTCAAAAATAGTTTCTTTTTTTGCAGATCTTAATTCCGTAAAAGATGGATGTCAGCAGTGTTTTAACAATGGATTCCTACTCTTACATCAGTCACAATTCCTCTTAATCAGGTAAGCAATTCTTATTCCAAAGAAAACTAACTTATTAGGTCCCCTATGAAATCAGCGGTTTGTATGGAGAATTTTAAAGAAGTTGCATTTTTCATACTAACATTTTCTTAATTTAAATAACAACCATGAACACTAAATAAAATGTTTTAAAACTTTTATGCACTAATGTTTAAAAACTAAGATAACGTAATATGCCACTTAGATAAAGCGACAAAAATAAGTTTTGGCTAAGTTAAAACAAATAGTGGTCATTTCTGCTATCAAAATGAGGAGTCATTTTTAAGGTATTTTTTATGTTTAGAAAACTATAATAATGTTTTTTAACTATTGGTAGTTGTCTATGATGGTCATTATTCGATATAATATTAAGCAATTGATGAATATTTTAAATCATAGAAGTGACGAGGTTCTCTATTTGTGAGAAAAAAAAAGCCAATTTCATAGGTGAGGACCCAATATTATGCTGCAGGTATTTCACCTAGAAGTTGCCTCTCTTTCTATCGCGTAACGCTTATAGTTTCTGACTCCGTTACTCTCACTGAATTGGCCCGATAAGACGGGCTCGCCGAGTACTTGTAGCTTCATACCTAAATGGCGGAGTGAACCATTTGTATTTATCGTTGCCCTGACTTATTATTTGAGAATGCACTGCTCTATGATTTTAACATATTCCGACAACTTTTTTTTTTGAGAAAATTGTCTGTTATAGGGCCAGACCATAGAGATATAATTATAGTATAGAGTAACTACGGAACAGAAAAAACAGGAGTAACTATGAACAGTAGACACGAGTTTGAACAACACGACGTTCCTCACAACACTCACTCACTTGTCAGTTCGAGATTCACTCATTTGTATGTCACAGTGAAGCGGTACAAAATGTTATTTTGAACAACACGACGTTCCTCACCACACTCACTCACTTGTCAGTTCGAGATTCACTCATTTGTATGTCACAGTGAAGCGGTACAAAATGTTATTTTGAGGTGTTGGGACATTCAATCATTTTGTATGGGACAATTGAAGTGCCTCTTGTATGTCCTACCCAACACTAATCTATAGTTCACTTGTCTACGATGCGTACTAAGCGATTTGTGCAATACGCGCACTCTATGTAATATTATATCTCTATGGGCCAGACGCAGAATGATAACAAAAACTTATCATTATATTTTCGATATAACAGCTCTATTCAAAGCCGCATAAAATAACATATTTCCCTCTCCCTCTTCCACAGCGAGCCAGCGCGCTGAGCGAGCGAGACAGCGCGATGCATCCAACCAGTAGGTGACGCTGTCGTCTACACCCGCGGAACATGTCATGGGACTCAATCGAGTCGCGCGACTTCCTAGGGTAAGCTACTAAACTGAGCAATCAATCAGCCTAGCCTTTTCCCAACTATCTTGGGGTCAGCTTCCAGTCTAACCGGATGCAGCTGAATAGGTACTACAATTTTACATGGAGCGACTGCCTATCTGACCTCCACAACCCAGTAACTGAGTAACTGGGTAATACTTACGATACCCCTTGGTAAGACTGGTTGTCAGATTCGATTTTCGGGCTCCTGACGACCGTCAAACGACTGTCGAATACTGTTAAAAACGACTGTCAAAGATCCACGAATGACAGCCGGGACCAACGGGTTAACGTGTTTTCCGAGGCACGGAGGAGTCTCGATATGTAAAGATGGTCACCCATCCACGGACCAACCCCAGTAAGCGTAGCCTAACCTGATGGATCGACCCGTGCGGCTGTTATTACTTAGCCACGACCTCCTATCGTGCTCCGTAAACCACCATTTTTAACCAACTTCAATAAGGCGGAGGTTCTCAATTCGTCTTTATGTAGTTTTTAGGGTTCCGTACCCAGAGGGTAAAACGGGGCCCTATTACTAAGGCTCCGCTGTCCGTCCGTCCGTCTGTCACCATCTCTATGTATCCCATGACCCGGGATAGTTAGACAGTTGAAATTTTCACAGATGATATATTTCTGTTGCCGTTATAACAAACAATACTAAAAAACAGAATAAAATAAATATTTAAGGGGGCTCCCATACAACAAACGTGATTTTCTTGCCGTTTTTATAGATAACTAGCTGCGCCCCGCGGTTTCACCCGCGTAAGTCTCGATCCCGTGGGAATATCGGGATAAAAAGTATCTTTTGTCCTATTCCAGGTCATGGTCTACCCCTGTGCCAAATTTCATCCAAATCCGTTCAGCCGTTTTAGCATGAAAGCGTAACAAACAAACAAACTCACTTTCGCATTTATAATAATAGGTAGGATTAGGATGGTACGGAACCCTTCGTGCGCGAGTCCGTCTCGCACTTGGCTGGTTTTTTTGTAACACACAACTTGCATCGAATTCAAATCTTGAAATTCTTCTGTTACAGCGGGGTGCCGGCGCACCAGCTGTCGGCGACACGTCTGCTGAGCTCACCTGACCCATCCAGACACCACCTCGATGAGCAACAAGGTAAATTAAAAAATACCATGACGCCTGTGTTACGAGTAGATAGGAAACGCCGACTTCATCTAGTTTTAAAAATGTGATTGACGTGTAAAATGTTTGTACAAACCTACTTACAGAAATAAAATCATTTATCATTAACCAGTATTTCCGTATGAGTTTGCAGAAGCGTTTAAGCAGTTTCTAATTTTCGTAAAATGGTGACGCACTTAAAGGTGCCGATTCTGTTGTTCACAAACTAAACTAAATTTAAGTTCGGTATATCTTTTTCTTTCATCAAATCACGTCTACCTAAACTTGTATGGGCGCTGATTAATTTGACAGGACTAAACTAACATTTATCTTCTGTCCTTTTCTTAATGAAATAGAAAGAAAAAGATGCACTGAACTTAAATTTAGTCTTTGTGAACAAAAGAATCGGCACCATTAGTTGAATAATAGTACCTACTCAATTCATATTCGAATAAGATTTGGTGTAAATATTGCTGTATGAAAATTTATTTATTTTATAAAGATTTTTAGAAAATTTATTTATTTTATAAAATTTATTTATTTAGTCATTTAAAAACTGACATTTAAATAATTAATTTTAATTTAACGTTAAACTTCATTAAGTATGGTAATTAATAGTTTGTGGACCATTTTATGAATCTCCATACAAAACTGTCAAATAGATGAATTGCGTAGTAAGAATTGTTCGCAGATTATTTAATGAATTGTCAGTTTGTGACATTTTACGATGATTCATAATACTTTCCTATTATGATTCTGCCAAAGTTCCTCCTCTCTCTTGCAGAAGTATACCCGTTCTCGGAGGACTACAGAGGCGGCGGCGGCCCCGGCTCGGGCCGCAACGGCACGCTCCGCTGGGGCGCGCGCTTCGGCCCCGCGCACCGGCCGCCGGCCGCTGGGTTGCTTGACTGCTTCAGAGCCTGTCGGTCGAGGCTTGATCAGTACCTCGCTAGGAGGAAGGTTGGTCTTAAAAACTTAAAACCTAAAAACTTTTAATGACTGTTAAATAAAAAGCGTGCGCTGGGTTCAATAATTGGCCTCCACTGGGAAGCGAAACCGGGATCTCTGGGTTTATTTTAATATTTAATTTATTACTGGTACAGAAGTCCGTAGACTGTAACGGATGATTTAATTGGTGCCGATTCTGTTGTTCACAAACTAAACTAAATTTAAGTTCAGTGCATCTTTTTCTTTGTATTTCAGTAAGAAAAGGGCAGAAGAAATATTTTAGTTTAGTCCTGTCAAATTAGTCAGCGCCTGACGTAAATTGACGTTTAAGCAAGTTTTTAATCACGTCTAAACTTTTACGGAGTAGTGACAGGCGCTGATTAATTTGACAGGACTAAACTAAAATTTATCTTCTATCCTTGTCTTACTGAAATAGAAAGAAAAAGATGCACTGAACTTAAATTTAGTTTAGTTTGTGAACAACAGAATCGGCACCATTGTTTAGTTTTCAACAATCTATTGAAATACATGCCCAAAGTGTCGACGTAATTTTTCACTTGATATCGGAGATGATTCGTATTCATTTGTATACAAAAACCGAAAGCCTACTTCAATTGACTTACTGAGTAATAGGTATAACAGCGGTAGTAAAGGGAAGGGGCCAATATTTCTGGGAAAAAACATGGGGGTTCACGTTAATAACCCTGTTTAATATATTTAATCTCCAGATCGAGCGAGGGGTTCGTCTCTACGGCCAAAACGAACAGCGACTAGCAGTGAAGATATGGCTCTCAGCACTCCGCGGTGTAAGACATAGAACTGACAAGTTTGCGCTACTGGGACATCTGTACCAGGCGTACATGGACTTCGGGAAGTATAGGTAAGAGTTATAGGCCACAGCTGTTATTGTCAGCATCAACATGCAGCCGACAAAATATGTCCACAGTAGTGAACGTCAAGCTTTGACGACCGATCCTGCATATGCCTCCCGCATCCTTCACCTGGGGGCCAAGTCTACTAATTTACAAACGTGTCAGTGGTCTCACAATGATCTGTTTTTGACAAATATGCCATACAAAATCTGACAAAAACTCATCATCGAGAGACCACTGACGCGTTTGTAAATTAGTAGACTTGGCCCCCAGGTCGACGTTCCACCTTGTTGGCATACCTAGGTTGCACTATCGGGTTTGCAGTGACGCACTTCATTAAAGAACAGCCTTTGTTGGAGAGCACACAGCAGACTTACGGGGTGTCCTGCGTGAGCGACGAATACGACGCGGCGCGACACGACACGATGCAATGCGACACGATGCTATACGCGACAAATATCCTACGTGATTTTGGTCCTTACTTCTCGAAACCTGGAGAATTAGGTACAGTACAATTTTGCTTGAAAGTTCATATTTAAAGTACGTAGTTCGTGGTGTCGCGTCTGGTCGCCCTCAAAACAAGTACGCGTTACGTCGCGTTTCGCCGCAGACTGCCATATAGGCCGCAAGCAGGGTATGCCGTTGAGTTGATCGCGCTCGTCGCGTTCGCAGCGTCGCGTGCGTCGTATTTGTCGTTTGCGCAGGACACCCCGCAGGGCACCCCGTTGGGTATATTTAGGCTTGGAGGTTGTATAATATTAAAATCCCTATAAACCCTCAATGGATTTAAAACAGTAGGGCGGTGGTTACCTTAATTGTTACTAAATTATCAGGAGACTTGCGCAGCTCTTACATCGCTTTAACGTTAAACTTGATGGTTTTTCTGCCATCAACCCGGTTGAGTTGCGTTTAGCACTTTCGTAGTGACATAATTTTCTAAAGAAAGTCCCTAATCCAAAGATGTTTACTTTACTATACATAATAATAGGCATGACCTCCTCACTTGCCGAGTATGCCAATATGACTTCAATATACACCCAAGAAATGTTTACCACCTACGAAAACGCACGTGCAAACTCGCAGTTCTTTTGCCAAAACATTCTAGCTAACGTTATAAACTAGCCGACAGTGATTGGTGCAATGTGCCCACGCCCCGCCGTTGTATACAAATCAAATGTCGAGTGCGATCTCTCATGCAAATATCACGCATTTGATACGCCACGAATGCATTGATCACTGCTTATTTAGATGGCAGTAAACGGAATAAATAGTTCTCTTTTTGGACTGTTGGCCAACCACAAAAGAGGTTTTAAGCAGATAATCAATTTCACTGGAGTGGCGAAGTCTCTTGTCGCCAAAAACATGGCTTGGCTTCCTACGGAAAATCTCTAGAGCACACACATGACACAAGGGTCTTTTTTAAGACGAAAAAGTCATCTTGTATTTTACAAAGTCGTGATAATTTATAGTAAGTAGGTACCGACTCGTGCTAAGGAGGGAGAGGACCTCGTGGCTAAGTAATAACAGCCGCACGGGTCGATTTATCAGGTGTGTGGGTGACCATCTTTACATACCGAGACTCCTCCGTGCCTCGGAAAACACGTTAAGCCGTTGGTCCCGGCTGTCATTTGTGGGCACTCGTCAGGCGTTACGGGTCGTCAGAAAGTCTAACAACCAGCCTTGCGAAGGGGTATCGTATTACCCAGTTACTGGGTTGTGGAGGTCTGTGCAGTCGCTCCAAGTAAAATACTGGTATTCAGCTGCATCTGGTTACCGACTGGTGACTGGAAGCCGACCCCAACTTAGTTGAGAAAAGGCTAGGCAGATGATGGTGAGTGCAAAGACTGTGCAAAAAACTAAGAATGAATCGGCATAACATATTTTTAAAATAAATGTCATGTACATACGATAAATATGTAACTACATCAAAGTTACATATTTATCGTATGTACATCAAAACGAATTTGCATCTAGTATTTCCATAAAAAACTTCCGCATGGGACCGCAAAATGTATTATGACAAAGTTACAATAAATTGTCCTCCACTACGCGCCGTAGTTTTGGCAAGCTATCAAGAGAAATGGCTCGTTTATGCTATCAGTTTTTATTTGGCTAGCTGCCAGAAAAGTTTAGTAACGGGAAAATTTACATTTGATTATTTTATTGGATGCGACGTTGTCTGAATGAATTTGTGTTTTGCTTGCAACGCAGAAGATACGTTACAACGCATGCGTTGCGTTGCTACGCGCTGTGCTCCTCGCATCCAGCGGATTCCTGCGATCACCAGAGGCCCTAGACAAAGTGACATTCTATCAGCGATAATGATGATGGAAAAGGCAATGTATAGGACTGACATAAGCTATCGAAAAGCTTATGTCAATCCTGTTGAAAATGTAGAAATACGAAACGCTTTCGAAGCGATTGTCACTTGTCTAGGCCAAATATAAAGAAAATCAATTATCTTTTACAGAGAATCCCTGGAGTTTGCCAACCGTCAACTGGGTATATCTGAAGAGTTGGACTCTGCACCAATGAGGGCCGAAGCGTATCTCAACCTGGCTAGAGCTCATCAGACCTTGGGAGGACTTGACAGGTACCTAACTATCATTTGAGGAGTGGTCATCAACATTCTCCTGTCATTTAAAAATAATAGTATTAACAGCCTAATATTGACCCACTGCAGGGTGAAAGCTTAGAGAAGGTACGAGTTTTGATCACCACTCTTGCTCACAAGATAAATTGACGATTTCATTGAAGTCGGGGCAGTACGTCATCTTTCAGATACATATTACTCTACAGGGACAGCCCTCCGAAATTTAACAGGGGGCATTCAGCTCCTTATTTTGAATCATATACCACCGGTCTCAGCAGCAGTCCATTTATGTAAATAAAACAAAACTGCTAAAATCAAAAAACCTGCAATTGATGTTGAAATACTATAGCGAACCACGGCGTGAAGCTCAGAATATACATAACGCGTCGCTAGGGCGCCTCCCCCCCGCCACAGGTAGGGCGGCTACCACTACGTGTCACGGTAATGATACATTGCGTGTGAGGTAATAGGTTTATTGGATTCTCATACATAACGTTCCTGAAATAATTTCCTGTACCGGTCGTCTTAGAATTAATATTGATAGACCTACGTCTATCACTGCTTAACTCACATAGAAAGGCCATTTCACATTAAATTCATTTCACCTTACTTCTTTTTCCAGAGCCCTCTCCTACGCTCGCCAAGCCCTCTACAACGACTGCGGCGGCGGTTCAACAGCAGGCTGCGTTCATCTCACAGTAGCAGCCGTCAGTCTAGAACTAGGAGCCTTCTCTAAAGCTATGGACGCCTTCCAGAAAGCGCTGGCTGTGGCGCAGGCGCAGAATGACAACACTTTACTGCTTCAGGTACGATGAGGTTGTAGGTCGTCACTAATAATAAGAAACTGTGTCAGATATCAACCTCTAGTGGTTCCTTTTGTCGTTTCAAATAGAGAAGAACCGGCAAGAAACTCCATGGTTTTCAAAGTGTTATCCTGCACTTAAATTACTTACAAAACATAATAATCGCGACTTCTTTTCCTAGGTATACGTAGGACTTTCAGAGCTGTGGCGTCGTCTCCGCGACGCAGAACGTGCGGTGGCCTGCGCAGCACGTGCGTGCGATCTCGGCCGCGGTCCGCGCTCTACTGATATGAACACAAGACATCATCGGATGGCGCTCCTGCAAATGGCGGCTGCGTTGAGGGCAAGAGGCGAGCTAGGAGATGCTCATGATTATTGTAATGTAAGTTATTTTCTATTCTATAAGCCGACCTCGACTCTTTCCGATCCTGAGCACAATCGAAGATTTGAGGTTAGGCCAGGCCCTTATGGCCCAAATAGCAACGAGGTTTAATATAATTGGCCTAGGCGTTTTATTTAAAAAAAAATAAGTAGGTCAATTGTCGGTAGGAATCTAACATACCTCTTCGCTTTTTCTAAAGAAGGAAGAGGATCTATGGCTCTAGACAAAGTAAGTGAAGATTTTCAGCAGTAGGTACATTTGATAACACATATCACAAATAGAAAAAATACCCTTCGGTCTAACCACGGGAAATTTTGAAACCCATTCTCATGCTGATGTTTACATGTTGACATTATTCGCTAACATAAAGTAGTGACTTGGCAACTATCGTTCAGGCTGATTATGTAAAAAAACAGCCTATTTTCGTCTTACTGCAAAGGCAAAGGCCTCTTCTGATACAAAGAAGGCACGAGCATAGATCACCACGTGCACAAGACGGGTCGGTGATTGCAGAGTTATATCCTTACTAATATTATAAATGCGAAAGTAACTCTGTCTGTCGCGCTTTCACGCCAAAACTACTGAAATTTGGTACACAGATAGTCTAGAGCCTGAGAAATGACATAGGCTACTTTTTATCGACATACCACGCGTGTAAAGCCGCGGGCAGAAGCTAGTTAACTATAAGTCCAAGACCTCCTCACGATGTTTTCCTTCCCCGATGTCAGTAATGCCTATGATAAACTCAGAAAATACTTAAGAATTAAAAACGGCGCCTGAGATGCGAGGCCTTAACTACTGGGCCATTACAACAAGCATAATAAGTAAATAAATAACAGATTTTAAATACTATATAATCCCATTACCATCGGCATCCATGATACTACAATGTGTTTCAGCCAATCCTATGTTCTGTGATTAGTATTGTTCTGCTACTATTTGCAGGAATCGTTACGTCTAGCAGCAGTGGCAGGTGATCAGGGATGTTACGCGCGTGCGGTGCGCATCGCAGGTGACGTGTACCGCAGAAAATGTGATATCGGGAAGGCGTTAAGGTATGAAGATAAATATTGGAAGTTCTCTACACTGTAAAAGAGCACATTATAATTATGTGTATTGATTAAAACACTAGAAAATAAATAACAGAATATTTATTTTTAAGGAAATTGTACAATACGAGTTTTTTACAAATCAATTATTCAGTCATAATTTGGCGCCCAGCATGGGACACTGTGCCCCATTTGGGCGCCAACATACATAAACTATTTTACTTAGCATTTGAATTGGTGGTGCTCATCAAAATAACATTTAACAATTGATTTCCATTCAAACAATTTATTACACACACGTTGTATGTTCATAAATGTTCGTATACCGGAAAAAAATGATTCCGAAGAATTGAGAATATATCCTCATTTTGTTATTACGAACTAATAGAACAGAGTAAATAGTGTCTGCGCTGTGAAGCTAATATAAGACGTGGTCGTGCCGAGTTGCTACTGGTGACATGCGGTGGGATTAAAACACGAAATCTTTGTGTCTATTCATGTATTCCTTATATACAATAAGTTGTAGTGAATAGCAGTTATTAAACTACATTACAATCACAAGGGTACCAAACATTATAAGAAAATTAGGAAGAAGCTAGAAAATGTGTGTTCTCACCATGACGACATTTTGACAAGAGGAAGTATATAATATTGTCTTTGTATAGAGTGAGAACCATCCTCTACAATCTATGATCTATGAACGAATAATTTAGAGTGTAACATGTATGTTTCAACCGTTTCAACACTTCCCCTTACACTCTACATTATTACTTTATACAAGTCAATAATTAAACGCTTAAAAAAAAAATATGCAGACTTAATCAAATAAAACTCTACATGACTCTACTATCTGGTACCCAAACAAAAACAAACAATACAAGTACATACAGTCATGCTACACAACACATAAATTCATGTCCTTAATAAAATCTACATGTTTCTTAGAGCTAAGCGGTTTGGTAAGCACATCTGCTATCATCTTTTCAGTCTGTAAGTAATTTACATTCACAATATTACTATTTACTAGGTCTTTTACATAATGGTATCTGAGATCTATGTGCTTTGTTCGTTTATGACAATACTCTTTACATTCCAACAATTTAATAGCACTTTGGTTGTCATTATAAACAATTGGCTCTACATTTAAACAAAATATCTCAAATAACAGACTCTTAATAAAACATATGTCCTTACAAACATCAGAAATTGAAATATATTCCGCCTCTGTAGTAGATAAAGCCACACAACGTTGCTTGCGTGACTCCCAATTTATTGTATTATTACCTAGCTTCACTACATACCCAGTATAAGACTTACGATCAGTTATATCATTAGCCCAGTCTGCATCAATATAAGCAGCCAAACTCAATTCATTACTTCTTACAAATAGTAAACTATAATCAATTGTCCCTGCTAAATAACGTAAAACACGTTTAGCAGCTTGCCAATGACTGTTATCGTGACAGTTATTAAATTGACTCAACTGGCTACATGCATAAGCGATATCAGGCCTAGTGCATACAGCTAAATACATTAATGAGCCTAACAATTGCCTGAAATTATCATTGCTCTCGCTTAAATTTTCAGCTTTCAGTAATTTACAATTCAATGGCATAGGTGTAGACACAGTTTTACAATTACCCATACCAAACCGCAATAACAATTTCCGAATATAGTCAATCTGGTCCAATTTTAAAATACCTTTTGTTCTATCTCTTGTTACATTAATACCAAGACAGCTTTTTAATGGGCCAAGGTTCTTTACATTAAATTCCTTTTCTAACAGATTTACTAAGTCTTTTTGAATAACACTTTTCTCAGTATAAAATATATAGAAATCATCAACATACAGTGCAATAATAGTTAAATCGTCTTTCTCTTTCTTTACATAAACACATGGTTCACATTGACTTTGTACATAACCATTATTATTTAACAAATCATGAACTTTACTATTCCACATTTTACTAGCTTGTTTTAAGCCATAAATACTCTTATTTAATAAACAAACCTTAGATTTATCCCCATTATCAAAACCAATAGGTTGCTCCATATATATAGTTTCATTCAAGTTACCATTCAAGAAAGCACACGCTACATCAATGTGATCTATACTGAGATTTAAATCATTTGCCAAAGAAAACAAAATTCGCATAGTAGAATGCCTAACCACTGGGGAAAAAGTCTCATTATAATCTACCCCATGTTTCTGTGTAAACCCCCTGGCAACTAATCGCGCTTTATACTTTGTAAAGTTTCCAGAAGCATCATGTTTACGCTTAAATACCCACTTAGACTTAATAACATTTTTCTCTATAGGGCAACTTACGATCTTCCATACTTTATTCGCGATTAATGAGTCATACTCACTCTGCATTGCTGCTCGCCACTCAGTGGCTTCTGAACAAGAGATGGCCTCTTCATAACTAGATGGTTCCTCAATATTGCCAACATACATTGAAATGTCATAATCACGATACCTCAATGGACGAATTGAACGAGTACTTCGTACAGGGCGGGTATTAGCCTCAACCCGGGGTACCTCCGTAATCGTCACTTCTTCCCCTCGAACAGATGCGTCCGGCGATGACGAAGTCACAGACTCGTGGCTCGCCGACGATGAATCTGCACAGCGGGACTCATCCTCACTGCCTGTGCAGTAATGCTCCTCATCTGTGATATCTCAGATTTGTACTTCATTAGGTATCCAAATGTTTTTCTTGTGTGATCATCTGTAAACGTAACCAAATACTTTGCACCTCCCAAGCTGTAGTCGCGCATTGGTCCGCAGACGTCCGAATGTACCAACTCCAATGGTCGCTCGGCCCGCTTGCCCTCTCCTTTGGGAAACGGCTGTGTTGACAGCTTCCCCTCAAGGCAGGGTATGCAGTCCTTCAAACAGTCCTGGGTATGATCCTGAAACATTACTCCAGACACGTGACCTTTCAGAGTACTCATACTTCTCAGACCTAAATGTCCCAACCTGCGGTGCCATAGCTTAGTAGAAACAGCTACTGCAGTACTCTCTGTCTTTTGCACATCACTCAAAAGTTTGGAAGAATACGCCTTATTGTGCAAAGGCTTTACAATGTTACAATTTATTTTATAAACTCCATTATCACACCCCACAAGAGCTATACGGTTGCCAGAGACCTTACTATCATAAATGCTGCACCCACTACTATTAAATTCAACAGTAAGCCCACTTTCAACGAATTTACTTACTGACATTAAATTAGTGGCTATCTGTGGCACATACAAAACATTTTTAAGTTGTCTTACCTCATTTCCAAAGTTTACCATTAAATCTCCTACACCACTACATTTCAATTGTTCATTATTAGCTACAGCAACTGTAGTGTGTTTAGCATTACAATTAAAATCTTTATAATTCACCATACGTTCTTTACAATTTGTTATATGAGATGTACAACCGGAATCGATGAACCATGCATTACTTTGATGAACAAACAAAGCTGAAGCGAAGCTTGTAGACTCATTCTTCCTGTCATTTTTCATCTTGAAGCATTTGGCTTTAATATGTCCTGGCTTATTGCAATAATGACAGATCACTGTCTTCTTCTTGAAAGAGTTCTTCGATATTAATGCTTTGTTATTATTGTTCGATGCACCATCATTTCTCCGCAGCTCTTCTTGTAAAAGTCGAGTTCGTACAATCTCGCTGGTGAGATCATTGGTTAAACATACTGTTTCAAGATTAGAAACCAAGTATTCAAACTCCTGAGGTAGACCACTCAATAAAATTTCTGCGACTTCAGCATCATCCGTTTTACGGCCAATATCCGAGAGCTGCTGCACGAGGGTCATGACACCTTGTATATACTCAGACATACTTGAAAACTGGGTATAATCGATTCTATGCAGTTGTCTCAAAAGTAACACACGCCGTAACAAGCCCTTATTTTCAAATATATCAGCTAAGCTTTTCCATGCACCTTTTGCTGTAGTGGAATTCCTGATATATTGATAAAGCGTCGGTTTGATGCATAAAGCTATGCGCGCCAAAGCACGCTGATCTTTCACCAGATCAGTCTCAGTGCCTTCGATTGTATTCCACAAGCCATCCATAGTAAGCAGCATTTTTATTGCAAATTTCCAATTTAAATAGTTTGATACACCTTCCAATTTCTCTATAGACATCAAGCTATTATTATTACCTTGCAAGGCATTTCCATTGCTCGCTTCTTGAGGCGGCGCCATCTTGGGACACGCCACACAAAATCACCACCGCACCACCAAGTAGCAATCCAAATTTTTAAGGTTATGTTCTGCACGCGTTATCACTTTTTTTTTCTTATAACTTTTCTGGGTCCTTAACCTGTTATTACGAACTAATAGAACAGAGCAAATAGTGTCTGCGCTGTGAAGCTAATATAAGACGTGGTCGTGCCGAGTTGCTACTGGTGACATGCGGTGGGATTAAAACACGAAATCTTTGTGTCTATTCATGTATTCCTTATATACAATAAGTTGTAGTGAATAGCAGTTATTAAACTACATTACAATCACAAGGGTACCAAACATTATAAGAAAATTAGGAAGAAGCTAGAAAATGTGTGTTCTCACCATGACGACATTTTGACAAGAGGAAGTATATAATATTGTCTTTGTATAGAGTGAGAACCATCCTCTACAATCTATGATCTATGAACGAATAATTTAGAGTGTAACATGTATGTTTCAACCGTTTCAACTCATTTTTTGAAGTTGGTTAAAAACCTTTAATTCAGAGATCATAAAAAAAAGTCTATTAAGATACGCCACAAAGCTTCGATTAGCTTCTTATTTTTAAATAAGCATAATATCGTATTGATATAATTCAATTCATAAAATCTTCACAATATAATACAGGTACTAGGTAAAACTACCTACCTCTAACCATGGTTATAAGAGGACGTTTATGTATAAAAAGGTTTTTCAATTAGACTATTTTTCTCAACAGACACTACGAAGTAGCGATGGGAGCCGGCCAAGCGTTAGGTGACCGCCTCGCTCAAATGGAAGCCATGGATGGAGCTGCGCGTTGTCTGGAAGCGCTTCGACTACAGGGCAGGATCTGTAACTGTAGACCGTTGGAGTTCAACACTCGGCTACTTGAAGTCGCTACTTCTGTTGGGGCTAAGGTAAACATACCTAGCATTTTAAGGGCTTTCTGCAGAATATTTAACGATTACTTTCCTTCGAAAAACTGGTCCTTAATGACTTATGACAATATTCTCCCACAGATGCTAGTACGCCGCGTCCGTCTCCGCCTAGCAGAGATCTACACCGGGCTAGGCGACAACGAAGCAGCTGCGCGACAGAAGCGCGCGGCGGCGGCCTGGGTGGCGCCCGCGTGTGCGCGCTGTCGCGAGCCGCTCGCGGATAGGCCTTCGCCCCTCGCCTCGCTGCCGTGTGCCCATATCGTGCATCATGCGTATGTTTTTGGTTTGATTGACTTGTGTTAGTATGATTAAATTGACAAAGGCGGCGTTAGAGGTAAACAGGGAAATTCATCGTCTAGCTATAGTAACTATGTTGTTGGTTTAGTGATTTCAAGCGCGACTGCTGAGCAGAAAATTTAATTGGGTTTTCCATTATGATTTTCTGCAGAAACTCGGAATCTGAGTCCTGTTTAGCCCGGCTTTAGGCTTCTCACTAGCGTAATAATCGTAATATACATATACCACTATGGAAATCCCCCTCTTGGCATACAATTTTAAGGCATAATATTGTCTGGCATAACGTTTTCGCATAATTTTTATTAGCATAATAATACTGTGGCATAATAATTCTTTGGCATAATGCTAAGGTTAGCATAACCGATATTTGGTCATGTTGTTGGTTTTGGTTTTTTCTTCTGGCCTCCGGGGAGATTTTCAAAAGAATATCATTTTTTTCCAGCTGCATGCCCGAGTCCTGGTCCCGTCGCTCGACCCGCAGTCAAAGTGGAGTGGACTGTGCCGAGTGCGCGTCACCGCGAGCGCCGCGCGCGCCGCCGCCCGCGCCGCCCGCGCCCCGCACGTTGCCGACACAGGTATACCATCAGGGCTGCGGGTTAGTCCGCAAGGGATACCGGGACCCTTGGCAACAGGCAACTGAAGGAACACGGGTGGGTTTTAGTCAGTAAAAGTCTGACACGCCCTTCCGGTCCGCCCAAAGCGGGAGAAGTCATTGGATGACTTCCCACCCTCAAAAAAAAAAACAAAAAACGTATATACCATCAACTATAGACTTGTCATAACTATCCACTGGCTTACGCGCTCAGTCGACAATTTCCGGTATACAAGTACCAAAATTAGCCAACGGCCCATCTAATAGTATGTAGTCATCGCCGCATAAAGGCATTTGCAATACCAAAGGCATCACGGTGCGTTGTCATCTCAGAGACAACGCAAAAATTTCTCACGTATCTGTAATTACAGCGTCACTCTTCAAAGAGGAGGTTGAGGCAGTAATAAGAATATTTCAGACAACAATCTAAATGGTCTTCCTGCCCATGATCTGACCAAAGTTATGTCTGGAAGAGACTGTGACCTCTGTGTTTATTTCGGCCTTTCTTCTCAGAGTAGTCAGATAGAAAACACCGACCTCATCTAGTTTTTTTTTTAATAGGCATGATTGACTTATCATTTAAGTATACAGTATGCAATGGTAAACACCGTTGTCACTCAAACCATGGGTAGTTGACTTAAATATAAAAATAAATGACCCAGTAACAACAAAAAAAAACCTTATTTTCATTCATAGATTTTAAAAAGTAAATATCCGTCACTGTCCCGATACTCATTGATTCGCGCTCGAGAGAGCTGCGAAACCACGGTGCGAAACATGGGTCATGTAACGTACCGCGCGAACCGCCCGTCCGGCCAACCGCCGCCCGCCGTGTTGAGACGCAAGTTCGTTGCCCTTGCATATAGGATGAAATATTCTTGTGGAAAAATGTAGATTTTCTTTTAAAAAGAAAAGTTGTTTTCTTCCATTGATTTTACGTTCTATAAATGAAACTAAACCACTGGTTTCAAGGATATCGGTGTTTACACTAACACCCTGTATAAGTATTAAATGTTGTTTTTCAGGACTTCCCATTCGGAACACCACCAACGCTTCGGGAATCGGATCTAAATTCCATAATATCAGATCACAGCAGTCAACAAGCAACATCTAGCGTTTAAATTTATTTATTTAATTTAAATAATTGATAAATAATCATAGCTTTATTTACACATACAATATTACAGGTGGCAACACAAAATCAGTTTTGACAATTTTAGTTTACTTTTCTAAAAGTTTAACGATATACCTATAATTTAAGCTTTGATATTTTAATGAACAAATTACGAATTTATACTACAGACTACCTACTAAAATAAATCAAATTATCTAAATTTCAAAAATAGTTCATCAAATTATCAGTTTCTGCCACGCACTAGTGTTGAGCCACGTTGCACGGGTCTGTGCAAAATGTTCTGTGCAACCTGGCTTACAATCAGAAACTAAAGAATAATTTGCACAGCTCGATTGTATGTATTAAAAGCGCATAAAAGACAAAATAGTTTGAACGCAGGAAATAAAAAGTGCATCTAATGCACAGAATAATTTGTAAAAGTAAATAAATTAATGTTGATCTTGTTATTGTTACGGAGGCATAATAATAATTATGATCCATGAGTGTCCATGACGATACAAAGGCCAGTTTATCGAACAAAATTAATCGAAAAAATAATGTGACAAATTGTTAAGCGCGCGTAAACTGATGTGATTGGTTGAATGATTTATCAAAAGCCAATCGCAGTAGTTTACGCGCGCTTGACAATTTGTCACATTAATTTTACGACCATTCGTTAGTTCTCTAAGTAGTCTGTGCGATCATTTTAGCCTGGTTCTAAGTATGGTCCCATTTTTCTGAAGAAGTCAAAGCATAAATTATAGACACATGAAAAACCTTGGTCAGTGTCAATATTATTATTAGTTTGCATAAAACTCAACACTTACACATTTTCACCAAATATTACTAAAGAAAATTAACGAAAATTTACTATTAATTATATTGAATTTAAATTCTATGAACATCACGCTCGCTATGCGAAGCGATATAGGTAGAATATTGTCGTTTTCGGTGCAACAAAAAAATATTGATGTCTAAAGATTATATTGTTAATATTAAATAATTTAAAACGTGGTTTTAACATGTGGTTACTGTACTAAAGTTTAAAAACAGCAATACAGAAATATTTTTGCTTTCAAAAACCACATTATAAAACCACAAAAGAGTGTTGTAAAAATTAATATTTTGAATGAAAAGAATGAAATGAAGGTGAGAATGAAATACAAGGAACGATTATAATGAACGAATGTCCATATCCTACTGTAATTCTATGTATAATTGTAAAGTTTGGAAGTCTGTACATTTAAAGAGAGATGTTACAGAAAGACTTGAGATAAAAGAAAAGCAATTTCTTGTTAATTTATATTATTGCTTAATTAACTAAACTTTTATTGAAACGACTGTGAGCCGAATAATATACTTATTTGCGTTTGAAAAAGATATTACGCTTATTTATTATTAGGTTTATCACATAAAAATGGAGCAAAGCTAAAAACTATACAAAAATAAATAATCATTCGTATAGAAATAAACCTCACATAACATCACGCCTGTATTCCCCGAAGGGTTAGACAGAAGTGTACCTATAGCACTCCCATATTTCGCCAGTTATGTTTAAATCCTATGTAACACGGGGCGACCGGAGCCTAATAGCCATCAACCGGGCACAAATCGAGACTCAGGTCTCGTACTGAGAAATTCCATATGGGAAAACCCAGTAATACTTTGCCCGAACCGGGAATCGAAGCCAGGACCTCATGCTCAGCAGTAGCGCTTGCGACCACGAAACTTCAATAAAAATAAACTTGGGCTTAGTTTACTCCCCGGAGTAACAAGCATGAATACTACCTACATATGTTGGAAGATCCGGTTCAATTCGATGAATTATTTATTTTTCTATGGCTAACACAGACTCACGAAAACGATACCCTGGTGCCACTTTCTCGAACGAAAATTATCGCAAAATTAATGTGATAAATTGTCAAGCGCGCGTAAGCTGCTGCCATTGGCTGTTGGTAAATCATTCAACAAATCACATCAGTTTACGCGCGCTTGACAATTTGTCACATTAATTTTCGTAGAAACTGGCCCTAGATGAAATAAATCTAGGAAAAATGCTAGAAAATAACTAAAAACCTAAAGATTGTGTATTTAGGATATTGAATCCTTCGAAATTCGAAAATACGCTTAATTAAAGATGGGGGTCGTTTCTTTTTCTACGAATTATAACGATTTTATTACTCATTACAAATACGGGTATTGGTGTCGTGATGATCATTATTACCGTCGGTCTGTACAAGTGAATATTTTTATTAACAATATGAACAAATTATTTCAGTGTATTTTTTCACCAGGAAAATGGTACAGTACATAATTTAGCAACCTTGTAGCTTTCTATAAAAGCTCGTCATGATAATTTAAAACTTAGTACAAGTACTCTGGGTGCACTTAAAGGGTGAAATGTAAAGGCTCCCGCAGACAGGCGCGACGCAATTCTGGTAGAACAATTCCCATGATGTTTCCATAGAAATTGTTCTACTGGATTTGTGTCGCACTGTCGCGTCGCGTCTGTCTGTAGGGAGCCTTAAAACTCGAGTTGTGACTAGTACCTATACAATTGAGCAATACAAAACAAAACATGCATTAATGCATTGAAATTCAATATATTATCAAAATGTTAGGATTTATTTGATAATTTCAAAATACTCATGCATTAATATTGTCAGTATTTTCTCATTTATTATTGTATGGTTGTCTCCTTTTTGTATTTTCAACGGGATAAATTTCCAAATCTTTAATTTCAAACGGAATGTTGTTTAAAAAACGTATAATAAAGAACTATCACTTCAAAACTCAAAAACTATATTTTCGGAGTGAGGCAAAGTGACATACAGGCTGACATCAAAGATATTGTGATTATACTTTTTTTAGAAGGAATATATTATACGCTTGTATAGCAAGGATATACGTTGCTGTTTATATACTACGATATAGTATGTAGTTGTATATTTCTAAGTCTTACGGGAGATATATTTACTTAATTATATAAATAAATTAATAACTAAAAGTCATGGCATGAATCCCGACGGAAGGATGGACTAAAATGGCGGTGTCAATAATCAATGTTTGTGAAATATTTTGCTGTAGGTATCTTGTCACCTCAGTATTTTCCTACAACATACCAATTGTAACGGTTTCTCGAACGAAAATAATCGCAAAATTATTGTGACAAATTGTCAAGCGCGCGTAAACTGCTTTGATTGGCTGTTGATAAGTCATTCAACCAATCACAGCAGTTTACGCGCGCTTGACAATTTATCACATTTATATTGCGATAATTTTCGTTCAAGAAACTGACCCTAAGTGTATCCCCATATTTCATAAGTCCGTATAATACTTTTAAATTACTTTATTTTAATAGCAATTTATTATTTTTGCGCGAAATTATTGAAAGTTACGACGAGACGGGCCACCGGGGTTCAAGACCTAGCATAGAAAATAAATCAGCATCACCTAATTTACTAAATCTGGAATTTAACATAATCTAAATCCATTATTAACTGCCAAATTTCTAATCGTCAATTAAGTATAAAACATAAATATAAAGATCATTAAACAGTATTTTAGATGCACTGGTTTGTCGGGCACATGAAATGTAAGAGGAAGAGTGGAAAAAGTAAAGTTTAACGTTTAAGAAGCTGAGCAAAAATACCTACAAAATAAAATTTCTCGACTTAGAGCAGTCTACAACATGAAAAGTCTAAAAAGGTTAATAAAACCCTGAAAAAATTCAATGCGCAAATCCAAAGTGTGGAACTCTCTGCCAGCGTCTGTGTTGCCACAAGACAAACCTGTTAACCTTCAAATCAAGAGAAAATTCTTACCTATTTTGTCCCACTTCTACGCAAAGCGTATACAATATTATCCCATACTTTTCCGCTATATCTTAAAAAGGAAAGCAAAAATTTGGAAAGGAGAAGAAATTACTTGAAACTTACTTACTTTTTTCACTCTTTCCCAAAAATTAAACACTGTTGAATAGATAAGCAAACATATAGAGAAAGTTTAAAATATATCCAAATAATAGTCCAAAGTCTATCATCGTTACATAATATAAGATTTATAACTTACGTTGTGTTTCCGATGTACCTATGTATTGGTACCTACTTGTCGTTTGTGGAAGTATTATGTAATGCCATCATACGAAAAATTTAAAAAATCTAAAAATATCGTTGAACATTAAAAAATAGGTATACAGACGAGCATGCCTCCTCCTTTTTTGAATTCGGTTAAAAAAGGGAAACCTTATTTACAAATAACTGTTGAATTAAACAAAATCTTGACATTCTTGTAAAAAAAACGTCAAAATCAGACTACTCTATAAAAAGTTATGTGTGGTAATAGCTACATTAAATGAAAATACTCGTCGAGTATAGAGAACCTCCTCTTGTTTTTCGTCAGTTAAAAACATAATCGATGAACGGGGATAAAAACTGCCATTTGCTCACTTAAGATGTCGCTACTATCACTAGTCCAAGAATTTGACAGCTAGCTGTCACTCTCAAATATCTATGTCACGAATCCATGATTTTATTAATGAAACCCACCTACTTAAATACTTCTACAAAAGCAACTAAGTACTTTACTTATTTAAAAAAACACTGAACTAAACCTCACTTCGTCCTATCTGCTATCTTATATTTTAGCTAGACAAACTGATTTAGACTAATATTTTAGTTAGGGCACATAGATCAAGCATTAAGTTTTGATGGAATACATTTATAAGATTTTACTTATGGATTGTCCACTCTGAAATGACGCAGCCCAATATCGTATGCACGCACGGCTACACATCAAGCTATACATTTCCAGTATAAGCTCACCTCGCAATGTACGGAAATCTTACAATGCGAGATCAGCATATATAACTGCGCGGGTGGACGATGCGATGCGACGCAGGCGATCGGGGGGCCTAGGGAGTTTTATAAAAATCTGGCTGTTATTTTAGTATACATTGTCTATAGTGGGGTTTGGTTTGGGTATAGTGAAGCTACTTTAGATTCTTTTTATCATTGACCGTGGTTTGCCTAAAATCATGATAAATGCTCAGAGGTTTTTGGGCCCAAAGACAAGCCCAAGGGATTTTTTCTAGCCGCTTACGACCTTTTTATTTGTCTTTATACCCTTTAGAGTCCGAGCAAAAAGAAAAAAAAGTGAGAAAGAACGTTAAGGGAAAACGAAGTAGGTAGTAGCGCGGGCGGACGATGCGATGCGACCCGGGCGAGCCTAGGGAGTTTTGCAAAAATGTAGCCTTTATTTTAGTATACAAGGTGAAATTTTATTCGTTTTAATCCTCTTAAGGGGTCATAGTATTCATAATTATGAACAACTTTCACTTTTCGAGCAACCCCGAAATCGCTAAAATGAAATCAGCTACTCCCTACATTTTGACGAGCTATGCGAACATAAATGTAGGGAACAGCTGATTTTTTTAAATGATTAAAATCACAAGTCGCGGGAAGAAGTTAGTTATCTATAAAAAACCTACAAATGTATTCCATCCCTATGCAAGGGCGTTTATAGGATAGGAATTAAATTTTAGTTAGGTATTATTGAAGACATGTCTAAAGAAGTCAGTCTAGCAAGTCTTTTCTGGAAATCTCGTAACAGACTTTATACAGGGCAAATTAAATTAGCTAGCAAAACTGCGCAGGCGTGATTGGTATCGATAAAATACGATTTGAAGATTTTTTTAGTGGTAAAACGAAAAAAAACAAAATTTTTTTGGGGGGTCAACGACTGCAGGTATTTTGTTAAGGTACTTAAAATATAAAATCTGTTTTCCTTTATTTTTTGGTATTAAGATATTGATGCCATCACGTAAGTAAAGTTTACACAAAAAAAAAACAGATTTACTAAACGCAGTAACTATAATAGTAGCTGTCGATCGTTGAACCCCCAAAACATTTTTTTTTACTCGTTTTATATTATTTTTACATATCGACACGAATCACGTCTGCAGAGTTTTGCTAGATAATTTAAATCGACCCTGTATACAAATGGCTAATCTTTACAATACTGTATGTCCTTCAAACCCTATAAAATTAACGCCAAAATAGTGTCAGTAGTTTTCGAGTAAAAATATTTAAATAAAATGCCAAACACTGCTTCTCGATTCCGTCAAATAGAAATAAAATATCTGTTACGAAATTTTCAAAAAAAATTATTGAATGTTGGGAACTGTGAAAGATGTTCGTTCCAAACGAAATACACAGTGAAAGTGTGTTTAAAAGACATGAATCCAACTTTCATCAAATCTTGATAACACTTACTGAAATATTTAGATGAAAATTATATTATTGTAATAAAAATATAATATTATTATATATCTTAACTTTATAATGTATGTACCTGCACATTAAATATCCTATGCAGAGTGGCTCGTGTTACTATTATAGCGTCCATTGGCGACTTTATTGAGTATTTAATTCTCAAGCCTCTCTGCACAGGAGTAAAAGTACCTACCTACTACTTGTTAATACCTGCCTCTGAAAAACTATTTTACTTATACTATGAAATTATATTTGTTATATTTTTAAAATCATGCGACTTTTCATTATCAGACTAACATAATAATGTAATATTCAATAAACAAGCCATAAAGAAAAGTCGGTGATTTTATTAATCTTGATTATTTACATGTTTTCAGTGGAAAGTATAAAGGTATTATCTTAAAAATAATCATAAAATTGATTTAAAAAAAAACATCCATATATCAAGGTGATAAACCACAAAATCTAAAATTAAGCCATTTTGCACAGAAACCAAAGTGCACATGAGCCATTCTGCACAAAAATAATTTTAGCCGCAGTCCAAAATTATTACCGTTTAGGATATAATTCAATATTTCCACTGACAACATGTAAAAAAGAAACTCTATCAAAGAAATATATTTCGTTGAGTAACTAAATCTAAACTGTCTAACGTTCTAAGAACTTTCACACTAAAACTAGCTAAAAGTAGATAGATTGCACTCTATTTATTAGAATTTACAATTTTATTTATTTCATAAGTAGCAATAAGTATTTGTCTCGTGGAATATGTACCAAAACTTGTTTAAAAAAAATATCGCAATAATTCGTTGTTTATACTCTTTGTGCTTGTGTGTTATTTTTTTAAAAGGTCGTAAGTCAGTTTAATTGTTTGCTGATTATATATTGCACAGAAATATACTGAGTTTTTTGCGCTTTAATTTGCCTTTCAGGCCCGTAAATGCCCTTTGCCTTTCAAGCCCCATTTTTTCATAAGGCAGGAATAAAGATCTATCTTAGTCCGAAAGGGGTACCGGGACCCTGGCAACAGGCAACTGAACGGAACACGGGTGGGTTTTAGTCAGTAAGAGTCTGACACGCCCTTCCGCTCCCCCCAGAGCGGGAGAAGTCATCTGATGATTACACAACCGAAAAAAAAAAAAAAAATGGTTTTTGGCCCAAGGACTTTTTTCTAGCCGCTTACGACCTTTTTATTATTTGTCTATTACCTACTCCTTATTGTTTTTCATATTTATTATAATAACACTGTGCCAAAACGTTCCCATTGTGATTCCAAATAATTATTGTTAAACTGTAAAATAAAATAAAAAATAAAATTGTAGTTGTGAAAATCGGCGTTGTGTTAATCAGTCATTTTTAGAATAAAGGTTGAGAGAATAAATGATTGCTCGTTATATTTTAACATTTTAATTGAAATATATTAATTTCAAAATGGGTTGTTTTATTTTTGAGACGCACTAATTATTTTAAATTCCATAAAAGCTACAAATAACCAAAATTAGCGATGTAAGTAAGACGGCCGCTCGACAGTCGAAGGTCGTTACTGAAAAACTAAATGAACTATTAGGCACAAAGCAGTGAAATAAAAATACAATTTGTTTTTATTAATTGCGCCCACAGCAAGTGGTAAAGTTCAAATCACAGGTTTAAATATTTCCCGCCACGTTTGGTTTTAAATGACAGGTGCTTCGTTCGGAAATTCTAGTTGTCACTTGGGTTTTCATTTCCAACACATTATTTTCGTAATTAATCATCTATAATTCTAAGAATGGTACCAAGAATACTTATTTTGATACAATCTTATTAAAATTAATCTACTCATATTTTATAAAAGTATAATGCAAAGAAAGATTTCCTAAAATAAATGACAACCAACAGTGGCTGTATGCAGATAAGTTTGTGCCCGGCCTTAAAACTACAAAAAGTTGTTTATAAAAAAAAACTTGCATTTGTATTGATTTTCGCAGTTCTATCCCAGATTTTTCCCGTGAAAATACAGCTGCAATTTTCACCAAACATTTTTTTTTTGTCATACAGACACAAAGAGACCGTGGTATAGCTTAATCGAGGCAGTTTTAGTGGACATTAAACCTACTTTTACGCTGTGTAGCCACCCGTAACGATCTTTCTGAATATACTTTGCATTCTACTAGTGTTTTTCAGAAAAATAAGGTGTTTTAGATAAAAATGAGTGCTATAGCGCAACAAAAGGTCCTCGTCAAGGAGGGTTTATTTCAGTTTATCACGAAACACATCCCTAGTGCGGATTTAAATGTAATCGACGATATTGTGCTCTCATATGTGATCTCGATCCTGGAAGAAGCATCCCAGGACCCGTGCTTTGATGTAGAAGGTGAGAAAACCGTTTAAAATTATCATACATATCTTATTTATAATTTACTATAAGCATACAAAATTTTTGACCTAAATAAAAGCAGTCAAAGTGGATTCAAGTGCATACCCATATCATATTGTTCATTTTTCATTGTTTTTCGTAACTCCACTGTGTCTCTCGATTCGAATTACGTCGTCGCATAACAAAACACGTTCGCCTTCCTAGATACATTCATAAATAAAACAAAAGAATAGCAATTGTTACTTTTTCAGTGATTTACATGTTGTTGTTTATGTTAAATATTTATTTTATTGTTTGAATTTATTTTAAACCTGTTTGCCTTTAATATATTTTTAAAATGTTCTACATTATATTATAATAATATTTTAAATTTCATTATATTATAAACTCATCATAGTGCACTAGTGTATTACATCAACTAGTGTATTGCTTCTACACATTTCTTGAAATTCAAAGATTCCTTTATTATCTTTATCCATTTATATTAAATTAACCGCCTCTGTTGCCCGCCACTTCGTCTGCGTTCCAAGATGAAAAGTAGCCTGTCCTAACCCAGGTCATGATTTACCCATTATGCCAAACTTCATCCAAATCTGTTCAGCTGTTTTAGCGTGAAACAAACAAACAAACTCACTTTTGCATTTATAATATTAGTTACGATAGGATTAGGCTTTAAACTACCAAAACCTGAATCATTTGCTCCAAACAGCAACAGACATTTAAAATACAAGACAGTTGAACACGTATTTGAGGTAAAAATATAGAAGTTGCAACATAATGTACTTAAAAAATATAAATTGAGTTATTATCATTAAAATTAATATTTTTAAAAAAATTTGAATCGCACTCTCAGCCAATATCAATTCCCCAACTCAAACTGAAAGCATTTATTTCAATAAAAACCGGCACTTTTGTATTGTTGAGGAGTCAGTCAATCAGAAAGATGAAGCTAGTTGCCCATTCCAAAGCATTGTAGGTACCTATGAAGAAGAATGGGCAAGAAACTCCATGGACGCTCTTTTAAATTATATTTTTTTATCAATCTACTCAGTCTATCGCAGTCTTCTGCCAGACATAGTATACATTTCCTACGTTCATAGGCCACTGCTGGACATAGGCCTCTCCAATTGCACGCTATTCAGCTCGATTCTCGGCAGTTTTCCTACGCTGCACCACCACAATTGGTTCTCCACCTTCTGCACACCATTTGTCCCAGCAGTCTTTTTAAGGCTATTCGTCCGTACAGCTTCAGAGCATCACATACTTCGCTTGCTTATTTGCTATCAGCTGCTCTCTAAATTGATATGACTTTTAGTCCTTGATGCATGATGCACCGTACGCAAAATACGCGCTTTGACGTGGAGTTGCGGGTATCAGCCCATATTACCTATGTGTTGATGCATTCTTACAGCTTGGAAAGTTAGAACATTGGAGATTATTTGTTATATTGAAGGATATCTCCTGAATTAGGAGTGTCCAGCTGATAAAATGCACAATAATGTTTAGTGCAGTATTGTGCATTTTGATCGGTTAAATCAGAAGATTTTTCCTGTTTTAATAACAGTGTATTATTATACTGTTAATAAAAACACAACCATCAAATATATTTAGATTAGATTTTTGTATTTCTTCACATTTTAGGATTAACAAAAACTGAAGTAATAGTTTTGCTTTTTATTAAACACTAGCTGCGCCCCGCGGTTTCACCCGCGTAAGTCTCGATCCCGTGGGAATATCGGAATAAAAACTATCCTATGTGTTAATCCAGTTTATAAACTATCTGTTTGCCAAATTTCATCCAAATCCATTCAGCCGTTTTTGCCTGATTGAGTAACAAACATCCAAACACACAAACTTTCGCATTTATAATATTAGTAGGATTTATTTTAATACTAGCTGCGCCCCGCGGTTTCACCCGCTTACGTCTCGATCCCGTGGGAATATCGGGATAAAAAGTATCCTATGTCCTATTCCAGGTCATGGTCTACCCATGTGCCAAATTTCATCTAAATCAGTTCCGCCGTTTTAGAGTGAAAGCGTAACAAACACACACATCGCATTTATAATATTACTTAGGATTAGGAGGATAATCAGATCATATGAGAACTTGAGAACCTAGCAGGTTTATGTCTGAATTGATGAAGCGAATCTATTCAGATGCCAGTTGGACGTAATCACATGACTATCAAGCTATTACAATCATGCAAGCAAGCACAAGAATGTTTAAAGTAATGAGGTTGAAGAAATTAAGAAAATGTTGTGAGGAGACTTTTGAGAAAGATCCCCATTCATACTTAAAACTCTTGCCATCGCCCATCCGGCTATTAGAGTAGGGGAAGACCAAAGAAACGACGCATGGACTGAATGAAAGATGATAATTATGGCTAGAAAGGGACTGAATACTGAAATGACTACTAATAGTATCCGTGATCGGATCTGACTGAACTGATGCCCTAGACAAAGTGACATTCTATCAGCGATAACGATGATGGAAAAGGCAAGTATGTATAGGACTGACATAAGCTATCGAAAAGCTTATATCAATCCTGTTGAAAGTCGTTGCAGAAATACATAAAACGCTTTCGAAGCGATTGTCACTTGTCTAGGCTGTCTGGAGAGGTAGTAATAGAAGCAAGCTGAAGTGGAAATCATCATCATTATCATTTCAGCCGAAAGATGTCGACCGATTCTGTGCTTCTCGCACCCAGGCGGATTCCCAGGTCATCATCGGTCCACCTTGTGGGAGGCCTTCCAACGCTACGTCTTCCAGTACGCGGATTTACCATTTACTATGGCTCAGAGAATATTAAACGTCGATTTGAAAAAAAGAAGTTGCTCGCAAGTCTAACACTAGATTGACCTGATTTTAGGGCAACAACCAAATTGTTTGTCGATCGATATTAGCATGTAACTCGCTTGGAATCGGACGTTAGACATTTTAGCTTTGTCGTAGGTCAACGCATCTATCATAATACGCATCTCCACAAGAGGTGACGACGCACTTCGCGGTCAATATCATTGCATAATATCACGAATTGCACAATATCACGAATTGCTCAATATCACGAATTGCTGAATATGACGAATGGCACAATATATCACGAATTGATTGAACTGGTGCAAATATTACATCATATTTTTTCATTGCATCGTTTGGGATGCAGTATAGCATCATCTGCCATCCCTTTCCTAACTATGTTGGGGTCGGCTTCCAGTCTAACAGGATGCAGCTGAATACCAGTATTTAACATGGAGCGACTGCCTATCTGACCTCCACAACCCACTTAGGTACTGGGTAATACGATACCCCGTGGTAAGACTGGTTGTCAGACTTTCGGGCTTCTAACGACCCGTAACAACTGTCAAAGATCTACAAATGACAGCCAAGACTACCGGCTTAACGCGCTTTCCGAGACACGGAGGGGTCTTGGTATGTAAAGATGGTCACCCATCCACGGACCAACCGTGGCAAGCGACCCGTGCGGCTGTTATTTCTTAGCCACAAGCCCCTGCAGTGTAGTAGTGTTTTTGCTTGAGATGCGGTAGGTATATATTGCGAAATATTTTCTTGGCGGATCTTACTCACGCGAAAACATAGACGCCAGCCATCAATGTAATTGCGTGAAAACAATTGATCGTTCAAATGCAAGGTGCGATTAAATTATGTTGTACAATAAACATATTGTAGGTGCCTGCTACCTAAAAAAACATATCATAACGCCTTTATTCCCCGAACAGCTAGGCAGAGATGTAGGTAGGTACCTACACCCACATGTCGCCAGATAGGAGGCAAACCTATTGCCATCAATCGGGCACAAATACAGACTCCGGGCTGGTACTGAGAAATTCTCTCTATTAGAATATAAATATTGTGATTTGTGTGTGGTAGGTACATCTTCGGAGGACCTCAAACTACTTAATAAAAATTCTTAAATTCATTCATACATTCACTAAAAGACAACCCACAGAATTTTTAAAAATTCACCCCCTCTTTTTTTTACTTTGGGAAATCATCAAGTGACTTCTCCCGGTCTGGGCGGAGCGCAAGGCGTGTCAGACTTTTACTGACTAAAACCCACCCGTGTTCCTTCAGTTGCCTGTTGCCAAGGGTCCCGGTATCCCTTTCGGACTTTCCCGCAACAATTGGCAGACAAAAAAAAATCACCCCCTAAATATGTTAAAGAAGTTTGTATTTGTATGAAATTCGTAATTTTTGCTGCTGGTAACTGATCGTTCTGAAGCTTTCTATAGTTTCTGCATTCTGCCTACCCCCATGGGAAGAAGGCATGAGTTTATGTATGTGTTGCCATTCAGCACCTACCCAACCTCAAATTGCATTAAGGGCCTACCCAACCTCAAATTGCTTAGGAATCCTCCGTTATGCCGAAAATACTGCAGCATTATTTTGAAATAAATACCGGATGATTTTTTTTACCGTCTCGACAAACATAGGGTGTAGTAGGTGAACGGAGTAGAAGCCAATGGCATATTCAATTTTTTTATTTTTTATTTTTTATTCCCTTTAAACAAATTGATCTATCTAAAAATACTACCCATTTGAAGTAAACTTTTAATACAAAAACAATAAAAACAGAAATTATAAAAAAAATGAATAAATGGATGAAAAAATATCGAAATTCAAATCATACGCACCCTACTAAATGCACGGAATTTATCAATGAATTAGATACGTTCCTTTGCGGCCGATAGGTACTCGCCGCACTTGCCGTCGGCTTCTTTGATATCATCAGGCGCTTGAGCCGCCGCGCGCCGCCGCGCCGGAGCTGCTCGCTCGAGCATCCCCCCGCCCGCCCGCGTCCCGAGCTTCAGTCACCTGCGATTCGTCACGGCGGCGTGACGTTGCGCTGTTTGTTTCCGCGTATGCATCGTGCACCCGGTCATATTTGTCGTATCTAAACATGTACGAATATTCTAACGTAGAGTATCTTGTTTGGTGAAAACAGCCAGTGCAAGGCGAATGTACGCAGAAGAAGAAAATCTCTCCTCAAATTCCCCCCCGGACCCCGCATGGAGTTTTGTCACTCATTGACACCATTTTGCAAGACGTTCCTGATCCCTATCTGCAAGACATGTACTTCCAGCATGACGGATGTCCAGCTCACTACAATCTGTGCGCGCGTATCTCGATGGTCAATTTGGTGATAAGTGGATAGGTCGCGGTGCACCTGTGAACTGGCGGCCGAGGTCACCAGACCTACATAACACCCCTTGACTTTTATTTGTGGGCCGAACTAAAACGTTTAGTCTGACGTTTAGTGTATACCGAAGAAGCTCAAAGCGTTAGTGATTTAAAACAGCGAATAATTTAAAACGCTTTTAATGTTTTGAAAAGTGATAGAGACACGCCTCGAAGTTTACCAAACAATATGCAAAGACGTGCTAGTTTATGTTTAGAACGAAACATTTTGAACAATAATTACCTACTGCGATATCGCTAAAAAGGTAGGTACAGACCTAAGTTATTTTTTTGTAAAATGCGCGCAATGCGCGTGCGCGTCTGTCGGTCGTGTCGCCCGCGCGCGAGTACCGCTCAGCTGCTCGGCTCTCGTACGTGAACCCCGGTAAGTGAACTCTCACGCACACATCAAGTTCCTATGTACGTGAGTGTGCGTAGGCGCGCCGACGTTACTTAGCAACGGGTCGACCGAACGACCTTCTGTCAATGTTCTCGGTCCCGCATGTATGCACGTCCTTTTCATTTTGAATGAAGTACAGTCGAGTATTCTTGCGTATTCAAGTATTTATTGTTTTGAATTATTTAAAAAAAGATTATTTAGATTGTTTTAAAAGTTCGTTCCGAGTCTTTCTTACTGTTTTCGTTTTATTTGTAAGGATAGGTTTTCTTATTATTTTATCTTTTTAATTGGTAAATTGGTGGGGTTTTTATTTGTACTTGCGTAAGTATTTATTGTGTTTTATTATTTTAGGTAGGTTAAGTTTTCTTACTTGTGTTAAGTTATTACCTATTTACTACTTATTCTTTTGGTGTGAGGCTTATTTAGTCAATTGGGTACCTATTTGTAATGTATGTTTGAGAATTTTTGGGTATTGTGTTCATTTTATTTGTAGATCAGGTTTGTCTTAGTTTATTAGTAAGTGGAGTATAAATGTTATTGCGTTAATTTTTAATTTGATTTTGGAAACGTTTTCAACACGACTGTACCATGCGAGGGGCGGCCGCTTACTAGGTTTCTACGCAAAAGAAATGTGCGTGCGTTTCGCTCGCACACACGTACAACTTTCATTCATGCGCGATCGCAGCCTACGCCGTTTAGTATCTCCTATTTTGGCTATTATTAGTTTTTACGCACGGGCCGTAGGATGGATAGTTTTCATGATTTTTCAAGGAAATTCCGAACCTGTACAATCTCAATGGTACTAAGCAAATATTCTCGGGTATGGCTTCTGTTTCACTTACACAACACACCTTATTATGCTCGAGACGGTAAAAAATGTCATCCGGTATATGTTAGAGTTGAGGATTGATACTAGGTCCTTTGTTTGATGAAAACACGATTACATAAAATATTCGATAGAGAAAAAAATCCAAAGTTACCGAACTATAAACTGCTGGTATTAATGCGTGCATGAGACCCACGAGTAGCCTGTCATTGCCTGTGTGTCTCATACACGCGCGGACAGTACAACGCCTTGCGTGTGCAATATAATAATGCATTTAGGGTGCTGATGGGGCTGCGCCGATTCTGCAGCGCATCAGGGATGTTCGCCGAGTCGCAAGTAGACTGTTTCTATTCTACTATGCGAAAACGGTGTGCATCCCTGGTGCGCAGGGTTCGAGCTAGCTCCGGCGGCATCCTGCAGGCGTAGCATGAGCACCGTTTTGTCGACGGAAGAGTAGACAAAAATGACGTTTCCTGTAGACAGTAGACAGTACGAGACGGCAGCAAAGTAGAAAGAGTCAACTGAACTTTTTACGAAATTCTCTCTTTTACATAATTCGACTCAGAATTCTTTGTTTTATCATGGGATTTATCGGTTGTCAGTGTGATTTTGACAGTAAGGATAGAAAACTTTCTTCCGAAATAGTCTACCTATAAAAAGACCTAGACAAAGATCGTTAGAAATGAAAGACAAAATGACAGATTGTAGAAAGATTTCTACGGTGGATATCAAAAATGAAGAAACGAACTGTCACTTTGTATAGAAAAAGCTATGTCTATTCTTCGTAGAGATAGAAAGCGCCATGCTACGCCTGCTGAGGGTATTTGCGGAGAGGGTCGATTGTCGGTACCTGAACCATTGCTGTATGGTTCACATACTGAGCAATCGAACTCTTTAATTCTGTTCTGTATAAGTTGTGTGTTTTGTCATCTCTGTGTCTATGACCCTTTTGTTCATCGAAATAAACGATTTTTATTTTATTCATTTATTTAAAAAAAATACTTCAAATTAGATCATGAAACTTTGCATAATAACTGAACTAACTATAAAGCAGGTCTTATGTTTTTTAATTTTTTTTTAAATTACCATTATTTTCAACGTAAAAAGCAATTACCTAAACTATTGAGGCTTGGAGCCGCCAGCATCCCACTCCGACTCGCTCTGACTCAGGCCGCGAGTAGTATGGTGCGAGCGAGATAAAAAGTGAATTTGAGCTGAGGTAGTATAGGCCCTTAACAAACAACGTAGAATAAGAATTCAATATTGATTATCTGCCTGCAAATCGAATTGAACTCTCAAAGGTAGGAATTGAAAATGGTAGAAATAGGTCAATACCTCTCTTCCGATTCGCGTTGTATAAAAGGCAAATCCGGGTTCGGCCTTCGTATCATTATACCAACTGAAAGCTTATTTCAGCTGTCAAATCAAATCATCATACCATAGCTTATGAGATCGAGAGAGAGAGAGATTAGAGAGCTCGCTGTCCGATAAAGGCTCTTACATACTGGGGCGATTCGTCGCCCTGCGCGACGCCGCCGCATTGTTCGCCGTAAAGTTTTCTCAGAAATTGTTTTGTTAAAATTCTCATCGCGCGGCGAATCGCGCTATGTAAGAGCCTTAAGGACCAGGCCCGCGTCGACGGCGCTTTGTGTTCCACGCGCACCTCAAAGAGATGTCAGCACAATTGGCGGGGTCCGCTAGGACCGATGCCAGGGTTGCGGGAAAGTCCGAAAGGGATACCGGGACCTTGGCAACAGGCAACTGAAGGAACACGGGTGGGTTTTCGTCAGTGAAAGTCTGACACGCCCTTCCGCTCCGCCCAGAGCGGAAGAAGACGGTACAGAACCCTTCGTGTGCAAGTCTGACTCGCACTTGGCCGGTTTTTTAAACGATTTCAAAAAGGAGTAGGTTCTCCATCGTCTATGTTTTTTTTTTGTATAATTGTTACGCGATTATTCCACCAATTTTGAATTGATTTTGATGATTCTTTTTTTGTTTGGTAGGTCATGCTTCAGAGGTGGTCCCAAATAACTTCCGTAGTTTTTGAGTTAGCTTTCAATATTACGTATTTTTCCCACATTAGCTCAGTGGACGATGTTTTAAGTTACTCCCCGTCACTGCTATTTACATAGCAGGTACCTTGTGGTTATATTTTTTTTAGCATGTATACATGCTGTACTATTGCAGGTTAACGGGAACGCCCTTTGTTAGTTAACATGGTACCACAACAAAAATGTGAAAAATAAAAACTTTTTCTAAAAAAAAAAACAACAGACTTCCAAAAAACACTAAAAAGGGAAAAGTAACTTTAATTTCGGAAGTCGGTGGCAAAAAACGAAAATTGAAAACCAAAGACACCGACTTCAAAAATTAAAGTTATTTTTCCCTTTTTATGTTTTTTTTGGAAGTCTGTTATTTTTATTGTTTTAAAGTTTTTATTAGCTATGTCAGCTTTCACACAATCCATCCATCGCTTCTTAGTATCTTCTAGATCTAGACTAAAACAAAGCTAAGAGAGAAAGCTCAATACCTGTGATAACCTAGAAAAATAATCTAGTTTTCAAGGTAGGGAACCATTGCCGAGTGCTTCCGAAAAATAGGTCAATCGGTACGCTATCCATTACATGTTGGTAAAAGGGACCGAGATGAGATTGAAGTACATTTAGTAAATAATGGTATTTGTGTAAGAGCTTTAAGGCCAACGCAGACCGGGACGGGATGGCAAAGGATTTTGTCGTCAGTCAGCGCACACTAGCCGCTTAGATACCGCGGCATTCCTGCGCCTTGCCACGGCGCGCGCGCCCCGCTGTATGTCACAACCAGCGCCGGCGTCCTCGGCATGCCATTGCCTACCGCAATACGCCACGGCATCCCGCCGCGGGAGCCCGTGGCGCGTCTTTCAATGCCGTGCAATGAAATCCCTTTCGATGCCATGGCATCATTTTAAAGCATAGCAATTTATGTCGTATTTCTACATCGATACGTTTGAATGTCCATTGGTAAACATTTAAATCCCTTGCCATGCCGTCCTGGTCTGCGTAGGCCTTTATCAAACTGACGATTTGCCTGCGTGTTTCCAGCGAGCCGATTTGTGAACGTGCTCTCTGCGGGTGCGAAGCGAGCTAGCCTCGACTACGCGACGTGTTGTCCGCATTTTCACAATTCAACTCTTATTTTCTCTCTTTATTAAACTGACGATTTGCTAGCGTGTTTCCCCAACTATGTTAGGGTCGGCTTCCAGCCTAACCGGATGCAGCTGAATACCAGCATTTTACATGGAGCGACGGCCTATCTGACCTCCACAACCCTGGGTAATGCAATACTCTGTAAGACTGCAGGTTGTCAGACTTTCGGGCTTCCGACTACCCGTAAAAACTGTCACGGATCTGCAAATGATAGGCGGGACCAATTATTTAACATGCTTTCCGAAGCACGGCAGGTCTTGATATTATGTAATGGATGGTCACCCATCAACGGACCGACCTCGGCTAGCGTTGCTTAACCTTCGATCGACCCGTGCGGCTGTTACATTATATACACGAGGCCCTCCCGAAATGATGTCACTTATTCAAATTATAAACATATTGTCTGGACATAATAGTGCCCGACCGCTAAGGGCGTACCCTACCTCAGATTTTATCTCGCTCGCACCATACTACTCGCGGCATGAGTAAGAGCGAGACGGAGTGGGGTGCTGGCGGCTCTCAACCCTCGAATATTTTAGGTAATTGCTTTATACGTTGAAAACAATGGTAATAAAAAAAAACCATAAGACCTGCTTTATAGTTAGTTCGGTTATTAATTATTATGCAAAGTTTCATGATCTAATTTGAAGTACTTTTTTAATACTAACGGTTTATGGTTCGGTTTAGAGGTAACTTTGGAATTCTTTTCAATCTAGAATTTTGGGTAATCCTGTTTTCGCCAAACATAGGACCTAGCATCAATCCTCAACTTTAACATATATTTATTTTAAAATTAATGCTGCAGTATTTTCAGCATAACGGAGGATCATGCTAAGCAATTTGAGGTAGGGTAGGGCCTTAAAATGAGACAAAAGTTCGGCCTTGTACGGTGTCGTCACTGCGACTCGAAGCTGTGTGACAGCGTCTTTTTAAAGCTCAATCATATGAACGGTCGGGTAATGTAATATTATAAGATTATACATAGGTATATAAACCATTTTTCTTTCTACTATGGAATGGAGAGGAGCTCGTGGCTAAGTAGTAACAGCCGCACGGGTCGATCCATCAAGTTAAGCTACGCTTGCCGGGGTTGGTCCGTGGATGGTTGACCATCTTTACATACCGAAACTCCTCGTCCCGGCTGTTAAACGTGGATCTTTGACAGTCGTTACGGGTCGTCAGAAGCCCGAAAGTCTGAGAACCAGTCTTACCAAGGGTATCGTATTACCCAGTTGTGAAGGTAAGATAGGCAGTCGCTCATGTAAAATACTGTGATTCAGCTGCAGCCGGTTAAACTGTAAGCCGACCCCAACATAGTTCGGAAAAGGCTAGGCAGATCATTATAATATTGGATTATTAATTATTCGTTCCCCCTGGAATTGTACTTTTAACGGCCCTGAGCCACATTATAGATGGACACAGAAGGCCGAGTCCATTATAACGGGCGAAAACTGGCTCACGCATACATAATATTGGTCTGTTCTAAAAAAAGGTTCAGACGTGTCGCTAAGGGGGAGCAGCGGTACACTTAGGTAGCTATGTATGGGTCCAAAGCCTACACTTTGGACCACACTTACATGGGCAACTAGCTTCAACTTTTTGACTAACTGACCGATTCTTTGACAATTCAAAAGTGCCTGTAAATGGTTTAATTGAAATAAATGCTTTGAGTTTGAGTTTTGAGTTTGACTGTTTCAACAGAATCTGATGAAATGTAAACAGATGGGTCAGGGGGCCTAAACCGGCCACAATAGCAATTCCTCTAAAAGCAGTTCATTTCCTGAATCCCAGCTGTCATTAGCAATTTCTCTAATTTGACATAAAAGTAATTCATAATTTGTGGATCATTTTACGAATCTCCATAGAAAACTGTCAAACAGATGAATTATTTCTTATACACGCAGATCATATTATGAATTGTTAGATTGTGATATTTTACGATGATTCATAATATTTTCATAAGCTGTGCAAGGCTTCGCAGGCGATTTACGAGGTCCGACACAATCATGGGCCATTTTTACGCTACCAAAAACGTTTTAAACCAATTTATTATTCCTAAAAAAAGTAAACATTTATTATAATTCTGCTAAAGTGACCGTTTTTAGCCCCCAGAAAACGTTACTGTAGAGTGTAGATTCCAATTTGTAGTGCCATTTACAATTTGATTGTGAATCACCATAAAGTTTTTTTTCAAAACTTCATTTGACAATTGAGGTAATTTGTATAACCTCAAACGAGGATGATTTTTCAATAACAATTTATTATGTTATTCAAACAATAATTTTAATGTAAGAAAAAGTCGTGGGATGATAAGTTGAAAGCTTCTAAATATAGATGAATCTGTAACTAATTCCCATTAGTAAGAAATTACGTAAGAATTTAATCTGAATACGCACTACAATAAAATACTTTTGGAATAGACTATCTACAGGGTGTTAGGGTAAACACCGTTATCCTTGAAACCAGTGGTTTGGTTTAATTTATAGAACGTAAAATCAACTGGAAAATAACTTTTTTTTTTTTTAAGAATATCTACATTTTACCAAACACCATACGCGCTAGGGCAACGAACTTACGTCTCAACACGGGCGGGAGGCGCGGGACGTGACCTGACCGGGGCCGGAAGCGCGACCCCTATTGTGCATTTAGTCATGTGTTGTGTAGGTAGGTAGGAGAGGCGGCGACTTCGGGCGCATATCCATGAATTTGCGGACGGTGTCGGATTGAAACTTTTTAAAATCTTTTAATGAAAATAATGTGTTTTTTTGTTACCTACTCGGTCATTTATTTTTATATTTAAGTCAACTACCCATGGTTTGAGTGACAACGGTGTTTACCCTTATATAGATGCGTACGTACGACGATCTCAAACGAATGCCACATACAAGTGCATCTGCACTCGACGTACGTGAAGCGAGTCTATCTGTGCGTGCGTTTTCTCTTGTATGGAATCAACCTTCTGCATCTTTTCTGTGCCTGAATGAACTCAAAAGGGACGCGACATTACGCTACCATTAGGGACGTCAAATTGGATAATTGAATTGTGGTTTGATGTCGAGAGTTCGAGACGCATCGATCGGTTTGAGCTAATTTATGATCATTAGACTGTGGTTCAAAATGAATTGACCCCCGCCGATCTATTTTGTAAAATTCTCACCGTGGAAACTTAGGTGAAGTGAGCTTGAAGTAAACTGTCACTGCCTTAGCATCAATAGGTATCGATGACAATGACAGCTCACTCCACGGTCACTTCACATAAGTTTTCACAGTTAGATGGTTACAGAATCGCAATGCTGTTCACTTCAAGCTCACTTCACCTAAGCTTTCAGATTTTATTTATTACAGAATAGACCGGTGTCGTGCGAAATAGAAAATAATAGGAACTGTCGCAAATATTTACACTTCATTTCCTTTTTGCACCATTTTCACTGCATTTTTAGACAACTAAGACCCTCTTTCGCAAGAAAATGTTAGAAATTAAATACGTGTTTCTTTACAGGAACAATGTAGGTAATGCTTTTATGAACTTTAAATGGACAATCAAAATGAGTTCACTCTTCATGACAATAATGTCTTCTAATTGTTAACCCTATATTAGCAACTGTCAGCTAGGTACCCGCGGGGACTTTGCGTAACACACTAACAGTAGCAATGGGTTTTATTTTGACAGTTCAACAAAATACATTGCGTTATTTACATTTGTATATTGCAGATGTCTAGGTACTTATAGGCGACTATGACTACTTACCACCAGTTGGTTCGATTGTCTGCCAATAGCCGCCTTAACACGTACGCTCTTTAACGCGTGAAAGATCTTTCGCGCAGGAAAGAGCGCGCATGTAAAGATAGAAAACGAGAACAAGTATATAAGCGCGCGCGTGATTATCCTCACGGACACTCTTTCCTCTCTAAATATACAGGAATAATACTGCGTGAAAGAGTCAACGCACATAAAAATATGAAAACAATCACTCACGATTGCAAGGTTTCCCGCGTTCTATCGTGCACACTCCGATCGCGAATGAAAGCAAGTGTCGTGTACCTTAAGAGGAAATAGGGTGAGGTCTTTTCTCCATACAAAAATTCATAATTCGAGGTTCGGCTCTCGTCTATTTCCTCCTCCAATATGAACCAATTTGAAAGATATATTATAAATTGATTAAGAAGGATATTTACTGTGCCCCTATGTTTTTCTTTTTTCATGAATAGTTGTCAAATTTGTACAATAGGCCTCTGATGACAGTGGTCTAAACAAGCAATTTTGAGCATTTTCTGAGGGTTCTACTGCTTCTACAGATCACCAAAACGGAAAACATAGGGGCACAGTAAACATCCTTCTTATTCAATTTATAACATATCTTTCAAATTGGTCCAATATTGGAGGAGGAAATAGACGAGAGCCGAACCTCGAATTATGTCTTTTTGAATGAAGCCTCCTGAAAACCTTATTTCCTCTTAAAAATACCGGTTATGAAACTCCAGTTACTGTATTATGCGCCAATTCTCGTATCAAACCGTGGCCGGAGTAGGAATTTTATATTTAGAATCGGAGAATTCACTGGAGGGTCATCGTGTACGCTACAGCGACGCCCTGCCCTACGTCCTTAATTATTAACGCCCTATTGGCTACGAATGCCAAATAAGGTCACTGGAAGGGCCATTATCGACTTGACCATTTATAAATAGAAATTGCATTGAAAGAGCCTTGTAGAGTGGGCAGTTCTGAGGCCCTAGACAAGTGACAATCGCTTCGAAAGCGTTTCGTATTTCTACAACGACTTTCAACAGGATTGACAGGCTTTTCGGTAGTTTGTCAGTCCTATACATTTTTGCCTTTTCCATCATCGTTATTGCTGAAAGAATGTCACTTTGTCTAGGGCCTCTGAACGACTTCGTCCGGTGAAGCTCTTCATTTGTGTACCTATTAGAGCCGCTAATCCTGAAGTTCTGAGTTGAGCTAAACGTTTACGACACAAATGTGTGCACTGACTGGACAGGTCCACTGAGCGTTTATGCTGAAAGTTGGCAACGTCGCAAATAACTGTCAAATATTTACCTGTTTTGATTAATTTGGCAATATTACTGTATGGAAATGTGAAATATGGCTAGACAACTGTCTACAATATTGATTATACCTCAAGAGTATTTCACCATACGCGCTAGGGCAACGAACTTACGTAACACACAACACGGGCGGGGGGCGCGGGACGTGACCTTACCGGCCGCGAGCACGACCCATATTGTGTATTTATTCATGTGTTGTGTAGGTAGGTAGGAGGGGCGGCGACCTCGGGCGCATATCCATGAATTTGCAGACGGTGTCAGATAAAAACTTTTTTAAATCTTTAAATGAAAATAATGTTTTTTTTTTGTTATGACTCGGTCTTTTATTTTTATGTTTAAGTCTGTTTAAGTCAACTACCCATGGTTTGAGTGACAACGGTGTTTACCCTTACACTCTGTATATGACCGCGCCTGTCACCGTTAGTACCGTCAAACATGTCCATTGCCATATGTTGGACAAACCAACTCAATATCGCCCTCTCTTTCAACAGGTTTCATAGAGATGATGTCAGCCTACGTGCCACATTTCGGGCGTATCGATGCAGGGCTGGTTTGTACCTGGGTGCTCGAGTTGGAGGCTGAGCTGAACCAACGAGATGATACTGATTCCATTTCTAACCCTGGTGAGTATTCGCTGACAAAAGTAAGCATTTCCCAGCAATAGCATTATGTTCAAATTGATTCATCATCATCATCTGGACATAGGCCTCTCCAATTGCACGCCATTCAGCTCAATTCTCGGCAACTCTCATCCAGTTGCTACCAGCCACTCTGCGAAGATCGTCGCTCCACCTAGCCTGAGGGCGTCCTACCTTACGTTTGCCGATTCGCGGTCTCCACTCAAGAACACGTGGTAGACGTGTTCTTGAGTGGAGACCGCCAACAATGGTCATGGTCATCGGTTCTATGGCTAATATGGCCGGCCCATTGCCACTTCAGCTTGCTTATTCTGTGAGCTATGTCAACAACTTTGGGTTCTCTGCCGGATTACCTCAAATTGATTAGCATCAGCTAAATCAGCTTGGAATGGTCCCACTGCTGGGATACATGCCTCCTTTCTGTGACAGGGAGTGGGCCATAATCCACCACGAGGGCACGTGTGTATTTTGTTTAGGAGGCGGGTTTAGCGTGTCGCTGTGCATACTGCATGAGTATCTGCCTACCTTTTCCATCTACATAATGGGTCGGCTTCCAGTCTAACCGGATGAAGCTGAATACCAGTATTTTACTTGAGAAATTGATCTAAAACTTTGATTCAGATGATTCGGCGAGCAGCGATAGGCTGAGTCTTACTCTGCAGAATCTGAGTGAGATGCTGCCTCCTATGACTAAGAACAGCCGGTAAGAATACCTACCTACTTACTTTAGTCATGTATACGCCGAAAGCTAGTTGCCTTTCGCCAGTCCAGTTTGGCCTACCTCCTACCTCCCCGAGGAATAAGGCTGCCTGTCCCAATGGACAGGCAGCCTCAATACGCGGAGTGAGGTAGCGGAGTGGAGCGAGGGAGTAATGCGGAGCGGAGTGGCGGACTGTGTCTGTCCATTGATGCGAAGCGAGGTAGTTGCGGATTCTGCCGAGCAAGGCCGAGTTCACGCGACGAGTAATTTCCCCGCTCCGCTTCCCGGATTTTATGTTTTTTTTAAACTATTTAGTTCTCAAATCACTTAAGCGGAGCGGAGATTTTATGCAATTCCATTGGTTAATATTGGGACAGCTCCGCTCAGCTCTGCTCCTCTCCTCTCCTCTCCGCCCCCGCGAACAGTCAGCCTTCAATGCACGTTTTTTACAATATTTGAATACTTTGTATTGTTATTTCAGGTCCCATTCCAACTCTGAATCGTCCGAGAGCGTGGAGGAGCGTGGCGGCAATCGCCGTCCGTTACTGGAGGAAGATGTGCACGCCGACCAGTGCCAGGCTCTCGCCGAGATGTTCCCCAACACTTGTGCTATGGAGGTAAGATCACCACCATCATCTGCCTGCCTTAGGGACTACTATTCAGCTCCATTCGCGTTTCGCTGACCGATTTTGGTCACACTTATACAGTTCTGCTTCTATCAGCCGCGTACAGCGTCGTAAGAATGAGAAAAGCCTTCATAGCGTGTTATCTCTGCTGAAACGTTTGCATCTTGTCGACAAGGAGTCGAGAACTATCCGTGTACAGCGCTGTTCCGCCGCATTTGCCGCTGAATGCGGCTGAACAGCGCTGAACGCGGCAGAACAGCGCTGAACTCTATCTATAGCACTCGCATGATAATAACACATTTGTCTTCATTTTATACTTGTTTGCCGCGAAAGCTGCAAGATGCGGAAAGCACTAAAATCCCAATTTCTCCTCCCCAGATTAAGCACTGCGTGTCGATCGCTCACGGCGATGTAGAACGTGCGGCCGCGACGCTGTTACACCGTCGCGAGCAGGGCCAGTCGCTGTCGGCGGCCGCGCTACACACCGCCGCGCGCCAGCCGCTCTGCGACGACCACGAGCTCAAGAACAGGATCATCGCTCGGTGAGTGTTACACCAACTCTGTTACGTCGCGAATAGCGGGTATAGATTTTATAAAAGTGTATTATAAGCTATAAGCGAAGAATTACCATAGAAATCGTTTCGAAAATATTGATGAACGCTATCCCGAACCACTCTATCCCTAATGAACGCTATCCCAAACTACTCTATCCCGAATGAACGCTATTTCGAATCACGCTATTCTGAATGAACGCTATCCCGAATCCCGCTATTCCGAATGAACGCTATCCCGAATCACTCTATTCCGTATGAACGCTTTCCCGAATCGCTCTATTCCGTATGAACGCTATCCCGAATCCCGCTATTCCGAATGAACGCTATCCCGAATCACTCTATTCCGTATGAACGCTATTCCAAACCACTATCCCGAATGAATGCTATCCCGAAACAATTTATTCCGTATGAACGCTATCCCGAATCAGTATTCCGTATGAACGCTATCCCGAATCCCGCTATTCCGAATGAACGGTATCCCGAATCACTCTATTCCGAATGAACGCTATCCCGAATCCCGCTATTCCGAACCACTATATCCCGAATCACTCTATTCCGAATGAACGCTATCCCGAATCCCGCTATTCCGAATGAATGCTATCCCGAACCACTATATCCCGAATAAACGCTATCCCGAATCACGCTGTTCCGTATCACTCTATCCCGTATGAACGCTATCCCGAACCACTCTATCCCGTATGAACGCTATCCCGAATCACGTTATTCCAAATGAATAAATCATGTATACTACAATGGCGGTACTGTATGAGGCTTGCTGTGACGTTAGCACGTTATGAATTTCCATAGACTGATAAATATGAGGAAACAGGGGGGTGACTACGACGTATTAATGCCACCATTTTTCCAGTGTTAGTGAGAGACGGAGCTATACAAGGCCGCTAGCACCATCCTTTTTTCGCAGTGGAATAATGATGGCATTAATACTTCATAGTACAGCGCCAGATGCCATACTACATAGCCTTTATCTGTGCCCTACAGGGTCCATAAAAAGAAAAATATTTAATTAGGTTTATAGCGATATCGTCTGACGATATTGGGCCAGTTTATCGTTGCAGTGTGAAAACGGCCATTCGCGTCACCGCCGTAGTGCTGTAACCTAAAATATAGATGGCGCTAATACTAGTTTTAATTTTTCACTTCTGTCGGCAGTCCTAGTAGTTTTTTTGATTTCGTTGACTTGGAAGTTTGATTTTCGTTACAGCTCCAAAGGACAGTAGATCGTAAGTTTTTTTTATTTCTTTTTCAACTTGCTGCCTCTACATCAATCAATTTACCTAGCCTTTTCCCAACTATGTTGGGGTCGGCTTCCAGTCTAACCAGATGCAGCTGAATACCAGTATTAATGCCTCCACGTGTCCCTGAAAAAAGGGTCTTGACAGACAACAAAGTCATTCTATAAGGGTTCTAATTTTTAATTTCGAGGTATAGAAACCTTAACCAGATAATTTAAATCTATTATCTGCTTTTTACCTTTTCATGCCGTAACGGCTGAATAGATTCAGATGAAAGGCATAAGGATAGGCCATGACCTAGGTTAGGACATAGGATACTTTGAATCCTGGTAGTACAGTCACGAGCAAAAATATGTATACACTCAGCAAAATTCAATAACGTTTTTCTCGTGGAATAACGATTTTAACTTTGAGATGATACCTATTTCATAATAATAGGGGTTCAAAAATACTATGTTCGTTATATCATAAAATTACAATCAATACAGTAGGAGAAAATCACTTTTAAAAGTTGCTCAAGTGTATACATATTAGTGCTCGTGACTGTACGTTCCTGTGGGATACTTTCCGACCTTTATGCGAGCGAAACCGCGGGCAAAGCTAGTCTATATGAATCTTAACTAGTAGGTGTTAAGTATATATTGATATATGACGTAGATGTACTGATATTATATTTACTGTAAGAGAGACTCAATGATCTCACAGTTAAACTGCGTAAGCAGTTGTTTTGTGGGGCAATGTACTTAGATTTAGAGATTTTATATGAATAAATAAATCTTTCATTCATTCATTCATTCAAATGTAAAAGTGAGTTTGTTTGTTACGCTTTCACGCTAAAACGGCTGAACAGATTTGTATGAAATTTGGCACATGGATACCCCATGACCTGGAAAAGACATAGGCTACTTTTCAACCAAGATCGCAGACGAAGTCGCGGGTAACATCTAGTAATCTAATAAATCTACTTTCCCAACTATGTTGGGGTCGGCTTCCAGTCTAACCGGATGCAACTGAAAAACATGGAATCGACAACCTATCTGGGGGCCTAAACCGGCCACATCAGCAATTCCTCTAAAAGCAGTTAATTTCCTGAATCCCAGCTCTCATTAGCAATTCCTCTAATTTGACATAAAAGCAATTCATAATTTTGGACCATTTTACGAATCTCCATAGAAAACTGTCAAACAGATGAATTATTTCGTAATATGAATTACACGCAGATCATATTGTAAATCGTCAGATGGTGACATTTTACGATGATTTTCCATATTATGATTCTGCCAAAGTGACTGACCTCCACCAACCCAGTTACTGGGTAACACAATTTCATTACTTAACTAAGTTATAATAACATTTTCCTTCCAGTTACTCCTACGTGGACAAGAACTCAGATCAGAAGGAACACAAACCGCTGGCTCCTAAGATTGAGCCGAAGAAAATGGTGCGTTACCGCGACAACAAGATTGTGTCGCTCAAGGGAGAGAGGTACACTGAGGTATGTAGAATACTTGTGGCGCCATCTATTGCGGTATATACTAACCACGCATCACATCTGACGTCACACAAATCCTGCATCGCGCAAACAGAGTTATCCGGGCATGTTTATTTAAAATCTTTTTTTTTTTTTTGCGAAATATATTATCTCGTATTATTACAAAAGCAAGAGAAGAACAGTGGTGGCCCAGTGATAATGTGGGCCGTAATTAACGTGGGTTCCAGCCCTACCAGGTGCTTTACTTTATATAAATTGTTTCATCACCACTGCTCTTAAAACGGTGAAGGAAAACATCGTGAAGAAACCGGCATGTCTTAGAACCAAAAATTCGAAGACATGTGACATCTACCAAGCCGCACTGGGCCCGCGTGGTGGATTAAGGCTCACTCCCTCTCGAAAGAAGGCCTGTGTTCCAGGCCCAGGCCGAGTCAATGCCTGGATACTGTATTCTACTGACATATCTCCAAAAACCTTCCAGGTACCCAAATCTGGAGCCGACGAGGAAAACTTAAAGAAGCCAAAAAAGCATCACTGCCCTTAACCATTAAGTGCATGTCAGTACAGTGGACAAGCGGCCCCCGCTCTCCCCCCACTCTCGCTGTCCCCCCCCCCTCCCCCGCGTCCCTCACGCACGCTCGATATCCCCCCCACTTCGTGTCAACTCGAGGACAACTCGCGTAAACCCGAAATACCGCGTTATTCCTAACGTAAACCCATGCGTAATTGTAATTGTAGTCTCAATCACACTTTTAAAGTGTCTCAATGTACTTGTTCGTAGTGAATTCATATGTAAGGTATTATCATATTCGATTTGTCGTAGAGTTAACGCATGCGTAACGCGTGGAAGTGTCAAATGTAATGAAAGTCGCGTTAATGTTAATCGCGATTATTTAGATTTTCGCGTTTTGACGACGTGCGCTCAAAATTTTGATGGTAACTCTAAAAACGCGGTTTGTCATTTAGAAAAATGCATAATTCCGCCAAATAAATTAAAAATTACTTGTGTAGTTTATGACCTATTTGTAACTATAATCAATTGTGATTTTGACGTTAATTCCGAGAGGAATAATTTCGTAAATCTGCGTATTCTTGACATCCGTCGCGACACAAGCGGGCGTGCGTATGTGTGTGTATGTAGTCTAGAAGTAGATAATATAAAAGTGCGTGATTCGTATAAACTTTACTTTTACCCGCTTAAATCCAGTACTGATTTTATAAAATTATTTAATTTTAATACGTCACAATTTAAACGCATAGACTGTAATTATTTTATTAATAATTTAATTTCAAATATATTTATTTTTAATTGTAAGCTTTTTAGGCAGCTGCACAGTATTAGTTGTCCTATGGCATCTAAGAAAGGAAGTCAGTGTGTTCATGGTATAATATGTAAGGTTTGTGAAAGGTTAAGGAATGATGCCATAGATGTGACTTCCGGAGCGCTAAAATGTTGCTCGGCCATGAACGAAAACGTTCGCCACCTAAACGTCGCCCAGCGGCATTTTAACGGCCCGGCCAGCCATTTTGGATTTCCAATAGTTTTAAGTAAAAAGATCTGTTTACCTGTGATTTCGTACGTTTATTATAATTTTATTATCATTAAAAATGTGATTCCTAAGATAGTTTTAAAGTTTTTACATACATCTGTGATTGTGATGCCATTTTATTTAATATTTTACCCTTTAAGCGGTTTTTATAGTAATTTAAGTTTCGACAATAGTTATTGTTCGCATTCGTGTCAAAATGGACGAATGATTCTTTTGTGATGATATTTTTATTTAGTTTTACTGATAATTTGATAATGATTCATGTTGTACGCTTGCTGATTGTTGTACGCGAGGAGCTCGTGGCAAAGTAATAAAAGCGGCCCGGGTCGATCCATCAGGTTAAGCTACGCTTGCTGGGGTTGGTCCGTGGATGGGTGACCTGATCTTTACATACCGTGCCTCGGAAAGCACGTTAAGCCGTTGGTCCCGGTTGTCGTTCGTAGATCTTTCACAGTCGTTACGGGTCGTCAGAAGCCCGAAAGTCAGACAACCAGTCTTACCGAGGGGTATCGTATACCCAGTTCCTGGGTTGTGGAGGTCAGATAGGCAGTCGCTCCGTGTAAAATACTGGTATTCAGCTGCATCCGGCTAGACAGGAAGCCGCGCCCAGCTGATTGATTGATTCATGCTGTATGCTTGTATGTTCCCCGCTGTCCTGTCCGACTATTCTGTAAAAATCTCACCGTGAAAACGAAGCTGTCATTCCACCTGATTTAGGGTTTGACACTTTTGACAGCTCACTTCACCAGTGAGATGTTTTATAGAATAGATCAGCTGATGCTAGGGATTGACACTATTAAAAAGCTCGAACACCTAAGGGCGAATTTCACCAATGATGCTAAAAGCGTTTCGCAAATCAACCGCGTTCGAGAGCTGTCAGTGTCAAAATTGTTCTGAAATATTGACATTGACAGCTTTTGAACGCGGTTTAGAAGTGGTGATCGCGTTCAGTTTTATTGGTGAAATCCGCACTTAGAGGTTACGTCTGTATGCCATATAACATGATAGACGCCAACATTTGTGGCAGCTGCGGTCATATAATGTGAGAGCGCGATGACACGAGACTCGGGGAATGTTGGTGAAAACAGGCGTAATATTGAGTTTTTCGGAATCGCGTACAAAATAAATGCTCAGCGTCCTACTCTCACCTTCTATGACCGCGACTAAACCGAGCCATAAGATTTGGTTTTCCAAGAAAGCGGTTTCGTCATATTATAACGGCCGTCAAAAACATCTGTCTGTTTCACCAGTATTTGATATTAATGTGTCAAAAAATCTGTAATTGGACAGCCGATAATGTGTGGCCGTTCACCGCTTTCTTAGAAAACCAACGCAACCACGAAAAGTAACTACTGAATCATTATCAATTATCTGCAATTAATTAATTTAATAAATTATTTAATTGAATAGTTTTGTGACATAGACTGATTTATTTACAATTTATAATTATCTCATTGAATGAGGTATAATTATTTTTATTTATTTCTTCTTATACAGCTAGGCTGTATATTTGTCTCTCTATTTCTTATTATTATTTTATTTTGTTCTTTGGCAAATCTTTTGTAGGATTATTTTAATATTTTCGTTATTATATTTGACTGGGAAAATGAAAATAGCTGACTTAAATAAATGTCTAGATTCAAATGACTAAAATTGGGAATAAATGAAAACCAAATACTTAGATCGAAAATGATTACAAAATAGCGAAAATATTAAATTAATCTAATAAGGACCAGCTTATTAATTTGGGCTTTTAATTAAATTAAATAATACAATTGGGATTATTAATAATACTGTGAAATGTTTACATAATATTATTCAGAATTATTATTATTTATTCAGAATTAAAAAAATCCAGTTTTTTTAAATAAAAACTTGTTGTAATACTAATGGTCGCGGGTTCGATTTCTGGTAAATACCAACTCTCGATAAGATACAACAATTTTATAATAATAATATAATATTTTTGTATCTTTTAAAATCTCTATTGTTTAAAACCACACAAAAATCACTTAGTTCTATTTAAAACCATTTCACAGTATTATTTATATGAACTTGTATTTTTAAATGATATTTCGCCAAAATTTGGTGCTAAATCAAATTAAAAATGAAATTGCCAAACGCGATAATTAACTTTAAAAAATCTCGATTTTAAATTGTTAGGAAACTTTTTATCTTTTATCTTGATGCTTTGCTTAGTTTTTTTGACTATTTTAATTTTATTAAAGGACGATTTAGAAAAATGAAAAAAAATATATATAGAAAAATATTTATGAATAAAAAAGATATAATTTGAAGATCATTTAAAAACGGAACAAAAATATATGTAATTTAATTTTCAAAATATTAAGACTAGGTAATTAATATATAAAAACTAAAAGTGCATTTTTTTTAACTTGTCCTAAAATAAAATTAATTGACTATTGTTGAATCTCTCAAAATCAAATAAATTGTTTTGAATTTTACTTGTCAGTATTATTTATTAAAATGAAAATGAATTATTTACAAAAACATGAAATTTCAGAAAATTGCAGCTTATTTTAACGGCAGTCTTTATCATTCATAGATTATTTTTATTTAGAGTACTGAAAAAAAAAAGATATTGGTACCTTTAAAGATTAGGAAAACGTACGGACAGCGGATGCTTAGTAATAGGGTTCCGTTGGGCGCCCTTCGCGTACGAAACCATAAAAGATTTTTTTTAAAAATACCGCGTGATATTTAAAAATATTGATAATCCACGAATGATATAACCTAAATCTGCGAGACGCCGACAACAATATTTTAAATTTCAATAGTTTTCTGCCAATATTGTAAATTTTGTCTTATTGACTAAACATGCATTAAACTTCTTGCCATGGAAATATAGTAATTACTATATAATTTTCTTTAACTATAAACTGGAAATTTAAAACAAGATACACTCAGAACTTTCGCAAAGAGACTTTATAGAGCGCCATCTCTGTCACGCATACCTTTTGTGAGTCTGTTTCGAAAGCTCGATGTGTTATATGCACACCCAAATACTGTAGTTGGAGGGGTTAACAGTTTAATAATATAAGACCGATACCGCTGTACCATGCCTGAATGTGCGCGGCGACACGGGGGAAGTGCAGGCCGCTCATTCGTCGCGGCGACGTCCCGCCCCCCTCGCCGCGCATTCTTAAGCAGCGGTTCAAACTATAGCGAAATACTAGTAATATTTATTTAAAAATTTGCCAAATTCCTATTGTTCCTGGCCGTTAAAATAAACATAGACAAAATATACAATTTTGTAAGCAAACTAAAATCCAAGATGGCGGCAATCACAGATGCAATAAAAACTCTAAATCTCTCACCGCATTTATTTTCTATGTTTTTTTATTATTTTAATTATAAGTATAATATTATGATTGTGTATAGTTTTAATGAATTTTGTGAGCAGTGCCGGCTTTAGCCTTGCCTTGACCCAACCACAGATATTATAATACCACGTACAGATACCCAATCCCATACAAAGAAATGACACCACCCTAAGTCTGGCAATTGAGCTGGCTATTTTTCATACTCCATTTTTTTAACAGATGGCAGCATCAGCGACTCACTAATTGCCAGAGACTGTAGTTTTACAACGCCATCTAGGAGTCTTGCCTAGATACTACGCAAGACTCCTAGATGTTTTTCTTCCTTTTATAATTTTATTTATAATCTAATCATTCTTATTATTTTTATATACAATCTAACACTAAAATTATATACAAAACGAAATAAAAAGTATTATAGAAAGTAGGGCTCATAGGGCGTCAAAAAATTCTTCCGCATCGCTGTCAGTGGAAAAAGTGCCCAAAAGGCTGGCAGCATTGCCACGTTGGATGGCAATGCTGATTCTTTGACCTAGAAATTGACCAGCCCTCTGGTCACGTGAAGAGTCGACCAACCGCTTGGCGATGTCCCGAAATACTCGATGAGCACTCGGACCCCACGGCCCTAGTGTTTCAACCCCAAACGGCTCAAAAATATAGCTACCAATAAGGTTGTTATATTTGCGCCGTTTGAGGTTTTCTGCACCTGCAGCAGCCGCCCCAGCACAGCCCGCCGTGCTAGGAAGATGGGATGGCGCGAGGGTGTCGACACAGGTTGCATCCCACACCAAAGGCCTACCCAACTTCCAAGGCATTATGGTCATTCCGTCTGGTCTCTTCCCATCGTCGCGTACCAAGCCATTGGGTTCTAAAACAGCTGGCACCCCGGCGGTGACAAGAGCCCGACGGATGATGTCATTAATGCTTGCGTGCCGTGCCAACCGGCCGGCGCTCTTGCTGCAGGAAAGGCCATGGTGTCCGAGGCGGTCGACTGCTTCACCGCACTGACAGCGATGTGGGGCCCCACAAGGAGCGCCCAAACGCAGACGTTCTTCCTTTTTACGTTTTTTCTTCCTAGGTGTTCAATTCTTATATTTCTACGTAAAGTACTAGATCTAAAAAAAATGTTGTTTGATTTTCCTTAATGAAACGACTTAAACGCAAGTTTAAAGTGTTAAGTTTACCCTGTCATCACTTGAGTAAAACGCCATCTATCGCAAAGAGCTCTCGACAAAATGATTTACAGATGGCTACTTTATCATTCTAAGGGTTCGAATTGAAGTAAACGGCTTAATTAAAGTTTTTTGTTGAAAATACGAGATTTATGAGTGTAAATACATAAATCAGCGTTAAACAAAGATGTTTTGATTTTTACTAATATTACCTCAGCCAAAATTTGCCGTATAACGCTTTTTAGTGATTGTTAATTTCATAAATTGTTACTTATGCTGCTATCTATGATTTTTTTTCAAGACTAATTATGATTTGTTCGAGTTGAGACCCCATGCCCCAACTCAGGACAAAATGATGTGAACAAATCAAATTATATTAGGTGTTTATTTATTGGTATTCCATTACAAAGTTTATTGAAGTACAGCATGACATTTCACCCTATTTAGGGCACTCGTTGATCTAAATTAGGGCCCCCCAATTTGGGACACTATTTGACGTCATCCCCGATTTGGGATACTATTTGACGACACTCCAATTTCAGGTATTATTTGACATTACGCCCGATTTCGGATACAATTTGACGTCACCCCGATTAGGGCACTATTTGACGTCTCCCCCAAATTGGACATTATTTTTCATTACACTATTTGACGTCACCCCCAAAATAGGGCATTATTTGACACCGCCCCGAAAATAGGGCACTTTGTATGATTTATTTATACCCCTAAAGCCGGTACTGTTACATGCGATGATCGCGCTCTTGTTGTCATATCTAAGTCCAGTGTGAACAATTGTACTGAAATATATCGTTAATATCCCTAAATTAATCTTGTTTTATTTTTTATGTTATTACTATCTTTCAAGATAGAGAATTTTCCTAGTTTGAAGGATACGATTTTGCGGACGGACACCGACGAGCCCGAACGAAGCACCGTGGTAAGGTGTACGTGCGGGGTATCGCAGACTTCGGAAGTTACTCGGTACGCGGTTCTCGGCGGTCTGTGGTCGTCTGCCGTGCGTTTGTCTGCAATATTGCCGATCGTCGGATTCCACCATTACTCACCTGAGTTATGGGATTAAAACAATATTGATAAAAACTGTATCATCATCATCATCTGCCTAGCCTTTTCCAAATATGTTGGGGTCGGCTAACTGATTGCAGCTGAATGAATGAATTTATATAGGAATTGTATCGTAGGTATAACTCGAGGAAACCGTAGCTAAGTAATAACATCCGCACGGATCGATCCATCAGGTTAAGCTACGCTCGCTGGGGTTGGTCCGTAGAGGGTGACCATCTATACATAACGAGACTCCTCCGTGCCTCTGAATGCACGTAAAGCCGTTGGTCCCGGCTGTCATACGTGGATCTTTGACAGTCTTTACGGGTCGTCAGAAGCCCAAAATTCTAAGCGTATTACCCAGTTCAGTTAGTTGTGGAGGTCAGAAAGGCAGTTGCTCCATGTAATACCTACTGGGAACAGACTGTCAGCCAACCCCAACATAGTTGGGAAAAGGCTAGACAGATTGATTGTATCAGTAGGAAAAACAGGAATAAAATAAAATCAAGTAATAAAAACTAAAACCCAACTACGACTTAAAAGGTATAAACAAGACACCACAGACAGACAAATTAAAAATCCGGAGTCACACGTGTTAGGGCATAAATCGAACAGATTACGTGTGACTCCGGATTTTCAATTTGTCTGTCTGTGGTGTCTTGTTTACACCTTTTAAGTCGTAGTTGGGTTTTAATTTTTATTACTTGATTTTTTTTTAAATTATTTTGTGGTTATAATTATATTAGAAATGTGCTCATTAAGCCCTTTCATTTGATACCCAACATGGTATAATCAAACCATTTTTTTTTTAAGTTCCTCACTTTATGTCCTCTAGAGGGCGCCATTTTTAATTTAATGTGACTTCACATTAAATAGCCTATAACCAGCGGACAATCACGACGCTTCTAACGATACCTCATTTGTCAAATTGTGATAAGTGGTTTGGAAGATAGGAGGGAACAGATGAACATACATACATACATACCGGTCAAAATCATAACCCTCCTTTTTTCTTCGTCGTAGTCGAGTAATAAAACGATTATTGATTTCTACTTAAAATTATTTAATTTTTAATTTTATATAATACATAATTGATTAAATTTAATCGGCCTTTGGCCTTTTCAATAAATAGTATTCGAAAGTGACACTTATCTAAAATTACAAGTACTTGCGTACTTTGAGTCCGATTAAATTCGAAACTTGGAGCCTAGGCCCGAATTCCATTCAAATTTATATGAATAAAGTTAGCGTAGTAAGTAAAAAAAAATTAAGACGAAAATTAGGGTAGATGAAAAAATCCATTCACGAAAATAAGATCTCGTACCCACGGACTATTATTTAACGCAGCGATTTTTTGTCGTGGCCTGTATTTTCAACGCAGTGCTCTCTCGGCGTCAGAGTTGAAAATCCAACCAGCATATTTTTTTGGTGCACTGGGATTACTTTACTTTGTTGGATTCAAATGCTCGGCTCAGCACCGAGAGTTGAAGATAAAGCGCGCGATAGAAAATCGTCGCGCTAAAAAATCACCCGTGCGCATGCGCAACTGGGCTAACGCTCCGTTACAACTGTCTATGCTATACGGCCAAATCGTAAAAGAGGACTCGTAATTTAAATTTCAAACAAATTCTAGTTTACTTTCTGGTAGATAATACTATATGGACTCTGTGAAACCGACTCTATTATAATAATAATAATGTATTTAATAAAAAGGAAAAAATCAACAAAAATGTAACATGGGTAAAATAGTAGCATCTACCTACATACAGGTATCTTAACATGATTTTGAACTATTATTTTTTCTGATTAATGGAAAGAAACCTTGTTCTTCATGTATAGATCGATGTTATCTGAAAAATAAATTAAAAACATTATAATAATACACATTTTAATTTTGTTATGTGTATGTTAGTTAAAATGTCACAAGCAGCCGAATACTCAATTCAAAAGTAACTTAATTTAAAGGCCATGTTGCACCACACACAACTCACTAAATACGTTTAGCGCTACCGTCCGGCCGTCGAGAGAATGCCTTCCCTTCAAAATGGTTGAGCTGAATGGTGCTGATCCATGCGTCATGTTCGTGAACGGGCGACATCAAAAGTTACAAGTCTACACGTTCACAAGTTACCTAGAATGTTATTTTTTCTTTAAATTCATACATAGCTCATCTCGATATTCATAATCAGCCATAATGTTCCCACTGCTGGGACACGGGCATCAGGTCATCTCTCTCTTTTGACCAAATTTTAAAAAAGAAAATCGAATTTTTTAATTGATTGTGTACTAAGCACGACACTTGTAAACTTGTAAGACGGAATAGAGTCGTCGGACACTCTCAGGATTTATACAAGTTGTAACTAACAAAGAATTTTTTGATAAACAAAATCACGAATAAAAGTGTAAAAATATAAGTACTTGTGAACTAAATAATGACACTTGGTAATACAAGGCCCGTAAGTTTTGATAAACAGGGCACTGGTAATCTCTTAGCTTCCACAGCTGCCTCGTTGTGAGGTGAAACACATGTCGATTTCTGTTGAAAGAATAAATTAGAAGTAGCAGGTATTGAATTTTATTTAATGGAATCACATTAGGACAGTACAGTTTTTTATAGTAAGAAAAATATATTATTATGCATTTGACAAGAATAGAGTAAAGAGTACAGTACCATAGCTTTTTGTATAAAGGTACACACCTAACAGTATGAATATACAACAATTTCTTATAGTTTTTTTAATGACTCTTGAGGAATAGTTGAGCGGAATAGGTTACTAAATATATCTACGTCTATTGTATTTTAGACGCTAATCATTACATAACTCTTAAGAAACGTTTATGAATAAGGAGCCATAAATGTATTTAGTCATTTGAGGTGCAATCGGGCCTGTTTCATTATGGGTATACAGGGTGGCGATTTAATCATCTGCATCTATCAAGGGGTTGACTTTACCCGCCATAACACAACTTTCGCTATTAAATTCATATACTTACAGAGTCGTAAAAAAAAAAACTTCTCATACATGTATAGAAAGTCTGTCTACGGTTGAATCGAAATTGTTTTTTTTTTTCTCGTTTCGGATTTGAGCATAGTTGTTTAGTATGGCGGGTAGAATCACCCCCTTGACGGATGTTGGTGAATAAATTGCCACCCTGTATTTTAACGTTAGAATTACATTTAAGTGCGTCTAAAGGACACTTCGTTTGAGTATTCGAAGAAAACACAATTAAAAAAAAAAAAAAATTTTTACTAAATAAGTAAATCAATCTACATACCGTTGTTAGCATTTCTAAATAACAGCATGCATTTTGTTAATAACACTTTTGTTAAATAAGCACAAAATAAAAATAATTAGTAAAAATATACAGGGTGTATCAGAAAGGTGTGGTCAAATTTATGGACGATCAAACCCAACAGCTTTCTCCATGGAATCAACATTGTGATGGGGAAAAAATAATCAGCCATCCCACACATTTGGGTCGAGAAGGTATTGAAGTTTTGTACGGAGCAGCTGATATTTTGAAGTGAAAACTTCTTTAGGCGCGTTGAGCACTTTTTAGGTGAACAAAAATCATGGAACTCGCGTCATCGTCACGCTTTAAGAAATTAATTAATGTTTATAGATGAACAAAAATTATGGAAGTCGCGTCATCGTCACGCTTGAAGAAATTAATGAATGTTTATAGATGAACAAAAATTATGGAAGTCGCGTCATCGTCACGCTTGAAGAAATGAATGAATGTCAAGTAAAAACTTCTTTAGGATCGTTGAGCACTTTTTGGGTGACCAAAAATTATGGAACTCGCGTCATCGTCACGCTTGAAGAAATGAATGAATGATTTTGGGTGAACAAAAATTATGGAACTCGCGTCATCGTCACGCTTGAAGAAATTAATGAATGTTACTTAGTTTTCACTTCTAGGGGACTGCTCCGCATGTTTTTTTCTCGATTACGATGTTTGTCCCATGGAAAAAATTATTCAATTTGATTGTGTGTACCACACGCTTAAATTTGACCACACCTTTCTGATTCACCCTGTATAATAATGACCACGGAAATGACGATGTTTCACAAACAGAATAACTCAACTATAAGTAGTTAGTATTTAGTTAATAACATGCAACACGATTAAAGTTAGTGCATATTTTTTGCCAGGTGATTACATATTTTTTTACAGTGATAAAACAAAAAATATATATAATATTATGTACAGTAAAACTAGAAAAGGTATGCGCTTCATTTATCTTCGTGTTTGAAGTTTTTTTTTGTAATTGCATAGAGTTTATAATCACTCATTTTGAAACCATGGTAATACAATATAAGTAATTTATAATAGATCTCAGCAACATGCTTTTGTATTCCGAATATCGACGACTATTGACGAAGCGCATACATAAAATAAAAAAATAAGAAGTCAGCTAAATACTTAAGTTGACTGAACTGACTCGAAAACTGGTCTCATATCCGGAGCCCTTTACATAAAGACAATCTAACAGCACGCGTAGCATGACCACCTTATAAACGGGTTTTGTCGACGGCAGAATAGACAAAATCAAGTTTCTCTATTCTGCCGTAGCATGACCACAATAGAAACGGGTTTTGTCGACGGAATTATATGGTAGTGATACTACGCGTGCTGGTATAACTGACAGAGACAATGTTCTACCATCATAAACTTTTTTTTAACTCCATATTTGCAGTCTGGTACTGACTTGCAATTTCTTGTCTTTAGAAAAATACCGACACATCACAGCGTGTATCAAAACCCTGTCCGGTCCGGGAGGGTGTTGTCAAGAATCATAATTAGTCTATTTATGTGGTTTTACTTAGGAAAAAAAAAAAAAATCGTTCCTTTTTTTTCTATAGGTAATATTTTACCGGCTTATTACATGGGGCGCGGGCGGCCGTCGTCTATAGTCGAATTATTAATTCACTGCATTAAAATGACAGGTCCTAGCTGTCACTTTTAAAATATTTTATGGGAATATTGTGTTCTAGATTGTACACTTCATATTAAACTTAACTTACTTAAATTAAACTAACTTTTTCGTTAATTCAACGTTTGTGATACTAATATTACAATAGAAATAGGACCTTATTATGTTACTAGGTGACAGCTAGCACCCGTCATTTTACTCCAGTGAATTAATAATTCGACTTTAGTCGATGTCTACAAGTCATAAAAAAATGACCTCTGCAGAAAATTTGCTAATTTATAATGAAATTGGGGTAATTTTGGTAAAAACTTTTATATTTTCAATTTTTTTTTTTTTTTTCTGGTAATTTTATTGCAGTACCTATAATGTGCCCCTTTCGGATCGGACAGGGTTTTTGTTACATGCTGGATACAATAGATATTAGCAGACAAAAACTTTCTTGATAAAAGAACTCGCCTAGCCGTTGTCAACCTCAGAGATGAAGCTAACATCTCATGTACAATACGGCTGATATAACTTGGCAGGTCTGAACATAGGCACTACGAACATTCGCGCATGTTCTCTCACTCACACTCGCCTCATGTCACTATTTGGTTTCTAAAAAATGTTACTGCGCAGCCCTTTGTGCGAATTTCGGAACTGCCAAGTTATATCGGCCGTATTGTATATGTAATTAAACCGGCGCCCAAACCAGAAATCAGCAACGTTGCTTGGCGGCAGAAATAGTTTTTTTTTTTAAATCTATGTATTAACACGCGTAGCATGACCATCATCAGCTTGGGGCTACGTTGTCGAGAAGTTTAGTTCGTGGCTACATACCGCGAACGGCGAACTAAACTTCGCGCGCTCTCTCTCGCACACTGCTCGACGTCTCGCTAAGCAACAGAGAGCGCGACAACGCGACAATGTAGCCCCAGCATCATAGAAATGGGTTTTCTTCTGGGATAAACGGGCTTTGTCGACGGAAGAATATACAAAATGACAGATCGCCATTGTTTATCTGTCATTTTGTCTATTCTTCCGTCGACTAAACCCGTTTCTATTGTGGTCATGCTAAGCGTGCTGGAGAAACAACGACTCCTGTCATAAAGGACGAAGGGACGTCCTTTTCAGGTCAGCGGGGTAGTAGCGTAACACACTTACAGTAGCAATAGCTTTCATTCTGACAGTTCAACAACATTCATTGCGTTATTTACGTTGTTGAGCAGACAAAGTTTTCGACCATATGAAGCAATGAATTAGCAATATCCTTCAAAATCATTCAGATTGTAATTGAAAGTGTGTTACGCCATTCGGGTGCAGGTCAAGTCCCACCACATTGCAGCATTGATATAACGTGTTCTTGAAGTTTTAGAATTAAAAAATACAGGGTGGCAGATCGACGCGCATGTTATCATGGATTCAGTACATGATTGTACTTGTTGAAAGGCCTACACTGTCCTCCCATACCTAATAATTAGAAAATATTATAACAGCCAATTGTTTTTAAAAGAGTAACCTTGGAGTTTCTTGCCGGCGCTTCTCCATAGGAAACGACCAATTGGAACCGTGCACCTAGATTCTGACCTTTCATAAGTGCCCACGTAGGTTTATGTGAAATAAAATATTTGGATTTTTGTTTTTTTTTTTATTCTGGAGAATGCAGGGGGCATTGAAATTATAAGCCATAAGCCGGTAAAAATAAAAATAGATGTTCCATACAGTTTGACCGCGAAGTTATTGCATTTTTGTATGAAACAGCAGTTTTTTTTGTAAATATAACCTACGAAAAATTTCTAGCTAGGCCTACTGAACTCTTTTACTGCCAAGCACCTGGCTCGCAGGTGGAACAATAATTCGTTCGCGTGCCCACAGCTCGCCTCCCGCGTCGTACATATATAGCTATAGACGGCGCGCCGATGGACTCGACTGACCGATTGTTATAGATTTGTGAGACACGTTTGATGGCATGCTAATTTGTATGCATTATAAAATACTTGACAGTGAAAGTGTGAATTCATTGTTACAGTTTGGGCGTCGATGCCACCCTGTATAGTCTATTAAATAGTACTTATACCAACTATTTTATAAGAGTCTCTACTACTACGCTAAACGCCAAGACGACAGTCGCGGTCATAAAACGTGCGAGTCCCTTACGAAACGACGAATGTTTAGTAAGGGATTTCCAAAAGCTCTACATATATTGAGTCTCGCTCGCACATTTCATGACCGCGGCTGCCACGAACGTGGGCGCCTAATAACATGCAAAAAATAATAATACGACAAAGTAAAAATTACCAATTTATTATTAATAATAATAACTACAATAAATAATTAACTAAAACATGATCTAAGTTCGTAATACTTTCGGCTTGCTAACCGATTTGTTATAAAAAGGGGGTTTATTTATTTATTTTCGATGTTACATGATATATTGCGGTTTTTTCGTCGCTTTTAAAATATTTCACTGATGACGTCATAATTTGTTGATAAAATAAATTTAATAGTTTAGGTGGATAATCCTTTTAGAGCAGAGGATATTATCATTAATCCCACTTAGGAAGTTGATTTTTTTATTTCTCCTGTATTTTAATTCATAATTTAGAATTTTTATTCATTAAAATGCAATTTTGAGCATATTTTTGTTAAGCCCGAGCATTGGCAGCGGACATTCACAAGGCGGACTAAAGGCAATGGTTTTTTTCTAGTATTTTAAAGCATTAGGTATCCGTTATTAGGTCTGTATAGTCGACCAAGTAATCTCTTTATCACTTTTGACAATAATTAACCAGTAAATTGAAACTTCCATAAGCATATCAGCCTGTAGAGTTCCCACTGCTGGGACACAGGCCTCCTCTCTGTGAGAGGGAGTGGGCCGTGATCTACCACGCAGACCCAGTGCGGGTTGGTAGATGTCACATGTCTTCGAATTTTTGGTTCTAGGACATGCCGGCTTCCTCACGATGTTTTCCTTCACCGTTTTGAGAGCAGTGGCGATGAAATAATTTACACAAAATAAAGTGTCTGGTTGGGTTCGAACCAACGACTTTCTACTCGTAAGTCACGGTCGTTTCTAATGGGCCACCACTGCTCTGACAAATATACCAGGGGGCCTACCACCACCGCTTACAGCAGTATTATTTTAATATTACTTTAGTGTAGGAAAGAGATGGAGCTCTACAGGAAGTATAGCTCCATCTCTTTCCCCCACGGAGTACAATTAAAATAATACTGCTGTAAGCGTAATAGGTCCTGGTCGTTTAATGTCGTGCAAGTGTCATTAAACCTGGGGTGATAAAGGAATTACGAGGTCAATTTGCCAACAAAATAATTCGACTCAATTTTTATACTCTATTACGCCCATTTTAACGTTGCGCCAAATAAGATTATTTGTTAGTTAATTTTGACACATTTTCCCAAGAAAATTATCAATTAAATTGACTTAGTTTTGCCAAAATGAACCATCCCACATCAAACTTTCTCCCATTTCGCGAAAGGTTATTTTGGACGATACACTGTTTTTGCTGGACAGTAGATAAACCTACCTCATTTCGAATATTGAATTACATAACATAACGTCACGCTTGTATTCCCCGAAGGTTAGGCAGAGGTGTATAGTACACCCACATTTCGCCAGTTATGTTTACGTCCCATGTAATAGGAGGCGAGCCTATTGCCATCAACCGGGCACAAATCCAGACTCCGGGCTGCTACTAAGAAATTCCAGATGGCAAACCACTCTATGCCCGACTCGGGAATCGAACCCGGGACCTCATGCTCAGCCGTAGCGCTTACGACCAATGAGGCAGTCTCAGAATTAGTTTGAGATAATTAACTGAATTATGGAGAGATGGGGTGGTTCATTTTTACATAACTAAGCTCAATTAGTATAGTCAGTCATATAAATGAGGTTTGATATAATGATAGTGAATTTGAAAGCGGTGCGAAATATGGTTATTTAAGCTGTGCCCATAAAGCTCCAATTTCTATTAAAACATATAAGCAAAGTACCAATTGAAAGAATGCCAATAAAAAAAAAACAATTAAAATAATCAAATTGATATTCTAAGTACGTTCTACTGTAATATGCTGTTTAGAAGGCTTATGAACTGTGCATAAAAAATAAATATTAATAATAAGGTTTGGTATTATTAATAATTATTTTATTTTTAAATAATAATAAATATAAATTCGAAAGTAACTCTGTCTCTCTGTCTGTTGTGTGTTCGTCCGTATGTTAACTTTTCACGCCTAAACAACTGAACGGATTTCGATAAAATTTGGCAAGGAGATGATTGCATCCCGGGGAAGGACATAGGCTACTTTTTATCGGCATACCACGCGGGCGAAGCCGCGGGCGGAAGCTAGTATCATAGAACTCAATCAATCAACAATTATAATTAATTTCAACATATTGCTGTGTCCATTCTTTTTTTAGGGGTCAATCGTTTCGGTAAACATGCTTTCACAACTTTAGCATAATTTTAACGAACATGAACCATGATGTTAATAGTTCCATACAAAATAATAAGTAGGTACTAAAGAAAAAAGTCGTTGATTCGGAATTTCGCAGGCAGCAAATCCATACAAAATCAAGGATCTATCACACAAGTACAGTAGTTCTTTTTCGAAATTTCCTCCGATTCGAAATTCCGAAAGAGTTCCGTATGTATGTGGCCGGCCTAAAGCGGTTCCGTCATACTATAACGGACGTCATATAAAACCAGTAATTTTCACCAGTATTTGACATGCCAAAAAAAGTATTTATCCCCAGAAACTGGGCAAGCCCGAGTTTTCGCCAAAAAAAAACACAGTTCATAAGTCACCTAAAAAAAAGCATTTAAAAAAAAAAAATCTCTGCTCTTAAAAAAAAAAAAATCAACGTGACATATTACCGATGATCGCCTTAATAACGTCTGAAGACGAAGCGGTACCACCGAGGTCTGGAGTCATAATGTGATCCTCATTGATCGTCTTGTGAACCGCCTTCCTGATCAGCTGTGCATGGAAGTGATGTCCGAGATGCTCTAACATGTCCACTGAAGCGTTGATCATTGCTATGGGGTTGGCAATGTTCTTGCCGGCAATGGCGGTTCCTGGAATGAGTAAGGAATATTTTACACAAGTTGTAATTTAAATAACTGAAAGAATGAAAGAAAATAGGTTTATTTGCGGTAACTATGACGCAAAAAAAGAATATAAACACAAAGAAAAAATAAGAAAAGGTTGGGGTAACATGCGTCACCCCCACGCAAAACGGCTATCGAACAGCATTATGCTGCGACCCTATGCAAGACAGAGCCCCAGCGCTGGTTTTCAGCGATAGCCGGCGCTGACGTAATGACGTCGACGCGACCGGTTTAACTGAAAAACTCTTAAGGGCTCTCTAGCTTTCACCATACTTCTGGCGGCCTGAGTGAGAGCGAGACGGAATGAGGTGGAGGGCTCCAAGCCTCGAATAGTTTAGGTAATTGCCTTTTAAGGTGAAAATAATGGTAGTTTAAAAAACATAAGAACTGCTTTATAGTTAATTAAGTTATTATGCAAAGTTTCATGATCTAATTTTAAGTATTTTTTAATACCAGCGGTATTTATAGTTCGGTTTAGAGGTAACGTTGGATTTTTTGTCTATAAAGAAAATTTTACTTAATGTGTTTTCGTCAAGGCGCGCTCGAGTATTTTAACATCCATTGCTGGTTTTTGATTTTAGCTGTTTTATTTACTTGTGGACTGCTCTGTACAGAGAATGCAATTTTACATTGAAATAAAGGAATAGTAACTGAAAAAACGATAAAAAAAATCAAAACTTTCCTGAGAACAGGTGGAATATGATTAAAAATAAGGAGCTGAATGCCCCTGTTAATTTGCGGAGGGCTGTCCCTTACACCCTGTATATCGGTTGCGCGGTAAAAATTTCTTGCGCGATGCAGTATTTGTGGGGCGTTGTAGGTGCCGCCACATCCATGTCCGGTCCGTGTCATCCATACTAATATTATAAATTCGAAAGTAACTCTGTCTGTCTGTATGTTACCTTTTCACGCCTACACCACTGAAAGGATTTCGATAAAATTTGGCAAGGAGAAAGATGGCATCCCGAGGAAGGACATAGGTTACTTTTTATCGACATACCAAACAGGCGAAGCCGCGGGCGGAAGCCAGTATTATAAATGCGAAAGTGAGTTTTTTGCTCCTTACGCTTTCACGCTAAAACGGCTGAACAGATTTGGATGACATTTGGCACATTAGTAGACCATGACCTGGATTAGGACATAGGGTACTTTTTATACCGATATTCCCACAGGATCGAGACTTATTCAAGTGAAATCGTGGGGCGCAGCTAGTACTCTACAGGTTGTCAGGGTAAACACCATTGTCATTCATGGGTAGTTGACTTAAATATAAAAACAAATGACTGAGTAATACCAAAAAAAACCTTACTTTCATTTAAAGATTTTTAAAAGTTTCTAGCCGACACCGTGCTCGCTAACGAAACAGCTGACTAACTGAGGGAAGGGTCGCGCTCGCAGCCGTTCGGGTCACGTCCCGCACCCCCCACCCGTGTTGAGACGCAAGTTCGTTGCCCTAGTGCATAGGGCAACGAACTTGCGTCTTTTATTTTAAAATGTAGTATAAAAAAAAAGAAAATAAATGTTGTAATATTCCATTGATTTTACGTTCTATAAATGACACCAAACCACTGGTTTAAAGGATAACGGTGTTTACCCTAACATCCTGTATAATTAGGATAAGCTTACCAGTATTCCTGGTGCCAGGCTCGAAGACTGCGTAGTGGTCTCCGTAGTTCCTGCCGGAGTGTAGGCCTGCGCCACCCATGAGCCCGCAGACCAAGTTCGATACGATAGACCCGTACAGGTTGGTCATTAACATCACATCGAATTGATGGGGTCTGGAAATCAGATAAAGGATAAATTATTTATTTCTCTAAACTCTTAAGGTTTTATAAAACACTTTTACGTTTGTTTGTTTGTTACAAAAGTTGTTGTAAAACAGCTGAACGGATTTAGATGAAATTCGGCATATGGGTGGACCATGATCTGGAATAGGATATAGGATACTTTTTATCCCGATATTTTCACGAGATCGAGACTTACGCGGGTGAAACCGCGGGGCGCAGCAAGTAAGATAATAAGTGTGTCCTTGTCTCGTTATTTTATTATTATTTTGTGATTATTAGGGTTCCGTACCCAAAGGGTAAAACGGGACCCTATTACTAAGACTCCGCTGTCTGTCTGTCCGTCTGACAAGGCTGTAAAGGCTGTATCTCATGAACCGTGATAGTTAGACAGTTGAAATTTTCACAGGTGATGTATTTCTGTTACACTGTACAACAAATACTAAAAAAACAGAATAAAATAAATATTTAAGGGGGATCCCCGTGATTTTTTTGCCGCTCTTATAGATAATGGTACGGAACCCTTCGGGCGCGAGTCCGACTCGCACTTAGCCGGTTTTATATTGCTTTACTCAGTCTACGGCTCTTCTACTTACTTAGAAACAAGCTGCATACAACAGTTGTCAATGATCATGTCATTGTGCTCGATTTTAGGGTACTCCTTAGCGATGCGACGTGACGTCTCCAAGAACAGACCGTCAGATATCTTCATAATATTAGCTTTGTGGATTGTCGTCACCTAGAGAGAGGAGAGGAAATAATGTAAATGTAAAGTAATCGTTTTTTTTTAGAGCAACAACAAATCTGATTTGATTTTAAAAAAGAAATTTCCAATTCCTTACTTAAGGGGGATGCGCTAGGGTAGCCCGCGAAATTCAAATTTTCTTACGTTTTTTGCAATTTGCAGGTCAGTATCAGGTTGTATGTTGATCTAAACATTATTAGAGCTCGTAACAAATATGAATTTACAGAATTATAAACATTAAAATCAGCAATACAACTGTCTAAGCTCATGAAAGTGTATTGAATGACTATTTCATGAAATCATGACATTTGGCACTTTCATGAACTTAGAGAGTTGTATTGCTGATTCTAATGTTTATAATTCTGTAAATTCATATTTGTTACGAGCGGTAATAATATTTAGATCAACATACAACCTGATACTGACCTGCAAATTGCAAAAAACGTAAGAAAATTTGAATTTCTCGGGCTACCCTAGCGCATCAACCTTAATTATATTATTATAAATGCGAAAGTAACTCTGTCTGTCTGTCGCGCATTCACGCCAAAACTACTGAACCGATTTAAATGAAATTTGGTACACAGATAGTCTAGAGCCTGAGAATGGACATAGGCTACTTTTTATCGACATACTACGCGGGCAAAACCGCGGGCAGAAGCTAGTCCGTGTGTGAAGGAGTTATGCCCGGAAATACACAAAAATAATAGAAACATCGGAATTGATAACCTCCTCCTTTTAGAAATTGGTTAAAAATGGAAATGATTATAGCTATGTATATGTTATACCAGTGGACCTTCTGAGGTCATGTAAGGTAATTTTTAGAGATGTTCCGACTTGTCGGTAAAGCCGACTATCCAGCCACTTTTGTATTGGGCACTATTCGGCTTCTAACTTTGTATGTATTTCTCAATAAAATATTTGATCAGTGAACTACTAACTGAGGTATCTATACTACTAACAGGGTATGATGTCGGTTTTTGATATGGTTGGACATACTCGTAGTATTTGCTGTTTTTCCCTGCCCACCAACACAAATTATCATTTAGCACTGATTACTCCTGATTTTACGGGAATAATAGGGAATATGCATGTATTTTTTTAATATTTTTATTCGATAGTTTACATCGTCAAATAATAGTTTAAAAAAATTCGACGGCACAAAAGCAATTTAAAGTAGTTAAAAAAATGTTTAAAAATGTCCAACCGATCCGGGCTATTGGTGTGGTGACGTCACAGTCCGTAAAAACAGACAAGCAACTGTCAAGTCAACGTCAAACACACCTTTTTCTATGAGCGTTTGACATTGACTTGACACTTGTTGATTGACTTGACATTGACATTTTGATTGTTATATCGGATTGTTACGTCACATCCGCTCTTAGCCTTTTCAAGTATTTGAATTACCCACAGTATTTTTGGACTTTAAAAAAAATAATTTCTCGCTCAAAAAGAAATTTTATTCAAAAATATTGATGGAGGCATAATTCTGAAGTAACATAGTTTATAAAAAAAAAAATTTGACCCGTATTTGAATCACATGCATATTCCCTATTGCCCAAAAGGTTAAAAAAAATCCATACACGAGGCTTTCTTTTTGATGACATGATTAAATTTTAATTGAGCTCACAAGACACAATGTGTAAGTAAACAAAACATGTTCCGGCACGCTCGCAGACGGCAGTTGCGACTTGCGCGTGAATCAATTGTAATGGAGTGTCACAGAAATTGCTGAATACCTCTGAAACCGTGATCGGCTGGCCGACTAGTCAGCCTCTTTTCTTTACAACCGAATCGGCTAGTCGGCCAAAGTCATAGTCGGCGCATTTCTAGTAATTTTATAGCATTGGATCACCTAATGTCATGTTTTACCATTGAGCTATCTAAACGTAATTTTATACCAGTAGGTCACCTAAGGTAATTACTAATTTTTTAACAGTGTATCACCTAAGGACATGTTTTACCATTGAGCTATCTAACCGTAATTTTATAGCAGTGGATCACTACAGGTCATATTTTACCATCGAGCTATCTAAGGTAATTTTATAGCAGTGGGCCCATCTAAAATCATGTTTTACCAATGAACTATTTAAGGTAATTTTATAGCAGTGGTTCTCCCATGGTCATGTTTTACCATTGAGCTATCTCAGCTAATTTTATACCAGTGGGTCAACTAAGGTCATGAACTCATGTTACCTTCTTCCTATTATTCTTCTTGGCGAACTCGAAAGCGAACCGCGCAACTCTTTCAGAGTTACTTGCCGTCACGACCTTCATGGATTCAATGACTCCGTGGACTGATTCATGTTCCAACATGGCATATTCACCCTCCGTATTTTGTCTGTGGAAGAGAATAAAGTATGGTTACTACGCATAAAATTGATGAACATGATTATGAGAAAATCTATACATTTAATAAAATCGTAGTGAAGTCAAAACTGTACATTGAATATATTTGAATAAAAGTAATTGCTGTGAGGTCTGGGAATTCTAATGCCGAAAATTATAATTATCACTATTTATAATATCAATTGTCCATCATCGGTCCTACACTTACGGCGCGTTCACACTATGTCGTGACGATTAATTTATCGTTTCATTTTGGTTGAAAAAGTCGTGGACGACCGGTCCTATATGTGAACATCTCCATTTAAATACACAAGCCACGACGTTTTAAACGACACAATAATCTGTCGTCACGACATAGTGGGAACGGAGCCTTAGGGATCTCGCGCACTAGACGGCCACGGATCCAATCAAGGTCAGGTCAATCAATCAAGAAACAAATCTGTAGGCACTTTCAAGTGAGTGGAGTCAGATACTCGGGCAGAAAATATACTACAGTCCGGCCGCCGGCCGTCGAGTCGAGATAATGCGTTCTTGACACATGTCAGTTTGTCATATGACTATGTGTTTTGCGAATTTGATCGTTATTACTACTAGAAAATGGCCAACTGACAGGTATCAGGAACGCATTCTCTCGACGGCTGGACTGTAAAGTAGCATTGGAATAAAATCTTACCTGATAATATGAATGTCAATATCCTTATGCCTGGTAGTGATTCCAGGGAAGGACTTGCAGTGCATGACATAAACATACATATCCAATTCATTGCGGAGGGCTACATTACGGGAGGTCACGTACGCTGCTTCACTCTTCGTCTCGATGTTACCCTAATGTTGGTAGCAAAAATTATAATAAGTAATAATATGTCTATTAGAGATGTCACGAACAGTGATTTGGCCGAATTCCGAATATTCGGCTGCCAAATGTTCGGTGTAAATGTGTGCATTTCGCGTTTTACAATTTACGATCTGTCATGTTATCATCTGTCTCATTGCGCTACATGCGTTATCGAGGCGGCGGATGAATTTGTTTCGTTTGCGAGTAGGTAGATGGTGTCGATCGCAATACGCATACCTAACCTTTTTATAATTATATCATTCATTCATTAATTACATCTCATTGTGTTTTATTAAAGTCATTTTTAGTTAATAATATCCACTGATAGATTTTAAGTACTCATTGAAGCAATAATTTGTAATTAAAATGGAAAAATTTTTAGGATTCCCTACTTTCGAAAAAAAATACGGAACATTTATTATAGGATCACTCATGTGTCTGTCTGTTTGTCCGTCTGTCACAGCCATTTTGCTCCGAATCTAATGGACCAATTAAGTTGACAGAAACATGAATTTCTGAAAATAAATGAATTTTGAATATGAGGCACTAACAAAATATGTTTTTCTGTTTTGAACTTATTTAAGAAAATAGATGAAAGTTGAACATTCCATAAAATTTTGGAAAAAATACAGAAAATCGTTCTATACTTATTGTCAGGTAAAAACAAATTTCAGGGAACCTTTTAATATATTTGTTATTGTATTAGAAAACACAGCACTTTAAACATAAAATTTAAAAATTGTTTTGCTTCAACGTGTTCAAGTTAAAACTTTGTTTTAAATTTTTCTCAGAACACATAACCTCTTGCAGACCACGGGATGGTTCATAAAATTTCCCAAACATTGTTTAAATGCGAAGCTAATTTTGTACCCTAGCTTGAAAAGGAAAAACTGACATACCTTAAGACATACACCGTTCCTCTTGATTGTGGTGATAGCGTACTTGACATCCTCATCATTGTCTATATTGGGGTCAATTTCCACAATTTCAAAGTCAATCGGGGCTCCAATATACCTGTAAATGTTATTAGAACAGTTTAAATTTAACATTAAAAAATACAAAAAAGACATAGATATATTTAGTAACCTATTTCGCTTGACTATTCTTCAAGTCATAAGAACCCTGTAAGAAATCGACACGTGTTTCACCTCTCAACAAGGCATCCTCAGGATGACGATTGACCAATTGCAAACCAGAACGCGACGTGTTACCACACCGAGCACTAGAAGCACAGTCTCTTTGCGCAAAGTCTCTAGTAGACTGAGACGTTAGTTGTCCCGGACAACAAAATGTTGCACAGAAATTTTGTTTGTGGTGTCTGCTCTAGTTTACATTAAAACCTCAACGGGATAAGCAGACGTTAATCATTACTTTGAGCAATGTTTATAAATATAAACATATATTTATGACAGTATAGTGTTATCTACTCAAATTATAATCTTTAATAACACTAATTGGCATAAGGCCATTTTAATTATGGAAGAAATTGATAATACCTATTAATTACATACACATTCTAAACTAAATAATAGACTATTCTAATCACTAGTAAAAAAAAAATTGTTACTGTATTTGTTGGATATTGCAGACAATCAATTTATCAATAGTAAAACGTTTTTATTATGCCATAGGATTACGCTCTGAATGAAAAATTGTAGTTACAGTTATTAAAAAAAAATACAAGCTAGAATGTTATGGTTTTCTTTAAAAATAGAATTCAGCTTCCATATTTGATTAGTAGTATAATGCTGCTAATATGACTTTATATGTACTGGACCATAGTTTAGATTGTTTGTTTCCTCAAGTGGTAAAATCATGTGATAACAACAGTTTTGAAGGGTTTTCTAAACTATGTTATAACAAGGTTATGTTAATTAATGTTGTACATTAATTTCACACAAATAGCGAGTAGGTTTTATTAAAATCTACTGCGTATTATTTTGAAAATAGATCAGCTGGTCTAATTCCCAAGTATTTTTCCTGCCAGTCGTAGGTTGACGCAAAAAGGTTATAAATACTTACTTGAAAATATCCCGGACGTAGCCCATGACCTCGGGGCCGATTCCTCCTCCAGGGAGCATGGTAACAGCATGACGACCTCCATAGTGGGCCTTCGGAACCAGATGCTGTTTCCTCACTACTGGAGTCTTATGCTGAACATCGAAATCTGATAATGTGGCTGGTGCAGACGCAGAACTAAGGTTTACGACACCACGGAGTTCAGGCCGAACACTCAATTTACTTATTAATCTCAGAGCCATCGCGAATTTTGCGCAAATATCTAGGCCCAACTATTAAATAACCACAGGAAGAGGAAAAGTCAGGAAAACGGAAAATGGCAGTGTTGCAAATTTATTGGTGGTTGCAAACTTTTGGGTAGTTTTTCAATTTTTAGCGATGGTTGCTTTGTTTTTATTTTACTGCGAAAGTTTAGGGAATTTTATTGTTTACCCTTTGTTTCTTTTCCATTTTATTACCCTTCTATCAAGACTATCCATTTCTCTCAGATCTCTGTTTAATAAATCTACTCTTCCGTCGACAAATCGCTTCTTTACGGTGCTCTCAGCCTGCTGGCATAAGTTCTTAGCGGAGAAGAAATGCATAATGCATTTCTTCAATTTCTTTTCCGCTTTTTCCTACCATATTGATGCAAATGCATTTTCTATGGAGTATGGTAGAAAAAAGCAACCATAGCAAACACACCGAATTGACGTTTTGGCGCTAGCGGCTAGCGCCATTGCGGAAAACAAAATACGCGCGGGAACTTTCAAAAGCAGGAAGTTGCATTCAACCTTAGACCATTACCACCAGACTATGATTTTAGCAAGCGCCCTCTAACGAAAACAATCTGCAGTAAGATTTTTAGACCGTTGGTCTCGTGGTCGCAAGCGTGACTGCTGAGCGTGGGGTCTTGGGTTCGATTCCCGGGTCAGGCAAAGTAATATTGGGTTAATTTGGGTTTTTCCACTACTACTACTACTACTAACCTCCGTGACTCGGAAACCACGTTAGGCCGTTGGTCCTGCGCCTGATCTCTCTCCGGCCGTGTCGGATTTGCATCCTATCGGACTATGAGAGTGAGAGAGATCGAGTGTACTTGTGTCTGTGCACACACCTGTGCATTTTATATCTCCCGCGCCGAAGGCTGGTCTCCGCGGCTCTGGTTTGGCCGCCGTGGTTGAAATACGGTCTGGAGGAATAACATCACAGTGAATACCTACTTATTCCAGCCAATAAAAAACCAGAATGCACTAATTTTCGAGCTCAGTTCCCTCGGTCCTCATCATAATCTGCCTAGCCTTTTCCGAACTATATTGGGGTCGGCTTCCAGTCTAACCGGATGCAGCTGAATACCAGTATTTTACATGGAGCGACTGCCTATCTGACCTCCACAACCCAGTAACTGCGTAATACGATACCCCTTGGTAAGACTGGTTGTCAGACTTTCGGGCTTCTGACGACCCGTAACGACTGTCAAAGATCAACGAATGTCATCCGGGACCAATGGCTTAATGTGCTTTCCGAGGCACGGAGGAGTCTCGATAGTAAAGATGGTCACCCATCCACGGACCAACCTCGGCAAGCGTAGCTTAAGGCCAGCATATTCGAGCACAGTAGGCATTTAGCGCTATCTCAATCCCTGCAAGCTAGTCGCGCGAACACGTAGTTCAAATGAACTCGCTGACCCCGCTGTGCAAAAATTTTGCGTCACAGTATAAAATTGTAACAGTAAGTACAATTAACTTTGTTTTAAGGAATTCATGTTAATGTTTAGGGTGTTTAGTTTTTAGGGAAATATAAGCAACACAATTTATTTTATTACCTACCTACCATTGTTTTTTTTTAATGTCACCAACACTGTTTCCTTTTCTTTCATGACTGTTACAGCGCTTCCGCACTACGCTTACGCTTACTACCGCACTACGCTTACTTATAATAATAAAACCGGCCAAGTGCGAGTCGGACTCGCGAACGAAGGGTTCCGTACCATTACCTATAAAAACGGCAAAAAAAAATTACGTTTATTGTATGGGAGCCCCCTTAAATATTTATTTTATTCTGGTTTTTAGTATTTGTTGTTATAGCGGCAACAGACATACATCATCTGTGAAAATTTCAACTGTCTAGCTATCACGGTTCATGAGATACAGCCTGGTGACAGACGGACAGACAGACAGACTGCAGAGCCTTAGTAATAGGGTCCCGTTTTACCCTTTGGGTACGGAACCCTAAAAAACGAAGTATAAAAACAAATTATTTAAAAAACAAAAAACACGATTGCAAAAACATAACTGAAAAGAGAAAACCGGCCAAGTGCGAGTCGGACTCGCGCACGAAGGGTTCCGTCCCATTATCTATAAAAACGGCAAAAAATCACGTTTGTTGTATGGGAGCCACCCTTAACTATTTGTTTTATTTTAATTGAATTATTTATTTTGAAAGTGAATATGTAACTAAATATTCCGTGAATATTTCAAGCGTTCACCTGTTGTCGTTTTCAATATCGAGCAAAAAAAAACTCACGTTTGTACGTACCCTTAAATATTTATTTTATTCTGGTTTTTAGTATTTGTTGTTATAACGGCTACAGATATACATCACCTGTGAAAATTTCAACTGTCTAGCTATCACGGTTCATGAGATACAGCCTGGTGACAGACAGACAGACAGACAGACAGGCAGACAGCGGAGCCTTAGTAATAGGGTCCCGTTTTACACTTTGGGTATGGAACCCTAAAAACAAGCATTATAATCTATAGAATTTTGGTATGGCAGGTAATTTCCCGCAGGAAGTCAGACAGTAAGCCGGTAAGTCAGTCGGTATGTCGGTCGGTAAGTCAGGAGATAACAGATATACTAGTCACTATTTTGTGTGAAAGTACAACAACATCAACAACCTTGCATTATAATTATAATTTGTACAATAGATACCTACAGTGGGCGCGCGAGTTGAATTGATGCAGTACCTAGGTACACTAGGTACATGTCTGACGCTCAATAGAATCTACCTATTGCGCCTGAGCGAGAAGCAAATACTGCCGTCGCATCGTCGCGTCGCCATTCTAAATCCCATTCAAAAAATCGAGTTGTAGGTCAGTTCAACTGAACAGTCAGTTGAACTGCAAAGATAAAAACTTTTATTTGCAAAAATGATCTTTGGTGCAGTTGTGCTACTGTTCTTTCTGTAAACTGTAATATTAAAAACGAGTAGGTACCTAGTTATAATATACGTAGAAAAATTATAATCAAACTCATCTTATTGTTTATACAGACTGATTTTTAAAACTAACACACACGGAAAATAACAATAATTTCTCGTATATTTTGCGGGGAACGGAGCGAGCTTGCAACAGCGGCACAAGTCCTACCTCAAAGAGTAAAGTAACTATCCTGGCCGGCTACTGAAACGAAGCGCGCGGGCCACCTTGTTATATAATATCTTGTTAAAACAATAAAAAACTGTTTTGAGAAAAATGAACCATACAATATTCTTCGTAATTTCATTGCCTATTTTTTGACATGTTTTTCGGGAGTAAAATTTGTTTCTACTACAAGTAAAAATAATAAAACGATCGAAAAATCGCGAAAAAAGGGAGTTTTCTCGATTTTTTTTGATCGAGTGAAGTTGTATAAATCGTGTTTTGAACCATAGAATAATCAAGAATATTTATTAAACTACAACGTGTATTTTTATCAGATCAAACAAATAATATTTGATTGTTTAATTTTGAATCAAAAATAGGTCGATTCTGAGAGTCCTGCCCTTAACCTGACGGATCGGCCCGTGCGGCTGTTATCACTTAGCCACGAGCTCCTCCCTCCCTTGGTCCTCAATGAAACCTTAATGTATTCAAGTAACCAAATAATATGCCCTTGTCTCCTATTGAAACTCCTTACTACGCTAGGCAAGCTCAAGGTCAGCTTTACCACTAATGTGCGGTCAACTGTACTACTTTACTACTGTTATGTGCCCTGTCTGTGCTAACTAAATGTATTTTTTTTCTTTCTTTCTTTGTAGAAGTAAATGAAACAACAAATATTGTTTAATAATATTTTTTTTTAATTCTCATTTTGCATTCAAGAGCTTTTTTCTTATCCTAGTTGTCCATATCCCTAATTTAAAAAACAATACATTAAAAAAGAAAACACCCTTCAAAATCATATATTATGGAATTCATATTATGGCTTCAGATGGAATTTCTCCTGAAAAAACAAAAAACAATTTATGCTTATGACGGGGTTTCCAGAATTAGTCAGGGAAGTCTGTCCACTCACCACCTTGTAAAAAAACCTTGTTAAAAAATCAGCTATAGGGTGTTTCTATCAAATCGAGCTTGCAATAAGCTATCTTCTGGCCTATCCATCCATCTTCCTACCATACTTCCTTCCTACCTACCGACTTTGACCTTAGCTCAAAAGGTTTAGTACTTTTCACTCAAAAAATCACCATCTATTTGCATGTATATATTTATTAGGTAGCAAAAGACTATATAACATTGAAGCCAGAAAAACTTTCTGCATATTATTTTGAATAGAACAGATGATTTCCAAGTATTTACTTTCCCTGTCAGACCTTCAAGGTTCACACAAAAAGGTCATAACCTACTTGAACTTGAAAATCTCCTGGACGCACATACACTAGGGATCGATTCCTCCTCCAGGGAGCATGACAATGTTTCTTGAGAACGACGACCTCCATAGTATGCTTTCGGAATCGGGTGCTGTTTCTTGCCGACTGTGGTCATATGCTGTAAATCATTCTCTGATAGTGTAGCTGGTTTACACTTGACAAAAAAAGTTGACGACACTTTATAGTGTACCTGTAAATTCTATGGACGACACCACGAAGTGCAGGCCGAACACTCGATTGACCTATTCCTAATAAATATAATTTCACTGCCATCACGAATTTTACGCAAATAATCTCTATCACGGGTCATAATCAAACTCATTACAGGGCTTACAGGAACAAAAACAAAATCACAAAAGAAAACGGAAAATGGCATGGCATGGCATGCGACAGATGAAAATGAAATGAATTTTCGCCGTCAGATGGTGCTGTTACGTCAAAGTTTTTGTATAGATGGCAGCATTGGGAAGAAGTAAGAGTTTGACAGCTGGGTAATGAATTCTGTTTGTAAACATGAGAGAACTTTTGTGATTTTTTAATGAAAATACGCCAAAAATAATTATGAGACTAATGTAAGATTGAAACTGATAGTTCGTCTGTATAATTAAAATATTAGTATAATTTTCAGTTGCTTTATTTTGCTAAAATTAATTAGAAAACAAAGACGATGCAAGTTGGACTATGGCAACATTTGATTATGGAAGATTTTTTTTTCTATGTGACGTGAGTGTTGCTTTTGCTTTCTCGGTGGAGTTTGCAAGTACGAGCGGGTGGAGAACGGGCGTCCATTTTGCTTCGCCATATTGAATTTGGTCGGACATCTTTGGACGCCATGTTTAGTCGGACATATTTTATAAACATTTTCGCGTAAATTTCAAATATTTTTAAGCCTAAATATCGAACTTTTTTTCACTGAAAACTGTGGCACTAGTTGCGGTAAATATTACGTTGGAAAATTCCGTGCCAACGCATCTGTCCATATTTGTCTCCTGGTGGCCGTCGGTGCTTTTGTTACTGGATAAATACAGGTAAATTATTTCTATCGAAAACATAGTACTTTTTGACGTATCGTAACAAGTGTTTTCTATTTTCTATGAAATTACGCTTTTGGTCGATTAATTGAGGGTGACAGAATGAAGGTCATTTTATAAGGTATCGATGTGTGTAGCGTTTGGCGTGGTCATTTTATAATTATCTGAAAAATCGTCTGGGTTGCGGTCCCGGCCGGTCGAGCTGCGCCGTCAGTAGACTAGCACCTGCCCAGAGAGATAGTTGTTTGACTCCAAAGCACCATAATGCGACACAATAAAAGCTAAAAAAATGATTTTCTCTGTGGGAGGCAACGAATTCTCATTAAAACTTGTATCCCAACGGGTGACGTTCTTTTTGACACTAAAATCACAACTGTTTGTGTGTATCATGATCCGTTCTAAAAATAAAACATGAAAAACAAATCAATTGTGCTCGAATAAAATGATAATGAACTGTTTTATTTACATACATCTGTAATCCAGTGTTTTTATAATCTGAAGGAGTCATTGTTTTCTTGTCATCTTATCATGTAGGCAAAGGTATGTGTGTATTCTGCCTGATTAGATTCTTGTTTTTATTTTGAGTGTGATGGGAATATAATTCAATATCAAACAATTAAGAGATACTTATTAAAAGAAAGAGGTTAATGAAGCCATCCTCTGATAACTGTATAACTAAGTACAGTTTTCATGATAATTCTGAGTTTGTTCACACAATGTCTTGGGTAGGTACCTACTTTAAAAAACAAACATTTCAATACAATAGGTCATTTTAATAAACACTTTGCAATCATCCAAAGTTCCAATTTTGAATACTGAGAACTATTTTAAATACTGGTTCTCGGTACAGATTAATTCTAGAACCAAACCTAGAAAAATGTTTGAGAAGAAAAATAAGGTGATGTTTGGAGAAAAAAATGTTTATTAGGACAGGATTACCACAAATGACCTCCAGTGGCTCATTATTTCTTGGGACACCCGCTGTTAAGACTACAGACACATTTTCCTTCTCACCATTCCTTAAGTCCCTTTTGCTAGAAGATGTGTGGAAGGACACATAATGAGCTCTAAATGTTATGGGCTAACCACCACCTCTAGAAGTATTATTTTAATGTTACTACAGTGAGAAAGTGATGCAGCTCTACAGGATGTCTAGTTCCATCCCACACTCAAGTAAAGGTGGTATGGAGATAGAATACTCTATATTATGTACAGCATAAAATAAGAATGATAATCTTCTTTGAGAAAAAGAGACGCTATTTATCCTATATAGCACTCTCCCTCTCTTTAGGATGTACACACGGCTACTTATCAAGCTATACATTTCCAGTTTATGCTGGTCTCGCATTGTATAGGATTTCCGTACAATGTGAGGTCAGCTTATAATGGAAATGTATAGCTTGATGTGTAGCCGTGTGTACTACATAGGTATTTCCTCATTTTATAGTGAATGTGCCACCCAGCTTAAAACATAAATAGCATGATTGGTCACAATCATGCTATTTATGTTTTAGAGCAGGGTCTGCAGTGATAGCCCGCGAAATTCAAATTTTCTTACGTTTTTTGCAATTTGCAGGTTGATCAAAATATTATTAGTGACTATAACAAATATGTATTTACAGAATTATAATCATTAAAATGAAATGATGAATAAATCTCCCTAAGTTATAATATATTTGCTCCTTAGGAACAAATCAAACTTAGAGAAGAGGGCTGTGTCCCAGCGATGGGAACTTTTTAGGCTGATTATGTTGAATTCAGAAAGGCATGTTTTATGCCTGCCCTAAAACTTAAAGTATTCCGTGTATTAAGAAAACTAGCATTTGCCCGCAACTTCTTCTGAATATAGGATGCAAAGTAGCATAAGTACTTTTCCAAGTCATGTTCTACCCATGTGCCAAATTTCATCCAAATCCGTTCAGCCGTTTTAGCGTGGAAGCGTAACACACAAACTCATTGTCGCATTTAAATACAATATTAGTTAGGATTAACTTATTTGCCCTTGAAACACTCACTTTATTTCAAATGACCTACAACTTGTATGATAAGCAATTGATAGTAATTTTCTTTTCCTACCTTTTATTAAAGCAATAACAATTAATTTTGAAACAATCCATACTAATATTATAAATTCGAAAGTAACTCTGTCTGTCTGTCTGAATGTTACCTTTTCATGCCTAAACCACTGAACGGATTTCGATAAAATTTGGCAAAAAGATAGATGGCATCCCGGGGAAGGACATAGGCTACTTTCTATCGAGATACCACGCGGGCGAAGCCGCGGGAAGAAGCTAGTTACCTATACATTCATACAACATCAATAATTATAGTTATAGATAAAAAGTATCCTATGTCCTAATACAGATGATGGTCTATCCATGTAGGTAGGTACCAAATTTCATGCAAATCTGTTCAGCCGTTTAAGCATGAAAGCATAACAAACAAACAAACTCATTTTCCCATATAGAATACTAGCTTCCGCCCGCGGCTTCGCCCGCGTGGTATGTCGATGAAAAGTAGCCTATGTCCTTCCCCGGGATGCCATCTATCTCCTTGCCAAATTTCATCGAAATCCGTTCAGTGGTTTAGGCGTGAAAAGGTAATATACAGACAGACAGACAGTTACTTTCGAATTTATAATATTAGTATGGGTAGTATGGACTAGCTTCCGCCCGCGGCTTCGCCCGCGTCGTATGTCGATAAAAGTAGCCTATGTCCTTCCCCAGGATGCCATCTATCTCCTTACCAAATTTCATCGAAATCTGTTCAGTGGTTTAGGCGTGAAAAGGTAACATACAGACAGACAGACAGAGTTACTTTCGAATTTATAATATTAGTATGGATAGTTTGCATACAAAATAAGTTAGTATTTTTTTAATCACAAAAATAGTAGGCTTTTATAAAGAGAGCTTATAACAGGCATTTATCTTTAGCTTAGACACAGATATTATAATACTACGGCTTAGTAATGTTTTTCGTACTTGATTAGGTAAAATTTATTGATTAGTTAAAAGCCAATTCAATCCAAATTTCCTCTTCACTAAAATTGTTATAAATATCATTGCGGCAATCATGTATCCTGTTTGTGTATCATTAAAATTATGTTTACCAACGTGTGTGTGTGTTGTGTTTTGTTTGTTTGTTTAACATCTCGTCTGGTAACACAAGATGGTTTTTTGAGATGGGGCAGTAAGGGCAGGTAGCCAGGTCCCTTAAAGCCTCGTGAAGACAGCCGCGACGCGACAGCGCGACGGAATTATTTTGTTAGAAGCGTCACAGATATTATTATACTACGTAGAGATACCCAATCCCCTATAAAGAAATGACACAACCTAAGTCTGGCTATTGAGCTGGCTATTTTTCTTCCTCCATTTTTTTAACAGATGGCAGCACTCAGCGACTCACTAATTGCCAGAGACTGTAGTTTTACAACGCCAACTAGGAGTTTTGCCTAGATTTATAGAAAGTTTTATAGAATCCGGGTTCAGTAACAACATAAAAAAAAATGATAATTATGTACGCACGGCTACACATCAAGCTATACATTTCCACTGTAAGCTGACCTCGCATTGTACGGAAATCCTATACAATGCGAGATCAGCATAAACTGAAAATGTATAACTTGATGTGTAGCTGTGAGTACCAAATACGTGTTAATAGACTTTCTTCAATTCTTAAATTTCTACGTAAGGTACTAGATTAAAAAACAAATGTTTTTTAATACGACTAAACGTAAGTTTAAAAGACTAATTATAATTTGTTCGAGTTGAGACCCCATGGTAGCGACGCGACTCTTAACAAAATAATTTCTAAGAAAACTTCAAGGTATAACAATATTACCGATGTAACGTCGCGCCAGTCTGCACGACGCATTACCGTTGTAGCTAAAGAAAATCGGTCCTGGGACTTAACTTTTTGAGACATTTTGATCTTCATTCTCAGATATTGAGAAAAGAATTGCGTAAATCGGCTCAGTAGTAACAGAAAAATCGGTATAACTAAATACATGAAAAAAAAAAAAACACCGCCTGCTCCTTTTTGGAAGTCGGTTAAAAATAGCTTATACTTCGAAACCTCATACTTTTCAAAGTCTTAACACGGCATTATCGACAATTTCATCATATTCATTTTCTAGGGTTCTGTACCAGCAGGGTGCCAAATGGAACTCTATTACCTGCCGTCCGTTTGTCTGTCAGCGGCCTGTATCTCATGAACCGTAATAGGTAGACGGTTGAAATTTTCACAGATTATGTATTTCTATTGCCGCTATGACAAGAAATTTAAAAATTAAAGGGTGTCCCCATAACAAGAAACGTGTTTTTTTTAGCGATTTGTGCTAAATTTTTTTTGGTGGTACTGGACCTTTCGTGTGCAAGTCCGACTGGCACTTGGCCAATTTTTCACATTCTCATGTGTCTAAGTTATTGCATTCTTGTAAGAATGAAGTTATCTCAAAACTCATTTTGAGGAACATAACAATAAAATAACGATACAATCATCATAAATAGATAAAAATATTAATTAAGTATAAGGAAAGTTGGACATAGAAATGTTTTCAATGAAGAAATAAAATATTATTATCTCAGTGCAGATAAAACTATTCCATGTAAAAGTCTTTTGCTTCCAATTGATACTATTAATTTACGCTATAACAAATATGAACTTTATAAATGTGTAAATTAAGTTGATTTCTTAATGAATATTGGAAAAAACATAAAAAATAAAATGTTTTAGCAAAAACGGAACTTTGAGTGGGTATTAAAGTTATTTTTCCAATAATACACTTGTTTATATCTTTAGAAACTTAATTGCGAACGCGTATATTCTCCGAGGGGGTAGGCAAAGGTGTATAGCCAACTACGTTATAATAAGTCCCTAGTAAGAGAGGCGAGCGTTTGTCATTTACCAGGACAAGAATAAATCTAAATCAAACAAATAAAGAAGAAAGGAATACAATATTAAAAATTATATTTAATAAATAAATATATTATAATTTATAATGATAATTAAATATTTATAATTTTATACATATTTATTTTTCTACTGCATACTCGATTTAGTTTCCAAACATGTAAACAAATATGTGTTAATGGAAAAACAACTTTATTACTTGTTTTACACAGTTCAGTTTGTGCTACAACTTAAAACATTTTTAACAGTACTAATCATTCTGAAATCAACACTAGTATTAAGTAGACATTTTTTTAGTTGGAAATAAATCAATTGAAAACAAAGACTTGGATATATTTTAGAGAGGTCTTTGATTGAATATATTAATGCCTTTGTTCTTTTGTAGCAATTCAAATATCATTTATTTTAATCCTTTCCATCCATCCAAGATTATAAAAATTGAAATCACAATAAATAAAAACATATATACATAATTAATAAAATAATAAAAATAAAATTTGATTAAAATCATAAAATAAAATTAAAATGCCTAATAATACGAGGCGCCTCTGAGTCATTTGTTTGTTTGACTGACGATCAAACCTGTTAGCAATACTGGCATGTGATTATCTATTACTAGCATACCATAAAACCAATTAAGATAACCATACATTTAAAATAATTTTAACCTTTATTAGGAATCAGATTAGACCACCAGCTGTCTTACCTTCCATACTAATATGATAACGTGTCAGGACATAGATCGAACAGATAACGTTTAGTCATACATTTAAAATAATTTTAACCTTTATTTGGAATCAGATTAGACCACCAGCTGTCTTACCTTCCATACTAATATGATAACGTGTCAGGACATAGATCGAACAGATAACGTGTGACTAAAGATTGTCTGTCTGTAATGTCTTGTTTTACCTTTTTTTTAGTTGACTTTTTTGCCGTAGTTGGGATTTAGTTTTTTTTTTTGTTTGGAAATATAAGTAATATTATATATTTTTGAAATAGCTTTCATTTGATAACCAAGATGGCATCATTAAAAAAAAATAGTTCTTTACTTTATTTATTCAATTTAATGTGACGTCACATAGCCTATAACCAGCGCACGATCAAGACGCTTCCAACTATACCTCAATTGTCAAATTATGATGAGAATTTTAGAAGTTATGAGGGAACACATGGACATTACACTCCTACCAACTTATCTGTGAAATGGCGAAAATTGGAACTACGGCCGTCATGTTGAAAGTCATTCGATTGTCAGTGTCTACTAAATTCAGTGCACAGTAAAATTATTATCATTATTAGAATGTAGATGAATTCATTCATTCTGATGTTAGAATTAATTTGTATAATCAACAACAAACTAAAAAAAAAACAAGACTGAATCGACGGTGGCGTCCTCTTTCAGTTCACAGATAAGTTGGTAGGACTGTACATACAAATCATAAGCCTTCGTTTTGCTTCGCAGTTGTCGGGTAAAAAAAAGACTTGTTCTAAAAAGTGTTTCCTTTTCTAACCATGAAACCTCCTTGTTCCAGTGAACATCAGCGAAGATGATGAACCAGGAGATCATGTGTGAGGTGGAGATAGGCACGCACGGCTCCATAGTGGAGATGGAAGGAGATGACCAGGTTGGGGTCAAGGTAAGGGCTTTTGAACGGTGCAAAATATTCTTTCATACATTCTCATGCCGGTGTCGGCACTGACACTGATAAGTGAGGATGTGTTCATAGAGAATGTATGAAAGAATATTTTGCACTGTGCCGGTACTGTGTCGGAACTGTGGCTTCACTGACATGTGTGAATCGACCTTTAATGTGTGTGAAAGAAAAAAAAAACAGCTGTCAAAAATTTGTAAACAAGAACAAACTACATTAAAATTAAAAAAAAGAAGTCGTCATTCGAAATTCATACTCACACAGACATTCTGACACGCCCTTCCGCTCCCCCCAGAGCGGGAGAAGTCAATGGATGATTTCCCACACTCAAAAAAAAAATAGGAGGAAAATTGTAACTTAAAACATTTATTTATTTATTAATTTACTTACCACTTACAACAACAGGAACAGAAACATACAACATTAATACCTACATTATAACATGAATAGAAGAAGAAAATGCAAGGCATTGCTGCAACTTTGTAACGTGCCGTTTTTTTTTTAATAAATTGGTACATAAAATAACAATTTTAATAGTAAAAATAGGCTTCATTTTACCAAGTACTGGGGATGGGGTAGGTATACGTGGGGTATAAATAAGACCACGTATCCTTAGTCAACATAAATATATTTTAAACGAATATATGAGTAAGGGGGTGGGAACATGGGTCAGGCGCGAACATCCGCCGACCGTCACCATCCCTGACGTCAGCAGCGGGGCACATCCGCTGTTTCATAGTCGCACCAGGCTAAGCAAAGAGAGTACTGCGCTACTCCCAAAGGAATTGAGAATCTTTGTGACTATAAACCTTCCCACCTCCTTACTCGTATTTTTAACAGACTTCTTCAAAAAGGAGGAGGTTCTATGTTCGTCCGTATGTATTTTTTTTTTGTGTATGTTCATCTATATTTATTGCCAGTTGTGAACCGATTTAAAAAAATCTTTTTAGTTCGAAAGGGTATAATCCCGAGGTGGTCCCATATACATTTTATAAATTTTGCTTGCGTAGTTTTTGAGTTAGACGTATTTTTCCCACTTAGTCTATGTAGATGACATAATTATTTGACTCCGTCAATGTTATTTACATAGCAGGTAGTGGTATTCGAATTTGTGTTGGGTACCATAACTAAATATTTTAAAATAAAATAAAAATACAAAAAAAACAACCGACGAAGTCAGTTGTTTTTTTTTTGTAAAAAGTTTTCTTTATTTATGTTGACTAAGGATACGTGGTCTTATTTATACCCCATCCGTCACATTGCTTTGCAAAATTAAAGTAAAGGGGGGACGGGGCACTTTAGGCTGCCATACCAAACGGTATTATGGCAGCCTAAAGTGCCCCCAGTAAAGTAGGTTAGGTTCTACTAACATATTTTATTTTAAATTACAGTATGAGGAGATAGAAGCCGGTCAATATGAGGAGTACATCACAGATGATCAATATGAGGAAGTTGAAGAACAAGTCATTGGGATGCAGCATCTTGAGGAAGGTAAGAAATGCAACTTCTTTAAAATTCCCCATACAAAACGCCAATTTCATAGGTGGGGACCCAATATCTGCCTAGCCTTTTCCCAACTTCGTTAGGTCGGCTTCCAGGCTAGCCGGATGCAGTTGAATAGCAGTATTTTTGCATGGACCCAGTGACTGGGTTACATGATATCCCTTGGGACTTATCTAATCATTACTAGAAAAATCGAATACATGGCTAATTTGATCTCACACCATACTAAAATAAAAGAAGATGTAAATTAAAATGACAAAAATTAGACTACGAAAAAAATTACTGAAAAGCATAAAACATGATAATATTTCTACATCAAACATCATCCGTCATCTTAGCGTTAACTTCCTATAGTTTGAGCGAGACCGCTTTTCCGCGCTTTAGGTACTCTGCGCAGCGAAACGGGGGGGCAGTGCAGGTCATTCATTGGTCAACACTCAAGCCGCGCGGCATCCGGCCCTCCGCTGATTCGTCAACGCTACCCCACGCTGCGCATTCCTAAGACGTGGAATAGCGGTCCTGGTCAAACTATAGCCATATCGGCAAAAAAACCAATAACAAAGCGATTTTTTTTTCATGTCACTTTAAAACCAACATTTTTTTTTTTTTTTTTTTCTTTTTTGACTAACATCATTCACATAAACAAACTAACGTCATTCAAAATGTCGGCTTCGCTGACAGACTATAAAATTTCAGTTGGCAGTGAAGAGGTGATCCTGCCTGGTATATCCGGCGAGGAGGTGTTAAATGCAAGCCCTGACACACAATATGATCCTTTGTACCCCGGACCTGCTTCTACGAGTAGCAGGTAATGTTTTATTTGTATGAGTATTAGCTCAGCAATCCAAGTTTGCAACCCTGAAAACCTTGACTACTCCCATGGTGGTCGAAAAACTACGAAATTATGGCACTTGTTTCAGTTTTTTTAGGGTTTCGTAGTTAACAAGGAACCTTTATAGTTTCGCCATGTCTGTATGTCTGTTCGCGGCCTAGCTCATTGACTCTTAGTACTAGAAAGCTGTAATTTAGTATGGGTATACATAATACAACCTTATTTTTTGGTTATGCTAAACCTGAAAAGGGGTCATTGTACTCATCATTTTGAACAACTTTTTCCATAGGACCAACACTGAAATCGCGAAAAAAAAATCAGCTGTTCCTTACATTTGTGTTCACTTAAATCGACAAAATGTATGGAACAGCAGATTTTTTTTTTTCGCGATTTCAAAATTGGTCCCATAGAAAAAGTTGTTCAATATGATGAGAACCCCTTTCAGGGTTTAGCATAAACAAAAAATAAGGTTGTATAATCAAGCTGACAAAGTGGTAAAATAAACTTATGAAAAAAGAAATTTAGAGATCCTCCCTTGCTGTTAAAGTGGGAACATGTTTTTCTTTCTCGCCTATCCCATGGTATGGGGTGTCATTGGAAAGTTGGTTCAAAAATATTGGTAGTTAGTTTGGACGAATGCCGCGCGCGAACGCTTCTGAGTACATGCCGCGCGCGAACGCTTCTGAGTAGATGCCGCGTACAAACATTCGTCAATAATTGTGTTGGGACGAATTATAAGCAGAGTTACGACACACGCAACCGCTTTCATGCCAACCTTAGTGCGCGGCACGTCTCGGATCTGCCGCGCAGTACTGCCGCGCCAACACTCGTCGGTTTAGTCCATACGCCGCGTGTTGCTGCCACGCTCTTGCCGCAGTGTTTGGACACACCTTTAAAGGATGATGAAACAATCTGTCGGTTTGTTTCAGAAGAGGTCGCGGCAGACCCCGCTCTAACGTCACTAACAGCGCCAGTAACATACAGCATTTGATGCCTATTGGTAAGTTTAAAATTATATTTAATAATTTTACTACTTATGTCCCTATGATTTTCCCCTATCGGATTAGTGAGGTTTTCTTTCTTATATACAAGTAGGTTTTTGCTGCAACTTACTTTAGACATGAGACACAGCCTCTCCTCGCACAGTCTGGCCAAGCAGTGAGTACTATCCTTTTTTTTTTTTTTGATGGTGGGAAATCATCCAATTACTTCTCCCGCTCTGGGCGGAACGGAAGGGCGTGTCAGACTTTTACTGACTAAAACCCACTCGGTGTTCCTTCAGTTGCCTGTTGCCAAGGTCCCGGTATCCCTTTCGGACTATCCCGCAACCCTGGCAGGCATCGGTCCTAGCGGACCCCGCCAATTGTGCTGACATCTCTTTGAGGCGCGCGTGGAACACGACGCGCCATCGACCCGGGCCTGGTCCTTGTCAGACGGCGAGCTACCTGCTTGCCACCGCAAGCCCGCGCCAATGGTGGCCGGGAATCCGCCTGGGATTTCCGACGCCCAGGGTGCCTCCAGCGGCGGCGGTTAGGGGCGTGAGGGCGCAAACTTTGCCTCTCCCTCACGCGTTTCGCCTCCTCCTTCGCGAGCATTACTGCTTCGAGAAGGGGGAAAGGAGGTGACGGCTTCCCATGCCCTCTCGTTCCGTACCATGGCCTGGACCAGGTCCTGACGCTAGAGGTCATTGCCGCCAAAGAGTATCCATCCTAGGGTGGCTATTTTACGGTGGACTATCGGAATAACCGAAAATAACACACATTATTTACTCATTTCAGGCGAAGTACCAGTAGGCCTTATGGACGGCGTGGCAGGCCGCGGCCCAGCTAGGAGATGGGAACAAAAGCAAGTTCAGATCAAGACAATGGAGGGAGAGTTCTCTGTCACCATGTGGGCTACCGGAGAGGATGATGGTGAGTTTAGATGTCCAATTTTCAACTCTATTTCAATGATCAAAGGTTGATATTCTTTTGACGGGTAAAATTGAACATCAGGGGTCGTTCTATGATGTATTAAAGCTATCATTACTCCAGTGTCAGAGAGAGAGTTAAAGGTCGAATAGCACTGTCCTTTTTTCATAATGGAACAATTATGGCTTTGGCTCCTGCACCAAAAAAATATGGGAAAGGATCAAATCTTTTATTACTTTGAAAACATATCTCAGTCTAACCGCATACATCTGCATACCAGTATTTTACATGGAGCGACTGCCTATCCGACCTCCACAACCCAGTAACTGGGCGATACCCTTTGGTAAGACTGGTAGTTAGACGTTCGAGCTTCTGACGAATGTCAAAGATCCACGACTGACAGCCGGGACCAACGGCTTAACGTGCTTTCCAAGGCACGGAGGTGTCTCGGTATGTAAAGATGATCACCCATCCACGGACCAACCCCGGCAAGTGTAGTTTAACCTGATGGATCGATCCGTGCGACTCGTAGACATTACCTATTTACTCTAAATTGTAATTTTTTTCATTCACAGATGATGGTTCAAATCCCGAGCCTGACCCTGACTATACGGAGTATATGACTGGGAAGAAAAGTATATTAGGTACCGAGACTATCATGCCAGGTAAGGACACAGTACGTTTGGCTATAATATTTGCAAAAAAAGAAAGAAAAATATTTTATTTTGGGCATGCACTGGAAATAATCCAATAAAAACTAGCAAAAAAAAAAAAAAAACAATCTGCCTAGCCTTTTCCCAACTATGTTAGGGTCGGCTTCCAGTCTAACCGGATGCAGCTGAATACCAGTATTTTACATGGAGCGATTGCCTATCTGACCTCCACAACCCAGTAACTGGGTAATACGATACCCCTTGATTAGACTGGTTGTTAGACTTTCGTGCTTCTGACGACTCGTAACGACTGTCAAACATCCACAAATGACAGCCGGGACCAACGGCTTAACGTGCTTTCCGAGGCACGGAGGAGTCTCGATATGTGAAAATGGTCACCCATCCACGGACCAACCCCGGAGAGCGTAGCTTAACCACGAGCTCCTCATACAGTAAAAACTAGCATAATCATGAAAACAAATAATAAAAAATAAAATTAATGTTCTATTTTATTTTTTATTACTAGTTTTACAAAATCGGCGCTGATTAATTCGACAGGACTAAACTAAAATTTATCTTCTGTCCTTTTCTTAATGAAATAAAAAGAAAAAGATGCACTGAACTAAAATTTAGTTTATATTGTGAATAAGGGAATCGGCACCAATGTTTCGTAAGTAAAATATCTGTTCAATCTCTATTATTTTAATTCCAGGTTTAGATTTATCAGATCCTAAGCAGTTAGCGGAGTTTGCGCGACCCGGACACAAAATTCGACTAAAGAAACCTATGCCAGAGTCGTCGGACAGAACAATAGGTAAGAGTAAGTTATTTATAATAATTATTTACTAGCCTCAGCTTCGCCCGCGTGACCCTAACTTAATATTATGATGATTACTTGTAAAGTATTGTTTTATTGTGAATGTGAGGACTATGTGGATATTTATTTTTCGGTCTGTTAGTTTTAGCGAAGGTCTGGCAATTTGAGAACTTTATGCGACCTACCCAAATGTCCTTTCTTTGGTATTGTTCGTCGAGTCGTTGAGCTCCTTAAGTTCTGAGTTGAGCTCCACTATTACTGACAAATGCGTGCACTGACTGGACAGGTCCACTCAAATCTGTGTGGTTCTTTCCTCAAAAGACCATTTCAGACTCTTATCTACATGGTCCTCATATGGCCTGACCAAGATTATGTCTGGACTTTAAAGGAGACGGTGACCTCTGAGTTTGTTTCGGCCTTTCTTCTCAGAGTAGTCAGATAGGAAACGCCGACCTCATCTAGCTTATTTTTACAACTTTTTAATATGACGTGTAAAAGTGATTCCAATATCCTATTTACAGAATAAACAATTTCATTTAATTTCATTATAAATGCGAAAGTGAGTTTGTTTGTTTGTTTCGCTTTCACTCTAAAACGGCTGAACGGATTTGGATGAAATTTGGCACAGGGGTAGATCATGACCTGGAGGATAGGACAAAGGATACTTTTTATCCAGATATTCCCACGGGATCAAGACTTACGCGGGTGAAACCGCGGGGCGCAGCTAGTATCTTTATAAATTATACCATACTAATATTATAAATTCGAAAGTAACGTGTGTCTGTCTGTATGTCACCGTTTCACGCCTAAACCACTGAACGGATTTCAATAAAATTTGGCAAGGAGATAGATGGCATCCCGGGGAAGGACATAGACTACTTTTTATCGACATACCACGCGGGCGAATCCGTGGGCGGAAGCTAGTATCTTTATAAATTATAGCCTACTAGCTGCGCCCCGCGGTTTCACCCGCATAAGTCGCGAACCCATGGGATTATCGGGATAAAAGTATTCTATATCCTATTCCAGGTCATGGTATACCTAGGTTCCAAATTTCATTGAAATCCGTTTAGCCGTTTTAGCGTGGAAGCGTAAAAACCGAACTCACTTTTGCATTTATAATATTAGTTAGGATAGCTTATGTTACTCAGTGATAATATAGCAGTCTACTGGTGACAGAATTTTTAAAATCGGTTAATTAAATATCGATTTTATATAAAAAAAAAAATTGTATGGTTTCAGCATGTCCACACAAAGGCTGCACTAAAATGTTCAGAGACAACTCTGCGATGAGGAAACATTTGCACACGCACGGACCCAGAGTACATGTTTGTGCTGAATGCGGTGAGTACATGAACAACAACTTAGCATATTTTTCAAAATTGTATTAACAACTCTATACAACGTGTAACGTTAAATGCGCAAAACCTCAGACACCCCAACTGATTTATAATTCAATTGACCTATTTCAGAGAGAAAAAAAATCATTAAAAAATTGTAAAGGTTTTATGTGCTGTTTTAGTTTATGTGTGCTACCACTGATATTATAATACTACGTACAGATGCCCAATCACATACAAAGAAATGACACCACCCTAAGTCTGGCTATTGAGCTGGCTATTTTTCTTCCCCATTTTTTTAACAGATGGCAGCATCATCGACTCACTAATTGCCAGAGACCGTAGTTTTAAAACGCCATCTAGGAGTCTTGCCTAGGTACAAGGCAACACTCCTAGATTTTTTGTTCCTTTTTTTACGTTTTTTTCTTCCTAGGTGTTCAATTCTTATATTTCTAGGTAAAGTACTAGATTAAAAAAAATGTTGTTTGATTTTCCTTAATGAAACGACTAAACGTTTCAAGTTTAAAGTGACCTGTCATCACTTTAGTAAAACGCCATCTATTGCAAAGAGCTCTCAACCAAATGATTAACAGATAGCTACTTTATCATTCTAAGGATTCGAATTGAAGTAAAAGGCTTAATTTAAGTTTTTTGTTGAAAATAGTGTAATTTAGTGTAAATACATAAATCAGCATAAAACAAAAATGTTTTGATTTTTACTAATATTACTATAGCCAAAATTTGCCGTATAACGCTTTTTAGTAATTGTTAATTTCATAATTGTTACATTATGCTGCCATCTATGATTTTTTTTCAAGACTAATTATAATTTGTTCGAGTTGGGACCCCATGGTGCTACGGAGATCACTTAGCTAAACAACTCGCTAGCTACACTGACAGGCTGAAATACTATCACATGGATCCACTTGCCAGTCGTAGGAAGAAATTGGACTGCATCATTATTCACAAAATATTGAGTGGAAAGATAGATTGCAGTGAACTTTTGAGCTCATTAGATATTAAAATTCCGACTCGGATTCCCCGGCATAACACATTCAACTTATTTTACATCCCCGGCTCAAAAACAAATCTCGGTCATTACGCCGCTGTACCAAGACTTTGTAGGCAAAAAATACAAGCTTAGACATCTGTGAGTCTCTCTCTAAATATAATAAGTGTTTGTTAGATCTAATTTAATTTAAGTGCCTATCTATAAATGTTTTATTTTCATACCTTTATATCCTTAAAAAAAACGTTTTTTTCCAAATTTTACCTATTCATCATTGTGTCATGTATTGTGTACATCTTTTGTTGGAGATCCTAAATCAATAAATAAATAAATAAACTGGCAATTCTGATCGTTTCTTGCGTCTGCGACGACGCTCTATCGAGGAGTCGTCAACGGGCCGCTACGCCGTGCTGGCTTGACCTATTACTAAATAGACACGGCAACGTTTTTAATGAAGATTTTTTTTTTATGTGACCTCTTTTACAAAGTGGTTCAATTGATTCTGCTCGTTATTCTGGTTATCAAACTATTTTCAGGTTTTGCGCATTTATCGTTACACGTTGTACACTTTGCAAGTCGATTGAGAGTGTCCGGTCGGCACCAAGTGCAAAGAGCAACTGATAGAACTCCGACGACTGACGAAACACGAAGTTTGCCGAGGGACATTATGAAACTAGTTGTACTGTAATCATCATCATCTGCCTAGCCTTTTCCCAACTATGTTGGGGTCGGCTTCCAGTCTAACCGGCTGCAGCTGAATACCAGTATTTTACATGGAGCGACTGCCTATCTGACCTCCACAACCCAGTAACTGGGTAATACGATACCCCTTGGTAAGACTGGTTGTCAGACTTTCGACTTTCTGACGACCCGTAACGACTGTCAAAGATCCACAAATGACAGCCGGGACCAACGGCTTAACTAGTTGTACTGTAATGTGTGTGTGTAATGTAATTTTTAATGAAGTATTCTTTGCACAAATTTCAGGCAAAGCGTTCGTAGAAAGTTCAAAGCTAAAACGTCACCAACTAGTTCATACTGGAGAGAAACCGTTCCAATGTACCTTTGAAGGCTGCGGAAAGAGATTCTCATTAGATTTTAACCTAAGGTGAGTATAAATTACAACAAATTTGAAAAAAAAAAACAACCGACTTCCAAAAAAATCTCCGCATAACGTGGAAAATAACTTCTTTTTCGGAAGTCGGTGGCTAAAAACGAAAATTCAAAAACCAAAGTAACCAACTTCCGAATTTTTCGCTTATATTTTGGTAAATCGGTTGTTTTTTAGTGTTCCGTACCGAAAGGGTAAAACGGGACTTTATTACTAAGACTCCGGTGTTCGTCCGTCTGTCTGTCCGTCCGTCTGTCACCAGGCTGTATCTCATGAACCGTGATAGTTAGACAGTTGAAATTTTCACAGATTATATTTATGTCTGTTGCTGCTATATCAACAAATACTAAAAAACAATAAAATATTTTTTTAAGGGGGCAACAAACGTGATTTTTTGCCGTTTTTTTAGATAACTAGCTTCCGTCCGTGGCTTCGCCCGCGTCCGCGTCTGGCCGCGTCATGTCCTTTCTCAGGCTCTAGACTCTGTGTATCAAATTTCATTTAAATCGGTTCAGTAGTTTTGGCGTGAAAGCGTGACAGACAGACAGAGTTACTTTCGCATTTATAATATTAAGTAAGGATGGTATGGAACCCTTCGTGCGCGAGGCCAACTCGCACTTGACTGGTATTTTTTTTTTTTTTTTCTCTTTTTAGTTGTGCCTACTGCACACAAATTCGGAATTCGGACTTCCGTCGAAAAAACCCTTTTCTATTGTGGTCATGTTAAGCGGGCTGACGATACGTAACGATAAGGTTATTCGCGCTAAGCCTATAGATATCTCATAAACCTCGCAACTGTCATTAACGAGACACAGTAGAATTTTAATTGTTACCGGCCATTAGAAGACCAATGGACAGTTGAGCGGATAATAATCATACCGAAATTTCCGTACATTTCAGGACTCACGTCCGCATACACACAGGCGACCGTCCGTACGTGTGTCCGTTCGACGGCTGCAACAAGAAGTTCGCACAGAGCACCAACCTCAAGTCGCACATACTCACACACGCCAAAGCCAAGTGAGTACCATTTCTTTTTTCCTATCCTACGCTGTCCCAGTCCTGGGGGCCAAGTCTACTAATTTACAAACAGTCAGTGGTCTCATAATGAGCAGTTTTTGACAGATATGCCATACAAAATCTGTCAAAAACTCATCATTGCGAGACCACTGACATGTTTGTAAATTAGTAGACTTTGCCCCCTGGACAAAGGCCGCCCTCCCCGCCTTCCATCTTTCACCTCCTATCCAGCTCGTCCCGCCATCTCCTACGTGGTCTGCCGCGACCCCGCCTCACTGTCTCAGGGCACCAGTTCTGTGCTATTTGGGCCCACAGTTTGTCCCGCATGCGACAGACGTGTCCCGCCCAGTCCCATTTAAGTTGGGCAAGCCTTTAATTATGGTCGATTCGTCATTTATACCTTGTCCAGTGATGCGATTGGCCGAGTGTGGGTGACGTACTTTGAATCTAGAGCGCAGCGAGGGATTCAAAGCAAAACACTCGCTTATAAACTAGTTGTTTGCACCCTAGGCAAACAATCTACTATTACTTTATTAGAATTTATACGATTCTAAGTTACATTACTACAGAAAATGTTTGTCAAAACTTTGCAAAGATTTACTATCAATTTAATATGTTAATAATATAGATAATAAATCATATTATTTCAGATCAAGAAATTCCCTATCACGTAACGGCGGCAATTCCTACGAATCGGCGCGAACAACGCCACAGTACGTCCAATTAGAAATGTCGCCGGACGACTCCAACCCCCAACTAATCTTCTACACGCACGAGTGAAGCAAGAAACATGAAGCAAGACTTGTGAAAAGTGACGCAAGTATCGCGCAAATATACCAAACTCAGTGTAAAAGTGATAACATACGTGATGCAAGTTCGAATAATTCAATTATGCAAGACTTTTAATATAGTGATGTAAAGTGCATATGCAGACGCTAAAATTAGTGCTGTGTTAGTTATTATAAAGCAAGACTATTGAAATATTATGCAAGAAAATTTAAACATTCAAGACTGTGGAACAGACTTGTTAGTGATCAAGTTTTTAAATATATTTTTGTCTTCTATATTTTAACTATGCTTTGGGGTAGACCAAAGGAATTTTACGTTTAAAAAGTAATTTTAGTTTGGCAACACTGAGTTTTTCAGTGTTGCATACTAACGAAATTGTATCGGCACCATTTTTTTAAGTTTTTGCACTGTTTGCTTCATTTAAATTAAATAGTTTGACAATAACATGATCACAGCTTATAAGATCATTTACAGAATGTATTTTTTTTTTAACCAATATGACCTTATGCCCTAGACAAAATGACATTCTATCAGCGATTACGATGATGAAAAACTCAAAAATGCATACGACTGACATAAGCTATCGATAAGCTTATGTAAATTCTGTTGCAAGTCGTTGTTGAAATACGAAACGCTTTCGAAGCGATTGTCACTTGTCTAGGCTCTCTGGTCTCTTTCTAAGATGTTGTAATTTAGACCACAAAGTAACGGGAGTAAAAATACCCCGAACGAGGCCGAGAGTCAGTTATTCTTCCTGTTATTATGATAATTCTTTTGTACTGGCACAGATGATTACAGATTCAACACCCCGCAAAATCATTTATCTAAAAACGGACTTTTGTTATACACAATAAAGTGCAATTCAGGTCGCACAGCGCTAATTAGAAAGAAAGAAAATACATGTATTCAGCACAGACTGAAAGGCACACAATATACATAATATACAGCAGATAACAATATAAAATATAGAAACAAATAAAAAAGTATAAAAGTGCGATGTACGACTTATTATCAGGGGAGTGTGCCTCACGGCTGCACCAATAAGGTCCAGTTCAGCAAAAATGCCTACAGTTATATTCACCTAGAAGTTGCCTCTCTTTCTATCGCGTAAGTCTTATATGTTCTGACTCCGTTACGCTCACTGAATTGGCGCGACAAGACGAGCCCGCCGCGCACTTGTAGCTTCATACCTTAAATGCGGAGTGACCCTTTTGTATTCATCTGTGGTCAAATGCCAACTTTTTTTAACGAAAACATGTTTTAAATGTTATATACTTAACTTTAAATACTCCCACGATTCCTGTACTGTTGCATGCAACCATAAGCTAAATGTTTTGCATATTGCGCAGTACTGTAAACAGCGAATTTTCGCACCAAAAGTTTCCCAGCAGGCGTAGCATGAGCACCGTTTTGTCGACGGAAGAGTAGACAAAAATGACGTTTCCTATAGACAGTAGACAGAACGAGACGGCAGCAAAATAGAAAGAGTCAACTGCACTTTTTACGAAATTCACTCTTTTACATAATTTGACTCAGAATTCTTTGTTTTATCATAGGATTTATCGGTTGTCAGATTGATTTTGACAGTAAGGATAGAAAACTTTCTTCCGACATAGTCTACATATAAAAATACCTAGACAAAGATCGTTAGAAATGAAAGACAAAATGACAGATTGTAGAAAGATTTCTACGGTGGATGTCAAAAATGTTGAAACGAACTGTCACTTTGTATAGAAAAAGCTATGTCTATTCTTCGTAGAGATAGAAAGCGCCATGCTATGCCTGCAGCAATTATTTTGCACAAAGTTACTAAGTTTGATGCGTAGGTGACAGCTTTGAATTGGGTCTTTTTACTCCATGTTTACCTACAAAAGTAAACCTTTGTTTAGCCCTACGGGGCTTAAAGGAGTCATGCTGTTAACATATCTCTTAAGCTGTGACTGTATTAAATGCATTGAAATCAGTACTACATATACTTAAAAACGTTTATTTTCTTCTTTATTTAAGTCTATTGTCTATGACTTGGCGTGAAAAGAAATTGTCGCGAATAGATCCTCTTTTGAAGAACAACCTCTTTTTACAATCTCTTTTAAAAGAAAAACTAGTTAGATTCTTATAATGTACAGGGTGAAATTTTTGAGATGGGTCTTCTAAGCGAAATCCTAAACTATGAACAGTTGAACTAAGCGGAACAAAGGAAGCTTGATTATGGAGTAAACTTAAGAGCGTTTATTCTGAAAGTTGGCAACGTCGCAAATAACTGTCAAATATTTCGCTGTTTTGATTAATTTGGCAATATTACTGTATGGAAATTTGAAATATGGCTAACTAGCTGTCTAAAATATTGATTATGAAATGCAATAAATAATATCGTAACACCGAATAATTATTTAGTTTTAGTTGTAAAAAAAGGATTTGGAAATTTTCAAAATGCCTTTTTTACACCTAAAACTGATTACAACTTAAATTCAGGGTTATAATTGCAATTAATTATTAATATTCTAGTAAGTTAGTTACCGATATAAATATTTGACAGTTATTTGCGATGTTGCCAACTTTTAGAATCAACGCTCTTAAATTAAAACGCATTTTTTGTATAGTTGCTAGAAAATGAACCCATTCTTTTTGCAAAAAATATCATCATTTGTGTTTTTTCAAGGGATTTTTCCAAAGAGGTTGTTGTCATACAGGATAGCAATTTGTAAATTTTGTACCATATAAATGCCAAAAAATAATATTGTAATATAATTTTATTGTTAAGTCAAGGGGAATTCTTATGATTTTTTTTATGAAAGTGTTCATTTTGACTTAGCTATGCTTCAGTAGCGGTTTTTAATTTCTTGAGATATTTTGTGAATTTTATCTTTAAAAAATAGCCTGCCTTGCCGCAACTATGTTGTTGTCGGCTTCTAGACTAACCGCATCCAGCTGAATACCAGTATTTTACTTTGAACAACTGCCTATCTGACTTCCACAACCCAGTAGGGTAACACGTTACTCCTTTGTCAGACTGGTTGTCAGACTTTAGGGTTTCTGACTATTGACTGCATAAAGGCCTCCCCCAAGCATTGATACTCCACTGGTTCTGTGCTTCTTGTATCCAGCGGATTCCTGCGGCCTTCACAAGGATCATTGGTCCAACTTGAGGCTTTCCAACGCTACGTTTTCCGGTACGTGGTCGCTACTCCAAAAGCCCCGGCCATCTGTTCTGCGAGCTATGTGCCCATAGCCCGAAGAATTGCCAAACTTAAGTGTCAGTCACTTAAGTTTGGCAATTCTTCGGGTTATGTTGGTTGCCTTGGTTCGGCTACGGATTTATCATCATATACGATTTTAAAGCATATTTGAAAATGCTCTAGCTAGGAAGCCATAGCAAGAGCATCTTCAAATATGCTTGATCCTTAAAATCACAAACTCAAAGCATTTATTTCAAATAAACCATTTACAGGCTCTTTTGAATTGTCAAAGAGTCTCAGTTAGTCAGAAAGTTGAAGCTAGTTGCCCATTCCAAAACGTAGATCTCTAAGGAGAAGAACGGGCAAGAAACTCCCAAGGACACTATTTTAAATATGGATATAGATATTACTAAATCCTGGGTACAGTATTCTTGTTGCATCTATATGTGAGAACAATGTGAAACAAAAAATAATCAATAACAATTCAAAATAAGCTCTGGTACATACATAAGAGGTGACCAGTCTCAACTGACGGCGCCCGTTCACGAACATGACACGTGGATCAGCACCATCCAGCTCAACCATTTAAGAAAATGAGTTTGGTTGAAACTCTCTCGGTCTTTTCTCGTGCTCTAAATATATTCCGTCGAGATTTTATTTATTTTATTTTCTGTAAATCTGTAGGATTCGTCCTAAAATTTATTTACCGTAGTCATGTTTCATCTTTATTATTGTCATTCACTTGTACTTATCCCAATTTCAAATAAATTGGCTGGTCGGACATAGACTGACTACCGTAGGCGCGGGCTTGCGGACGGCGAGCAATGGGTAGCTCGCCGTCCGATAAGGACCAGGCCCGGGTCGATGGCGCGTCGTTCCACGCGCGCCTCAAAGAGATGTCAGCACAATTGGTGGGGTCCGGTAGGCCGATGCCTGCCGGGGTTCCGGGAAAGTCCGAAAGGGATACCTGGGCCCTTGGCAACAGGCAACTGAAGGAACACGGGTGGGTTTTAGTCAATAAAATTCTGACACGCCCTCCCGCTCCCGCGGAGAATCAAGTCAATCGATGATTTCAAACACTAAAAAAAAAAATGTCGGCGCATTATGTATAGTATACAATACTAACCTTCGAACATAAGAATTCCCCTTATATGTTTGCACGCAAAAATATTAAAAAAAAATATATATTTTATCCAAAACATTTTTGAAAGCAAAATATTCGAGTTTTTGGTACTTCTTAAATTATTTTGTCATGGCAGTTGGCTAGGTTTGTCATCATTTGCCTAGCCTTTTCCCAACTATGTTAGCTTCCAGTCTAACCGGATGCTCTTGAATACCAGATTTTAGTTGGCTAGACTGTAATAAATAATTTAAAAAGCCAATAGCCTAAAAAGTATTTTTAATGATATTTTTGTGTGCGTACAGTGAAGTTAATTTTTAGTTATTTTTTTAATAAGTTTAGGGAAATAAAATATCGACGCTTCCTCTAACAGAAAATGGATATAAGTTGTATTTATACATCAAAATGTCTATTTATTTCTAAATGCTGGTCCTGCTCCACAGGCACTAGGGCTCACTAGTTAAAAATTTTAACATTTGGAAGAGTTGCTTCCCCCTTTTTTTTTTCTGACTTTACAAACTTAAGTTTATTTTTTTCTTTAAATTCTATTATTTTAATCTTTCATGTACATTGCAAATTATAGTTTTGTATAAATTAGAAGCATTTTTTCAATTTTGTAAATGTGAGTACCATGAAGCCGTTTAATATGGTATCATGTTTTATATTGACTTGAAAGAGCATGGCTGATGAGAGTATGTCATACTCACTTAAATGTCTCGCTGATGGTGGCGCGTGTGTTGGATCATTCGGTTCCCTACAAAATGGTTGAGCTGGATGGTGCTGATCCACGTGTCATGTTCGTGAACGGGCGCTGTCAGTTGAGACTGGTCATCTCTCATCTGCCAGGGCTTATTTTTAATCTTATATCTTGAATTGTTTTTGATTATTTTTCATTTGACATTGTTCTCACATATAGAAGCACCAAGAATACTGTACCCAGGATTTTGTAATATCTATATCCAATTTTAAAAGAGTGTCCTTGGAGTTTCTTGCCCGTTCTTCTCCATAGAGATCTACGATTTGGAATGGGCAACTAGTTTCAACTTTTTGACTAACTGACCGATTCTTTGACAATTCAAAAGTGCCTGTAAATGGTTTAATTGAAATAAATGCTTTGAGTTTGAGTTTGAGTTTGAGTTTATTAATCTTAAATAGCACGTGTTTCCAGACACACAACAGTTAAAAGATTATGTACCTTAATTCCAGTACGTAGAGTTCATTTTTCATTCCAACAAAGAATGGATTCGATTTTCAATCGTTTTTGTCATTCTAAAATTAACTTAGCGTTCATGTTTTTAAAGTTAATATTTCTGTGAAGGTAAAATACTGTTTACATCTATTTTCTATTCCCGTCGTTACTGTATATTTAAGGTTTTTTTAATAAACGACTGATGCGATTGTATATATTATTATTTTCATGGTTCTGCAAGTGTATTGCTGTATTTCACAAAACATATTATGCTTTAGGAAATTAATGTAGTCAAAATTAAATAAATTCTTGCAAAATAGCGCATTTTGGAGTATTTTTCTTAAAAATGAGTCTTTTTGTCTAGGATTTTTGTGTGATTTTATTGTTTTAAAGTCTATAAAGTTATATATTATATTCCCTCTTGTTTATTTTAATGCTTGTAAAAATATTTGTGTCGATTGAACCTTATTAGCATTGAGATATAGAGGGTTACATAGAGTGCGCGTATTGCACAAATCGCTTAATGCGCATCCTCCACAAGTGAGCTATAGATTAGTGTTGGGTTAGGTTAGGTTAGGAGGCACTTCAAATGTCCCATACAAAATGATTGAATGTCCCAACACCTCAAAATAACATTTTGTACCGCTTCACTGTGACATACAAATGAATGAATCTCGAACTGACGAGTGAGTGAGTGTGGTGAGGAACGTCGTGTGGTTCAAACCCGTGTCTACTGTTCATAGTTTGTTGCCCGTACTCTATCCTAATTATATCTCTATGCTTATTAGGTTTTAATAATAAAGCTCTTCTGAAATGTATTTACTAATAATAAGTTTAAAAAAGACAGTGAAAACTTATATGATTTTCTCATTTCAAAAGTGATGATGCCTACAGGAGTATATGTTATCCAGAAAAGATATGCAATTCAGCGTCTCCGACCGACTGGAGCCGAGTATACCCGATTCTGCGTCACCGACTCCAGCGTGACGGTTCAGTTTCGTTCACAGTTCAGAAAGGAGTATGAAGAAGTTTTCACTTCAAAAATTAACAAGCATTTTCTAGACTTTAAAACTGTAAAATTACATGTGAATGTCAAAATACAGCAATGCATTGTACGAGTGAGTTCTCCATCGATGAGACAAACGAATAAAATGTAAATATTTATATAACATAACGAGTTTTATTTATTTTTCCTTCTAAAATGACTTTTTTTTGTGTTGGATGATATGTGGTCGCTTATAGACATCTCGCAGGAACTTTGCTATTGCTCAGACAAAACTAAAGTCTCATGTTCCTGTAACCAGCCTTTTGTAGTACAAAGAGAATCTATACATAATATAAAGTCGCTTTTCGTGTTTGTCTGTATGTCCGCGTTGTTCTTCTAAACCACGCATTATATTTTGATGAGGTTTTCACCATCGTTTAGTTGTGTTTAATACGTTAGTATACAACTAAGAAATCTCTGTCTTTTTTCAAGTCTTAAAACCGTGCACAGGAGCGGGTCGCTAGTAAAGTCTAAAAGGGGAACAAGCCTTTCACATCGGAACACAGCAACAGCATGTACCCTACTACTGGCCAGAAAAATTCCTGTCAGAAAATAACATAACATCACGACTATTCCCCGAACGGTTAGGCAAAGGTGAGCCCTCCCATACAAACATTTGGAATGTGAATGCAACAAGCAGTGTAGGATCGTGCTCGTGCAATTAGAACGAAACAATCTCCTACACTATAATAATACACCCACATTTCGCCAGTTTATTATTATTTTCGGGCATGGCGTTGGCGTTCGTTTTGGCATGACTGGCCACTAGGAGTTAGTCGCCAGTCGTGCTTGCTTATAGACATACGTATATTATGGTGTTGCGTATGTGCGATTACTGGCCTTCAAGTCCTCGTATTTCGTGACAATAATAAAACTCGAGAAAGAACAATTTAACTGTGACTTCGTTAGTTTTTTGTTTAACAACAATCTGGAACACAAATGAGGTTCTGAAGTTGATAAGGAAAATATAAACAATTAATCTATTTTTACTACATCCTCTGCAAAGCAATTTTATCGCATTTGATAAAACTAACGTCGTGTTTTCTCCAAATTGGCAAAACATCAGAAAAGGAACAACGAAACGCATTCCAATTATTTTGACAGTGACATTTTATCATCGACTCAGTTGAAGTGACGTGTAAGCTGCATTCGTCGGCACCCTATAATTTCCTTCTGGGAAGCCCAAATAAGCTCAAAATGAGCTTCAAACGCGACAAAAAGGAGGAAGAAGACAGTGGCGGCAACCCTTACCAAAACCTGGACAAAACCATTATCCTACAAGAAGCAAGGTACTTTAACCAGTCGCCCGTGAATCCGCGAAAATGCTCCCTGATTTTGACGAAAATTCTGTATTTACTGAACCAAGGGGATCAGAAATTTACGACGCAAGAGGCTACGGAGGCGTTTTTCGCGACTACAAAGCTTTTCCAGTCGAAAGATGTGATGTTAAGGCGTATGGTGTACTTATGTATCAAGGAATTGAGTACCTTGGCTCAAGACGTAATTATTGTGACTTCTTCGTTGACGAAAGACATGACTGGCAAGGAGGATTTGTACCGTGCTGCTGCTATAAGGGCTCTGTGCAGTATCACTGACAGTACGATGCTGCAGGCGATCGAGAGATACATGAAGCAGGCTATAGTTGACAAGAACCCTGCTGTTAGTTCTGCCGCCCTGGTATCGGCGTTACATTTGTCGTCGACTGCTCCTGATTTGGTTCGTCGGTGGGCTAATGAGGCTCAGGTTTGTACTACAAATGTATTTATTTATTTATTTAGGAACTCCAACAAAATATAACACTTATCTAAATAATGGGCAACATCAGTTAATAAGTAGGTCTCGTCCACAGCAAGCATATCTAAGTTAACAAATGTGTGCATACTCACGTTTCGTCCAAATATATGATCTATTCTAGTCTATTCAAATAAGCTAAAAAAGTTAAATAAATAATAAATCCATACTAATATTATAAATTCGAAAGTAACTCTGTCTGTACGTTACCTTTTCACGCCTAAACCACTGAACGGATTTCGATAAAAATTGGCAAGGAGATAGATGGCATCCTGGGGAAGGACATAGTCTACTTTTTATCGAAATACCGCGCGGGCGAAGCCGCGGGTGGAAGCTACATATTTTACAGCTACATATTTTGCTTACATATTTTTAAATGTATTTATATATTATTTTAGGCTAATTTTTTAAAATATAATTTACATATTAATAATGTAGGTATAGAAAATGTATTAAAAAAAAAATGAAAGTTGAATTTTTGAATAATATTTTACTTGAGGTGGAATAAAACATTAGTTCTGGTTAGATGTTAAAAGTATGTAAATCTTAATTTTATGGTAAAAACTACTCTGCTCTAGTAATTTAAGTGCAATTTGATATGGATTTTATAAAAACACAATGCAATTGCCACATTTTTCTTTTTTTGTCCCATTCCTGGACAAAGGCCTCCCTCCACTCCTTCCATCTTTCGCAAGCCTGCGCATCCTCCTTCCAGTTTTGACAGAACCTATCCAGCTTCCCCGCCAACCCCGCCCGCCTACATGGTTGAGATTGCCAAACCAAACAAAATTGTATCACCTATATTTTTACATTCTTATCTTGATTATTAATGCTATTTTAACCACTTGGCAATTTTTAAAACACATTTTACCCGACTGCCCCAGAAAGAGAGTAATATTTTTTGTTCAACTGTAATTCTGCAATAAAATAGTGCAAACAATAGTGTCCCAAACTGCAAATGTGGCAATGAAAAAATTAAACATAACATCTGTTTCCATTTTAACTCTACACATTATTCATGAGTTAATTACTTAGTATTGAAAGTCATTCAATGTTAAATATATAGTCAAATAGTAATAATTATTGTTTACTAGCTACGCCCCGCGGTTTCACTCGCATAAATTTCGAACCCGTTGGAATATCGGAATAAAATCTATCCTTTGTCCTTTTCCAGGTCATGGTCTATCCATATGCCAAATTTCATCCAAATCCGTTCACCCGTTTTAGCTTGAAAGCGTAATAAACAAACATAATCTCGCATTTATAATATTAGTTAGGATAGTTAGGATTAATCATACCACACTGCAAAATGCTTATCTTTTTCATATTAATTTTTGATCTTAATCTTTTACATACTTTATCAATTAAATAATAATTGTGCTGGAAGAGATTTCTTTAGAAATAAGCATCACCTTTGTACGTTTTTTTTTCTGTTCTTTTCTTCTTGTCTGTTTATTATGTGTGTACATAAATAGTTAAATAAATAAATGTTTGGTGTGTATCTGATAACGGTTTATATTTCGTTCATTGGTTATTTTATTTTCACCATATTTTTGCAGATACAAATATATAACACACATCACACATTTATTACTATATTGATTAGACAAACAAGGCCTAGTTTAAACCATTTTGATTTACGAGAATAATGTAATGTTAAACAGGATACAAACTTCCCTTGATGATAGCAATTTGTGTACACACTACAATAACCATCACACCACACACCCACACCTTTTTATTTAAACCTCTTTAATTCCTTAGTAATAATAATACAGTGTTTTTTTTTAACTAAGGATCTCTCGACGATTATAGGCCTCCTCCATCTCGCTCGACTTTTTCCTATCTTGGGCTGTTCTCATCCAAGTCATTGTTTACGAATTTTATAAGTTCGTCTTCCCATCTTTCCAGGGAGCGACCTCTTTTCCTTTGTCCGGGGGGCCAGCCCATGTAGTATTTTTTCTAGTCCATCTCTCTTAATTCTGATGTGCAATGTGGCCAGCCCACTTCCATTTAAGTTTCTTGCTTAAGTATGTTAACGCATGCGCATTGTTGCATTGTATGTTTAGCACGTTAAGCCGTTGGTCCCGGCTGCCATTCGTGGATCTTTGACAGTCGTTACGGGTCGTCAGAAGCCCGAAAGTCTGACAATCAGTCTTACCAACGGGTATCGTATTACCCAGTTACTGGGTTGTGGAGGTCAGATAGGCAGTCGCTCCATGTAAAATACTGGTATTCCGCTGCATTCGGTTAGACTGGAAGCTGACCCCAACATAGTTGGGAAAAGGCTAGGCAGATGATGCAGTATGTTAACGCATCAATAACTTTTGTCGTTTATTTACACCCACATCTATCCACATATAAACATTTTGTGTTGGTTGCTGTGAAATTTGAGAGGCCTATATCTAGCAAAATTGACAAGATTGTATTAATTAATAACCCAGGACTCTCAGCGGTAGCTATATTGCGACCACTAGAAGACAGTTATTAACACTAAGACAGTACAACCTATCAATTTATTTACGTCATAACTTTTTTTCTCACTTTTCAGGAAGCGATCAGTTCCGACAATGCGATGGTATCCTACCACGCACTGGGCGTCGTCGCAGGCTCCCGAAAGAACGATAAACTATCCACTGTCAAACTAGTGACGCGACTCGCTAGGGCACCACTAAAGTCGCCCTACGCCCTCTGCCTGCTTATCCGTTTAGCGGCTCAACTCGTCGAAGACGACGATTCGGATTCCGCACAACCTTACATTGAGTTTATTGAATGCTGTCTTCGTCATAAGTCTGAAATGGTTATCTATGAGGCTGCGCACGCGATTGTCAACCTTAGGAAGACTGCCAGAGATCTGGCTCCAGCCGTTTCTGTGTTGCAGCTGTTCTGTGGGTCTTCCAAAGCGTCTTTAAGACTTGCTGGGGCCAGGACTCTGGCTAGATTGACTGCTAAACACCCAACTGCTGTTGCGGCTTGCGCGGTAGATTTAGAAAACTTGATTTCGGACCCAAATCGTTCTGTAGCCACGTTGGCGGTGACTACTTTACTTGCGACTGGCGCCGAAAGCTCAGTCGATAGATTGATGAAGCAAATATCCAGTTTCGTGTCAGAAATTTCAGATGAGTTCAAAATTGTTGTCGTTAGAGCTATAAGGCGGTTGTGCACGAAATTCCCGAGAAAACATCAATCGCTTGCGGCGTTTTTAGCCGGAATGTTACGCGATGAAGGTGGTTTAGAATACAAGGCAGCTATAGCAGATGCCATCATCGCTTTGGTAGAAGAAAACGCTGAAGCGAAAGAGACAGGGCTCGCCCATCTTTGCGAATTCATCGAAGACTGCGAGCACACGGCTTTAGCCGTCCGTATCCTTCATTTATTAGGACGTGAAGGCCCAAAATCGCGTCAGCCTTCAAGATACATAAGGTTTATTTATAACAGAGTGATTTTGGAGTCTGGTCCTGTTCGCGCGGCCGCTGTATCCGCCGTTGCTCAATTTGGCGCCCAACGACCGGAATTACTCCCAAATATAAGAGTCTTGCTCGCTCGCTGCCAATTAGATGAGGAAGATGAAGTGAGAGACAGGGCTATATACTACAGCGCGATCTTGGATACTGGAGATCAACAGCTAATCAATGATTACATTGTAAATGTGCCCAAACCGAACCCTGTTTTACTCGAGAAGGCGTTACGGGACCATTTAGCGACGACCCCAGATGAGCCCTTCAATCTATTGACCGTTCCAGCTGAAGAAGAGAGAACGGAAAGCAAAGAGGCTATCGTCGAAATTGAAGTTCGAAAACCAGTCCAAATGTCCATAGAAGAGATATACGCAGAGCAACTAGCCAAAATACCTGGCATTGAAAGACTAGGACCGGTCTTCAAAACGAATATTCCCGTTGATTTAACGGAAGCGGAAACTGAATATAGAGTTCGACTTTTAAAACATGTTTATGCCCGCCATGTTATTTTACAATTCGAATGCGTTAACACTCTAAGCGACCAATTATTAGAGCAAGTACATGTAAGATTAGATGTGCCACCGGAATACGAAATCAAATCCATCATTCCTTGCCAAAAATTGGCTTACGACAAACCGGCAAGCGTTTTCGTAATAGTTGAGTATCCTTGCGCGTTCTTAGACAGCTTAGGCACATTCGGGGCGACACTAGAATTCGTAGTACGAGATTGCGATCCTAATACGGGAATTCCGGATCCGGGTGAAGGCTACGCCGATTCGTATCCTTTAGAGGAATTCGAAATGGGTTGTTCAGACCAGATTCGGGCGAGAGCTGGATCCGATGATTGGGAACAAACTTGGGAGCGAGCAGCTAATGCTCCGGAAGCGAGTGATACTTTCGTCCTCTCTCAGAATGATATGAATGAAGCTGCTCGAGCTGTTTGCGAACATTTAGGCCTTCCTAAGGGTGCTATTGTAGGTGATGCTGTAAAAGACATTAGGGGAGGCGGTATTTTCAGGGGCGGAGCGCCTGTGTTGGTGAGGGCTCGCCTAGCTGCCGCTGGCGGAGGCGTCACCATGAAGCTAGCCGCCCGATCCCCCAGAGAGGATGTTGCTCAACTTTTATTGGCAGCAGTCGGTTAAATTATAGGATGTAGATGTAATTAATGATTCCATGTCTGTGTATTAATGTAGGTTTTTATTTATGTTTTTGTGTAGTGTGTTTTAAGGGGTAGTGTCAATCTTTAAAGGGGTAAAAGTGAGGGAAGGCAATTCTACTACTATTTAAAAGATTATCTTAATTTTGCATTTTATCTTGCTAAGAAAAGGCGCAAATGTAAATACAATACGGCCGGCTATCATGGCCGGTCTGAATATAGGCTCACCGAACTTTCGCGCATGTTCTCTCGCTCACACTCGCCTCATGTCACCATTTGGTTCCTAAAAAATCTTATTGCGCAGACTTCCGCGCGAAGTTTTGACGGGCCACGGCTCGTCGGCCGTATTGTACACACGGCTACTCATCAAACTATACATTTCTAGTATAAGCTGACCTCGCATTGCACGGAAATCCTAGACAATGCGGGATCAGCATAAATTGGAAATGTGTAGCCGTGTTTACATTGCCAGTGTTCTTAAAGTACTTACTTAGTAAAGAAAATATTGTCTTGATCCACACTGCATCCTTTACAGATTGATAAAACGCCCTAAATAACCTTGTATTCTTGAAAGTTTTTTCAGAGAAAAATAATTTGTGATTTAAATTTTCTCAGAGTAAAATAATATTGTGATTTTGAAATCATTCAATTTTTTTAGGTTCCCGTTTTAGTAGCTGCGATCTACTAACGACTACATATACATATTCGTATTGAAAGTATCGGCCAAGAATTTGGGCTTAAAAGAACAATATGTGGTCTAAAAATAAAAGCTCTGGCTACACTGAGGTGGATCCCAGCGCGAGACGCGACTGCGCGCGTCTATTGAACACTTTTACTGCCAAGTACATAGACTGCATACAAATTAGCATGCCATAAAATGTGTCTCATATATCAATAACAATTAGTCAGTCGAGTTCATTAGCGCGCCGCGTATATCTATATATATGTACGACCCGGATGCGAGTTGTGGGCGCGCGAACGAACTATCGTTGCACTCGTGAGTCGGGTGCTGGGCACTAAATGTGTGAAGAGGTCACGCGACTAATGTCGCCAGTTTGACTCTTTATACAAGTTAGTTGACACAACACTGGCGCGAGCGAATTTCGTCGGCGAGATTCGCTTCAGTTTGGCCATAGCTTTACCATTGATTGTAATTTAAATGTCAATGCATAATACACACAATGTCATCGTGTCAAAATTCTTTAATATATTTTATTATTATTTTATTAGGTGCCTATTTTTGCTACTTTGTATTATTTTACTATTAATATTCCGCGTTAGTAATTAGAACATTCTGTCAAAATATTATTTAGTATTGCCAAGAAATATATAAACTGTATTACCAATGTCAAAAATATATTAATCGCCGAGTAATAACTTGTTACATTAGAAAAATAATAATTGTCATAATTTTATTCTGATTTACTGTATGCTGATTATAATGAATTTAGAACCAAACTGTATTTGGTATTCTGGTATCTAACCAAGGTATTAAAATGAAAAATGTAATAAGATTTTTATTTACTCACCATGTTTAATCCCTGAAGGCGTAGGCAAGAGCGAAGCGAGCCTATTGCCGTTAATATTGGGTTCCCACCTATGAAATTGGCGTTCTTTTTTCTCACAAATAGAGAACCTCGTTAGTTCAATGATTTAAAATATTCATCAATTGCTTGGTATTATATCGAATAATGACCATCATAGACAACTACCAATAGTAAAAAAACCTTATTACTTACTTATAGTTTTCTAAACATAAAAAATACCTTAAAAATGACTCCTAATTATCTCTCATTGTCATTAGAAGAAATGACCACTATTTATTGTTTTACCTTAACCAAAACTTATTTTTGTCGCTTAATCTAAGTAGTATACGTTATCTTAGTTTTTAATCATTAGTGCATAAGTTTTAAAACATTAGTGTTCATGGTTAGTATATAAATTAAGAAAATGTTAGTATGACAAATGCAACTTCTTTAAAATTCCCCATACAAAACGCTGATTTCATAGGTGGCACCTAATATTAACTACAAAACCAGGTCTCATCACGATGTTTTTCCTAAACCAATGTCAGTTAGGTCCAAGATAAACTCGGAAAGTACATCATCATCTGCCTAGCCTTTTCCCAACTATGTTGGGGTCGGCTTCCAGTCTAACCGGATGCAGCTGAATACCAGTATTCTACATGGAGCGACTGCCTATCTGACCTCCACAACCCAGTAACTGGGTAATACGATACCCCTTGGTAAGACTGGTTGTCAGACTTTCGGGCTTCTGACGACCCGTAACGACTGTCAAAGATCCACAAATGACGGCCGGGACCAACGGCTTAACGTGCTTAACATACAATGCAACAATGCGCATGCGTTAACATACTTAAGCAAGAAACTTAAATGGAAGTGGGCTGGTCACAATGCACATCAGAATAAAGAGAGATGGACTAGAAAAAATACTACATGGGCTGGCCCCCGGACAAAGGAAAAGAGGTCGCCCCCTGGAAAGATGGGAAGACGAACTTATAAAATTCGGTATGGTCACCCATCCACGGACCAACCCCGGCAAGCGTAGCTTAACCTGATGGATCGACCCATGCGGCTGTTATTACTTAGCCACGAGCTCTTCGAACTCTGAAAGTACATAATGAATTGAAAAAGTCACATTGGTACTTGCCTGGTTTTGAATCCACGGCCTGGTACATAAGAGGCGAGGGAGGGCAAAAATATACCAAATTGAACCAACAAATAAATAAATTCGGTGGTTATTAAAGATTTAAATCGCTGGTGAAAAATAAGGTTTCAAATAAAAGTATGTGCTTCATAATTAAATATCTTTTTATTAAATCAACTGTTTATAAACAAAACTGGTACAACAATGTACCTAAACATTTAAAAATTAACAATAAGTAGTCAAAAGCAATGTCAAGTACAATATTAATTTATGCCCGATTTTTGAGGTCCACAAATCTACAAAGCTATTTCGCAAATTATCTAGCGAAACTCAGCAGACATAATGTACACTATAATATGATTTAACTCCGTTTAAGAATACCTCATAACCCAGGCATAAGTATTATAACATCTTACACAAAATTATGGCGAAAAATAATCAGTAATTTTTACATAATAAATGAGAATCTGGCTCCTCGATCAAATCTACGAGGGGTGTTCAATAAATAGTGAGAATGCGGTACATTCCCCTTCGAAAGAAAAAAAAAAAAATTCGGGCAGGGATAGCCCAGACATTAGCTATGATGATAATAAAAAAAACAATCAACTCTCTTTTGTTTAAAAAAAATAGAAGTCATTTGTTTGCGTCTTTTCGGAACGTGTTCTGTTGTTTGTTTGTTTCACCAAGATAACGCCCCCGCGTACAAATCCAGAGATGCGATGGCTGCCACTCAAGAAGCTGGCTTCGAATTGATGTCAAATCCTCCATAATCACCGGACCTTGCTCCAGTGATGTTTACCGATTTTTGCGGTTAAAAGAACATCTCAGGGGCCAGAAATTTGAAGATGATGACGCAGTAGTCGCCGCCGTACACGATTTTTTAAGGGATCGGAAAGAAGATTTTTTTAGAAAGGGAATTTTAGTTTAAAAAAAAATTATACAAAGTGTATAACCCCGAAAGGTGACTACGTCGAAAAATAAAATAACATTTAATAACAGATAATTGCGTCATACTCATTCTCACTATTTATTGAACACCCCTCGTATATAGGGAGAACTTAATGACACCCGAATTTAGCCCTTATTTTAATCTCTTTAAAATATACATAAACTAGCGACTCGCTCCTGCTTCGCACTATTTTTATGACTAATATTTTTATATGTAACTTTAAATTAACGTATTATACATTATATAAACCTTCCGGAGCAAATTCTCTAAACGATGGTGAAAACCTCATCAAAATCTATTGCGTGGTTTAGAAGAACAACGCGGACATACAGACAAACACGAAAAGCGATTTTAATGTATAATATGAATAGATTTTCACACTTGTATTCCCAGAAGAGTTAATGTTGCAGTTATGTTTAAGTCCCATGTAATAGGGGGGGGGGGGGGGGGTTAGAGTTATAATTTACACTACTAATATTATTAATGTGAATGTTTGTTACTCAATCACGCAAAAACGGCTGAATGGATTTGTATGAAAGGCAAACAGATAGTTTATAACCTGGATTAAGACACAGGATACTTTTTATCCCGATATTCCCACGGGATCGAGACTTACGCAGGTGAAACCGCGGGGCGCAGCTAGTAAGTTATATATTTAATACATATAATTATGTCATGTTTTTACTTGGCAAGTTATAGTTATCCAGTCTTATATATTCCATGCAAACTTTCATGTCCTATTTATATTTAGGTAGCATCCCCTCTAATGGGTAAATTTTCGTTTTTTTTTAACATAGCCTTATTTACTCTATATCACATACAAATACATTATATGCATTTCTAATTACTACAATGAACCTCGCACATCTTAACTGAAAGTAAATAAAGCATTGAAATGTGAGCTTTATTTCTTATAACATACAGTGACATTTCCAGTCCACGACGATGCGTCGGGAACTACTGTCGCTTAATTTTGTAAATTGTACTATATGTAGGACGAAATAAAACTTACATTTCAATTCTTCATTTTGAGTCGATTCAATATGGTGTGCTGCCATAAAATAGCTACCATTTTAGTCGTTTTTATGCTTAAAAATAATTAATGGAAACATACAGGGTGTAAAAAGACCCATCAAATAGCCGTCAACTGCGCATTCTGTACATCAAATTAAGTAACAGCACAAAAATAATTGCTGGGAAACTACTTTTATGTTTGATATGAAAAATCGCTGTTTACGGCAGTGTACGCAACACATTGTGTTTATGGGTGCATGCAACAGTTCAGGGGTATTTAAAATTAAGTTATAACATTTAAAACTTGCTTTGTTTAAACAACGTCTGAAAAAGCTGGAACTTTGACCTTCAATATCTCCGTAACCAGAAGGTTCCCAGGTATGGTCCAGAACAAACAAAAATGATCACAATGACGGGAATAACAAGTGGCTTTCGGCTTCGTTAAGTGTCTTTTTACACCCGTAATATAAAATGGAATCATCGTTACGATGCAGAAAGCTTAAAACTATGATATTCTCTTAATCACAGAGGTAGGAATGTCCAAAATATCGTACTAGGCTTAATTATAAGTTATTTTGAGGTATATTAGCATTCACAAAAAAAAAGACCAGTGTGGTCACGCAGTGGGAGCTAGGAGACGGGCGTCTTCCCCGAGGGAGGCCGAGGAAACGCTGGCGTGAAGACTTAGGCTGCCATTAGACGGACTGCATTTCAACTGCACTCCAATTGCAAATTTGCAGTTTGAATGCAGTTACAAGTACAGTCAAGCTAAGTGAATCATGACCGACTTTGACGATAAATCGTTTGAAACCGTCAAAATAACAAAGATGGCAGATGACAAATTCGTTACCTAGGAAATGTATATTCACGCGAATGTCGGCCTAACTGTATTTGAATGTCTGTAAGAAAATAAGCATATATAGTGGGTCAGAATTCATTTTTTTCGCCTGTACATTACGAGTATTGCACTCCTACTAAACTGCATTCAAACTGCAAGAATGCAGTCCATCTGATGGTAGCCTTAGAGTTCTTTATAGGAGATATGGCGGAGAAAGCAAGGAAAGGGAAGAGTCGAAAGCTTCAACCAGAGGTGGGAAAATATAGGCTTAAACTTAATAATAATTATTATTACAGCCGGTGGTTTATCGTCGTTGCGACTTTAAGACCTCTTATGTGTAAAAATCTATTTCATGAGAAAATCGATAAAAACCATCTACCATACTGAAAAAAATATAATGTAACCAACTAAAACAAAAAATATAGGTATCAGCCACATGATTTCCTACTTTTTACTTTGCTATTGTTAGTTGAAATGAAAAGTAGTATTAAACATAGTTAAAAAAAAAAACAATTTTAGTTAACACTTACGAAATTTCGGTTGCGCTTTATGTTACACATCAGAGCTTTTAAACTAAAATGCCAATAAAAATAAAAAAACTATAAATTTTATTGAAAAAAGAAAAGAAAAAGAAATCGTATGGTAAAAATGGTATGGTACATCTACAAATCTAATAACTTAAACTTTCATTTTACACAACGACATATTTTTTTTTTTAAATACCCGCTATTCTCGTCCTGATGCACATAAGAAATTTTGGTCGCATAATTAAAAACTAAAACACTTATTATCTTAGTGGTCTAATGTTGACAATTAGTACCAACTATAAATTAGCAAGCACATTGGAGGTCTTGAAATTGGTAAACAAATTACGATAGAAACGTCCTATACACATGAGCGTTTTTGCATTCGATAGAGCTTCAAAATATAGAATCGGCTGGCGTAAAAAAGTGATTTTGCCAAAAGTGACACATAAGAGTGTCTTGTTTGCCACTAACTTCTGTCATACCAACTCAGGCGCACGCTCGCCGCTGCACCGATTGGTCGACACTTATAATAAAAAGTTTGGATCAATTGATATTATAATTCTGAACAAGTATAGTTTCAAAAATCAAGTTATTTCCACTTTAAAGGAACAGCCATAAGTTTCGAGGTTACTTAATTTTGATTCCTATACCGCATGTATTTATGCAGCTCTTTTCTTCTTCTTTATTTCCTCTTCTCTTGTTTTTTGCATGCCGATTTTATCCGATTCCGAACCTTTATATTTGTCCCTAGTATTAAGACGCAGATATTATTAGATTTTTTCACTTTATTTTATGCTCTCCGAGATACATTTTAATAACAAACCGAGTAATAATTTTAACCTTGTAATGAGTATCTTTAAGTTTGCCCTTATTATGGTAATTATTAACAGTACCTATGCTAATTATTTTATATGGTAATCTGTGGATAACTTCGTGAGTAGTGTATTTGTTAATTCTATTAGTTTAGTACTCCTATCATGTGTAATATTTAATATACTGCTGTTTGTTGTCCCTATTAAATAAAATAAAATAAAGAGGTCTTAAAGTCTCAACAACGTTATACAGGGTTAAATAAGATTAGATATCGAAACTCCACAGACATGATGGGTATCGATATTATAAGAAAGTCTTAGGTGCAGTTAAGGAATCAAGAGTTATCCTATTAGCAGAAGATACAGGTTATCATTTCTGCCTTTTCCTAACTATGTTGGGGTTGGCTTCCAGTCTAACCGGTTGCAGCTGACTACTAGTATTTTACATGGAGCGACCGCCTATCTGACCTCCACAACCTAGTTAGGCGCTTCGGCATTTAAAGCATTGTTTTCTGTTATTTATAGTTTTAAGGTGTTTTCTTCCATAAAAGCATTTTTCTTTCTTTATATTTTTTTATAAAAAAAAAACTTAACCGAGAATCAACTGGGAATGTACTTGTACCGAACATTTTAGTTCCTCGGGATTCGTGACCGTGACGAGGGGGTAATAACGATTTGTTTTGGCATAGTTACCTAAAACTAAATATCCATAGAACTAATTAATATTATTCAAAAATATTAAAATATCTAATACTTGAATTTAAAGTTTCTGCATTGGTCGACAGAGCTTCGAAATCGCCCATAGTAGTTGACACTATTACCTTCAATGCACTTTCCAGTATTTGGGCTTGCCCCAAGCATTTGATTACGATTTGTCTGAAATCAAAAGAAAAGTAAGATCAGAGTTGGGCAAAATTCAATATATAAAATACATGCAATAAAATACATGCTTTGTCTTAATTAAAATTAAAAAACACTATCTCACACGTATTTAAACGAAATACAAAATATTTTTAACTCGTGTATTTATAATACAAATTACAAAATACAGTTAGGTGTTAGGTTATGTAAATAGAACAGAACTAATTCAGCCGAGTGTTGCAAAAGATTGTCATATTTTGCCGTCGCCATTTTGCTTACGAAAGCTATTGAGCCCTATTTTATGCAGAACGCACCCATTAATAAGATCGCTAAATGTATTTACGTTCAAATGTATTTTAAAGCCAAAAGTATTTGAAATACTAACTACAAAATACCTTAGCGTCAAGTATATGAAATACCAAATACAAATTAAATTGTCTGTTGTATTACCTATATCGCGTCATTCTCTTGTCTGTGGTCGCTTCGACGCCCGCGTTTCGTAACAACATCTTCAATACTGTGTTTTCTGCTGATTCCCTCTTGATAATACTGAAATAGAAATACAATACTGAGACCTGTAAGTACATATTATAATCAGCCTATAATGTTCCCACTACTGGGACAGAGGCCTCTTCACTGTGAACGGTAGGGGGCCAAAATCCATCAGGGTGGTTGGTGGATGTCACATGTGCTCGAATTTCTATCTTGGGTTTCTAGAACCAGATGCCCTAGACAAAGTGACATCCTATCAGCGATAACGATGACGGAAAAGGCAAAATGTATAGGACTGACATAAACTATCGAAAAGCTTATGTCAATCCTGTTGAAAGTCGTTGTAGAAATACGAAACGCTTTGGAAGCGATTGTCACTTGTCTAGGCCTTCTGTATAAGTTTTTCGCTAAAAATAGGGAAACTTGATGAAATCTAGTTTTTCAATCCGAATCCTTCATTGTCTAGTGGTCGCAAGCGGTAGTTCTGACCATGACGTCCTCGGTTCGATTCCCTGGTCGAGTAAAGTGTTATTGAGTTTTTCCATCAGGAATTTCTAAGCAGCAGCCCAGAGTCTCGATTTGTACCCGGTTGATGGCAATAGGCTCGCCTCCTATTACAGGCGACTTAAAAATAACTGGAAAACTGTGGGTGTACTATAGGGTACAGCTCTGCCTAACCCTTCGGCATGGGGTCTCAACTCGAACAAATTATAATTAGTCTTGAAAAAAAATCATAGATGGCAGCATAAGTAACAATTTATGAAATTAACAATCACTAAAAAGCGTTATACGACAAATTTTGGCTGAGGTAATATTAGTAAAAATCTAAACATCTTTGTTTAATGCTGATTTATGTATTTACACTCATAAATCTCGGATTTTCAACAAAAAACTTAAATTAAGCCGTTTACTTCAATTCGAAGCCTTAGAATGATAAAGTAGCCATCTGCTAATCATTTTGTTGAGAGCTCTTTGCAATAGATGGCGTTTTACTCAAGTGATGACAGGGTCACTTTAAACTTGCGTTTATGTCGTTTCATTAAGGAAAATCAAACAATTTTTTTTTTAAATCTAGTACTTTACATTGAAATATAAAAATTGAACACCTAGGAAGAAAAAACGTAAAAAAGGAAGAAAAACATCTAGGAGTCTTGCGTAGTATCTAGGCAAGACTCCTAGATGGCGTTAAAAAAACTACAGTCTCTGGCAATTAGTGAGTCGCTGATGCTGCCATCTGTTAAAAAAATGGAGAACCAAAAATAGCCAGCTCAATAGCCAGACTTAGGGTGGTGTCATTTCTTTGTATGGGATTGGGTATCTGTACGTGGTATTAAATATCTGTGCCTTCGGGGAATACAAGCGTGATCTTACGTTATGTTATTATGAACTTCTACAACTTGTTTTTTTTAAATCACTTAACTTTATTGTATGAGACCATGTCAAAAAACCGGCGAACCGTCGAACCACGCACAATGAAGGGTTCTGTAGTTGGGATAAACGGACGGAAGGGAGACTTGACTCTAAACAAAAATTTGCATTTTAAAGCTTCATATTTCGCAAACGGATCCCTGATTCCAAATATGGTTTCCACAAACTCCCATTGTTTTTAAACGACCTTTCCAGCGACACCGCAAATCATGGGATTGACGAGAAAAAAAAATCCATCCCCACTTAAGAGGTAGGTACACACGGCTACACATCAAGCTATACATTTCCAGTTTATGCTGATCTCGCATTGTATAGGATTTCCGTACAATGCGAGGTCAGCTTATACTGGAAATGTATAGCTTGATGTGTAGCCGTGTGTACCATAAAAATTATAAAATACCACTTTGTCGGCGTGATTTATATGTATACTCATACCAAATTACATCTGTCTAGTACCAACAGTTTCTAAGCTAAGCCGCGGACAGACGGACATAGCGAAACTATAAGGGTTCGTGGTTGACTACGGTACCCTAAAAATGAATGTTAAAAAGACTGACCTGTTTAACTGTTGTATGATAGCCACCATGTCTTCCAATGCTTTACTAGCCTGATTATGGAGACCGTCCTTCCGTTTTCTGGATAATTTAGTCTCACGAATTTCTTCAATGAATTTTGTACTGAAAATATTGCAATAATTACACACCACTATGCATTATAATCATCTAGCTAGCCTTTTCCCCAACTATGTTGGGGTCGGCTTCCAGTCTAACCGGATGCAGCTGAATACCAGTATTTTACATGGAGCGAGTGCCTATCTGACCTCCACAACTCAGTTACTGGGTAACACGATACTTCTTGGTAAGACTGGTTGTCCGACTTTCGGGCTTCTGACGACCCGTAACAACTGTCAAAGATCTACAAATGACAGTCGGGACCAACGGCTTAACGTGCTTTTCGAGGCACGGAGCGGTCTTGGTATGTAAAGATGGTCATCCACGGACCAACCACGGCAAGCGTAGCTTAACCTGATTGATCGACCCGTGCGGCTGTTATATCTTAGCCACAAGTAAAACGATACTGCTTGGTAAAATTTGTTGAATCATCAACTGCCTAATAAATGATTATTGGAACAAAAGGGACAATATATGTATACAATATAGTTAATTGATTCAGGCGTGACTCGTGGCGGAAATCCATAATAAAATACAATAGACGCAGATATATTAAGTAACCTATTCCGCTTGACTATTCTTCAAGTGTCATAAAAACCCTGTAAGAAATCGACCCGTGTTTCACCTCTCAACGAGGCATCTTCAGGATGAGGATTGACCAATTGCAAACCAGAACGCGACGTGTTACCACACCGAGCGCTGGACGCAAAGTCAAAGACGTTGAGAGGTGAAACACGTGTCGATTTCTTACAGGGTTTTTATGACTCTTGAAGAATAGTCAAGCGGAATAGGTTACTAAATATTGTATTTTTTAATATATATTATGTAAAAAATACTTACACAAATGTATATATAACTTTGAAAGTGGTGCTCAATTCGTTCAAAAATATTTTGACCAATGAATGAGCGTATGTACTATCATTTTCAAAACCGGAATCATTTGTACTATCATCTCGAACGATCGGAGCTGTTTTTCCGAAATTATCATTATAAATTTCGGAATTGTCAAGATGGGTCCCGGAATCGTTATTAGGAGTTTCGGATTTGTCAATATGTTTTTCGGAATTGTCATTTCCGATACAGCTTCCGTTTTGGGATTCCTGATTTTCGGTGTACGTTTCACTTTCGACTTCACAATTATTTTTTTCATTTTTATCGTTATTTTCTGATACAGAATTGAAGTAACGACTGGTAATGTTTTCAGAGTTCGCAGTCTCTTTAATTTTGTTACTAGAATGTTCTATATCAAATATGTGATTGTTATGTTTAGAATCGGGGCTTATAGAGGGCGTAATGAAAAAATCTTCTAAAGTACACATTGTATTATCTAGTCCATAATTAATATCTTCAAAATGATTATATTTATTAATATCTTCGGAATTTTTATTTTTTTCGGAAATAATATCGAAATCTATATGATATCTATCGACAGAGGGTTCGTAAATATCTGAAAAGTCTAGTTCAAGAGGGTCTCTATTGTTGACTTTCTTTTCAAATTCGTCAATCAATTTGATGTTTCGTATAATTTTCGGTCCACTTTTATCTGTATTTTCGAGGAAAGTGTTCTCATGTGTTGTATAATTAAATTCTTCACTAACTTTTGATTCATTATTCTCTATATTTTTAACAAGTTTCGGTACATCTCTTTCTTGTTCAGCTGCAACTTCAATAGCGTTGGAAAAAAAATTAAAATCATTTTCATTATTTTCGATATAACTTAGTCCTTTTATTTTAGTGTCATATTTTGTATTTATTTCTACATTTTCAATATTGTCAGGTTTGCTAATCTGATTATTTTCAAGCAGTCTTATTAGTTTTGGTCCATCTTTATTCCTATTGTGTAAATCTTCATCCAGAGTATTACATAGAGACATCATTTTTTTATTGTTAATTTTCAATAGATTCAGATTTTTACCTATTGTTCTTACTACTTTGAAGTCGTTATGCTGAAATATTATAAGAAAAATATTAATTTACTATACTATTTGTAGACGTAGCATTGGAAGTCCCCCCACAAGGTGGACCGATGACCTTTTTTTTTTTTTTGGGTGGGATATCATCAAATGACTTCTCCCGCTCTGGGCGGAGCGGAAGGGCGTGTCAGACTCTTACTGACTAAAACCCACCCGTGTTCCTTCAGTTGCCTGTTGCCAGGGTCCCGGTATCCCTTTCGGACTATTCCGCAACCCTGGCAGTGGACCGATGACCTGTGCCCTGTTTATCAAAACTTACAAGCCTTGTATTACCAAATGTCATTATTTAGTTCACAAGTACTTACATTTTGACACTTTTATTCGCGATTTTGTTTAGCAAAAAAATATTTGTAAGTTACAACTTGTAGAAAATCATAATAAATCCTGAGAGTGTCCGGTGACTCTCTGTGCCGTCTTACAAGTTTACAAGTACCGCAATAAATATTTAAATTCGATTTTCTTTTTTAGAATGTGGTAAAAAGAGAGAGATGACATAATGCCCGTGTCCCAGCAGTGGGAACAGTAAGGCTGATTATGAATATGGATATGAGCTATGAATTTAACGAAAATTAACATTCTAGGTAACGTGTAGACTTGTAACTTTTGATAAACACAGCCCTGGTGAAAGCCGCGGGAATGCGCTGGATGCGGGAAGCACAGAACCGGTCGATGTGGCGGTGCTTGGGGGAGGCCTATGTCCAGCAGTGGACGTCTTTCGGCTGAAACGATGATGATGATACTATTTGTAACATAACATCACACTTTTAATCCCCGAAGGGTTAGGCAGAGATGTATCTATCTGCCAGGGTTACGGGAAAGTCCGAAAGGGATACCGGGGCCCTTGGCAACAGGCAACTGAAGGAACACGGGTGGGTTTTAGTCAGTAAAAGTCTGACATGCCCTCCCGCTCCGCCCAGAGCGGGAGAAGTTAGTCGATGATATCAAACCCTCAAAAAAAAAAAACAGTTTGATCTATAGTACACCTACATTTCGCCAGTTATGTTAAAATTCCATGAAATAGGGGAACCCATCAACCGGGCACTAATTCAGACTCCGGGCTGGTACTAAGAAATTCCAGATGGCAAACCGAATAAATCGAACCCAGGACTTCATGCTCCGCGCAAACCACTCTGCCCGACTCGGGAATCGAACCCGGGACCTCATGCTCAGCAGTAGCTCTTGCGATAGCTAGAACAACGAGACGGTCATAGGTAGGCCAGGGAATATCTGACTTATTATTTCCTCTGTTTATTACCAATATACAGTATGCAAGGGTAAACACCGTTGTCACTTAAACCATGGGTAGTTGACTTAAATATAAAAATAAATGACCCAGTAACAACAAAAAAAAACCTTATTTTCATTAAATGATTTATAAATCATTTGTTTTGATAAAAAGTAAATATCCGTCACTGTCCCAATACTCATGGATACGCGCTCGAGAGAGCTCCGAAACAGCTGACTGAAGAGGGGCCGCGCGGTCATGTAACGTCTCGCGCGCCCCACCCGCCCCCGCCAACCGCCGCACGCCGTGTTGAGGCGCAAGTTCGTTGCCCTTGCGTATAGGGTGAAATATTCTTGTGGAAAAAGGTAATTTTCTTTAAAAACAAAAGTTGTTTTTTTCCATTGATTTTACGTTCTATAAATGAAACCAAACCACTGGTTTCAAGGATAACGGTGTTTACACTAACACCCTGTATATTTTAAACCGCACTCTACTGAGCAAGCCATATGTGGACAGTAAACGAACTTATTCGGTATATTCGCAATCCTTTGATATGTGACCATAAACCAACAACGATACAAGTGTTCGTGTATTTGGGTATTCGTCTTATTCGTGAAAAATAGGCAACTTACATCCTCAATCTGATTTTGTTCGTCCAAATCTTCCTTGTAAGCTTCCCATTCTTTAAAATGTTTCTTCAAATAGTCTATTACGTATGATTTCTTTTTGAAGTCTAAAAAATTAAAAAAATACATTTTTTTTTATTAATCTTAGTATAGTTTGACCTCACCGCTGCACCGCGCATGGTACGCGGTAGGTCCCGGCGGCAGTGCGGTGCTCATTGGTCGACGCTGCCCGCCGCGAGACGCGCATTCCTAAGGCGCGGAACAGCAGTGAGGTCAAACAATAGTTATAGAGTTCAATACTTGATAATAACTTGCTGACTTATTATATTCAGAAATATATGAACCTTCAGTCGATGGAAATATTATAGATTTGGATGTACTTTTAAAGATTGGACAACAGATGAATTTGAATAGGTTTTTATTGTAACCTTGGGGATGCACTAAGGTAGCCCGCGAAATTCAAATTTTGTTTAGGTTTTTTGCAATGTGCAGGTAAGTGTTAAAATGTGGTTAAAAAAAAACTTTTTACAAAAAAAAATTCGAATACCACTACCTGCTATGTAAATAACAGTGACGGGAACTTAAAACATCATCCATATAGGCTAAGTGGGAAAAACACGTAATAATGAAGCTAACTCAAAAACTACGCAAGCAAAGTTAATAAAATTTATATGGGGCGACCTCGGAAGCATGACCTACCAAACAAAAAAAGAATCATCAAAATCAATTCATAATTGGCGGAGGTCTCACGTAACAAACACAGAAAAAAAAAGCGTACGGTCGAATTTAGAGCCTCCTCCTTTTAGAAGACGGTTAAAAAAAAAGGTTTTACTCACACTGAGGTTGAGGTCGAATGTCTTCTAGACCCTTATCAACGTCTGACTTGCTTAGTGAAGGAGTTTTCACCAATTCCGGGTCAAATTCTATTTTTTTACTCTCCAAATTCATCTGTAAGTTATTAAGACGTAATTCCGCCTCTTTCAGTTCTTCGTTATGCGGGTGAACGATCTAGAATAGAAAGTAAATATATAAAAACGGTAAAGGAAAATATCGTGAGGAAACCGGCATGCCAGAGAGATATTTCTCGACGACATGTGAAGCCAAGTCAGAGGCCCTTGGGCGGCTTAAAAACTCTGACAGCAGACTAGTCACTAACCACACTAAAAGTAGAAGATTACTTAGCGACAAGCCTCTGTAAATCAGAAATTGTCATTGATATTATTATATGAATATTTACCTTTAAAGATTCAACTAGCAGCACTCCATATCCAAATAGTTTCATGAATTCTTCGGGTATTAAATACATTTTTAATTTACCTGAAACATAATAAAACTTATTTTTATTTATTTATGCATATATACTTTATTGGACACCAGAAAATACATTGCGAAAAAATTTTTTTTTCTTCTTTACAAATTCATTCTTCTTCTTCTTCGTTTCGCTCTTGACAGAGCGGTCGTGGTCACGATGAATTTTGTCTAATCACAGGTGTAGTCGTTGCCCGCCTCACGATCTCTCTCCACCTGGTTCTGTTACGTGACAGTCTGGCGCATTCATTTAAAGGGCCTCCAACCACGGATTTTATTTGGTCGTTCCACCTCATCGGTGATCTCCCGCGTGGCCTATTACCTTCCACTCTGCCCTGCACCACTAGACGCTCTATGGAGTCATTATACATTATTATACAAATTCATACATAAAGGCTTTCCCCACCTCCTGTCAAATTTCGGGAATGTGCTAAAAGTTGGCAACATGGCAAATTGATGTCAAATATTTCGCTGTTTTGATTAATTTAATCAAAATCAAAATATTTTATTATTAGCACTTATGAAACGTCAGAAGCTAGGTGCATGGTTCCAATTGGTCGTTTCCTATGGAGAAGACCCGGCAAGAAACTACATGGTTACTCTTTTAATCAATATTTTTGACAGTTGTCTAGCCATATTTCATATTTCCCTATAGTAATATTGCCAAATGAATCAAAACAGGTAAATATTTGACAGTTATTTGCGACGTTGCCCACTTTCAGAATAAACGCTCATAACATGAGACAAGGGCAGGAAGACGATGATATTTCGTAAAATAGTTCTTACCTTGCAGACATTTGTCCAATAATTCAGATAATTTATTCGTAAAATCTCTTATTTTTGTATGACTACCAAACAACATTTTAATACAATTTAATGTATCTTTAAGTGTCAATGGGGCTACAGTATTTTCCATACAAACACAGTTTTTCTGAAAATAAAAATATAATTATTTGAAAAAAGTTTCTTAACAACAAGCTTGCTTCCTATGAATCAAAATCATGGCTTAAGATTTGAAAACAGATAAAATGTTGTAGATTTTTATAAACAGAACTTGAACTCAATGTTATACGTAACAAAGTTCAAATTTCATTGCAGGCAAAAATTTAAAATGGCCAGAAATGGTCACTCAAAAATCAACTTAGATTACATAACGCTAAAGTAGATAGTTGATTAGCAATAAATGTAAATTGTCTATGATTGCCTATAATTAAATAGAAGGAGTTATACCTGTAAAATATGCATCAGAGCATCTTCCATGATCTGCATATAAGAACATAGCCATTCATCAATCCTTGTTTTAATTTTATTCCTCATATTCCTACTTTTTATACGAAACCTCTTTAGATTCTCGTCAATAGAATCTATGTTCGTGCGCGTTCCAATTTGGTCATTCACAGTCGAATTTTCAACGGGAACGGACGTGTATCGCGTTGCATTTTTCATTGGTAACGGTTGGGGAATTTTAAATAATCCTGTGCTGTCTTTGGTTTTAGGAATCTGATTTTCAAGCTGCTTTTTCGTTGTAGTATCGTTGTTTATGGTTCTGATGATTTTTTGTATTCTTGTCTGTGAAGGGTTTAGTATTTTGTTCTCTCTGGTCACTCCAAAAGGTTCTTGTCGTAATGATAAACAAGTACTCGGCATAATTGGCTTTGCAGAATTTTCTAATTTCGATTTTGATTTAATATTTGTAATTGGTGTGGAGTGGAAAGGGTTTTCTGTATTTTCAAAATTATATTCCAAAATATCGTTTTGAAAATCATGAATTTCATTATTTGTTCCGGAGACTGATTTTTCAAACGAAATTGTCTTTTGAAAACTGTCTGTATTGAAAGCGGTGTTAGGATTCAGAATTCGTTTTTCAAAATTGACAAAACCGTTTTCTTTGACATTTTGTGGTTGAAAAGGATTTCTACCCACATTTTGAGTTTTGAAAACATTGTTATCATTCAAGTTTAAACTTGAAACTTCGCTACTTATGTCTGAAAGACCATCGATATCTAACTTATTAATATTTACATTTTTTTTATTTTTTTTTTGTTTAGTAATATTAATTAATTTATCACAGTCTAAGCTAGAATCCGTATCGCTGTCACTACTCGGAAATATTTGCTTTTTAATTGGACTCTTATTGCTAAATAAATTTAAATTTTTATACTGATTTTTTCCATCTATGTAATTTTTTGAGGTACTTTTAATATTCTTCTCGTCTGAAGTCATTTCGGGTTTAATGTCCAAATTACTAAATAAACTTTGGTTAAATTGATTTTTTGTATCTCTGACGTCATTATTTGGGGTAATAATTTTGATATTTTTCTTCTCTGGCGTTATATTTGGTCTGATGTCGACTCCAAATTTTATTTCGTTTAGTTTATAAGATTGTATGTTTAGAAACGTCGCTCTGATTTGAAGATGTGGGTCGTTCGTTATAAGAACCTGAAAAAGAGTATCAGATTTCACATAATAGTTATTTATGCAACTGTTATATAATAAAGGGTATTCACACTCATGTGATAACCCACATTCGTGTTTTAATACCTAATTATTTACAGTTTCATACAAGATTTTATCTACACCCATGATCTGAACTAATCATATTATTTATTCATGTCATTATTAACTAATGACATGAATCTTCTATAAAAGTTTCTTTGCAATACCAATATCGAACAAAAATGGCGCGGTACGTCGTGAATTCGAATTTTTCGAATTCGAATGTGTTTTGTTTTTAAATTGCGGTGCTTTGTTAGTGAAACGCCCGTGAATAACAATGTTCTTTTTTTTTATGAGTTGCATTATGAAATTCAGTACAACATTATAACACCCGTTTGGTTGGTATTATGGTTACTATGACACTGGTTGTTTTAATGTTGGCAATAAGCTAACTTTCAGAAACTTTTATAGAGGATTTATAGCATGGGTGTAGATAAAACAACAAAACATCACGCCTGTATTCCCCGAAGGGTTAGGCAGAGATGTACCTATAGACGTAACACACCAACATTTCGCCAGTTATGTTTAAGTACCATGTAATAGGGCCTATTGCCATCAACCGGGCACAAATCCGGACTCCGGGGTGCTACCACGTTATTCCTGATGGCAAAACCCAATTACACATTGCTCTACCTGAAAATCGAACCGGGACAGTGGGAATATGATAGGCTGATTATGTTTATACAAGTGTATGGTAACCGCCTAATGGTGGAATCCGACGATCGGCAATATTGCAGACGGTCGTCTGCCGTGCGTGTCCGCACGGCAGACGACCACAGACCGCCACGCGCCGCGCACCGAGGAACTTCCGATGTCTGCGATACCCGCACGTACACCTTCCCACGGTCCATCGTCCGGGCTCGTCGGTGTCCGTCCGCAAAATTGCGGATCATGGGATTTCGGTATAAGACTTTAAGCTCAGCAGTCTCGCTTGCAAATTATAGAGCCAGCGCAGAGCAGCACGGTTTTCACTGCTCAACAAATACCAACCTTTTACTGGTTCTAATAAATAAAATTCCTTTAGTCCGTAAAAGCATCAACGCGGACAGTATTTACGACTTTATTTTAAGAAACGCAACGTTGATATTTGTTTGGCACTTAGACCAACGAGGCAAGTAGAAAAAGTACTAGATATGTCTATTATGACTTACCACATAATAATTTTTATTAACAATTTTCATACAGCAGTTCAGAATACTGTCAGTAGTCACTACAATGTTGCCACTTTCTGAAGTTCGAGGTTCAACTGTGGACAAAACAATTTAAAGATTAACAAAAAAAAAAAAAAAATTACACGTAAACCTACATGGGCACTGGTTTCCCATGGAGAAGAGCCGGTAACTCCATGGTTAATATACAGAATGTTAAAAGACCCATCACATAGCCGTCAACTACGCATTCTGTACATCAAATTCTTAAAATCAAATTATTAAACTAAATAACCAAATGTACTTATAGATATACTTACCCTACGAAAAGCACCATTTTATTTGTGAAATCATAAAATCAATCCGTCCAATTATCGCTTATTCAAACGCACTGTGCCATGGGCCTTAACAAACAAGCTTTGTTCGCACCGCAGCACTAACATTTTTAACAACTACCCTACTAAAACGCTAATCGGTTATTTTGATTTACTTATTATTGTATTTTCTCTGTGAGTGATTAATGTAATCTTTTGAGAAAAATAAATGTCTTTAACCTGAAATTAAGTAACATTCGAAAATCAGCGTCAGGTGGTACACTGTGTGTTGCCATCTGACAATATGCTGAGCTGAGGCCCTTTTGGCATTGTTATGACTGTTTTCTGTTTTTTTTTTTAGTTTTAAAGTGTTTTTTTTCTGTGACAATGCCAATAAACGCATTTTTCTTTCTTTTCTATCTAAAAAAGTTGGAACTTTGACCCTCAATATCTCCGTAACTCAGGTTCCCAGGCATACCTGGGAACCTGAGTTACAATAAACGAACCTGAGAATCAATGATCTTCATCTTTTTGACTGACCGACCCCTTGACAATTCAAAAGCACCTGTAATTGGTTTATTTGAAATAAATGGTTTGAGTTTGAATAGTAGCCTATTATTGTCACACTGCCGGGCCAAGGCTCCTTCTCATTCAGAGAAGGCACGAGTGGTCACCACGCTTGCTCAAAGCGGATTGGCGATTTTAGCCTTATATCTCGACCTTAGACGCATAAGATCGGATTTGTATTGTATTGTAAATTCCATATCAGACCTAATGAGTCTCAGGTCTAGATATTATTTACCAGACTTATAAAATCAAATAGAAAATCGTTTAAGTATTTAAATGAGGAATCCGCACTTTTTGAGCTACCGTTGCTTGAAGGGTAAACATGCTGAAGTGGCAGGACCGATGAGCGGTGGAACAGACGAGTTCTGGAGTTTAATACTAATAGAGTTCAAAATGGCTTAACAAGCATTGCTTGTTAAGCCGTTTTGAACCAACATGACAGCAAGGGACAAGTTATAGTGAATGGTCTGTAAATTCTCGGCTATAAGAATTGACGAAGTGTGTCAATTTGATAAAAATCTATTTCCCTGGCTGTCTATGAACAAGAATAAATGATAATAAATACCTATATAATGCGACGGCGGTGTTGCCAGTTTCCTTGTCAGCTGTCTTGCATTGATGACTCGCTGTTGTCCGTGACAGTCTCCCAGACACAGCGCCTCTATATCAGCTGCCACCGCGTGTGGTATAATCAGCCTGCATTTTGGGTCTAGAAACAAAATCGTGGTCAATCAATCTGCCTAGCCTTTTCCCAACTATGTTGGTATGCGCTTCCAGTCTAACTAGATGCAGCTGAATATCAGTATTTTACATGGAGCCACTGCCTATCTGACTTCCACAACCCAGTTACTGGGTAATAAGATACCCATTGGTAAGACTGGTTGTCAGACTTTCGGGCTTCTGACGACCCGTAACGACTGTTAAAGATTCAAGAATGACAGCCGGGATCAAGGGCTTAACGTGCTTTCTGAGGCACAGAGGAGTCTCTAGGTATGTAAATATGGTCACCCATCCACGGACCAACCCCGGCAAGCGTAACTTAACCTGATGGATCGACTCGTGTGGCTGTTATTACTTAGCCACGAGCTCCTAGAAACAAAATGATGGTATGGTGTGAAAAATGTATTAAGGCCGTACATAGCGGCAACATCTATGAAATTTTCAACTGTTTAACTATCACGGTTCATGAGATACAGCCTGGTGACAGACGGACAGACAGACGGACGGACAGCGGAGTCTTAGTAATAGGGCCCCGTTTTTTTACCCATTTGGTATGGAACTCTAAAAAGTGTAAGCTTACAAAATTGCCAAGTAATGAAAAATAAGGGATAACTTACCAGAGAGTACAACTTTGTCAATCAACTCATAATCCAATAACAATACATCAGTATCAACAACAATATACCAAGTTGTATTGTTTAAAGTTGGCCGTTGGCAGTTGGCAGTTGGTTGCAAGGTTGGTGGATGGTCATTTGGTGGAGGCATCTTAGGAGACACTTTTGTAAAAGAAGGTGGAGTTTTATCTTTGATTAAAACTGGCGATTTTGGTGCTTCCATGATGGTTCGGGTAAGGTTTGGTGTCAATGGCTGGAAACAAAAATAAGATATGCCTTTGGTTGAAATGAAATGAAATTGTTTATTCTGTAAATAGGATATTGGAATCACTTTTACACGTCTTATTAAAAAGTTGTAAAAATCTAGATGAGGTCGGCGTTGCCTATCGGACTACTCTGAGAAGAAAGGCTGAAACAAACTCAGAGGTCGCAGTCTCTTTTAATGTCCAGACATAATCTTGGTCAGGCGATATACCTCGTTTGTAATTAATGTAAATCATAATTTTACTTTTTAACTTGAATAATTTTTTATTTTATTTTATATGAGGACCATTTAGATTTGAATCTGAAATGGTCTTTTGAGGAAAGCACCACACAGAGTGCAAGCATTTGTCAATAATAGTGGAACTCAACTCAGAACTTAAGGAGCTCAACGACTTGAGGAGCAGTGGTGGTCGAGAGAGCAGTGGTGGCCCAGTGAGGAGTGGTGGCCCAGTAAGCAGTGGGTATCCCAGTGGTAACGGCCGCGACTTACGAGTTGTAGGTCGTAGTTTCGAACCCTGACAGGCGCTTTACTTTGTGTAAATTATTTCATCACCACTGCTCTCAAAAAGGTGAAGGAATACATCGTGAAAAAATCGGCAAGATCTAGAACCAAAAATTTGAAGACATGTGACATCTACCAATCTGCGCTGGGCCCGCGTGGTGGATTACGGTCCACTCCCTCTCACAGAGAGGAGGCCTGTGTCTCAGCAGTGGGAATATTATATCTGAACAGGGTTTGTTTACACTGTCACGAGATACTTTTTGAACAGAACACATTATCATGTGCCTGGTCTTTTTAGCCGACTTCCAAAAAGAAGGAAGTTACTATACTCCCGAGGTGGTCCCATATAAATTTTAATAACTTTGCTTGCGACTGCGTAGTTTTTGAGTTAGTTTCAATATTACTTATTTTTCCCACTTAGCAAAAAACGAAAATTGAAAAACAAAGACACCGTCTTCCGAAATTAAAGTTATTTTTCCCTTTTTTAGTGTTTTTTTTTATTGTAAAAAGTTTATATCCCAAGTATGTTGGTGTCGGCTTCAGTCTAACCGGATGCAGCTGAATACCAGAATTTTACATGGAGCGACTGCCACCCCAGTTACTGAGTAATATCGTAGTATATATGAGTAGTATCGTATCGGGGACGCCACTTTCGGGCTTCAGACGACCCGTAACGACTGTCAAAGACCTACAAATGACAGCTTGGATCAACGGCTTAACGTGCTTTCCGAACCACAGAGGGTTCTCGGTAGATAATGGATGGTCACCCATCGATGGACTGATCTCGCCAAGAGTTGCTTAACCTTGAAGATGGACCACACATGTTACTTACGATTTATTACTATAACACACCACATGGTACTTACAATATAGTCTTCTTGTGTCTCACCGTTAGTGGAATCATCCTCTGATTCAGCCTTTAAATTAAATGTGACCTTTTTCTTAAGTGTTAGTGGTTTTAGGTCCGTTGGTTTTGGCTTCTTTCCTGGAAAGTAAACAAAATAATAAACCTCCTATAACTGCCGCGTTGGTGTAGTGGTCGCGACCGCTAACTGCTGAGCATGGGATCCTAGGTTCAATTCCCAGGTTGGGCAAAGTGTTATTAGATACTTCCATTAAAAAAAAAAAAAAAAAAACCATCACCTGCCATGGTTGCGGGAAAGGGATACCGGGACCTTGGCAACAGGCAACTGAAGGAACACGGGTGGGTTTTAGTCAGTGAAAGTCTGATACGCCCTTCCGCGGGAGAAGTCATTTGATGATTTCCCACCCTCAAAAAAAAAATAATGGTTTTCCATACATTGTTGTTTTATATACATTTTGTTTAACTTTACACCTCCTTTTTTAAGTTGGTTACAAACACAAGAACACGTCTCGGCCTGGGGTCCTACCACCACCGCTTACAGCAGTATTATTTTAATCTTACTTCGTGGGGGAAAGAGATGGAGCTATACATCCTGTAGAGCTTCACTCTTTCCTACATTGAAGTAGGGGCCTGAGCCTCGAACTCGGGACTCCACACTCGGTAGTCGCGTTTCCGACCACTAGACCAGCAAGGCAGTCAGATAATATTTTCATATAAATAAATTAGGCTCATACTTACTTTCAACTGCTGTATCTGCAGCATCTGTAGATCTCCTCTTAGCCAGCAAGAGGAATCTCAAATCAGAGCTATCCAGCAAAATATTTTCATTCTTAACGATTTTAGGAACCTCCGTACTAGATTTTGTACTTTCAACCTTACTACTAAAACTTATGATTGGTTTTTCATTACTCTTAATAACATCAGGAATATTTGGAGTAGACTTGAGTTCTAATTTCAAAGTTGGTTCCCTAATCAATGCTTTTGAAAAGAAATTTTGTGTTTCAGAAACGCATTCTAAAAATAAATTCTTTGGAGACGTTTTAAATTTAGCAAATGGCTTCACAAGTTTATTGTTCCTTTCCAAACTAAAATGTGGCTTCTGGTAATTTTTGAACCGTTTACACAACGGTATGGTTGTTTGCTTGGTGGATTGTGAAATTGTAAGATTCTCAAATTTGGATAATTTTTGGTCAAATATTGGCTTCTCAGCCTCAGGACAAAACATTAGAAATGGTACTGAAGTGCAAACAATATTGGGGACTATAGGTTGGACGTTGGTCACATATTTGGGGAAGGTGGCTTGGCCAAACTTTGGTGGCTGGTGGTTACTAGGAATGTTTTGAAGAAAGTCCGGCTTTTTGTTGGTGGCAAATATATTGTGAGGCAGTGTGGTAGGTTCCGGATATCCGTGAGATTTATCTGCTATTTTGTGGAAGCTTTGTTCTTTTATAAAGCCTTTATTCTGAAAACAATATAATTAAAAAGTTGAAATTATCCTATTACAATTTGATTGCAACATGCACATTGATTCATAGAAAAACATGGATAAATTTGCTTCTAACAGCAGCTTCTCCCACGTCATCCTTACATAATTATTATAAAACAAAATCCGGTGTCTGTTTGCAATAAACTCAAAAACTACAGCACCGATTTTCATGCTGTTTTCACCAATGGATAGAGTGGTTCTCGAGGATGGTTTAAGTAATATAATAACCGACATCGACGCGGGCGAAGCCAAGGTGCATCAGCTAGTCCTACTAATATTATAAATGTGAAAGTTTGTGTTTGTGTGTTTGGATGTTTGTTACTCAATCAGGCAAAAACGGCTGAATGGATTTGGATGAAATTTGGCAAACAGATAGCTTATAACCTGGATTAACACATAGGATACTTTTTATCCCGATATTCCCACGGGATCGAGACTTACGCGGGTGAAACCGTGGGGCGCAGCTAGTATCTTTATAAATTATAGCTTATGTTGCTCAGTGATAAAAAGAAGAAGGGTCAGGCCCGTATTACAGAACCTCACTCAAGACTCAAGCATTACTTTAAAATTGTTTCAATCAAAAGGATTTAAACGAGTTTCAAGTAATACTTTAGTTTTGAATGAGAGGTTCTGTAATACGGGCCTACTACTAACAACACAAGATGTTGATGTCAATAGATGGACAGATAGAATCAGAATTAGAAGAAAAATATCATGCACTTAGTAATAAGTTACGTAGAAAAATAGTTCATGCTAGTGCTACAGAACCTTGCCATTAACCTATACATTCAGTATTTCAATACAATACATACAAAAATATTCTTGGAGACAGAAATACAACACCGCGAGCATGCTGCGAGCCGATATTTTGTTGGTAATTTGATACCTTAGTAATTTCGCAACTAACTACAGCAACTTTTCGATGTCGTCATTAACTTTTAATATTTTTTAATACGTGTATTGAAAATTTGAAATGATACGGACGGCGAAACAAATAATTCAACATATGTGTGCTTTGAAGTTGGAATTTATTTCAAAATCAAGTCAAAGCAAAGTTTACAAGTTTTTTTTCGAGTTTACTTCTTTTAAATTTAAGTTTGTGTATTAATTATCAATTATACGTACATCAGATTGGTTTAGACTCCATGCAGCTTCTCCATTTAGCACATTGAAATAATAAAATTTGCCAGGAAAGCTTTTAGAAGGACACAATATCCAACCGTTATTTAATTCAATATTTTTCTTACTTTCGCTCATTGTAACGTAATAAAACTAACTTAAACACAATTTTGGAGAGGAACAGTGGCATACAATGTATTCATATTGATAAAAAGTTAATGAATTACATGTTGCGATACTAACTAAAGCTAAAGAAACTTATGCTGAACAACGAAAGAAAATAAATTTTGCTTACACCCGCGAATTTCCAGCGAAGGCAGGTGTTCGGTCTTTTCTATGACATTGACACTGACAGCTATTGTCATAAATTAAATCAAAACAAGACTTTTACACTTTTGAAATGCGCAATTAATTGAAATAACTCTATTTGTGTGATTTGAAAAGGCTTTTTTAAATAAACATAAGGATAAATAGATATTGATCACAACTCAAGTAAACATACACACTACTACAATAAAAAGTACGTTAAAAGATGCAAATATTTTGCATCGTTTTATTTTATCATTCGATGTAAATACAAACGACAGCAAGTTTGCAGCAAGACCTGTGCTTTAGAAAATAAAGAAAATAAAGTTTCTGATTACGTTAATTTCGTTTATTGTTTTAATAAATAACTATACAATTGTAATATAGAGTTACAGGATAATTTTGCGTTTATCAGTAATTCTTAGGTTCAACCAAACTCACATTGAAAAAACAAAACGTAATAGTTTTGAATGGTTTTGGGGAAGCTCTACTCTATGGTAACCCGCAAAATTCAAACTATTTTTTTAGTCCTTCAGGTATTGGTCTTATAAACACCTTGTAAGCTTCAATTCGATGGTACATGAAATGTTTACGGTTTAATTTAAACTTAATGGCGGCTCGGAACATGAGGCGACTCACTCACTGCGCAGTAATAATGTGTCAGCAGGGGTGAGGAGTGGGGTACTGCGCACTCTGCGCAGCGGAACTGTACACACGGCTACACATAAAGCTATACATTTCCAGTTTATGCTGATCTCGCATTGTTAAGATTTCCGTAAAATGCGAGGTTAGCTTATACTGGAAATGTATAGCTTGATGTGTAGCTGTGTGTACACACTTGTCTGTTTGGTACAGCCGGGCGGCGAAATCGAATAATATGTGGCCACTGTAGTGTAGTACACACTCTGTGACAAGTATCTACTATATGAAAAGAAAGTAAGAAAGAATATATGAGAAGACTATATGGTTCAAAAGATACAGCCCTGTGATAAACAGAAAGACAGACAGACAGCAGAGCCTTATTTTTAGGGTTCTGTTGGCATGTACGTAATGTATAGTCAAAGCCTTATTTTATTTCCAATGAACTCAAGTTTCTCGAACGACAACTACTTATCGCCAAAATATTTGTCAAGCACTCGTAAACTTAGCTGTTCATAAATCATTCAACCAATTTGTCACATTAATTTATCGTTCGAGAAACTGGCACTAAACCCAAATATCAACTTTACTAAAATGTAAATTAGGTTGATTTCAGAATGACAAGTAAAATGGAAAATGACAAAAATATTAGGGCTGGCAATTTTGGCGGTACTTTCACTTAGGATGAACTTTTTAGAAAAAAATAATTAGGGTCCACCCAGACGAAGCACCGGGCAGCAGCATAAATATGTTTATAGACAACTAGCTTCCGCCCGCGCGGTATGTCGATAAAAAGTAGGTAGCCTATCATGTAGTCATAGACCATGGTCCCCAGAGTACCTTGCCAAATTTTGTCAAAATCCGTTCAGTGGTTTAGGCGTGAAAAAGTAACATACAGACAGACAGATAGACAGAATTACTTTCAAATTTATAATTCCTATTAGTATGGTTATGGATGTTATAATTATTTACCTTTTTTTTACAACTAAGTATTTATCTTGTTTTTCTAGTGGTCGCAAGCGCTAAGCAGGCTACGCCCGAGCGCTCCTGGGTTGAATTCCCAGGTCGGGTAAAGTGATAAAGGCAATAGCAGCCCTGAGTCTGGATTTGTGTCCGGTGGATAGCAATAGGCTCGCCCCCTATTACGTGGGACTAAAACATAACTGGCGAATTGTGGGTGTACCTACTATATGTGCAACTCTGCCTGACCCTTCTGGGATTACAGACGCGATGTTATGTTATGTTTTTCAAGGGAAAATAAAACAAACTTATTTAATAAATGTTTTCTTTATTTAAAATTACGACCTACCTTAAAGCTACCAGTGAGCAAAATTGATGCAACTATTTTAAATTAGGAACAATCACAGCTACAAACTACTACCCCCGAATGCATTTTTAATTATTTATTAATTAACTTACACCTTTTAATCTATACAATAGAAAAAGTTTTATAAAAGAAAATATAGCTTGGGCTAAGTAAATTAAAATTGATAACATAAAATTCAATAAAAGTAATAAAAAGAAAAAAAAATGTGTCAAATTAAAACGAAATTGAACGCTGAAAACAAAAACAAAAAACAATTAATGACAGTAGGTACTATTTAATTTTGAGGTTATTTTTTTACAAAATAAAAATGTTTTTTATTTATTTCTGAGGTAGTCAAGAAGAAGAAAAATTTAAAATTATTATCATTATCTCAATTTATTTAAAATTTCGAGTATACTTTGGCCATGTCATGAAATTATGGTATTCAGTCTTTATTTACATTGTAAACCTTTTTCCCCTATTAAAAATGATTTGCATGTCTTGAGTCGAAAAAAAAAACAGTGTGCCTAGTATACTTTTGCAGGCAGCTACGTAGTAGGTTTGGCAAAAATGTATAATCACCCTAATTCAAAGCGGTAAACACTTTCTATCACAATTCGAGGGTTTTGAAGGAAATTCTTTATCCATTGCTTCAAGGGTTTGACAACAACCGTCTGCTCATCAACGTAAATAACTCAATTAACGTTGCTGAACTGTCAAAATTAAGGGCATTGCAATTGATTGCCATTGTATGTGTGTGCAATTACCCCGCTGGTTGCTATTGGCGCTGTGTTTGATGCATATACCATAAAAGGGCTAACACAGAATGTTTTTTCACTTGATTACTTTCCTAATAGTCAGACCTTAAATTCTCTATAAATATTTTTTTTAACAACTAATCTTTGCTTTAGCTTTTAATCTGATTCTCTCTAATAAGTAATTATCTAGAAATTTAGCTGTTTATATATAAAACAAAACTGTGAGGCCACTTTTACAGTTGAAATCCATTCATAAAAAATATCGACTCAAAGACATGCACAATCGATTGATTATAAAATAATAAAAAAATTAACTAGCCCTTAAAAACGTCTCTTTTTCAAAGGACAATATTTTATTTTTAGTTGCATTTTTACTTTTAAATATTAGTATAGATCTTAGACTGTCGTTTTCTAAATTGCTTCTGTATACAATTTTAGTAAGTAAATAAATGCCGACAAGGATCATGGTTGTTGAAATTATTGTTGATAGAGGCGGCAGGACCACTCTGGTGAAGAATATTGCCATTCTTATGGTAGTTGGTAGGCCTTCTTGGTGCTGTAAAAAATATTGAGGTTAGTAACAAAAAATCGGCCAATGATATCGTATAATGACCGGCCATATTAGCCATAAAACCGTGTTTTAGAGTGGAGACGTGAATGACCGTGAACAAAGGTAAGGACACTCTCAGGCTAGGTGAAGCAACGATCTTCGCAGGGTAGCTAGCTAGCTAGTAGCAGCTAAATGAGAGTTGACGAGAATCGGAGAGGGATGGGAGGGATGTTCAGCAGAGCTGTGGACTGCTATACGCTGATGATAAATAAAAAAGGATCACCATATTATAGAGGGGGAAGGAGGGAAACTAGCCCAGGTGGGAGCTCCGGGCCAGCTGGGTCACCCAGAAAAGTTCTTAAAAAATCAATTTTAAAACCAGAATCTGAGGCCCGCTTGTACCATAAATCGCATAATTACGTTTACCATTAAACGAATTTAGAACATCGCTCTGTTTCTGTCAATCGTTTGACGATGACAGAGGAAGAATGATAATAAAACTATGTTTAGCGCTAAACGCATGGTGATATGTAGAGCAAATGGTCTTTGCATAGCTACATAGTGTCCGCAATTTAAATGACGTCACTAAAACGTTATTTATGAAAGTAGTGACGTCACTAAAACGTTATTTATGAAAGTAAGTTAGTGTTCCATAAAAAGATTTTTTTGACACTGTGAAGTCAAACCCCGGAGCCATAATTTTGATGATGGGCGTCACTGCGGCCGTTATGTGGCGGCCACTGCTGTCTTAGGAAACCAAAGCGGATTGGCAACAGTTTTATCTTATCTTTAATACTTACATATTCAGCCCAGAACAAGGGTATCATATGATTGGACAGCTTAGTAAACTTCTCATCGAATCCTGTAAGATCGTGGATTCTAAGATTGCTCTGCATTCTGGCCACGGCTTCAAATGGCGTGCCAGTGTACTGTAAGAGAAAATGGAGATTATTATGAGTAAAAATAAATGTCAAATTCTTCAGCGCGCTACTTTTCGATACCGGACTTTAGACATTCATTTAGGAGGTATCACTCTTACAGGAACTTTTACTTGAAATCTCTGGGTTCGCTCTGCAACGTTTAATTAGTTATTTTTAAAAGTCGTGTGTTTTTCCAAGCCAAAAGACTTTCCCTCCTGTTTCCTGTTAGTGAAGCCTTTTTAAAAACATTGTTGAAAAATCGGTTCTTCGTCATAATGTACTTACTGGTTCCAAGATAACGAAAGAGTTATGCTTGAACCTGTCTGGTTTGAGTCCGGTTACAAAGTGGTCTTTGGGTACACCGCCCGTGTAGAAATGTGGATAAGATGCCACCATTGGGAAGTCTGAAACAATAAGTTCAAAATAAGCTTCTAAAATCAACTTTAAAGGGTAATAATCTTTTGCAATAACTCTTGCTCTTTATTTGATGCACCATAATGTCATCAATATAGTCTAAAATCATTGCAATAGGTTGTGTTATAAGCATCATTACTTAGCAACAAGGTCCTTGACTTTGCATGTGGGTGTCATTAATGAGAGGAAAAGGCATGTTTAATCTGTTTTTGCATTTACTCTTCATCAATAGAAATAATCAGGCCATCAATTAACTTTGATAGAAAGCTCTAGGCAAGTCTTATATTTGTTTAAAGACCCATTTATAAACATCTATATAACCTAGGTATGACCTAGGTATGACCTAGTTTTTACCCGACTGCCCCAGAAGGTGGGTAATACCATAAGACCAACATCGTAATCTCACAATCATCATCTCCACCACACCCTTAAAGACGACATCTTTTTGATACATCTTTTAAACGAAATTAACTAAAACTATTATTTTATTCTCCACCGCTATTCCTTGCGGCGACTCGTCACTCTAGAGCTACACCGGTGCTTTGGAGCTTTTTGGTTGATCAACCGCTGAAGATTCTGGTTTACAAGAGTTGCAGTGAATGAGAAGAAAAAGTGAGTGGGCAGAGAAACCCAAAAACATCCAAATTTAAAATCAAAATCTCACTGAATTAAATTGAAAATCTAAATGAAATCTCACTAAAGTAACACTTCGATGCGTCGCTGAGTCCATTTGGAAGACTTGGGTCGGTATCGTAACAGTCGGTGCCGTTGGTAACGCGGTCGAAGACACTCTCTGATAGGTTGTAGCGGTAAAGTGGGACGTTGTGCATTGTCAGCTCGCCTGGAAAAGAGAAAATTAATTCTGTTATTGTTTGACATAGAAAGAATCACAGTCGGACCCTGGATAATTTACCCAGTTGGGGAAATAGCAAACCTCCGGAGGGTTCGAAGGATACCTCTCCTCTTGCCGTACTTTCTGTGCAGTAACACCTACAGTATGGCAGACCTTTTCGGGCAACGATAACGCTGTCGAAGTGGGCGAATTCTGGTCGCAGCTTATTTAACCAGTTGGTTCTTCATGGTTCATCATCTGCTGACCCTTTTGTAAACTATAATGTCGGCTTCCAGTCTAATCGGATACAGCTGAATAACAGTAGGAATTTGAGCGACTGCCTATCTGACCTCTGATTCTTCATGTTTGCTCTGCGAAAAGGGGAAAAAATGGAAGACAGATGAACTTACTATCAAAATAAAGCGGCATTATTTTGCAGACAGTCTTTCTCCAATATTTCAGTACATCTTGCTTGGTCAGTCGCTGAGCGTACATTACGCCTTCAGTGGAGCCGAAGATACGGTCTGGACATTCCTGGAAAACGTACAATTTAGGGTTTAACACATGCCATCACGCCTTTCTCCGAAAAATTAGGGCGGAGTACCTCATGCACCTACATTTTACCGGTTATTAATCTCATATAGACACTTCCAGTCTTCGGGCTGCTACTGAGAAATTCCTGATGGAAAAAACTCAATCACCTAATTGCCAGCTGTAAATCGTACCCAAAATCTTATGCTCAGCAGAAGCGGACTTTTGCGCTTGCTAGGTTATAGCTAAAAACTTACATGAATAAGAATATTTTGTTAGCAGTAGGACCAACACTTCAAGATAACGTAATTAAAGCGGTACCACTGGACATGGCGAACCTCCTCAAAATACTCTGAAGGTCTAGACAAGTGACAATCGCTTCGAAAGCGTTTCGTATTTCTACAACGACTTTCAACAGGATTGACATAAGCTTTTCGATAGCCTATGTCAGTCCTATACATTTTTGCTTTTTCCATCATCGTTATCGCTGATAGAATGTCACTTTGTCTAGGGACTCTGGTTCTAGAAACCCAAGATAGAAATTCGAGCACATGTGACATCCACCAACCACCCTGATGGATTTTGGCCCCCTACCGTTCACAGTGAAGAGGCCTCTGTCCCAGCAGTGGGAACATTATAGGCTGATTATAATAAGTACTTACAGGACAATAGGGGCTAAGACAAATTAGATTGTACTAGCTTTTGACCGCGGCTACGCCTGGGTGGAGGTCGGAAATCGTTCCATAGTAATTTAATACCGAGATCACCAAACCTCGAAGTATCCAATGTCCTAACCCTGGTCATGGTCTACCTGTGTGTGAAACGTCTAAATTCGTTCAGCCGTAAAGGCGTGAAAAGGTAACATACAGACTTTTGCATTTGTAATATTTTAAGTATAATTTATATTTACTTCAGCATCATATCCAGGCAGCTGTGGTTCTCCCCTAAACCTATCAATCTGGAAGAACTCCTTATGGCCCCACTGAGGACCTATCTTCACTGTCATCTCGTCTGTGAAGTCAGCGTAGATCTGTAAAATAAATTATTAAACACTATATTAATATATAACTGACTATAATACTGCAACTGCAACTGATAACTGCAATGGAGGCTGAGTAAACAGTCGCGCACGTGCTCTTTGAATGCATGGGCGTCACCCAGATTAGAACTGACACCCTCGGTTCACCCAGATCTTACACGGAGGTTCTGTACAGACCAGGAGATTAGTTAACTTCTGGATGGAGGTGGGCTGGGGTGGAATAACCATCGACGGCCGCCATGGCCCACGCACAATGGTCCACCTTAGGGACTAAGGGCGGAAACCAAACCCCTAACATAGAACATAAAATAACTGCTATTGTCATGCATGTTTTGGGAGTATTGTTTTGTTCTTAATGGTATCGCTTTTAGGGATATGAGGAACAGGGTGTAAAGTTCATTCATCCTCTATAGAAAAGGGAGAATCCTCCGACCAGACGGGTGTTGGTCTGGCGGGCAACTGCCCAATGATTGATGTCGGGTTCTTGTTTCAGTATATGTCCCTCGCGCGGTAAATTCTAATTGCGCGATGCAGGATTTTGTGTGACGTCAGGTCTTTTATGCGTAGTTCGCATGTGGCAATATAGATACCGCCACACGCTCAATACACTCACAATGCCAATGTCTTTCATTTCGACACAACATTGATTGCGTCATGTACGTTGTCAAGCGGACGAATTTTTCAAACATATGAAGAAATGGATTAGCAATTTCGTTCAAAGTTCTTCGGACTGTGATTGAAAGTGTGTTACAAGTTACACAATTAGGGTGCTGAGGCTCTAGACAAAGTGACATTCTATCAGCGTTAACGATGATGGAAAAGGCAAAAATGTATAGGACTGACATAAGCTGTCGATAAGCTTATGTCAATCCTGTTGAAAGTCGTTGTAGAAATACGAAACGCTTTCGAAGCGATTGTCACTTGTCTAGGCCCTCAGCAGGGCTATTGGCTATCTTTTTCATTGTCAGTGACTAATTGGCTTCAGTTGTACACCGAACTTTGATGACAACTGAGAATTTCATAACATTGGTATTGCGTATTACCGTAAGTGGACATCATGTTACGGTGACTATCAAATACGGAACGGTGCTCTTCGTCCCAGCACTTGACGCCTTTATTTTTTATCGACTATTATGCGACTAAATTGAGTAACGCCTTTTGAGCGTTAAAATTCTTAATTTTAGGGACCATTTTATATTAAGCGGTTTATAAACACTTGTCCAAGGCTATTGTAACTATACATAAGATATATCGCACACCTAGATCTAAACAGAGACAACTCAAAAATCGTTAATTTTGAGTTATGTTTGTATTCGAATGCTCGGTGATCATAGAAAGGATTTAATTTTAGCCCCAGTTTATATACAGTCACATTTTACAAGCTATGTATTATCTAGAATCAAATTAAAGTGTATAACTTCCCTAACAAGAATATACGTATTTACTGTCTCTTGAAAAATTACCTTTTTTGAGTTGTCTCTGTTTAGATCTAGGTGTGCGATATATTGTTTATAGAAGCGTTTGGTAAACCACACATAGTAAATTCGTAATGCTATTTAAAAATTATTGTAAATATTAGAATAAATAAAACATTACCTTATTATTTTATAAGTAGGTACATCATATTGTAAATTGTTTCACAAGACAAATGTAGTTTTATTATTTTAATCAATAGGTAGGTCGGATTTTTAAGGGATTATTTAAGGGTAAAAAATACTTTAAGGTACCTAGGTACTTACAAGAAAAATCATTTTAGATAATTATGACTAATATTACCTACACACACGAGTACCTGCTGTTTATAAATTACATAGGTAATTATTTTTCTCTAGCATCCCATATTTTTGGACTTTATTCACATAACACAGGTATGCAGGTATGCTGGAAGAGATTTCTTTAGAAATAAGCATTGCCTTTGTACGAATTTTTCTGTTCCTTTTGTCTTGTCTGTATTTATATGTGTGCATAAATGGTTAAATAAATAAAATAATAAAAAATAGGTAACATACAAGAAAATAAGAGTTTTAGATTATTGTGAGCAACTATCAATAGCACTCTCTCTGGCAACTGCAATGAGTTCCTAACGTCCCGCAAGGTGGCGTCTCTCAATTCGCAGACTACTTTGTTTTCGCTCTTCTTTAGCAAATCGCAGCAATAATAGACGTGCCATACCTCTGCCACGATCAAGAATCACAATATAACAACAAAAGACGTAATGTTTACACGATTAATACCGGCTTCGGTGATCATCACTAGAATCACATCATCACTAGAAACACTACCTTTGAGTAGTGTCTTTCACGAAAGTCACGACTACCAAAATGATTATCAATTTGATGTCCACTAAGCTTAGGCAATCGCAATTTTGTAAGTATCGATACATTAACATCTGTCAAAATGTGTTACGGTGACTATCAGTGATAGTGAGTGCTTATGACGTCATCCTAGTTAGTCACTGAAGATAGCCAATACGAAACTAACTGTTTGACAGCTAATCGATAGACACTTTGCCAAGTGATCATCACTATGAACTGTCAACAGAGATACGCAATAGCCCTGCAGGTCTACATGCTTAGTAAAACCTGAGAACTCTGTACTCACTCTAGCCAGCATCCCAGCATTATTAACAGGTACAAGTCCAGGCGCCAGGCTCTTGGACACCTCCAGCACAGGATCGGTGAAGTTCCACAGGTATTCGTACACCGTTCTCTTGACGAACGGCTCTGGATTATACACGCCGACTAAAGACCTCAGGACTGTCTTCAGCCAGTAGTTCGCGTTGTGAAGGTAGGAGAAAATGCCCTGGAAATAAAAATTGATTGTATGTAACAGTAGGAAAAAAGAGCACTGACGGGTTAAGCGGGCCCCACCGCCGCAAATAGGAGCGCGAGCGGAGCGAGCTCAAAAATGTTAACACCCTTTTTTATATTTTTAATACGTAAGGGCATCTACCCCTTTGTTTATATTTTACGAACTGCCTTTTACTTACTGAAATTATTTTTAGTATTTATTCTTAAAAACCAAAAATAAATAATAATGTGTATCAGGGTTTAAAAAAAATCTAACCCTCAAGGGTACTTAATACTTAAAACAACATGTTTGGGGTTTTGTTAAAGATCGCAATTATTAATTTATTAAACTGTCTTTGAAAGGGGGTGAAGGGGTTGTTGAAGTTTTTGGAGGAAAGTACGAAATCGACGCGGACGAAGTCGCGGGCAAAGTTCTTGTTTTATTTAAATAACTTATTTAATTTTTTGAGATTTGACGTCCTCGTGATGGTCTTTGATTTGAGGACCTCTGACTACGCCGTACGCAGGTATAGTAAGAGGTTGAATACTTAAATGGACAGACGAATTTCTTAGCAATCAAATAATAGTGGTTAGGACTTTAGGAGTCACGATGGACCACTTAGAAGCATGGTGGTTCTCCAGCTAGCTAGCAATACCTTTTCACGCCTTAATGGCTGAACGGATCTGGATAAAAGGCACACGGATAGACTAGTTATCTAATTGCGTAACTTATTTTCGTATAAGATATTTTGACAGTTCAACAACATTCATTGCGTTGTTTACGTTGCTGAGCAGATTTTTTTTTCGAACTTATGAAGCAATGGATTGGCAATTTGCTTCAAACCGATTCAGATTGTGATTCATCGTGAGTTACAAAATTAGGGTGCATGACCTAGGTTAGGACATAGGATACTTTTTATCCCGGTAGTATGTAGGTACGTTCCCGACTTCCACGTGGGCGAAGAAGCTTGCAAAAGCTAAAAATATTTTTTGAAAAAAAACGGTCAATTTTATTCGTCGTAACGATATCTACGGCCTGCTTCTTCATCAAAAGTAACAGTCAACTGTTCTTTCGCGCTGTTGGATTTACAACCCTCGCCTCAGCGCCGAGGATTGAAAATAGAACAGAGCAAAAGAACAGTTGACTGTTACTTTTGATGAAGAAACTGGCCGTTAGAGTCCGCTCCAATACTGAAGTCCTTTTGACGCGGCGCTAGTGTCTATGTCATGTCATGAAAATCGCATTTAAAATAAATGTAGTTCCATAATTTTCCGCCGGACTTCAGTGGTGGCGCGGACTGTAGTTGGTATTTTGCGTGTTTTCGTGTAAGTACAGTAGTACGTAGTACTTATTGAAATTACTCATCATAAAGCACTAAAAGAAATAATAAACAATTTAAATAACAATTTTATAACGCGGAAACGTAACCGTAATTTTATTTAATTTTGATTACCTACTAAAGAAATCGCAATAAAACCTTTGTTTCTACATAAATCTATTAATATTTAAATTGTTTTTGAGTCCTTGACATTATTAGCATAAGTTAAGTACTTATGTTTTATTGATCATAACATTTTGCAATTTCATTTGTTTTGGTATTATCTCATCATAATCCTTTTTTTGGATTCCATAGCTACCCCAAGGGTGGCAAACGGATCCCTAACACGTGAGTGTGCCGTATCTCATGAACCGTAATAGTTTTCACAGAGTTTGTACTATTGCTGCTATAACAACAAAAATAAAAATAAATTAAATTAAAAATCAAAGGGTAAAGTCACGTTTCTTGTATTGGGGCGTTTTTTGCACGACCTTAGTAATGGCTGTATTTTTTTAACCGGAATGGTAGGTCACACATGAAACGATGGTACAGAACCATTCGTGTGCGAGTCCGACTCGCACTTGGCCGTTTTTTTAAATAAACAGCTGTTATTGCCGTTTTTTTTTAATAAACAGCTGTTGTGATTCCGCGCCACTATTAAATTCCGGCGGAAAATTGCGTAAGTAGGTAACTAGATTTTTTTAAATGCCATTTGAAGCAATGACACAGACGCTACCGCCGCGTCATTTAGTGTCCCGCCAAATGTTAAATGATTCTAAGTACAGTGTGCTCAGTATATTTTGGGTATTGTGTCTATGGCGAATAAAAAGAATAAAAGTTGAATATAAGTACAGCTTGGCAAAAAAGAGTATGATGCGGTGACAGATGAAACTAAATATTTTACTTAGGTAATGCAGACCTATGATGTTGGCACTACTTTCCTACCAAGTGCTAGTAGGTTTTTGAGTCAGTACAAGCAGCGTTTTTAACTATTTGTTTAAATTCTTTTACTCATTTCCCATTTGAAGTGACTTATATGCGGTAGTGGCGCCCTAATTTTTCCAAACTCTTTTTTGTCAAGCTGTATACAGCTTAGTTGAGGCACATATTTGTTATGTTGAATAAATTTGTTGAATAAATGATCATTATCCTTATACGTCAAAACGTAAATTGACTAGCGACTTTATACGCAGAGAGCACCGCGCGGCAAAAAACCAAAAAAGTCCCTAATGCACGATAATGATGTTGTTGTAACTTTATCTAAGTACATCATTAACCGCCAAATTACTCATTAAATTACACACTGCAGAAAATAAAGTCCTTGAAGAAAATAAAGGTGACTTTTGAAAAAATAAATGACACTAAGATCATCAATGCGCACAACCTTAAGTAATTCGTCAACTCGTCCTCCATCCCTACAGCCCATTTAGGACGACTTGACTTGACGAAAATCGAAATAAATAATATTTGGTGTAGATAGTTTGGCACATGACTTTTAAGCCTGGGAATTAATTAAAAAGGTTTTTTTTTTCTATCGAGAAAATTTCATGGTTTTCGCCAAACATAGGACCAATACTCAACTTTAACATAATATTTATTTCAAAATTAATGCTGCAGTATTTTCGGCATAAAGGAGGATCATGCTAAACAATTCTAGGTAGGGTACGCCCTTAAAGGATCGTAGCAGGTGGCGTTCTGTAGTTTTTGCCTACCACCATGGGAAGAAGGCGTGAGTTTGTTTATGTATAACTGTATAGATTTCTATTTTGTTAAGTATTTACCTGTTACTTGTTGAAAGGCCTACACTGTCCTCCCATACCTAATAACACTGTAATTCGAAAATATTGTAACAGTCAATTATTTTTAAAAGAGTAACCGTGGAGTTTCTTGCCGGCTCTTCTCCATAGGAAACGACCAATTGGAACCGTGCAACTAGCTTCTGACGTTTCATAAGTGCCTATGTAGGTTATGTGAAATAAAATATTTTGATTTTGATTTTTTGATACAATCAAAACAATTATTAGTTACTCACCAAAACTGCAATATTAGGCACAATAATGGTAGCGTTCAAGTCTATAGTATTGTGTTCAGGCAAAAAGATAGGAAACCGCTTCGCTGTGTACGTCATTGTGCTGTTCTCGTTGAAGTAAACGTTCGAATGAAGGAGTTTCTCTCTGGAATAACAGAAAAAAAAAAGATTATTTACTGGCTGGTTACAAAAAAAAAAAAATTTACAGTGAAATTCACGCCTAAAAATATAAACACAAACAGTCCTAATACGTGGCAGTTCATGGGCATTGCAACTGCATATTTTCACAGTCCAATTTGGTGCCATCTGAATTAGTATAATTTAACCATTAATAGGTACAGGGAGCAGTGGTGGACCAGTGGTAACGGCCGCGACTTACGAGTTGTAGGTCGTCGGTTCGAACCCTGACAGGCACTTTACTTTGCGTAAATAATTTCATCACCACTGCTTCCAAAACGGTGAAGGAAAACATCGTAAGGAAACCGGCATGTCCTAGAACCAAAAATTCGAAGACATGTGACAATCCGCATTGGGCCCGCGTGGTGGATTACAGCCCACTCCCTCTCACAGAGTGGACGCCTGTGTCCAAGTAGTGGGAGCATTATAGGCTGATTATGTAGGTACAAGGTCAAATTAAATTAGTTAGACAAACTCCGCAGACGTAATTGGTAATAATAAATATCTAAACATGAAATATCAAAACTAAAAGAATTGATGATTATTTTTTTGGGTATCGATTGTAGTTAAGTACTTGAAATACTTATCAGTTGTTTTTTGTCTAAACTTTGTAGGGGTTAAGGTTATCGATAACTTATCACGATAAAAAAAAAAAAAATCTAATACATCAAATCTCAAAAAACACATTTTTTGTTGTTGTTTAATTTGACTAGTTTTTAATTTGAATCAATGGATTGAACTGATAAATAAAATAAGTGCGGCGTCCATGTTTAGTTTTCTAAGATGTACAACTTACAAGGGGATTACCTGCAAATAAAAAAATGGCTGCAAAAAAATTACTACCCGAACCATAATAAGGCTAAATATAAATATCAGCAGCTTTTTTACGTTTAAGTAAAACATCCATACCTATTTTTTACCCGACTACGGCGAAGCAAAAAGGAGGGTTTTTATTTTGACCGGTATGTGTGTATGTTTATCTATTACCTCATAACTTCTAAACTCCTCATCACAATTTGACAAATAAGGTATCGTTGGGAGCGTGACGTTGGTATGACGTCACATTCACTATGGCGCAGTCGAAAGGAAATAAAGCCATAAACAAAAAAAAAATTTTGAATGCCAGCGTGTTGGGTATCAAATGAAAGGGCTTAAAATTAGCACATAATAAAAATATTATATTATAACCCCAAAATAATAAAAAAAGAAAAGTTATAAAAACTAAAACACAACTACGACTTGTCAACTAAAAGAGTATAAACAAGACATCACAGCCAGACAAATTAAAAATCAAATCAAAAATCTGTAGTCACACGTAATCTGTTGGACTTATGCCCCGGATGTTTAATTTGTCTATCTGTGATGTCTTGTTTATACCTTTTTAGTTGACAGGTCGTAGTTGGGTTTTAGTTTTTACAACTTTTATTTTTTTGTACTTAAGGAAACGTAACTCGTAGACTGCATTAAAACTAAGAAGAATCATTGGTAGTCTCGATGCACGATGTACTACTTCCTTGTTTTTTGTTTAGAGTTTGAATACATTACGAGTTTTGATAGATTAGGGCGTTGGTGTACCGTGAGTTAAGATATAACCGTGCGTTTGCACTGGCGAAATATTCACGACAAAACATGTTGAAATCCCTATTTTCCCTATTTTCCATACAATTTTTGACAGGAAACATGTTTTTTTGTAATGTTTCGCCAGTGCAAACGCACGGTAAGATATTTATTTATAGCCTGTCCTTTGCTGTCCTCCCCCGGGGACGCCCTAAGCCGAGGTCCGTACCCCAGACCCCACAGGGGATGGTGCGTGTAGTTTATTAGTTTTATGCCCTGGCTGGAGGCCTTAATATATTGAGAGGAACACACAGGAAAGTCCGGCCTGAATTCCTCTTACGCTAATGACGGTCGCGTACGTCAGTCGTGCTCGTGCGTACATATAATATACATTGTGTTCTATATAGCACCATACTGCGGCGCTGACATCCGCGGCGCGTACTACGTTACTACGCGTATGCGACTGACCGTACGCGACCGACATCAGCGTAAGCGGAATTCAGGCCTACGCAAGACTCGAGAAGAAAAAGAAAGTGCGAGTCGGACTCGCGCAACGAAGGGTTCCGTACCATCCTTACATTATTACATAAAACAAAGACCTCCGCCGCGTCTGTCTGTCGTCCTGGGGCCGTATTATGAAGTATAAATGCCATTATGATTCCAGACTGAAAAAGGGATGGTGCTAGCGGTCATCTATGGCTCCATCTCTCTCTTGCACTGGAATCATGGTGGCATTAAAACGTCATAAATTCATAATACGCCACCTGTTCGCGATAACTTCAAAAACTTCTGCACCGATTTTCATGCTGTTTTCACCAATGGATAGGGTGGTCCTCGAGGAAGGTTTTAGAATATAATACCGAAATCCACGCGGGCGAAGCCATCAGCTTATCTATAAAAACGGCAAAAAATCACGTATTCTGTTTTTTAGTATTTGTTGTTATAGCGACAACAGAAATACATCGTCTGTGAAAATTACAATTGTCTACCTATCACGGTTCATGAGATACAGCCTGGTGGTAGATAGACAGACACCGGAGCCTTAGTAATAGTAGGGTCTCGTTTTACCCTTTGGGTACGGAACCCTAAAAAGCTCGCCGCAAAATAGCTAGGTGTAGGCTATGCTATATTTGTTCCATCGCCTATCGCTTTCTATGGCCTACTACCCTAAAGCCATTGAACATAACGATCATTATAATTTAGTTGCATCATTGACCTTAAACATTACCATCCGTGATCCGTTATGTTGTTCATCGTAACAATCGTAGAACGTTGCTCGTGACGAATAGGCAGATTGATTTACCTACTTCGAAATTCGAATAGGCAGATTGATTTACCTACTTCGAAATTCGAATGTTGTCTTATTGTGTTCTATAATATCTGCCTAGCTTTGTCCCAACTATGTTGAGGTCGGCTTCCAGTCTCCCCGAATGCAGCTGAATACCAGTATTTTACATGGACCGACTGCTTAAATGACCTCCACAAGTCCTCCAAGTTACTGGGTTATACGAAACCCCCTTTTTTTTGGTATGGCTTTTTTTTTTAGGGTGGGACGTCTTCGAATGACTTATCCCGCTCCTATACATTGTTGTATAGGAGCCCCCTGAAATATTTATTTTACTTTGTTTTTTAGTATTTGTTGTTATAGCGGCAATAGAAATACATCATCTGTGAAAATTTCGGTTCATGAGATACAGCCTGGTGACAGACGGACAAACAGACAGACAGCGGAGTCTTAGTAATAGGGTCCCGTTTTACCCTTTGGGTACGGCTACGCAATCCTAAAAAGGTTCCTTGTGACTTTAAAATCTGGCCCTGCCGTAGACCAAATAAAAAACCAAGCCATAGCGCTGTAAACAATACAGTGAAACACGCCACCGCTCTGTGAATACATTTACAATTCAGCGCGAATACATTTACAATCAAACTACACCTCAATAAGTGTATTATTTCAAGGTCACGGCCGAGAGATAATACTGTTACTTTATTATACTGTGGTTCCCACCTCATAAAATAACCCTCCAAAACCTGTTTAGTTAACTGCAGGTCTAGAGTATTACCAAGACCTTGACCTTGCTGAAAACTTCGACCTTGAAGTGTCAAATTTTGCAGAAAAACACTAACAATACCTGAAAAGCATGTAATTATCTAAATAACGTGTAATTCTACGATCGTTAGGCGCAATGACATGGTGTGATATGCCGTTGTTTTTATAGGCTCCCATAAACATGCACGACGCGATAGGACGACAACCAGACTTTCCAAGGGGTATCGTATTACCCAGTTACTGGGTTGTGGAGATCAGATAGGCAGTCGCTCCATGTAAAATACTGGTATTCAGCTTCATCCGGTTAGACTGGAAGCCGACCCCAACAGACTTGGGAAAAGGCTAGGCAGATCCTTATCCTTACATATTATAAAACAAAGTCCTCCGCCGCGTCTGTCTGTCGTCCCGTTCGCGATAAACTCAAAAACTACTGCACCGATTTTCATGCTGTTTTCATCAATGGATAGAGTGGTTCTCGAGCAAGGTTTGAGTACAGGGCTTCCCAAACTGTGGGTCGCGACGCCGCCCTGGGGAGCCGCGGTATTATCCCAGGGGCATCGTAGGGCGATCTAAATAGATGTAAGTCTAAGCAGTTGCAGTATTAGAACAAGTACAGATCGAAAATAAATTTAGAGACAGAGACGAGGGTGGCAATTTCGAAACATGAGCCTAGTTTTGAGAAACTATGCTCAGAAAAGGAAGCACATCCTTCTCATTAATAACGAAAAGAGATAAAAAGGGTGTGGTAGCTTTCATTTTAGTTAATGTTTTATTCTTTATTTTCTAATAAAAAATTTAGATTCTATTTGGAGTTATTCTGACAAAATTGTTATTAGGCTAGGACTACAACTAGAAGATATTATGACAAGAAGGCCAGGGCGTCGCAAAAATATGGCAACTTTCCAAGGGCGTCACAGTTTGGGAAGCCCTGTTTTAGTATATAATATAATAACCGACATCCACTCGGGCAAAACCGCGTGCATCAGGTAGTTGATTTATAAAGATACTCACAGATAGACCACAGGTCCAATCTCTTCCACATTCAGCTTGTCATCCAGACCCTGCATGAATCTCTCGTGGTTCGTCACGTTAAAGACGTACGCTCGTAACTTGACCTCATCGGGCGGATCTGACCACCATTCGTAAGGTGGCATACCTGGGGACAAAAAGTTATTATTTTATTTATATCCTTTAAAGGAGCTAAGTAATAACAGCCGCACGGGTCGATCAGTCAGGTTAAGCTGCGCTTGCCGAGGTTAGTCCGTGGATGGGTGACCATCTTTACATATCGAGACTCCTCCGTGCCTCGGAAAGCACGCTAAGCCGTTGGTCCCGGCTGTCATTCGTTGATCTTTGACAGACGTTACGGGTCGTCAGAAGCCCGAAAGTCTGACAACCAGTCTTACCAAGCAAGGGGTATCGTATTACCCAGTTACTGGGTTGTGGAGGACAGATAGGCAGTCGCTCCATCTAAAATACTGGTATTCTGCTGCATACGGTTGGACTGGAAGCCGACCCCAATATAGTTGGGAAAAGGCTAAACAGATTTGGAGATCCTTTTACATTTATATTTGTCAAGCGCAGGCCACACTGTCCTCTAGCGAGCGACTTTGTTCAACTGGTGGAACAGATTGGGGGCAAAGTGAAATACTTAATCGCAATTATTGATTAGCTTAGGGCTCCGTCCAATATTTTGTTTTTTAAAAGGGTACTACTGTCACGAAAATAAAAACTTTAATTTCGAAAGTCGGTGTCTTTACTTAATTTTTGGTTTTTGCCACCGAATTCCGAAATTAAATTAATTTTTCACTTTTTAGTGTTTTTTTGGAAGTCGGTTGTTTTGTTTTTGTAAAAAGTTTTTATTTTTCACTTTTTAGTTATAGTTCCTAACCCACACAAATTCGAATACCTGTTATGTAAATAACAGTGGCGGAGTAACTTAAAACATCGTCGACATTACTAAGTGGGACCAATACGTAATATTGAAGCTAACTCAAAAACTAGGCAAGCAAAGTTAATAAAATTTATATGGGACCACCTCAGAAGCATGTACTACCAAAAAAATAAAAGAATCTTCAAAATCGATTCATAATTGGCGGAGAAAAAACTGATGAATTGAGAACCTCCTCCTTTTTGTAGAAGTTGGTTAAAAAATTGAGAACCACTGTAAAGGCTCTCTTCAAGCTACAGACCGGTCTTCGAGAGAATGCGTTGATCTTCATTCTTGACACTTGTCAGTTTCATACTACTTAAAGAATATTTGTTTTGCGAATTTGATCCTTAATAATACTAGAATTTGTCCAACTGACAGGTGTCATTCACGGATTCTCTCAACGACTAAATTGAAACATCACACACTTATATGAAACGTAAAACCAAGTTTGCTCACGTCATATTCATACAAATTGATTGTCCAATATTGATAGAACAAATATGGACGCTATAATTTATATTTACTGAATAAATAAAGGAAGCTTTATAGACAAACAAACTCTTGGATATATCATATTCTATTTGCTTATGCAGATACTAATTAACAAAACCTATTGACATAATGACTAATGAAGGCTTCCGTAGACAAGCGCGACAAGCAGGTGCGACGCGTTTCTGATATTTCCTCACGACATGTCTATCATTCTTTCGCACACTGGCTGATCTTGAACGTAGCATCAGAATAAACTATTTTTTTACCAACTTAAAAAAAGAGGAGGTTCTCAATTCGTCTGTATGTTTTTTTTTAAAATAAACACTAAGGGTTTTATGAAACGATGATTAAAGTTAAGTGACGCGACGTTCAAACGTCAAAAATGTATGGTTAAACAGTCGCTAATCATTATTTAACTTTAATAATCGTTTATGAATAAACCCCTAAAAGTGAAAAATAACATTAATTTCGGAAGTCGGTGGCAAAAATGAAAGTTGAAAACCAAAGACACCGACTTCTTACAAAACTTAAACAAAAAAAAAAAAACAAATGTCTTCCAAAAAAACACTTACAAGTGAAAAATAACTTTAATTTTACAAAACTTATACAAAAAAAAAAACAAATGTCTTCCAAAAAAACACTTACAAGTGAAAAATAACTTTAATTTCGAAAGTCGGTGTCTTTGGTTTTCAATTTTAGTTTTTTGCCACCGACTTCCGAAATTAAAGTTTTTTTTTTCTTTTTTGTGTTTTTTTTGCGAAGTCGGTTGCTTTTTTTTTTGTTTTATTTTTAATTTTTAGTTGTGGTAGGTACCTACCCCACACAAATTCGGATACCACTACCTGCTACGTTAATAAGTTACGGAGTAACTTAATAAAACATCGTCCATATATACCAAGTGAGAAAAATACGTAACATTTGAAGCTAACTCAAAAACTACGCAAGCAAAGTAAATAAAAAATTTATGGGACAACCTCTGAAGCATGATCTACCAAAAAACAAAACAACAAAATCAATTCATAATAGGGAATATGCATGTGATTCAAATATGGGTCAAATTTTTTTTTTATAAACTATATTACTTCAGAATTAGGCCTCCATCAATATTTTTAAATAAAATTTCTTTTTGAGCGAGAAATTAATTTTTTTAAAGTCCCAAAAAACTGTGGGTAATTCAAATAATTGAAAAGCTAAGAGCGGATGTGACGTAACAATCCGGGATAACAATCAAAATGTCAATGTCAAGACAATGTCAAACGCTCCTACAAAAAGGAGTGTTTGACGTTGACTTGACAGTTGCTTGTTTGTTTTCACGGACTGTGACGTCACCACACCAAGCGCGCCAAATGGAGGGCGTTTAAATAGCCCGGATCGGTTGGATATTTTTAAACTGTTTTTTAAGTACTTTAAATTGCTTTTTTGCCGTCGAATTTTTTTACTGTTATTAGACGACGTAAATAATCGAATAAAAATATTAAAAACATACATGCACATTCCCTATTGCGGAGTAATCGCGTAACAAAAACACAAAAGAAAAACACAGACGAATTGAGAACCTCCTTCCTTTTGAATTCGGTTAAAAATAGCATGACAGTGACAATCTTCTTAATCTTGGGTTATGTAACAACTTTTAAACTGACCTTACTTAAGATGGCTGACCTAGACACACTACCTACCGATGACCTTCAACTTGCAAGCGACATCATATCGAAAGCATACACTTATATAAACAACTTCCTGGCTCAATGTCAATATTGTTAAGACTGTATTTTTGTGAGTTTGTCAAAATAAAAATCAATCTGCCTAGCCTTTTCCCAACTATTTTGGGGTCGGCTTCCAGTCTAACCGGATGTAGCTGAATACCAGTATTTTACATGGAGCGACTGCCTATCTGACCTCCACAACCCAGTAACTGGGTAATACGATAAGACTGGTTGTCAGACTTTCGGGCTTCTGACGACCCGTAACGACTGTCAAAGATCCACAAATGACAGCCGGGACCAACGGCTTAACGTGCTTTCCGAGGCACGGAGGAGTCTCGATATGTAAAGATGATCACCCATCCACGGACCAACCCCAGCAAGCGTAGTTTAACCTGATGGATCGAACCGTGCGGCTGTTATTACTTAGCCACGAGCTCCTCACCCTCATAACTTACTACTCATCATATTTTGACAAATGAGGTATAGGCTATATGAAGTCACATTAAATATGGCGTCCTCTAGTGGACATACCGTCATGAACTAAAAAAAAAAAAGACCGGATGTCCGACATGTGACTTCAGATTTTTACCCGACTACGGCGAAGCAAAAAGGAGGGTTATGATTAATTAAGTTGTCCGTCAGTGATGTTTTGTTTAACCCTTATCGTTGCCTTTTTTTATTGTAACTTTTTTATTGGCGTAACTCTTCTCCGAAGTTCAAAGACACATTAACCAATATTTTTTAAATTGTAAATTAAAGGTTTAATGCGTAATATAGCCCTGTTCAGGTAGAATTGCCCATTATCTTACAACCATCATCTGCCTGGCCTTTTCTCGGCTGTTGGGGTCAGCTCCCAGTCCAACCAAATGCAGCTAAATACCAGTATTTTACATGGATCTACTCCCTATCTGACCTCCACAACCCAGTTACTGGGTAAGACGGTACCCCTTGATAAGACTGGTTGTCAAACATTCAGGCTTCTGACGACTCGTAACGACTGTCAAAGATCCACGAATGATAGCCGGAACGTTCGGCTTACCGGCCTGAGCCGGTGAGCTGTAAGCCGTTAGGCTTAACGTACTTTCAGAGGCACTGAAGAGTATCGGTATGTAAAGATGGTCACCCATCAACGGATCAACCCCGGCAAACGTAGCTTAACCTGATGGATCGACCCGTGCGGCTGTTATTACTTAGCCACGAGCTCCTCACCCCCATTATCTTACAATATTAAAGGTTTTGTAATTTTTCTGTATGGAAACTATCATGAGTGCTTCCGTTTCCAATTAAGTTAATTAACATGTTTTTATAACTATGTGCAAATCAATTTTAATTAAAAATAATAATTAAGTACCTAATTACATATTTCATTTTCATAATGGAGAACTTACGTCACGATCCCTTTCAAAATTCGAATGTCATTGGATGCGTCATAAATATTACCCTTGCCATTGAAGTTAAAAAATAAACAAATTGCGGAGGAAAATTAAACACCTGTCATTACCGACATAGCACCTGATCTTTTTGGTGGTAATTCAATTGAATTTTTTAGTGCGTCACGTTATCGCAATTAGGTACTTAAACCTTTTTCTTCCTTTCAAAGTTATTTTTTTTTCACATGGTTTTTCTTATTATTATTATGTTGATTATTCGTTTTAAAGGATGTCAAAGTCACGAGTAAAATCATTTATTTTAAAAGGCACTTTTGAATAATGATGTTATAAAAACTCATTACTTTTGAACGTCATAATTTACAGAAAAATATAATTGATTCTAGTTGCCCCTTCCAAAAGGTAGTTTCGTGTGGAGAAGAATGGGCAAGAAACTCCACCTTAATACTAAAAGTTACGATTTACGGTAAACCCATCTTGGACTTGAAGAATAGAGTTATTCACGTCGTCAAGATTTTGTGACCGTCGGTCTATTTTAAAGATAAACTATGTGTCAGCAAATAACACCATCTTAGGTTGATTTTAAAGTAATTGGCGTAAATCATTCATGAAAACTAAAAAGACGAATGGACCCAATATCGAACCTTGAGGAAGCCCATGGCCATTTCAGAACCTAATGAGTTTATGCCGTTTACTTGAACTTTATTAACCTTTCTATATTTCAGGTGTGATCTTAGTTTATCAAGAGCTGTATTCCTAATCCCATAGTGCCCTAGTTTCAGCAGAAGTGTTTCATGGTTTACTCAATCGAACGCCTTACAGAGGGTAACACAACGCCTTTTGGTGTATTCAGTGGTACAACGCCCTTTGGTGAATGGCCGAATTACTAGTTCAAATAATAAATAATTTATTATAGAAAATACTGGCTGATGCCTGCAGCTTCGCCCGCGTGGTTGTCAGTTATTATATACTAAAACCTTACTCGAGAACCACTCTATCCATTGCGGTGAAAACATGAAAATCGGTGTAGTAGTTTTTGAATTTATCGCGAACAGAACGACAGACAGACGCGGCGGAGTGCTTTGTTTTATAATATGTAACGATAAGGATATACCCATATAAAGATTGGCATTAGTGTAGCTGGAATATTAATTGCCATATACGAAAAAAAATGTCGTTTAAGGTCTAAATATTCAAGAGTCATGTCAATAATTCATGATTCGGTTAATAAAATGAATCTCACCTGGTCTCATATTCAATTTTTCTAGTAGCATGAAGTCTAGAGGAGTGAATATAAAGCTTCCTATTGATAGGAGTATTAGCAGAACTCCCCACACGCATTGGACTACGGGACCTGTAACAAAAAAACATAATTAATTTAAAGTAATTAATAAATTACGTATCTTACTACATAATCTTGCGAAAGCGGCAGTGTAGCCCGCGAAGTTCCCTTATGTGTTTTTGCAATTTTCGTTGATCTCAATATGATGGCCATATCAAATATTGCTTTATAGAATTACTAGCGACCCGCTCTTGCTCGCACGGTTTTTACGACTTGACAAAACATCAAGATTACTTAGTTTTATGTAACTATTATACTTACACATAAATCTTCCGGAATAAATTCTCTAAACGATGGTGAAACCTCATCAACATTTATTCTGTTGACTGGTTTAGAAGAACAACTAATATGTATAGATAATCATAAAAATCATCAATACAATTCTCGAAGTTCGTACCTCCCCGGTTACAGGGTACCCCTTGGTAAGGCCAGTTCTCAGATTTATGGGCTTTTGGCTTCCCGTTACGACTGTCAAAGATCTACGAATGACATCCGGGACCGCGTGTTTAATGGATGGTCCCACCCACGCAACAACCGTGGCAAGCTCTTCAAGCAAGATCTTTTGTTGCTTGACAGCAATGCAGCATTGTGTTAGTAGCAGTAGACTGCTAGCAAGCAATACGCTTATAATGATGATGATGATGTATCTTATGTTGGTTGTTGGTTGAGCCGACATAAGCGTCATAAGCCGTCATAAGCGTGACAGTCTGACTGCTGAATAAGGCCCTGAATTCGATTCTCAAGTCACGAGGGACATCGAATCTTTACTGACTATTCCCTATAGGAAAGATTTTAATCGTTAGATTTGCCTTCAAGGTACTAAGTCACGCGAAAAAGTGTCCATATTGAGATGAGTGAGCTCACACAATAGTCATGGCATTTTCATGACAATCAAATCAAATCTCTGAGACATTGTGTATGTAATACCGGTATCCCACGATCTCCGATTTTACGGACGGACACCGATGAGCCCGGACGACGGACGCTGGGTAGGTGTACGTGCGGGGATCGCAGACATCAGAAGTTACTCGGTGCGCGGTGCGTGGCGGTCTGTGGTCGTCTGCCGTGCGTGTCCGTCTGCAATATTGCCGATCGTCGGATTCCACCATACAGAAACGCGACCATCTTTTGATGCGATGAAATCTTTGCCTTTAGGCAATTATATCAATGGTAACCGATTAAGTAACCTAAGTCAGTGAAGTTCAAAGTCAATTTGAAACAATTTTCATTTGAAATTCTACTCATCACGCGCATATTTCGTAACGGAGTACATACGGCAAGAGTCCAAGTGATAGATGGATTGGCTACAATCCATATCGATAGAACGTGTTCACTCCTACCTAGTACTTATTGAAATATAGGCTCAAATTCTTACACGTTTACATAGTACATCTAAGAAGTTCGTGTGAAGATGGCTTAGTGGCGAAATGCTCAACCATGGCGCTGTAGCGCTTCGGGAATGATCGCTGCCAGGGCGGACTGTCCCTTTCAAGGACACTGGGTGGGGTCATAAGTCTGCATAAATGAATAATTTTGTGAAAACTAACAATACTAACCGTTATATTTTTTTTGTTTATTTTATAACCTAGATTCCCTGAAGCCATCTCGTGCGAATCTGCAAAGTTCACTTGGCACCTCACTCAAATGAGCGCACACAATTCGAAAATGAATTCATTTGTTTTTACCCGACTGCCCCAGAAGGAGGGTAATTTTAGAGTAAATTGTTTAGGAGCTCGTGGCTACGTAATAACAGCCGCACGGGTCGATCTCTACGCTTGCCGGGGTTGGTCCATAGATGGGTGACCATCTTTACATACCGAGACTTTCCCGGCTGCGTGAAGCCAATATCTGTGTAGCTCTAGGCGTTGAGTCGCAACTTTATCCGTCCCCGTTTTTAAGGATGTTATGAATTTTCTAATGGACAAAAACTGTTACGAATTAACTGTATGAACCAGCGATCTAGGCGTTGAGTCTTCCTACCAGGGTAGCGGGTTAGTCCGAAAGGGATACCGGGACCTTGGCAACAGGCAACTGAAGGAACACGGGTGGGTTTTAGTCAGTAAAAGTCTGTCACGCCCTTCCGCTCCGCCCAGAGCGGGAGAAGTCATTGGATGATTTCACAACCTCAAAAAAAAAAAAAGGCGTTGTGTCGTAATAGTATGCGTAATCTATACTAATCTATACTAATATTATAAAGCTGAAGAGTTTGTTTGTTTGTTTGTTTGAACGCGCTAATCTCAGGAACTACTGGTTGGAATTGAAAAATTCTTTTTGTGTTGGATAGTCCATTTATTGAGGAACGCTATAGGCTATATAACATCACGCTACAACCAATAGGAGCGGAACATAAATGAAATATGTTGCAAAAACGGGAAAAATTATTCCTTTTTGAGAGCTTTCGTTACATGCGCTGCGTAAACGGTTTATGTTACGTAAATATCATGTATGATGGAATTGTTCCTCTTTAAAGGTTCTAAAAAAAAGTCCGGGACAGCATATGCCTATCATTTAAGATTGACTCACTATAACCGTTTTTTATGGTAATCAAATTTGTTCGAAATTAATGCATCATGTGCGTAGGAGTTTTATCAACATAATATTAATTCTTATTCAAATAAATAGTTTTAACATCAAGGGTATTTATTTAGCAGTAAAATACTTTTTAATTCATTCGAATCGGATATGTTTTAACGAGTATAAAAATACAATACGCGAACCGTTCGACGCTGGCGCCGCGCCGCCTCGCCGTTCCCTACTCTAGAGAGGAGAGGATGGGCACATGGGTAGACCATGACCTGGAATAGGACATAGGATACGTTTTTTCCCTATATTCCTACGGGGTCGAGACTTACGCGGGTGAAACCGCGGGGCACAGCTAGTCCTTATTAAAGATGATATGAATTTTCTAATGGACAAAGATGTTACGAATTAACTCATGGATTACTGATGATATTATCTAAAGAGTTTCGGCGTGTATACAGTTAGTAGTTGATATTAGATATTCATTACATTACACATCACTCTTCAAAAGTTTTTGAAGTTTTGCGCAGTTTGGCAATAAAAATGATAGGTACACACGGCTACGGCACGGAGATCAGCATAAACTGGAAATGTATACATCGAGCTATACATTTCCAGTTTATGCTGATCTCGCATTGTGTAGGATTTTCGTACAATGCGAGGTCAGCTTATACTGGAAATGTATAGCTTGATGTGTAGCCGTGTGTACCATTGCATTGGTAAGAAAAATGTAAGAAATTCGTTTGCGTCTATAGGAACCGGCGAGCATTAGAGAATGACCCTGCTGATATAGTAGCGAGGTCAATGTCCTAATAGATTAATTACATTTGTAATTATAATGTGCTAAGATATTTTTTTGCATATAAAATAACCTTGTGCGTAATGCAACTTGCAAAATTATATTACAAAGAAAAAACTGCATGTAAACAATCACTTCTTTATTTAGGGTTCCGTGTAAACGAAAGAAAAACCTCGTATTTCTTACCGATTTCAAAAAAGATTCTACATTCATCGTAATCACTTTAGTACCTAATCCTTACATATTTTATTATAAAACGAAGTCCCCCCCTTCGCGTCTGTCTGTCGTCCAGCAGCAGGCGTAGCATGAGCACCGTTTTGTCGACGGAAGAGTAGACAAAAATTACGTTTCCTGTAGACAGTAGACAGTACGAGACGGCAGCAAAATAGAAAGAGTCAACTGCACTTTTTACGAAATTCACTCTTTTACATAATTCGACTCAGAATTATTTGTTTTATCATAGGATTTATCGGTTGTCAGTGTGATTTTGACAGTAAGGATAGAAAACTTTCTTCCGAAATGAGTCTACATATGAAAAGACCTAGACAAAGATCGTTAGAAATGAAAGACAAAATGACAGATTGTAGAAAGATTTCTACGGTGGATGTCAAAAATGAAGAAACGAACTGTCACTTTTTATAGAAAAAGCTATGTCTATTCTTCGTAGAGATAGAAAGCGCCATGCTACGCCTGCTGTTCGCGATAAACTCAAAAACTACTGCACCGATATTCATGCTATTTTCACCAATGGATAGAGTGGTTCTCGTGGAAGGTTTTAGTATATAATAACCGCAACCACGCGGGAAAAGCCGCGAGCATCAGATAGTTAAATTATAAAATTGCTGGTGAACGCATTCAAGGACACTGAACGAGAAGTTACAGTAGAAGTTTCTATCTTTAATTTAGTATTTTTAATTAAGTATTTTGTTTTTTAATTTAGTACATTTATTTTTTTCCCGCCGCCACAAACTGTATAGATTTGGCAAAAAAATTGTTTGAGACAAGCGTATTCATAGAGAAAAAGGCTATTGAAATCAATTTGCGAGCAGAACTAATCGTGTTTTGTTTCAACTCGCTCTCAAAATCTCATATAGGTATTCCACTGGAATGACAGCTCACATAAGATTTTAGAGAGGAGGAATGATTCCACCTCACGCTTTGACATTATTCAGAGTTCACTTCACCTATGCTTTCAAGGTGAGATATTTACAGAACAACGAGCTCTTTGATGATCGTAAATACAAATATGGTGTCTGATAAAAGCTTGAACGTTGTGATCCTTAAGTTCTGAGTTGAGCTGCAGGATGCGTGACAAATGCGTACCTACCTGGACAGGTCCACTCAATCTGTGTTGATTTTTCCTCAAAATAGGTACCATTTCAGACACGAATCTACATGGTTTTCACATGATCTGACCAAGATTATATAATATTGACTTTAAAAGAGACTGTGACCTCTGATTTTGATTCGACCTTTCCTCTTAAAGTAAGTAGTCATATAGGAAACGCCGACCTCATCTAGTTTTAAAAACATGATTGACGTGTAAAAATGTTTGTACATACAAACGCACTTACAGAAATAAAATCTTTAAATAATTAGCTGACATTGAGTTTGCAACTTTGCTGCAGTAGTAAGTATAAGTAAGTAGGTACTTATTTAATTATTATACGGAACTGCCTTACGTTTGTTAATGTTCGGTTCCGGTTTGTTTCGACGGTAATTTCGAAAACGTCTGTCGGTCAAGAATGAAATAAAAGAATCGTATGAAATTAAAAATTATTGATTATTATTTATTTTTTTTTCTTAATTTTATTTTTATATTTATAGAATTAATTTTATACTTTTTGCTCTGCCCTACAGGGTTCGTAATTGTACCTTAGCCTTAAGCCATTGTAATACCTTTAAGGAATGCAAATAAAGTATGAATATGAATAAGTAGGTATAATCATGCATATTTTTCCTGATATTTATTATTTACCATTTTTTTTGTTTTATTTGGCTTGTGGCTAAGTACTATTAACTCGGGAACACAGGTTGATCGATCAGGTTAAGCTACGCTTGCCTCGGTTGGTCCATGGATGGGTGACCATCTTTTAATACCAAGAGCTTTCCGTGACACGGAGGGGCCGTGGCTCCGAAATCACGCAGCTGTTATTCGTGGACCTTTGACGTTCTTCGTCGTTACAGGTCGTCAGAAGCCCAAATGTCTGTCAACCAGTCTTACCAAAGGGTATTTATTGTATTACCCAGTAACTGGGTTGTGTTGTGCACTTTTTTAGTGTTATTTTTTTTAAGTCGGTTTGTTTTTTCTTTTGTAAAATGTTGTTTTTTTTTTGTTGTGTTCACTTTTGAGTTGTGGTACCTACCTACCAGGGACGAAGCTACCCTACAAGCCGATTCCTATCGGCTTCCCTTCTGGAATTCGAAACAAAACCACTCTATCGTCATTGAAAAATGACACAGTCAGTAGTGTTTAAAATGCCTGTTCAGTAATCACACTATAGGTATTTAATACACCATATAATCGAAACTATACAAAACGCCTATATTCAATGTTTTGTCTTTGTTATCTCCCAACAGCTAAAAAAATTCTCTAAATATAAATAATAAATAACTATATATAATAAATAACTCGGCGGCGCGGCTGGCTTATCGCTTCTTCAAAAATCAAGGCGTCATGACGTCACTTCGGTCACGTGACACCCCGGTTTCATACGCTTAGAGCAAGCCGGTCAAATACGAGTTATGGTACCTAAAGCGATCTAAAATTGCGTGCGCGTGAACGAGATGCAGCGATATCGGTTCGGTAGTTTTCGTTGAATTTCGTAATGCGTTCGGCTCGGAGTTCGGACAGGACGACGCTATTGTGTGGTTGCTGTTTGACGTAATCGCATTATAATTTGTTTACACTTGCAGTTAATTTGCATTTTGTTCGTATTATTTATTGAATTCGTTAGTTTATCAGTACGAGAATCGTAGTAGTAGTATTAGTTTGTTGGTATAAAACAGTGATTAAAGTGTTTTAACTTTAGTGAAAGTGTACGTTGTAATTATGTATTTGGGGGAAGTAGATACCTAGTTAATAAGTTGAAATTTCTTAATAGATTTGAAAAGTTATTAGTACGATCAGTAGGATTAGGATGGACCTTGTGAGGTTTTTTTTCTTAATCAAGTCATTTTTTTTTGTATAGGCTGTCTTACGGTTTTGCCAGTGCCTTTATTTAAACCTATGGAAAAACAAAACCAGCCAGCGGCCAGCGCGCCATTTTATTATAGTTTTCGTTGTGTGGTTTATTTTACTATGAAAAATACAAAATCTAAAGTATTGCCACCAACCGACATTGAAGTTTTTAAAAGAAACTCCGGATAGTCAGTACCTGGCAACAAAGGTCAGTTAAAATTTATAAATCTATCATCTCTATAGTTACGTACGTTATTTTAGCATAGGTTCTTACAACAAGTCTGTTTTTTCCCTCGCAAGTGTGTTGAAAAACGTCGTATGAAACGCGTGTGCATTGATTATTACACTCTCGGCTACCTTATTGTGTTCGCCTTCGGCTCACGCGAAAATACCGCCTCGACTGTAATATCCAAAAGAGCACACTCGTATCACAATGTACTATTATATGGGACCACCTCTGCAGCATAACCTATCAAACAAAACAGAATAATCGAAATCGATTCATATTTGGCGGAGTAATCGCGTAACATATACACAAAAAAACTTTTTACAAAAAAAAACAACCGACTTCAAAAAAAACCCTAAAAAAGTGAAAAATAACTTTAATTTTGGAAGTCGGTGTCTTTGCTTTTTAATTTTCGTTTTTTGCCACCGACTTCCGAAATTAAAGTTATTTTTCACTTTTTTAGGGTTTTTTTTGAAGTCGGATGTTTTTTTTTGTAAAAAGTTTTAATTTTTCACTTTTTAGTGGTGGTACCTACCCCACACAAGTTACTACCTGCTATGTAAATAACAGTGAAGGAGTCTAATAATTATATCGTCTACATAGACTGTGGGAAAAATACGTAATATTGAAGCTAGCTCAAAAACTACGCAAGCAAACTTAATAAAATTTATATGGGACCATCTCGGGAGTATACCCTTTCGAACTAAAAAAGAATTTTCAAAATCGGTTCACAAACGGCGGAGTAATCGGTGAACATACATAAAAAAAAAAAAAAAAAAAAACAAACATCCGAACGTAGTACCTCCTCCTTTTTTGAAGTCGGTAAAAAAAACATACAGACGAATTGAGAACCTCCTTTTTGAAGAAATTGGTTTAAAAATGAATCCCATTGCTACTATATACCATTGTTACTACTACATACTCACATAAACCGGACATCAGGCAGTTGTGCAATTTCCCTTGAAATTAGAATAAATTAAAATGTATTTCTTAATTTGGTCACCGAACCTTAGAATGAACCTCACAAGGTCGTTCGTAGGAAAATAAATATATAGCAGATAGAGTTTAATATTATAAATGCGAAAGTGAGTTTGTTTGTAAAACGGCTGAACGGGTTTTGATGAAATTTGGCGTATGGGTAGGTCATGACCTGGAATAGGACATAGGATACTTCTTAACCCGATCTTCCCACGGGATCGAGACTTACGCAGGTGAAACCGCGGGTGCAGCTAGTTAAATTCGAAAGTAACTCTGTCTGTCTGTATGTTACCTTTTCACGCCTAAACCACTGAACGGATTTCGATAAACTTTGGCATGGGGATAGATGGTATCCCGGGGACGGGCACGGCGCGTAGGCGTAGCTAGTTAATTTTATTTTGCATAATGATTTTTTTTATTACAGAGAAGATTTCGTTCGATTTCGAAGTCTGACAACCAGTCTTACCAAGGGGTATCGTATTACCCAGTTACTGGGTTGTGGAGGTCCGATGCAGTCGCTCCATGTAAAATACTGGTATTCAGCTGCATCCAGTTATACTGGAAGCCAATCCCAACATAGTTGGGAAAAAGCTAAGCAGATTGATTGGGCATACTTATATAGATTCATAATTTAATTTTCCATGTGATAATTTCGGAAGTCGGTGGCAAAAAACTAAAATTGAAAAGCAAAGACACCGACTCCCGGAATTAAAGTTATTTTTCACTTCTTTGTGTTTTTTTTTTAAGTCGTCTTTTTTTTTTTCGTAAAAAGTTTTAATAAGTTCTAAGATAAATATTGGTTAATATAATATACACGTCAACCTTCCGGAATACGTTCTTTAATGACCGATTCCTGTAATTACGGATCGTTATTGATTCAAATTGAGGCTCTTGCATCTTTCTTTACCAACTAAAATTTATCTTTTATTTAATTTATCCAAACAATCATATCGGAGACAAGTCAAGCAAATATTGTTTAGTCGACAAATTGTACCGTAACTCATTTCTAATTTAAATATACTTACTTTAGTATAACTAATATACTTTAGTATCTAACTAATATACTTTAGTTTTTCAATGGCAAAGCGCATTCTAATTGCGGGGTGTACTTAGTGAATCTTACCTTCGATTCACATTTTAATATTTTGTTTTTGATTTTGTTTTTCTTTTAATTGAATGTGTATAATAATATACCTTAATGGTATATTTCTATTATTTGTTTTTTCCTTACACCACTTTCTGGTTAACCTAGTATTATAAATGCCGTTCATCACCTCACTATCACTGAGCAGCGCCATGACATGTGTAGACGTCACTTGATAGACGCTACTGCATTGGCTGTTCACTGATGGTAGGGTGGGTATTATTAATTCATGTAACTTAATTAATAATCTGTTGAGTTTCCAAATGAATAAATATATAAATAAATAAATCTTCTGTCTTTTTCTTAATGAAATAGAAAGAAAAAGATGCACTGAACTTATAATGAAGTAAAAATCTCATTGCTTTGCATAATAGACCCTTCGCTAAGGAAGAAGAAGTCGGTTAAAAAAAAGCACAGAAATCTTGATGTTTTGACATGTCACTATTGCACGATGCAGGGGCAGGGCGCTAGATCAATCAATCTGCCGAGCCTTTTCCCAACTATGTTGGGGTCGGCTTCCAGTCTAACCGGATGCAGCTGAATACCAGTATTTTACGTAGAGCGACTGCCTATCTGACCTCCACAATCCAGTAACTGGATTATACGATACCCCTTGGTTAGACTGGTTGTCAGACTTTCGTGCTTCTGACGACTCGTAACGACTGTCAAAGATCCACAAATGACAGCCGGGACCAACGGCTTAACATGCTTTCCGAGGCACGGAGGAGTCTCAATATGTGAAAATGGTCACCCATCCACGGACCAACCCCGGCAAGCGTAGCTTAACCTGATGGATCGACCCGAGCGGCTGTTATTACTTAGCCACGAGCTCCTCAAGCAGGGCGCTAGATATAGCTAGATAAAAATACATACAGACGAACATAGAATCCTTTTTGAAGAAGTCAGTTAAAAAGATACTGCCTATGTATCTAAATGAATACTTAATTCTCACATCGTCAAAAGGCCTGCCGAGGTCACAATATTCATTGACTACATCATTATGCATAAAGAATTGACAGTTACTCAACAGATACATAATAATTATCTAATACTAGCCGATGACCGCGGCTTCACCAGCTTGGATGTCGGTTATTATATACTAAAACCTGCCTCGAGAACCACTCTATCCATGGTGAAAACAGCAAGAAAATCGGTGCAGTAGTTTTTGAGTTTATCGCGAACTGACAGACAGGCAGACGCGGCGGACTTTGCTTTTACCGACTTCAAAAAAGGAGGAGGTACTACGTTCGGATGATTGTTTTTTTTTTTTTATGTATGTTCACCGATTACTGCTCCGTGTGTGAACCGATTTAAAAAATTATTTTTTAGTTCCAAAGGGTATACTCCCGAGATGGTCCCATATAAATTTTATTAAGTTTGCTTGCGTAGTTTTTGAGCTAGCTTCAATATTACGTATTTAATAATATATATATACCTTCACTGTTATTTACATAGCAGGTAGTAACTTGTGTGGGGTAGGTACCACCACTAAAAAGTGAAAAATAAAAACTTTTTACAAAAAAAAACAACCGACTTCAAAAAAAACACTAAAAAAGTGAAAAATTACTTTAATTTCGGAAGTCGGTGGCAAAAAACGAAAATTAAAAAGCAAAGACACCGACTTCCGAAATTAAAGTAATTTTTCACTTTTTTAGTGTTTTTTTTGAAGTCGGTTGTTTTTTTTTGTAAAAAGTTTTATAATATGTAGTGATGTAGTGATAATTATGACGGCCGTAAAAGATTTTGTTAAAAATTAATTTTAGGTGCAAGGAATTCGTCTCCCGAAATCTCGGGAGCCATGGGAGTGACTTACATTTCAATCTTTAAATCTATTCCTGGGTTGGTTTAACTGGACGATTATATTTATCTAAGTATTTTCGCACGGCGGCTACATTTCAAGCTATACATTTCCAGTACAAGCTGAGCTGATTGTACGGAAATCCTATGCAATGCGAGATCAGCATAAACTGGATATGTATAGCTTGATGTGTACCCGTGTGTACTAATGACACTGGTTGTTTTAATGTTGGCAATAAGCTAACTGTTTCAGAAACTTTTAGAGAGGATTTATAGCATGGGTGTGGATAATAGCTTTTATACTAGAATCATGACATTCATGACCCACCACAACATTTGTAATCAAGTTGAGTTCAAGGCCACAAAACCAATAATATACGGTCATCCACTTCAATTTACAGCTGATTCCAATCTGACCGACCATTGTGTGATAATGACACCCATCCAATTACAAGCCTAGATGACAGCGATTATCCTTAAAGGCGAATCAATAAAGATTCATATTGTCCTGACCTCAATATCCTTTTAAATCATAATATTACGTCACTATTATGACGTATTACATCCTTAAGAATGATTGACCTGACGTAGGCAGTTTCTGGCAAAGTTATATTTGGATATGGTAAACTGTTTTTGAAGGTATGCATGATCTTTATTGCGTTGTGTTAAGGAATTGATTTGAATTATGGATTAGTTTTAAAACGGTAAAGGTGTTTTTTTTTTTGGGTTTTATGTAATTTGCATTTTGCCCAATTCGGGCGAATAGGTATGGCTCAGCCCTTAGGCTTGAATTCTTCCTTCGATGATATCGGAAAAAATCGCGAAACTAAAAATAGCTGTTCCCTTTTTTTTTGAGCTTGAGATGAATGCCCCGCACTGGGCGGAGCGGGAGGGCTTTCGCTGATGTCAGACTTTTACTGACTAAAACCCATCCGTGTTCCTTCAGTTGCCTGTTGCGACAACAAACCAACGAGACAGTCACAAGAAAAATCATAAAAGAACACAATATGTAATAAAAATAAACACTAAACGCCTGTCAGACCATAAACGAAAACCAAAACCATAAACAAAAACCCCAAACTTCCTTGTTCCATCTTCGGGGATCAATAGAAAAACTTATTCTATTTTTAATCTATGCGTTGACAAAGGCTTCGCATTCAGCCTAGTTACGATCTTTGACAATGAATGTCCTATGGTTTCATTATTTATATAGTGTTCCATCATGTTTTGCATACTAAAAAAGATGGCAGTGACAAAATCGTGCCTAATATTTCGGGTTCCGTATGTCCGAATTTAGTTTCAATACCATGTTTGGAATGACAGGATTTTAATAATGTTATGATCAGATTTTTATCTGTAAATAAGGTGACTGGTAATGACCGATACTTAACCGGGTAAGCGTGACTTTACTCATCATTATGAACATCTTTTACTATGGGACTAAACCTTATATTCTGCCCAGCTATGCGAACATAAATGTAAGGAACAGCCGATAGCGGGAAAGTCCGAAAGGGATACCGGGACCCTTGACAACAACTGAAGGAACACGGTTGGGTTTTAGTAAAAGTCTGACACGCCCTCCCGCTCCGCCTAGAGCGGGAGAAGTAATTTGATGATATTCCACCCTCAAAAAAAAAGGCCTAAGTCCTATAGGCCATACGTCCTATAGGATAATAATTATGATGTTACTGGATGGATAGTAAATATTCTACTTACTGCAACAAATCCCTTTCTTCTTATTTCCCTCGCATTTCGTCTTGTCTATGCAATTTTCTACACACGTCGTATTGTCTGTGGTCTTGAATAAACTATTTAACGAGTCTGTGGCACTCTCTGGCGTAAAATCACTGTCTTCTGATCTTAGGGAACCGGAAGAAGAACCGTTGTCATCGTGAAGAATCTTTTTGGCAGACATTTTGGATTCTGAAAAGAAGAAAATCGAGGGTTAAAAATATAGTGAAAACTGTAGAATGTCAGAAAATAAAGTCGAGTCCAGATTGGCTGCAAAGGTTGGCGAGGCAGATAAGTTGGTTGAGTTTTTGTATCGCGAACAGAAACGTGACGACTACAGTATAATCGAGTCAGAGGCAGATGAGATAAGTGAAATATTATCGTCTTAGCGATTCTCGCTTAGGCGCCCGTCCTAGTTGGCCATCACTCGTGCGATGATACGTGGGACCGATGACAAATGAAAATACATACTGGTGTTACTGAATGTCGAAAATTGACGGATGCGCGATCATGCGATTTTTTCTTTCAAACATCGCCCGATGAAATCGCATCGCATTATCGCGCGAGCGATGGCCAATTTGGACGGAGCCTTAGAGTCTCGCATGGATGCCCGTGTAAAGCCTCGTTTACATGTGTAAAGTTCATACGTACAATGATCTATTCCTCGAAACAATTGAATTCTGACAAGTTCGAAATTCAAACAGTGACTCGTTGTCACGTGATGATTTACTTTAAAAACAAATCAATGCGCTTCCGAATTGTGTGCGCTCACTTGAGTGAGGTTCCAAGTGAACTTTGCAGGATAGCACTACAGTTGCCGTCCAGAACTGAACTGCCATGAACCTTATTGATTTAACCTCGATTTTGCAACCCCATGGCTTTCTTGGCTTCGTTCCAGAGCCGCGCTGTTTGGAGGTATGGGTCATGTTCTAGTTCCGGAGTTAAATCATTAAAATACAAACTGAATTTTATTTATTTACCATATCAACACGCCTTGTTCCCCGAGGGGTTGGGCAGAGATGTACCTATAGTAAATAGACCAACCCCGGCAAGCATACCTTAACCTGGGGACCAAGTCTACTAATTTACAAACGTGTCAGTGGTCTCACATTGATGAGTTTTTGACAGATTTTGTATGGCAAATCTGTCAAAAACTCATCATTATGAGACCATTGACACGTTTATAAATTGATTGATTGACCCGTGCAGCTGTTATTACTTAGCCACGAGCTTCTTCATAGTAACTTCATAATTTTTATTACGCATTTCAATAATAATGATTAATTAACGACTCATTTGTCAATATACTTACTAATTTTAGTATACCATTGCAGTGAACAATAAAATATACGGATAAACTTACATAAAATATTGTTTAGTGATAACTGTGGCTGCCTCACACGACGCTACCCATTCATCAATCAGTAATAATTCATGATGTCATCATCATAGTAAGAATGCATTTGAATAATCTCTACGTGCTAAACTTATAGGTATTTACAGATTCAACCGGACACCGACCTGCAAATTACAAAAAACGTAAGAAAATTTGAATTTCGCGGGCTACCACTGCGGATCCACCAAGTATTGCCACTGTCGAAGGCTTTTTTTCCGACTTCAAAATGAGGAGGTTATCAATTCGACTTTATGTTTTTTTTTTTTTACGCGATTACTGTTCCATTTGTGAATTGATTTAGATGATTATTTTTTGTTTGGTAGGTCATGCTTCAAAGCTGGTCTCATATAAATTGTATTAACATTGCTTACATAGTTTTTGAGTTAGCTTCAATAATAGGAACGTATTTTTCTCACTTAGTCTATCTCGATGATGTTATGATAAGTTCCTGTCACTATTAGTTACATAGCAGGTAGTGGTATTCGAATTTGCGTGGGGACCACAACCAAACAATGAAAAAATATAAGTAAAAATCTTTTTAAAAACAAGCTTTTATTAACTAAAAAATACTAAATAAAACTGTCGTAAACATAGAACTTTAATATTTTCTTTTCTGTTTTTAAAAAGATTTTTACTTATATTTTATTTTCTACTTTTTAGCATTACGATTTGTTTAAATATCTGTTCTATCATCTTCACAAATCCAAACAATTAGGTTTTCTCCCAGAGACCACCACCTTCCAGCTCCATCATCAGGCACTGAACACCACCTAGTGTCAAAGCACTTGTCAATACATAACCAATGTGTCCAAACACTATGGTGCTTTCTGGTTCGATTGATGAGTTCCCATGGCCACCTTCCGGCTCCATCATCAAACCCTGAACACTAGCTAGTGTCAAAGTACTTGTTAATACATGACCAATGAGTCCAAACGCGATGGTGCTATCTTGTTTGATTGAGTTTTTCCCATGGCCATCTTCCAGCTCCATCATTAGGCCCTGAACACCACCTAGTGTCAAAGCACTTGTCAATACATAACCAACGCGTCCAAACACGATGGTGATATCTTGTTTGATTGAGGAGTTCCCATGGCCACCTTCCGGCTCCATCATCAGACCCTGAACACTACCTAGTGTCAAAGTACTAGTTAATACGTAACCAATGAGTCCAAACACGATGGTGCTATCTTGTTTGATTGAGGAGTTCCCAAGGCCACCTTCCGGCTCCATAATCAGACCCTGAACACTACTTAGTGTCAAAGTACTTGTTAATACATGACCAATGAGTCCAAACACGATGGTGCTATCTTGTTTGATTGAGGAGTTCCCAAGGCCACCTTCCGGCTCCATCATCAGACCCTGAACACTACTTAGTGTCAAAGTACTTGTTAATACATGACCAATGAGTCCAAACGCGATGGTGCTATCTTGTTTGATTGTGGTTTTCCCATGGCCACCTTCCGGCTCCATCATCAGGCCCTGAACACCACCTAGTGTCAAAGTACTAGTTAATACGTTACCAATGAGTCCAAACACGATGGTGCTATCTTGTTTGATTGAGGAGTTCCCATGCCCAACTTCCGACTCCATCATCAGACCAGCTCTTTGGTATAATTTTTTCAAAATGTCTCGGTAGTTGTATACGTATGCCAAGTTTCAGCTCAATCGGATGCCTGGAAGTGCTTGAAAATTTGATGACAAAAGGAGTAACCGGAACGACATACGAACAGAGCAAGCTATATAAAGCTTGTAAAAAGCAACCGACTTCCAAAAAAAAAACCCAAAAAAGTGAAAAATAACTTTAATTTCGGAAGTCGGTGGCAAAAAACGAAAATTCAAAACCAAAGACACCGACTTCCGAAATTAAAGTTATTTTTCACTTTTTAAGTAGTCTTTATTTTTGGAAGTCGGTTGTTGTAGTACCACATTGAGATAAAATTATATACTTACCAAAAAAATAAAGTAGGTAAGTGATTATCTTTCAATGCATTTCCTGATGGTTCGAACATTATGTTTTTGTAAAGTGCTAAGTTAACCGCAAGTGCTTAGTAATTTTAATCAAATTAATTTAAATATCCGGAAATTAAAGATGGACTGTGCATCATAAATTTCCGCATATTTCTGGACAGTTATTGGACATACACCAAAAAATCTCATAAGCTTAATGATTTCCTGGTACTTACTTAAAATATTATTTAGAAGGTCGGGCTCGGGTGAGGATTAACTTAATATCACGACTGTTTTTGGTACATTTCGTCAGTTATTTTTAAGTCTCATTTAAAGGATGGCGAGCCTTATTGGTGACTAGCTGTTGCCCGCGACTTCAATTGCGATCCAAGATGAAAAGTAGCCTATGTAGCTCGTGGCTAAGTAATAACAGCCGCTCCGGTCGATCCATCAGGTTAAGCTACGCTTGCCGGGGTTGGTCCGTGGATGGGTGACCATTTTCACATATCGAGACTCCTCCGTGCCTCGGAAAGCACGTTAAGCCGTTGGTCCCGGCTGTCACTTGTGGATCTTTGACAGTCGTTACGAGTCGTTAGAAGCACGAAAGTCTGACAACCAGTCCAACCAAGGGGTATTGTATTACCCAGTTACTGGGTTGTAGAGGTCAGATAGGCAGTCGCTCCATGTAAAATACTGGTATTCAGCTGCATCCGGTTAGAACGGAAGTCGACCCCAACATAGTTGGGAAAAGGCTAGGCAGATTGATTGAATGATGAAAAGTAGCCTTTTATCCGCCTATTTCATCCAAATCCGTTCAGCCGTTTTAGCGTGAAAGCAAACAAACTCACTTGGTCTAGTGCTGTCGTGCGCTACTGCTGAGCATGAGTTCCTGGCTTCAATTCCCAGGTCGGACAAAGTGTTTCTCCACTACGAATTTCTCAGTAGTAGGCTAGCAGCCCCTAGTCTGGATTTGTGCCCGATTGATGGCAATAGGCTCGCCCCCTGTTACATGGGTCTTAAATATAACTGGCAAAATGTGGGTGTACCCACTATAGGTACACCTCTGCCTAACTCTTCGGCGAATACAGGCGTGATGTTATGTTATGTTTTACTTAAATCAGTTTTGCAACACTCTATCGAAACTGAGTTGGCCTTGTAACGGGTATGTTTGTATAACAAGGCAGGAATATAACAGAAGTTTTATTTTTCTTGCCCATTCTTCTCCATACGAAAATTATCTTTTGGAAGGCGCAATTAGAATCAGTTCTATTTCTTTGTTTTTGACGTTCGAAAGTGGGCCTTGTGCGTATTTGAAATAAATTATTTGACTTTGACTTTACTCTCGTTACATCAAGAGCCAATTTTCCAACGCTAGATCGAGGAATAATTTTGAATTTCAGACAGTTTTCCCACACAAAATCTGTCAGACGTCAAGTCTTAATAGACTAATTTGTTTCATTTTGACAGTTCAACAACATTCATTGCGTAATTTACGTTGTTGAGCAGATTTTTTTTCGAACTTATGAAGCAATGGATTAGACATTTTTTCTAACAGATTCCGATTCTGATTGATCGTGTATTTTGCAATTAGAGTCCTGTGTGGCCTCTGGTATTGCAGATAGGTTCATAGGTGACAGTGACCACTTACCATCAGAGTACCTATACAAGTGACAATAGCTTTCAAAGCATTTCGTATTTCTACAACGACTTTCAACAGGATTGACTCAAGCTTTTCGGTCTTCTATTTTCTTCTTTTTCGTGTGGTTAGCTACTAACCAGAGGGCAAATTCTCTTACAAAAAATTCACATTCAAGTCGCAATCTGTCAAACTTGTCAAACATTTTTGGTAAATTGATGTTTTTTTTGACAGATTGCGAATGAGATGAGACTGTGAACGTTCTTAAAAATAAGGGAATTACCCCGCTGGTGTCCAGTTTTTATGCAGCCCATGGATCTCTGAATTGGCTTCAAGTGCCATTCGAGAAATGCCTGGCCTGTGCCAAATTCGTTCAGCCGTTTTAGCGTGAAAGAGTAACATATAAAAATATCTAATCTTTTCTCTATAATTTGAGATAAGTAAATAAAAATTCTTTTTGGAATGTCACGTTGTCAAGGCCCTGTGGGCAACCTGTCCGAGGTTGACGTTTATATTACTACGTATCGTAAAACTACAATATTACTGACACATGAAGGTGTCATTGACCTAAAGTTCATAGGAAACATGTATGTTTTCGCAACCGAATCATCTTAGCTATGAGCAAGGTATTTGTCTATGCAAGATTAGGTGTTCTTGGTAATATCGTGAGCCAACGGTCATGTCCTAAAACCAAAAAATCTAAGACATATTGTGAAATCCAGTGAGATGAAGCTCTATAAGACGAATAGCTCCATCTCTTTTCCCCACTGAGTAAGATTAAAATAATACTGCTGCAAGCGGTGGTGGTAGGCTCCCTGAAATTGCCAATCCGTCTTGAGCAAGCGTGGTGATTAATGCTCGTGTCTTCTCTTTATGAGAAGTGGTTTTTGCCCTACAGTAGAGATGAGACGTATATACTGGTAGAGGTATATATACCAAGTATGTGCTTCCCAGTACATAGACCGGGTACGGACCGAAATACTGGGTAAATACCCTGAAGGTATGACGTCAGACGCATAGTACGATACGAACCGCTACCACAAGGTAGCGCCCAGTTTTATCGGTAGTTCGGTACGCCGAAGCTACCCGACAGCTTACGAAGGGACCCGAAACGTCATTCGTGCTTTATGAACATTCGGTTGATTTAATTTAGTTAGACAAAAAACAAAACCAAAAAACCTGACAAAACTAAAAAAAATATTGCAAATTAAAATTACGATTGTAAATAAATTGATTTGAAATATTTTAACTACGCCGGCTAGTTAGTCAGTTTAAATATAATTAATGTTATTTTGCATTAATTTATATAGAAATAACTAAAATTGATTAATAACCATCGTCATACTCTTAGCCGACAGTCCTAAGCCTGGTAAAGTAGGAAGGAAAGATTTCATATCTCATAATGCATAATTACGTATAGGTACTTGAAACGTCGTACCTACATTATATTGGAGGCATACCATACTTATCGCATACGTTTACTTATCGAAATCCTACCACACTCAAATACTTAGAAGTATTTTGATACCTGGTATTTGTACCAGGTATTTAGTGATACCCATACCTTAAAGGCCGGGTATGGAGAATGGCAGGTATATCTCATCTCTACCCTACAGTATGTAGTAGTGAGTGGCTGGTATTTATTAATCATAGAGGATGATGAGTTGATAAGAGATTTGACAGCGTTTTCATTAGTGTAAAATATACATTGAAAACCGGGAGTTATACTACTGTTTCTAACTTTCTTAATAAAATGAACGTTATGGACCGGTCCGTTCACATCGGTTCAAGTAAAAACAATATCGCAACTATGACTTATATGAGCTTTATTCAATTAACTTTGAAATTATTCATGAATCATTTTTAAACATCATTAAATTTACTAAACACTTGAACTATTTACACAATACACTGTTTTTGCGCTGTTGGGTAAATCGTGATTTATTATGCAAAAATGAAAGATTTTGCAATATGCAGATATTCAAATTTTAATTTTCGGGAGGCCGGTAGCCTCCCGGTATTTCGACAATATTGGCCTATTTCCTGAAATTACGACATTCGAGGCCAATTATTACTTAAAATACTTGTATTGATGATTCTAATGATTATAATTTAAACGGGAGTTTTACCGTGTTATTACATGGGGCGCAGGCAGCCGTCGTTTATCGGGTATCTACAAGTAATGAGGTCTATGACTTGTAGATACCCGATAAACGTAGTGTAGAAAATTGGCTAATTTATAATAATTAATAATTAGGGTAGTTTTGGTACTAAAAACGTGAATTTTAAATAGTAGTAGTAATTTCGGTCATATTTTCACAAAAAATATTTTTTTTTACTTTTTAGTAATGTGATGTGGTACCTAGGCACCCCCTTTAAAATCGGACAGGTTTTTTTTTTGCATGCTGTGGCAAGGATAGCCCAAAAAATTCAAAACTTCTTACTTCTTAGTTTGGCAAGTTGTCAACATTAAATTCTCAATTCGGAACCCGGTGGGGTATTGCGTAAAGGGTCAAACAGGAGTGACTCGACTCTAGTAGAACAATTGCTATGAAAACTTCATGGACATTGTTCTACCACAAATCCACAATCAGTCATTGATGCTATTCATTTTGACACTTTAGCAATATTCATTGTGTTCTTGCTTCAGTCGAATTTTTCAAACACCAGCATAGGTTTAGAAATTTCCTTCAAAATCCTTCGGATTGTGATTAAAGTGTGATGAAATTCGTGTGCTTCTGTAGCCCGGTCCACCACACACGATTTTTTTTTTAAATAATTTTTATTCTTGACCATAGACACAAGTCTTTCAATAGGATACTTAAACATATGGTAGTAACTTAGATGTAATAATTATCACCATGCGTTTGCACTGGCGAAACATTTGCGATAAAACAATGTTGAAATCTCTATCTTCTGTCAATGTTCCATACAATTTTTGACAGGAACTAGAGATTTAAACATGTTTTGTTGTAATGTTTCGCGAGTGCAAACGCACGGTAACACTATAATAAACTACAATACAAGTAGCCACATTTTTACATCAATATTATTTTGTCATTGAACTCTCGAGATTGATCCAGCGACGTGGCCCATTGCAACAATCTCGCACGAGCCAAGGAGGCATTACAAATGAACACAAATAAAAGAAATATTGTACTGTATTACAAAACAATTTCTGTTTGACACGTGCTAAGAAGATACAATAATGTTTTATTTACATTTGACATATTCAATAAGAAGTAGAGTATTATTTTCACATTTCATTCATTACAAGTTGATTAATGATTATAAACTAGCTGTTGCTGTTGCCTGCGACTTCGTCTGCGAACCAGGATGAGAAGTAGCCTATCTTCTTCTCCAGGTCATGGTCTACCCATGTGCCAAATTTCATCCAAATCCGTTCAGCCGTTTTAGCGTGATAGCGTGACCAAGGGAAATAGGGATTTATTTTTATATATATACATTACTGACAGCTGTACTGTAGTACAGCTGTAGTAGGTACTGACAGCTTACAGTACCCAGAAGGCCACGATAGACACATGGGACTCGTAGAGTATTTTTTTAATTATATCTCTACCACTGGAAGCATTCGCCTGTTATGTAACATTTCAGATTCGATTTTGAGCATCATTGCGTAATGCTCAATGCGTGAGTTCACGCATTTGTCATTGTCAGTAATCGTGCAGCATGATAGACACATGGGACTCCTAGAGTATTTTTTTAAATCTCTACCACTGGAAGCATTCGCCTGTTATGTAACATTTCGGATTCGATTTTGAGCATCATTGCGTAATGCTCAATGCGTGAGTTCACGCATTTGTCACTGTCAGTAATTGTGCAGCTCAACTCAGAACTTAAGGAGCTCAACGATTCGATTCGGATTCTACGGGTTATGTCGACGGAAGAATAGACAAAATGGCAGATTGTGATTGTATCTGTCATTTTGTCTATTTTTCCGTCGACAAACCCGTTTCTATTGTGGCGCTAAGCGTACTGAACAGGTTTTCTTTGCTTCAGCCAACCTGGGTCCGGAGTATGAAATCGCTAAGTTTGTTAAAACAAATTATTCACTTTTTGAACTTAATAATAATACGAATAAACGTAAAGCCACACAATATTTATTAAAAATGCCTGTTCCTAGGATTGAACTATTCCGACGCAGTTGTGTATATATGACACCACTTATTTATAATTCAATTCCAAATTTTATAACTGATCTTCCTTACAAAAAATTCTGCATAGTACTAAAAAAATGGCTCATTTCACATAGTTATTATTCAATAGGTGAATTTCTAAAAAAAACTTCTTGTCGGTCCTATCATTACAGGAATGCATTGTAGTTTTAATATAATTTTGTTCTGTTATTTTTTATGTTGTGCCTTCTGCCATAGGTACCTATACATTAAAATAATATTTTGTTAAATTAGTTGTGTTGTGGACATTGAAGATTGATGTACAGATTGTCGCCAGCACATCAAGCTACTACAACCTGTCAAATTTCTTTAGTAAATTTTAAACCTTATCGCTAAAGCATTAGGTTCAAGGTTAATTGGGAAAGTTTGACAGTTTCGGGTAGCTTGATGTGCTGGCGTCTGTACTTACTTTAAATAATTTCATGTTTGGTAAATATTTTCTCCTACTTACCTATTTGTTTATTTGCCATAGGTACTTTTAATATTTGCATGCCAAAATATGGCGAAATGTGTCATCGCTCAAGCTTATTTTTATCTACCACCTTTATAATACCACATTTACAGAAAATAAATGACTTTGACTTTGACTTTGAGTCACGTTCAGGTTACCCAAGGCAACTCATATACAGGTGGAAATTTAGAATCCTACATTAGCGTCCCTAGTAAGCGTGGCATTGACACGTTTTTTCCGTTGAAACTGAAACGTCACAAATGTGAACGCAGTTTTAATAACGTATCTATAACATTGTACGATACATATTTACTCTCATCAAATAAGAGTAAGGGGTCAAATTATAGTCATAACAATGTATGCTAGAGAGAGCGATACCACTGAACCATCTTTGACCTGTTCATGCCAAGATGGGATGATTTTAACTAAGTTAAATGGTAGTAAATAACACGCTTTAAAAAATTATGAAATAGGATTCGTAGATGGAGTAGATACTAAGTGCAACACAGAACGATTTTATCATTATTTCGCTGCTACTGCACGCTTAGCATGACTACACTACAATATAAACGGGTTTTCTCGACGGAAGAATAGACAAAATTACAGATTGTGATAAGTTTATCTACAATTTTGTCTATTTTTCCGTCGACAAAACCAGTCTTTCTAAGCGTGCATTTAATGTACCTACTACTTACATAACTAAGGATTTTTTTTTAGTGAATGATTTATAAAGAGCGCAAAAAATAAGCTCCGAAAAAAAAATCGTCAAAGTTTTTTCGGAATTTTTGCTACGGTGGAGGTATAAGGGTGGGGAAGATCACGCGGCGGGTCTAAACGGGGGACAATGCAACTACTAATAAATAATCCATACTAATATTATAAATTCGAAAGTAACTCTGTCTGTATGTTACCTTTTCACGCCTAAACCACTGAACGGATTTCGATAAAATTTGGCAAGGAGATAGATGGCATCGCGAAGGACATAGGCTACTTTTTATCGACATACCACGCGGGCGAAGCCGCGGGCGGAAGCTAGTAATAAATAAAATCGCAATGCATCATTGACGATCATAAGGTTCTCATTACAAAACAACCATGGGAACCTATTAATTTTAAATTGTGCCAATTTAGCTGCACATCGATCGCCGATACTTATTAGCTATTAGCGTGACCCGAATAAGAAATTGGCCCAAATTTTATATGCAACATCCAATTCAAACAAATTGTCTTTCAATTTATTATTGTTATGTCACTTGATGCAATGGCATTGTGTTTAAATAGGTAGCTGTGTTTTGTTTCCGGAGGTGCTCGTGGCTAAGTAATAACAGCCGCTCGGGTCGATCCATCAGGTTAAGCTACGCTTGCCGGGGTTGGTCCGTGGATGGGTGACCATTTTCACATATCTAGACTCCTCCGTGCCTCGGAAAGCACGTTAAGCCGTTGGTCCCGGCTATCATTTGTGGATCCTTGACAGTCGTTACGAGTCGTCAGAAGCACGAAAGTCTGACAACCAGTCTAACCAAGGGGTATCGTATTACCCAGTTACTGGGTTGTGGAGGTCAGATAGGCAGTCGCTCCACGTAAAATACTGGTATTCAGCTGCATCCGGTTAGACTGGGAGCCGACCCCAACATAGTTGGGAAAAGGCTAGGTAGATTGTTTTGTTTCCGGTCATAATCATCTCTTGTTTTAACCGACTTCAAAAAGGAGGAGGTTCTCAATTCGTCTGTATTTTACTTTTTAGTTTTTTGTATGTTTGTTAACGCGATTACTTCGCCAATTATGAATTGATTTAGACTATTCTTTTTTGTTTAGTAGGTCGTGCTTTAGAGGTGGTACCATTATTAACTTTATTTGCGTAGTTTTTAAGGTTCCGTACCCAAAGGGTAAAACGGGACCCTATTACTAAGGCTCCGCTGTCTGTCTGTCTGTCCGTCTGTCACCAGGCTGTATCTCATGAACCGTGATGAAATTTTCACAGATGATGTATATTCTGTTGCCGCTTTAACAACAAATACTAAAAAACAGCATAAAATAAATATTTGAGGGGGCTCCCATACTAGTGAAAGATTGTCAGTGAATTCAAATTGAGTCAGTAAGTAGGTGGATAAGCTAGTATCAAAATTGTGTTTTTATCGGATCTATATTGAGTTACTAATTCAATTATTCACAGGTGGACTAAGCTTGACTAAAGCTGATGACAGAACAATCGCGACGGTCATCGCCAGGTATTCCCAATTTTACAGCACTCTGATTCAATAATATAATAAATAATATACAACATTAGTTTTTGTTCATGCTAAACCCGAAAAGGGGTCATTTTGAACAACTTTTTCTATGGGACCAACATTGAAATCACGAAAAAAAAATCAGCTGTTCCATACATTTGTGTTCAGTTAAATCGACAAAATGTATGGAACAGCTGATTTTTAATATACAGGGTGTTAGGGTAAACACCGTTATCCTTGCAACCAGTGGTTTGGTTTCATTTATAGAACGTAAAATCAATGGAAAATTATAACTTTTTTTTTATTTTTTTTTATTCTACGTTTTACCACAAGAGACGCAAGTTCGTTGTCCTATGCGCTAGGGCAACGAACTTGTGTCTCTACAAGGGCGGGGGGTGCGGGATGTGACCTGACTGGCCGCGACCCCTCCCTCAGTCAGTCAGCTGTTTCGCTAGAGAGCACGGAGTCAGATAGAAACTTTTTAAAATCTTTTAATGAAAATGACGTTTTTGTTTTGTTGTGTTCGGTCATTTATTATTATATTTAAGTCAACTACCCGTGGTTTGAATGACAAGACTGTTTACCCTTAAAGCCTATATAATAAATAATCAAATAGTGATTGTTTAAAGCCATAAAAAATATATGTATATTGAAGTTTTAAAAGTTTACTATATTATGTATTTTGTCTATTTGTGGTCCAAAACACGATATCGAAAACTTAACTCAATCAAAAAAAAATGGGAAGAGGAGGCTAAATCGATAGTTTTTCGGATGTTTTTCTTGAAGTTCAAGAAAGCTTTACTTCCAAAAAATATATCTAAGAAAAGTTAATAAAAATTTAAAGAAGAATAATGTGTGGACACATTTTGCAAAATTGTTTAATTTTTTTAGTATTAACGTTATTATAATAAAGTGGCGTTCGCGTTAAGGGTGGTAGCGTAGCATAGGGCTCAAGCGCGGGGAGTTTAGCTTTGGGGCATACATGGCTGCCCCAACCATACAATTTTGGGGTTACTATGATTGCCGGGCGCTTGAGTTTATTATGCCTACTTTGCTGGGTCTACCTGAGGAGGAGCTCGTGGCTAAGTAATAACAGCCGCTCGGGTCGATCCATCAGGTTAAGCTACGCTTGCCGGGGTTGGTCCGTGGATGGGTGACCATTTTCACATATTGAGACTCCTCCGTGCCTCAGAAAGTACGTTAAGCCGTTGGTCCCGGCTGTCATTTGTGGATCTTTGACAGTCGTTACGAGTCGTCAGAAGCACGAAAGTCTGACAACCAGTCTAACCAAGGGGTATCGTATTACCCAGTTACTGGGTTGTGGAGATCAGATAGGCAGTCGCTCCATGTAAAATACTGGTATTCAGCTGCATCCGGTTAGACTGGAAGCCGACCCCAACATAGTTGGGAAAAGGCTAGGCAGATTGATTTTTTTTTTTGCTGGGTCCACCTGGCCTTAATATTTTATGTATTAATGGATCAGCAGCTTCAATATCATCAGGATTGTGCCGAACTATAACAGTTCGTCTTGGAGATGGTAGGACACCAGCTTCCCCGCATCGTAAGGTGAGTATAATGTTCCTTGGGCTCCCCTGACATCGTCTCTGTCATCAGAAGAAAGCCGCCAGTCAACCTTCGATGTGATGCTCCGCTAGAGTGACAGTCACCACCCAGTGTCACTCTTATCCGATCTTTTCGGTGATTCCAGTAACTTCGTAACTAAACTAGACAAGCAACGCCACAAAACTTCGACCGAAACCGCTGTACCGCGCCTTAGGTAAGTGTGCGGCGAGACGAGGGAGCACTGCAGGCTGCTCATTCGTCAACGCTCACGGCATCCCGCCGCTCATTCGTCAACGCTGTCGATTCGCTGCGCGTTCCTCAGGCACGGCACAGCGGTCTCGGTCACACAATAGCTGCACCGTCATCGTCACCTAAATGTTTCTATAGTATCTTCTAGGCTGTGTTGTGTACTCAAATAATTGCATCTAAATTCGAACGGTGTCTCGTTGTGAATCCGCGATGATTTACTTTAAAAACAAATGAGTTCCACTTTCAATTTGCGTGCGCACACTTGAGTGAGGTTCCAAGTAAACTTCACAGAGTAGTAGGTATGTTGTCATATCATAATCATAATTATGTCCATGTTCATCAATGGACGTCTGCGGGTCATATTATAACGAACTAGCTGATGCACGCGGCTCCGCTCGCGTGGATGTTGTTTATTATACAGGGTGTTAGTGTAAACACCGTTATGCTTGAAACCAGTGGTTTGGTTTCATTTATAGAACGTAAAATCAATGGAAAAATACAACTTTTTTTTAAAAGAAAATCAAAAATTTTCCACAAGAATATTTCACCCTACACGCAAGGGCAACGACCGGCCGCGGCCGGCGGTTGGTGGGGGCGGGCGGGGCGCACGGGACGTTACATGACCGGCCGTGAGCTGTTTCGCAGCTCTCTCGAACGCGTATCCATGAGTATCGGGACAGTGACGGATATTTACTTTTTAAAATCTTTTAATGAAAATAAGGTTTTTTTTTTGTTGTTACTGGGTCATTTATTTTTATATTTAAGTCAACTACCCATGGTTTGAGTGACAACGGTGTTTACCCTTGAATGCTGTATAATAAAACCTTCATCGAGAACCACTCTATCTATTGGTGAAAACTGCATCAAAATCGGTGCAGTAGTTTTTGAGTTTATCGCACACAGACAGACATAGATAGACGCGGCGGCGGAGGACTTTGTTTTATAATAAGTAGTGATACATCTCTGGTTATTGTTAGATTAGCTGATAGTTGTTAAATGCGTCATAAACTTATAACATGACATGCAATGATGCAATGGTAACCTTAAATGTGATACTTTTTATCTTATAATTAAACGTCTGATACAGTTCTGGTTAGGGTTGTCAATGTTTAATAATTGGTATGTTGCAAGTCTCTGCGTTAACACATACGATCACTCATTTTAACAGCACTGCTCCGATACGGCAAATGACTTGTAATTCAAGTTAGGATTTTAAATCAAATGTACTAAAGTCTATTTTACGATGGCTATACAGAATAGTGGACGGTTCGCCGGCCGCTCCCTGCCCGCGAGCCGTCACACGTATAAAAACTTTTTACAAAAAAGAAACTACTGGCAAAACACAAAAAAAGTGAAAAATTACTTTTCTTTCAATTATTTTTTTTTTTAAACTTTTCGCACAAAAAAATGGTACAAAGGCAATTACATAGTAATGTTATCATTAATCACTACAAAACCGATCCCAAAGGACGTATTTTTTGCTAAGAACCAAAACAGTGCAGTAAATGGTAAATGCACTGTTTTTAGGGTTCCATACCAAAAGGGTAAAACGGGACCCTGTTGCTAAGGCTCGTCTCTCCGGCTGTCTGACTTGACCTGACTTGACCTGACTTGACCTGACTTGACCTGACTTGACCTGACTTGACCTGACTTGACCTGACTTGACCTGACTTGACCTGACTTGACCTGACTTGACCTGACTTGACCCCTGACTTGACCTGACTTGACCTGACTTGACCTGACTTGACCCCTGACTTGACCTGACTTGACCTGACTTGACCTGACTTGACCCCTGACTTGACCTGACTTGACCTGACTTGACCCCTGACTTGACCTGACTTGACCTGACTTGACCTGACTTGACCTGACTTGACCTGACTTGACATGACTTGACCTGACTTGACCTGACTTGACCTGACTTGACCTGACTTGACCTGACTTGACCTGACTTGACCTGACTTGACCTGACTTGACCTGACTTGACCTGACTTGACCTGACTTGACCTGACTTGACCTGACTTGACCTGACTTGACCTGACTTGACCTGACTTGACCTGACTTGACCTGACTTGACCTGACTTGACCTGACTTGACCTGACTTGACCTGACTTGACCTGACTTGACCTGACTTGACCTGACTTGACCACTTAGCCACCTTCTAAATAAGCTGGCCGCAGATGATACGCGGTCAGCTTCCGACGCCAAAGCGCCGTCGGCGTGGCCCTGAGAAGGGCCGTTGGATTGGCCCTGAGAAGGTCCGTTGGATTGGCCCTGAGAAGGGCCGTTAGATTGGCCCTGAGAAGGGCCGTTTAAATCGCCCTGGGAGGAGCGATTCGAGATAAAACGCCCCGAAGGGTCACGACTTGGCTTGTTCATCATATTCGCGGACGACCGCATCAAATGTCTACGAATCACAGCGCACTTTAGCCGCCGGTCTGCCACTCCGTTACGGTGGTCAGACACGGCGTTGCCCGGGGGAAACTACGAGGAAGTATGCACTGTGGGGGATCCCCCGACCTGACTTGAGTTTAGTTGAGTACACTGGTAGTTGAAAGAAAAGTAGATTACGCACCTTGCTAAAGTGAGTATTGATGCACTCGTGTTAATTTAGTGTAGTGTAGTACCTACATAACCCTCGTGCATCATTAGCTCACTTTGCGCTCGATGCAGCAATCCACAATTAATTTCGGAAGTCGGTCGGGTTCGGTATCTCGGGAATATCCGCTAATGGAAATGAAATGGGAATATCCGCTAAATGAGACTGGAGGTCACCGTCATAGTTGTAGCGATGCTTGGTGGGAGGCCTATCAGCAGTGGACGTCTGTGTAATAATGATGAATCATAAAAATATGCCTTGAACGATTAACGTTTCCAAGTAATCTTACGGTTGACTTCAAGATTCGAGATTCGAGATTTTCTTTTTTTATTTCGAATAATAAAAAAAATAAGTAGGAAATTAACAAAAATAAAAATACGGCGTGTAAAAAAAACCCTGTCCGATCCGACAGGGGCACATAGGTAGAAAACATTACAAGAAAAAAAAAATGTTATTGAAAAAAAAAGTATTTGCAATTTGATATTCACGTTTTTAGTAGCAAAACTACCACAATTTCATTATAAATTACCTTTTGTACAGAGGTCGTAAGTTACGACTTGTAGACACCCACTAAACGACGGCCGCCCGAGCCCCAGTAAAATTCGCCATTGAAAAAAAATGCGGCCATTTTTTTTTCTTTTTTCAAAAAAACTAACCACATAACAATGTATCTTGCATAGGGTCGCAGCATAATGCGATAGCCGTTTTGCATGAATGTGACGCATGTTTCCCCGAACCTTTTTTTATTTTTTCTTTGTGTTTATTTTCTTTTTTTTTGCGTCATGTTTACAGCAAATCAACGTATTTTCTTTCTTTCTTTCTTACTTAAATACTCTCAGTATGATTCTTAACAACACCCTCACGGATCGGACAGGTTTTTGATGGACAGTGTTTTTTCAGACGAACGAAGGTGAAAACGATATCTGGAGCAAGCAAGTACCTATAAAGTTGTTTTCAAAAGTCCGGTTAGCTCAAGTTATTTCAATGGCATATTAAGGCCAACGCAGACCGGGACGGGATGGCAAAGGATTTTGGCCGTCAGTCAGCGCACCTTAGCCGCTTATGCTACGGCTACACTTCGCGTTATCGCGAACTTTTCTTCGTGCGCTCTCAGTTGCTCAGCGAGTAATCAAGCGGTGTGCGAGAGAGAGCGTACGAAGAAAAGTTCGCGATAACGCGAAGTGTAGCCGTAGCATTAGATACCGCGGCATTCCAGCGCCTTGCCACGGCGCGCGGGCCCCGCTGTATGTTACAACCAGCGCCAGCGTCCTCGGCATGCCGTTGCCTACCGTAGTACGCCACGGCATCCCGCCGCGTGAGCCCGTGGCGCGTCTTTCAACGCCGTGCAATGAAATCCCTTTCGATGCCAATGGCATCATTTTAAAGCATAGCAATTTATGTCGTATTTCTATATCGATACGTTTGAATGTCCACTGGTAAAAATTTAAATCCCTTGCCATGCCGTCCTGGTCTGCGTAGGCCTTTATAAGTTCGCGATGAACCGACATACCTACCCACCTACTTTCATTCTCTGTAATTGACCGAGTCAGCGGAGGCGTCTCTGCTTCAAGTCTGGCAACGAAAGCTTTCCTCCGTCACTCCGTCAGTTTGTTGGTACTCCTCTGCAGGTCGTATTTTACAACCCATCAGGGAGGCCACGTCTACTAATTTACAAACGTGTCAGTGGTCTCACAATGATCAGTTTTTGACAGATATGCCATACAAAATCTGTCAAAACAAAAACTGATCATTGTGAGACCACTGACACGTTTGTAAATTAGTAGAATTGGCGCCCTGGACGAAACTTGGTATACAAGTTGTACGACACTATACAGGGTGTTAGGGTAAACACCGTTATTCTTGCAACCAGTGGTTTGGTTTCATTTATAGAACGTAAAACCAATGGAAAATTACAACTTTTTTTTTCTTTTTTTTAAATCTACATTTTACCACAAGAGACTCAAGTTCGTTGTCCTATGCGCTAGGGCAACGAACTTGCGTCTCAACTCGGGCGGGGGGTACGGGATGTGACCTGACCGGCCGCGAGCGCGACCCCTCCCGCAGTCAGTCAGCTGTTTCGCTTGAGAGCACGGTGTCCGATAGAAACTTTTTAAAATCTTTTAATGAAAATGACGTTTTATTTTTGTTGTGTTCGGTCATTCTACCCATGGTTTGAATGACAAGACTGTTTGTTTACCCTTACAGTCTGTAGATTTTATTTGTTGTCCGGAATTTTGTTTATTTTTAAAGCTTTATTTATACAGCGTGTAGTAAAAAGCCTGTCAGATCCGTAAGGGTGTTGTTAATAATCATACTGAGAGTCTATTTATGTGGTTTTTGTTTTTGGGAAAATAAAAAAAATAAAAATTCGTCGCATATTTTTTAATGGAGAATTTAACCGGATTAACATGGGCCGCGGGCGGCCGTCGTTTATCGGGTATATCTACAAGTCATATGACTTGATGATGCACTTATTTTTACAAAAAAATATTTTTTAATTACTTTTTACTAATGTTATCGCGGTACCTAAGCGCCAGGGGTTTCGGGTCAGCCATGGTTTTAAGATTTCCGTACCCAAAGGTTAAAACGAGACCCTATTACTAAGGCTCCGCTGTCCGTCCGTCCGTCACCAGGCTGCATCTCATGAACCATGGTAGTTAAACAGTTGAAATTGTCACAGATGATGTATTTCTGTTGCCGCTATAACAACAAATACTAAAAAACAGAATAAAATTAATATTTAAGGGGCTCCCATACAACAAACGTGTTTTTTTGCCGAAACAAATGTCTAATCCATTACTTCATAAGTTCGGAATAAAATCTGGGGGCCTAAAACGGCCACATTAGCAATTCCTCTAAAAGCAATTCATTTCCTGAATTTCCAGCTGTCATTAGCAATTCCTCTAATTTGGCACAAAACCAATTCATAATGACATGTGTGGACCATTTTAAGAATATGTATAGAAAACTGTCAGACAGATAAATTATTTCGTAATATGAATCGCACGCAGATCATTTAAGAATTATCAGTTTGTGACATTTTACGATGATTCATAATATTTTCTTATTATGATTCTGCCAAGGTGGCTGTTTTAAGCCCCCTGCTAAACAACGTAATAATCGAACTTATGAAGCAATGGATTAAGAACTTTGTTTCGAACCGATTCCAATTCTGATTGATCGTGTATTACGCAATAGGGAATATGCATGTATTTTTTTAATATTTTTATTCGATAGTTTACATCGTCAAATAATAGTTAAAAAAAATTCGACGGCAAAAAAGCAATTTAAAGTAGTTAAAAAAATGTTTAAAAATATCCAACCGATCCGGGCTATTTAAACGCCCTCCATTTGGCGCGCTTGGTGTGGTGACGTCACAGTTCGTGAAAACAGACAAGCAACTGTCAAGTCAACGTCAAAAACTCCTTTTTCTATGAGCGTTTGACATTGACTTGACACTTGTTGATTGACTTGACATTGACATTTTGATTGTTATTCCGGATTGTTACGTCACATCCGCTCTTAGCCTTTTCAAGTATTTGAATTACCCACAGTTTTTTGGGACTTTTAAAAAATTAATTTCTCGCTCAAAAAGAAATTTTATTCAAAAATATTGATGGAGGCATAATTTTGAAGTAACATAGTTTATAGAAAAAAATATTTGACCTCTATTTGAATCACATGCATATTCCCTATTAGATAACAGAGTGTCGCAGCGAGTCAGCTTCAGAATAGGGAATATGCATGTGATTCAAATATGGGTCAAATATTTTTTTCTATAAACTATGTTACTTCAGAATTAAGCCTCCATCAATATTTTTGAATAAAATTTCTTTTTGAGCGAGAAATTAATTTTTAAAAAGTCCCAAAAAACTGTGGGTAATTCAAATACTTGAAAAGGCTAAGAGCGGATGTGACGTAACAATCCGGGCTAACAATCAAAATGTCAATGTCAAGTCAATCAACAAGTGTCAAGTCAATGTCAAACGCTCATAGAAAAAGGAGTGTTTGACGTTGACTTGACAGTTGCTTGTCTGTTTTCACGAACTGTGACGTCACCACACCAAGCGCGCCAAATGGAGGGCGTTTAAATAGCCCGGATCGGTTGGATATTTTTAAACATTTTTTTAACTACTTTAAATTGCTTTTTTGCCGTCGAATTTTTTTTTACTTTTATTTGACGATGTAAACTATCGAATAAAAATATTAAAAAAATACATGCATATTCCCTATTGTACCTTTACGGGAATATTCTACCCGTGTAGGGTTGCCAGCAGGCGTAGCATGAGCACCGTTTTGTCGACGGAAGAGTAGAAAAAAATGACGTTTCCTGTAGACAGTAGACAGTACGAGACGGCAGCAAAATTGAAAGAGTCAACTGCACTTTTTACGAAATTCACTCTTTTACATAATTCGACTCGGAATTCTTTGTTTTGTCTTCACAACCTTAGACAAATGTCGGTTGTCAGTGTGATTTTGACAATAAGGATAGAAAACTTTCATCCGAAATAGTCTACATATAAAAAGACCTAGACAAAGATCGTTAGAAATGAAAGACAAAATGACAGATTGTAGAAAGATTTCTACGGTGGATGTCAAAAATGAAGAAACGAACTGTCACTTTGTATAGAAAAAGCTATGTCTATTCTTCGTAGAGAGAGAAAGCGCCATGCTACGCCTGCTGATGATAATTTGATAAAGATGGATTTGAGGGCAGATGAGTCTAAAAGGACATTCACAATTAAACTAATTTTTCACATTATTTTACTTTATTTTAATCTTATTTGGCTGAGCTGCCAATTTTTGCAAGAAGTTCTTGGTTTTCAACAAATCATTGTGAAAATCTTCACATGTCATGTTTTTGAAGTTGTATTGAGTAAGAATTAAAGATTTAACTGACTGCAAACTTAGTCTGTTCCTCTCTTTGCTCTACTGAGTAAAATCATAAAAAGACATTTTCAACTATGTTTAGCAAAAATGGGGACTGGGAGGACGGGAGGACACAACATGGGAAAGGAGGACATGTCCTCCTTTTGGATACCATGTGGCAACCCTACTCCCGTGGAATATTTTCCGACATCCACGTGCGAAGCCGCGAGCAAAAGTTAGTATACTTTATATTTTAATATATCATAGAACATCGTATAACTTTACAATCTATTGCTCAGTGACTGGTTGACCTCGACTATTTGACTGGCTTCTGTGGTTGTTCAACAAAACCTGGTAACCTCTATGACTGCGGTTAGAGGTCACAAACCCTTCTAACATTTTCATCATCCTTGTATTCCTGAGGGGGCGTGGGCAGAGGGGCAATGAGACGCTGAACAGACGATGGACGATTTGGAATCGTATGGAAATCCCGGAATTATTTATGGTCTACTCACATACGGTTTTACTCGATAGTTTTACTCCAAAACGTGTGAGTAAAAATCAACGTGTGTACCGCAAAACTCACAACTTGAAGGCTCGCATCGAGCCGGCTCGATGGAATTAAATAAAAGTAATTTCCTTCGCACCTACTACTCGATCGCCGCGCGCCACTCGATAGACTAATGCTGATTGTGAGGACGAATGCCCGTGCCGTGGTTTTTACTCGACATACTTGCTCGATCAAGTAAAACTTTATGTGAGTACTCACCATTAGATTACCATAATGATTCCAAATTGTCTATCGTCTCCTCAGCGCCCCCTAGTACTAAGTTCATCCACATTTTGCCAGTTATCACTACATATGATAAAATAAAGTCCTCCGCCGCGTCTGTCTGGTCGCGATAAACTCAAAAACGACTACACCGATCATGCTGTTTTCACCAATGGATAGAGTGGTTCTCGAGAAAGGTTTTAGTATATAATAACCAACATCCAAGCTGGCGGGTATCAGCTTGTGATGTATAAGCGAGTCTTTTGGAATGAACCAGCCCAGAATTCAGGGTGCTAATGAGAACTCCCTAATTGAAAACCCAGAATTTTGAATAATTAGAGAAGTATAGTCTGCCCAACATACAGGATGTTAAACACTGTTATCCTTGAAACCAGTGGTTTGGTGTAATTTATAATAGAATGTAAAATCAATGGAAAATTACGACCTATTTTCTTTTTACCACTAGAGTATTCCACTCTTTCACCTATACGATAGGGCAGCGAACTTGCGTCTCAACACAGGTGGGGGGCGTGGGACGTGACCTGACCGGCGCGACCCCTTCCTCAGTCAGTCAGCTGTTTTGCTAACCAGCACGGTGTCGCATAAAAACTTTAAAAAATCTTTTAATGAAAATAACATTTTTGTTGTTGTGACTCGGTCATTTATTTTTATATTTAAGTCAACTACCCATGGTTTGAATGACAAGAGTGCTGTATAGTCTAGTGAACTCTAGTGACTACTGAACGTGAGGTCCTGTGTTCACGTCCCTGTTGTTGGATTTTTCCATCAAGAATTTCTCAGTATCAGCCCGGAATCTGGATGCACCGTTGGCTATAGGATCGTCCACCATTACATGGGAGTTTAACATTCGCCACTCGACGTGTTCTGGTTCGCGACTGGTCAATCGCCATCCTGAGGATGCCTCGTTGATAGGTGTAACACGTGTCGACTTCTTACAGGTTTTTTTTATGACTCTTGAGGAATAGTTAAGCGGAATAGGTTACTAAATATATTTATATACGTCTATTGTATTTTGTTACTAGGGAAATCTGCCTACCTCTCCTAAAAATACAGGCGTGATGTTATGTTATGCAAAGAATTTAGTATCATTATGGTAGCCAGTCTATTATGGCGGTATTTACCTTTAATCTTTCATTGTTACACAGTATCGCGGTCATTGTCACTCAAGATATGCATAATCTTATTTTATTTTATTCCTAAGTACTAGCGACTCGCTCGTTGTTTTATAATAGAAATCTGTGGCGCACATTACCGCACTAGTACGGTAATGTAAAGTAAAAAGCACGCTTCCATAATACACTGCATTATGAACTTAAAAGCGGTTCAATAAGAGCCACTTTACGAGCAAGTGTGTTGAAAATAACTACTATGGAATTACTAGCGACTCGCTTGTGCTTCGCAGAGTTTTTACGACTTGACAAAGCATCGATTTCTTAAACCTTCCGGAATAAATTCTCTAAACGATGGTGAAAACCTCATCAAAATCTGTTGCGTGGTTTAGAAGAACAACGCGGATATACAGACAAACACGAAAAGCGACTTTAAAACGGGACCCTATTACTAAGACTCCGCTGTCTGTCTGTCTATCTGTTCGTCTGTCACCAGGCTGTATCTCTGAACCGTGATAGTTAGACAGTTGGAATTTTCACAGATGGTGTATTTCTGTTGCCGCTATAACAAAAAATACTAAAAAAACAATATAGAATAAATATTTAAGGGGTCTCCCATACAACAGACATGATTTTTTTTCCGTTTTAGTAGTTAATGGTACGGAACCCATTGTGCGCGAGTCCGACTCGCACTTGTACGGTTTTTTTTTTTTCATAAGTATTTTTTTTCTTTGAAATTGGACCAACCAGATACAGACATAAATACTTAGTCAAAATGCATAGGAATAATGAAAGTAAGGTAAATAATTAGACAAACAACTTTAGAAAAAATGGTGTAGGCCCCACTCGCCCCTTGGATCTTACCCCTAATTACCTAAGTGTACCCACTCGCCCCTTTGAATTTTAGATGGCCCCAGTCGCCCCCGAAAAAATGTTATACCTACTTACTATTCCATTGTTTAGTCATTTACCTCATATTTTATACTGTTGAGTGTTTCTTTGTGTGGTCACAAGGTAATTCGTTCGACCGCTTATGAACTAGACAAGGCACTTGTGTTTTGTTGAATCTGTGATAATCTTTAATCACTGTTTGTAAACTAATCGTTTGATGATAGATCCAGTGGCGTATTTAGTCGGCGCAGGGGCCCCTGGTTGGCCCTATTTAGGGATGCCAGGCCCAAAAATAGAAAAGCCGGACACAGATTCTTATTTAGCCGGATATTTTGCCCCGAAAGCCTGACAAGCACTAGATTTTAAAAGAACGAAAAAAATTGTACTTTTATTTGTGTAAGTATCTATTTATTTACCTACAGTTATTCATTTGAGACTTCGGTTAATTCGTCAACTCGCCATACATGCCTACGGCCCATCTATGACGACTTACAGAAAATCAAAAGAACATCCTATATGGGCCGTAGGTATTTGGGACGAGTTGACGAATATGAACATCCTAAATGGGCCGTAGGCTTTTGGGACGAGTTGACAAATTACTCGAGACTTTTCGCTTTTATTCGGCATCTTTTGGCCAAACTTGTTTAATGGCTGGACACGATTTTAAAAGCCGGACACCTGGCAAACCTACCTGTATCAAAATATGTTGGGGCCCTTTTTACCAGACTGCTGCGAAGCTCAAAAGGAGGGCACTGTCACATTTTTTTTCTACACTAATATTATAAAGAAGAAAGATTTGTATTTTTGTGTGTATGTTTGTAATGAATAAACTCAAAAACTACTGCGCCGATTTAAAAAATTCTTTCACCATTAGAAAGCTACATTCACCCTGAGTAACATAGGCTAATTTATAAAGATTACACGCGGGCGAAGCCGCTGGCGGCAGCTAGTAATAAATAAAATAGCATCCTATCTCATCATAGGATAGCATAGATTCGCTGTGTGATTGTAATAAAGGCTGAGGCTTTTAATGAATGCAAGAGCTTGAGAATAATACCACGCCTGTAGCTAGACCATTGTAAGCCATAGACAAATTAAGATAATTTTCATTGGATATTCATTAATTACGGGCCCCTTATCAATAAGAATGGGAAATAATAATTGGAGGTTTTGCATAATATTTAACGAAATTGCCATGGGGCCCCTGTAGATACGGCGGTAGCTACACCCCTGGATAGATATTATAGTTTGTAGTTCAATGTCTAAAAATTATAGATACCGATAGCCAATTGAAAGGGGAAGGTTAAATAACAATCAAAACAAACTTAGCGACGATCAATCTTTAGGAGTATGAGGAACAGGGTGTAAAGTTCACTCATCCACCATAGAAAAGGGAGCATCCTCCGACCAGACGGGTGTTCTATTGGATTCTTGTATATATGTCCACTGCACAGTAAACTCTAATTGCGCGATGCAGGATTTTTGTGACGTCAGGATTTGTGTGTGACGTCAGGTCTTCGATGCGTAGTTCGCATGTGGCGATGTAGATACCGCCACAAATCTATGATCACCTCTTTTTTTACCCGACTACGGCGAAGCAAAAAGGAGGGTTATGATTTTGACCGGTATGTATGTAAGTAATGTATGTATGTATGTTCTTGTGTTCCCTCCATATCTTCTAAACTACTATTGAGGTATCGTTGGAAGCGTCTTGATCGTCCGCTGGTTATAAAGCTGTGTATGTGACGTCACATTAAATTGAATATGGCGCCCTTTAGAGGACACAAAGTAAAGAACTAAAAAAAAAAGTGAGGCGGTGTTTGGTGTCAATTGAAAGGGCTGAATTCAAAAATATATACATATATTAAATACATTTCAAAAATATATGGGTATAACCCCAAAAAAAAAATGTCGACATAAAGGAAAAAAAGTCAACTATAAACAAGAATCACAGACAGGCAAATTAAAAAATCCGGAGTATGATGTGTTTGATTGACACACGTGTAACTCCAGATTTTTAATTAGTTTTAGTTTTATAACTTATAATTTAATGATTGTCAATGAATACAAATAGTTACTTACTGATCTTATAACGGGTGTAAAAAGACGCTTAACGAAGCCGAAAGTCATTTGTTATTCCCGTCATTGTGATCATTTTTTGGACCATAACTGGGAACCTTCTGGTTACGGAGATATTGAAGTTCAAAGTTCAAACTTTTTCAGACCTTTTAAAGAAAGTAAGTTTTAAAAGGAATAAATTTAATTTTATATCTATACCCCCACGACCCCTGAACCGTTGCATGCACCCATAAACACAATGGTGCCGATTCTCTTGTACACCGAACTAAACTAACTAAACTATCACTAAAATTCCTTACTTTTTACTATGAGAATCTTAGAGCTATTCTGCCAAAAGAAATCTCTAAATTTAAAAATTATTTTGACAGAACTAAAATCGAATTTGACAATCGCGACTCCACTTGGTACCTACTTGTTTGCCTACCACGTGATTTTTTTGAGCCGGAGAGGCGCGCATTGTGGCCGTCTCGACGTATTTTTATATGGAATTTTTCACTTTTTGGAAGAAAACAAAAAAATTAAATCACTAAAATGTAGAGTATTACGGGTATGCGGGTTGCAAAGGGGGTCAAAATTTTCATTATTTTTGCGATAGGACACACCGTTTTCGAGATATAAGCAAAAGAAAATAAAAAAAAGATACAGTACCGAAAAAATCAATTCAAACCGACACGTCGGTTTGAATTTTAGTTCATGACATCTAATTTTATTCCACACATTTTTAATCGTGATTAAAAATAGTCAGAGTTAGTTAGAGGATTTTAGATATTGAACAAAAATTTTGGTTAAAACGTCAAATTCAGAATAGCATTTTCACTAAATTAAAACTCAGTGCCATCTTAGTGCTGTCAAACTAAATTATAGTTAAGTTGTGTCAGTTTAGTATATTTTCAGAATAGGAAATCGTCGTTTGACAGGAATAAACTAAATTTTAGTGATTTTTAGTTTAGTTTAGAGAATTTGTGACAAGAGAATCGGCACCAATGTTTTGCGTACGTTACGATGCGCACTAAGTACCGTGAACAGCGATTTTTCACACCAAAAATAAAAGTCGTTTCCCAGCAATTATTTTTGTGCAATGTTACTTAATTGCTTAGTTGACGGCTATCCGATGGGTCTTTTTACACCCCTGTATAATCTACGGCTACCAGGAAATCGTGTTACTCGTATATGGGTTTGGATAAGTTTTCTAACCAACTTCTTCAAAAAGAAGGAGGTTCTCAATTCGTCTGTATGTTTTTTTTTTTTTTGTTTGTTTTTTACGCGATATCTCCGCCAATTATGAATCGATTTTGATGATTCTTTTTTTGTTTTGGTAGTTCATGCTTCAGAGGTGGTCCCGGATTTTTATTAACTTTGCTTGCGTCATTTTTGAGTTAGCTTCAAGATTACGTATTTTTCCCACATAGGGCTGATTTTATCAAAGTCAGATATCTTTTATCCGTGGAATAAAATTGCCGTCTGACAGTTTTTGTATGGAAAAACTGTCAAAAATTCGAAATTTATTCGCAGGATAAGACTTATACTTGTTATAAAAGTTTGGTGAAATTCGCCCTTAGTCTATGTAGACGACATCATAAATGACTCCGTTACTGTTATTTACATATCAGGTTAGTGGTATTCTAATTAGTGTGGGGTAGATACTACAACTAAAAAGTGAAAAATAAAAACTTTTTACAAAAAAAAAACAACCGACTTCCAAAAAAAACACTAATAAAGTGAAAAATAACTTTAATTTAAGAAGTCGGTGGCAAAAAATGAAAATTGTAAAGCAAAGACAACGACTGAATTCAAGTTATTTTTTTTTGTCGTTTTTTTTTTGTAAAAAGTTTTTTTTAGAAAAGTTAAAGTAGTAGCTACGGAAAAAGAAACGTCTGGCTAGCAGAAGAGCTTCACCAGTCAGAGAAAAATCGGATTAAGGATAAACCATAATAATTATTTAAGTAAGTAGGTACTTAGGTATGTAATTAGCAAACAAATAAAAAAAATCTACTCAAGTAAGTATAATTTATTATATAAATATTATTGTGTTATTTGCAAAAGGCGAACTAACGTTCCATTGGCCGGTAGAAAAATAACTACGGTTGCATTCGAAAATTCAAGAGAATTTGCTCTAAAAATAAATTGTTTAAAAAAAAAACAAGGAATGCTCCTATTTGGTGCGTAGAGAACACAGGCGTGATGTTATATTATGTATCAATGGTTCTGTTAGTTGATCTTATCTTTTGAATAACGTCTTAATGTCTATGATAAATGAATCAATGATATTCTGTTTGTCCAGCGGACATTAATGCGTCATTTCCTAATGATAGGCTTCCATGCTTCAATTGATTGATTTAATTACGACTGTAGTTATTATCACGCAGTAGAAAAATTGATACAAGTAGGTCACCATCTGCCAAGCCTTTTTCCCAACTATGTTGGGGTCAGCTTCCAGTCTAACCGGATGCAGCTGAATACCAGTATTTTACATGGAGCGAATGCCTATCTGACCTCCACAACTCAGTAACTGGGTAATACGATACCCCTTGGTAAGACTGGTTGTCAGACTTTCGGGCTTCTGACGACCTGTTACGACTGTCAAAGATCCACGAATGACAGCCGGGACCAGCGGCTTAACGTGCTTTCTGAGGCACGGAGGAGTCTCGATATGTAAAGATGGTCACCTATCCACGGACCAACCCTGGCAAGCGTAGCTTAACCTGATGGATCGACCCGTGCGGCTGTTATTACTTAGCCACGAGCTCAGAACAACAGTAACGTGAGCTGAGATAATCGTAGTCTCAGAAACGTTGCAAAATGTTGTAATAACAATAGGTATTTAATCAATATTACCCAAATCAACCGAGCTCTGCAGTGGCTTGTACTAAACAATCACTTGTTGGTATTCCAATGTTCGGCATAATTATGACACTATTATCATAATAGATCGCTTCAAAATCATAAATCATAATAGTATTATGTTTGATGCGATGGTAACGCATACTGAAATGTCGTCAGAGATTACAAAAAAAAAACCGACTTCCAAAAAAAACACGAAATATTTAAAAGTAACTTTTTTTCGGAATTCGGTGTCATTGCTTTTCAATTTTCGTTTTTTGCCATTTTTCACTTTTTACTGTTTTTTTTGGAAGTCGGTTTTTTTTTTGTAAAAATTTTTATTTTTCACTTTTTAGATGTGTTTCCAAAAAAATCGAATACCACTACCTGCTAAGTAAATAACAGTGACGGAGTCAGATAGAACATCGTCTATATAATAAACTAAGTGGAAAAAATACGTAATATTGAAGCTAACTCAAAACCTACGCAAGCAAAATTAATATAATTTACACGGGATTTCGGAAGCATGACCTACCAAACAAAAAAAGAATCATCAAAATCGATTCATAATTGGCGGCGAGTAATCGCGTAACAAACATACAGACGAATAGAGAACATCCTACTTTTCGAAGAAGTCGGTTAAATATGCCTTCAAATCAAACCAACCAAACCAATTGGCAATGAAAAGCGCACCTACACTGTACCAGTATTATTTGTAATATAATGGAGAATCATGCTAAGCAATTTAAGATATTGTAGACTAATAATAGGTCTTTACCTATGAAATTGCCGTTCTGCAGTACTGGCCATTTCAAATCAAAATAATTTTTGTTTGGCTAAGAATTCTAATTTCAAATTAATTTTATTTTAAAAACATGGAATTCTTTTTTCAAAAGAAGTCATTTGTTTAATGATTAGTGTTACATTTTCATCGCATTTCAATCTTTTTCGTCATCATGGATACGTTAAAAATTCGAGTAATTATGGAATATGAGTACCGTCGTGGCAACAACGCGGCACAAGCGGCACGCAACATCAACGACGTTTACGGAGCTAACACTACAAACCAACGCACCAACTGTTATTGGTTTGCTCGTTTCCGTTCTGGAAATTTCGACCTGAAAAATGAATCTCGCCGTCGTCCGAAGACTTTGGTCGACAATGACGAATTAAAGGCGATTGTGGAAGCTGATGATACAGCAGATGAATTAGCAGCAGCTTTCGACGTTAGCGTCAAAACAATATTGGTCCATTTGCGTCAAATTGGCAAGGTAAAAAAGCTTGACAAATGGGTGCCCCACGAACTCAATGATCGCCAGCGCGAAGTACGCGTCGAGGCGTGCCTTGCACTGCTCAACAGACACACAAATGAAGGAATTTTGAACCTCGTGTTACCTGCGATGAAAAATGGATTCTGTTTGATAACCGCAAGAGCTCAGCAAGTTGGTTGGATCCTGGTTCAGTACCTAAACAATGCTCTAAACGAAAACTTACCCCTAGAAAAGTGATGGTCACTGTTTGGTGGTCTAGCGCCGGTGTGATTCATCACAGCTTCTTACCAAACGGGGTGAGCATTACTGCAGATGTGTACTGTGAAGAACTGAACACAATGATGGAGAAGCTGGCACATCTCCAACCAGCATTGGTCAATCGCTCGTCTCCGCTGCTCCTGCACGACAACGCGCGACCTCATACTGCACAGCAGACGGTCTCCAAGTTGCAAGAACTGGGGTTGGAAGTTGGAAGCTCTCCGTCATCCGCCCTACTCACCAGACCTTGCGCCTACAGACTACTACTTTTTCCAGAATTTGGATAACTTCTTGGCGGGAAAAAAATTCAATACGCGAGAGGCAGTACAAAATGCCTTTGAAGAATGTGTTGCCTCCCGTCCAGCTGATTTCTTTAAGAAGGGCATCAATAAACTGCCACTGCGTTTGCAAAGATGCATTGATTGCATGGGTGATAACTTCGATTAACACAAATAAAAAATACATGAAAAAAGTTCGTTTAAATTTGTTTATACAAAAACCGCAATTTCATAGGTAAAGACCTAATAAGACCTAATAATTAGGAAAAAACGAAAATTTTATCAGCCTCGGGTAATTTAGGTACATTCACATGCCCACACAAGGCTCTAAGTATAGTAGTAAAACACATCTTCCAATCTATAAAGAAAAGGATAATAAATGTCTAATCCATTGATTCACAAGTTCGAAAAAAAAATCTGCTCAACAACGTAACTTACGTACTTATGAAGCAATGGATTAGACATTTGTTTCGAACCGATTCCAATTCTGATTGATCGTGCATTACGCAATACGGTGCGCGCAAAAATTCAGACCCACAGTAGCGCTTGCGATCAACAAGGCAGTAATTCCATTCGTTTTCTTTTAAAAAATGCCTTTCCATTTTCAAAAATGCACAAAAAAAGATGAAATCGAAAAGTTTCACAGTGTAAACAAAAAAAAATGCAGGAATATCCATTGATTGTCCATTGCCCAAAATTAGTAAGTAGTGGAACAACCTCGCTTTTCAAAACAAGTTTTGTTCAGAAAGTAAAAGAAACCAGTAATGGGCTGGACCCATAATTTTTGCGTGTTATTAAATGTTACCCGATTGCCATCGTGGTTAAAAGCGGAGTTATGCATTTTTCATAATAATTAAAAACGCAAGTTCGCTTTTTAATCCCTTAGAAATTGACAGGTGCAAATGTCAAACTCCAAATTGAAACACAAACAACAATCATTTTGTAATTTCAAATTAGTTTAAGGGATTAAAAAACAAACTTTAAATAAAGTTTGTTTATGACGTTCGTTTGTTCGTTCTAGACTATTTCCCTGTTACGATAGCGATTGTGTTGCGCAATTAGCAAGCTCGTTTTTTGTTTTAAAACGATCAATAGTCAATATCTAATAAATTTTATCGCAGAAATGTCAAATAGGTCAATATTTCAAATGATTTAAAAAAACATGGCATGTGATACGACATCTCATATATTTTTGTGTGAGCAATAAATTATTATGTGATTTGTATAACTACGCACACGCAGCGAGTGCGTTGAACAAGCGCCTTGCTGATAACTCGCCCGCAAATCGCCAGTGCGCTAAGGCCCTTAGGTTTTTTCCTATTATTTTTGGTTAAGGGCGGGTTGGAAGCAAAATTGCCTCTCTTCAATTTGATTTTTCATGAAATTGATAAGACTTAGGTATAAAATAAAAATAGTATGAGTAACTACATGATATTTCCAAACTTTTTGTGTAACAGAAACACAAAATATTAAAATTTTCTCGATAAAAAAATATCACGAAGTTACCTCTAATTTTCACGTATTTTCGATTTGTACTTAAAATGCTAATGCCTATTATGATAAAAATTATATGATTATATGTATTAAAACAAGGCAAAAAAAATTGTGTAGGCTTTTTTTTTATTCCTTTTATTTTTGGTTTTATTACGAATCAAAGCTTGTAGGACTTACGACGTTCTTAGTTCGTGGAAGAAGCCATCTTCCGTCGCACATTACGGGAACTTCAAGCATATTTTTGTTTCACAAATCAGTCGGCGTCGCTCTGTTGAGACGAGAGGACTACGCTCAAATTTTTAGCTGCGCTGATATATTATTTATTTTCGTAAATAATATTTTCGTAATTTATCACATTCCACAAAAGAAACTGAGACATAGAAAACATGAAAAAAACACTAAAACCACTTCCAAAACGAATATTACAAGTGTTATTGATTGATAAATAAATAAATACCGAGTCTAAATAAACATATAAAATTCAATGTTGATATTTGAAAACTCAAGATGACATACATTTTATTTGACAGATTTTTGACTGGTATAGTAGCACGGAGTATAGAAAGAAGTAGGTAAAACTAGCGCCATTGCTCTATATTGCGGTGAATTTTCTTGCGGAGAAAATTTACAACATAGCCAACGAGCCCATTCCACGTTCATTTGAAAGTTCGCACTGGAGATTAAATCTTATTGCGATATACTCAGGATCCAAATTCGTTTACTCCCACTTTTTTGACAAACTTCTTGTAAGGTGACCCTTAGACGAACAATTGGAGCGACTGACCGCCGCCTAAATAAAACTTGTTTAGAATAATACCTTTATTCTTCGGTTATTGGTATAACGAACGAACTCGAACAGATTCCGTATGAACAAGACATCACGGACAGACAAATTAAAAATCCGGAGGATTTTTAATTTGTCTGTCCGTGATGTCTTGTTTATATCTCTTTAGTTGACTTTTTTGTCGTAGTTGGGTTTTAGTTTTTACCTGACTACGGCGAAGCAAAAAGGAGGGTTATAATTTTGACCGGTTTCTATGTATTTATCTATGTCTGTTCCCACATATTATCTTCTAAAAGACTCATCACAATTTGACAAATGAGGTATCGTTGGAAGCTTCATGATCGTCCGCTGGTCATAGGCTATATGAAGACACATTAAATTGAAAATGGCGCCCTCTAGGTGACATATCATGAACAACAAAAAATATTTTTTAATCATACCATGTTGGGTATCAAATGAAAGGTTTTAATTAGCACATTTCAAAAATATATATTATAACCCCAAAAAAAACCGCGACAATCAAGACGTATATTGCGATATGTTTATGTTAACGCGTGGGATGCTAACTGCCGCTTCACGCGCCGCCGCACCGTAAACAGAAAAAACGTCAGACGCGCCGCGTGACGCCACACTGCACGCGACGCGCCACGCCCCGCGTCTCCGTAAATGAGGCCTAAAGTTATAATGCAACTTGGCATGTTTTTAAAGCTACAATTTCAACAGTTACAAAAAGGGACCATACTAAACTTTCTACTAAGGGACTAGTTATAACAAGCGCCCGAGACGCGCATTTTGTACGCTGCGTTTCAAGCGCTCAATAAAATTGTATGAATTCCTATGTAACGAATTATATCAAGCGCTGCAGTCTAAGCGAGCGCCCATGCCGGGCGCCGTTAGGCTTGCACATGTCGCAACTTGCCACTCTCAACTTGCATCTCCGTTGTGCGATTTACAAATAAGACTGGGAGAAGGTATGCCGCGGGTATTGCTGCTACGTGTGCCGCCGTGATGAAACGCCGCGTGTGACGCGGCTATGCCATTCGCGGGCTCCGCCGCAAAAAACGCTCCATTTCAAACAAACGCGTATAAAATCGCGTCTCCGTAAACGCACTCATACAACGCCATATGTTTGAATTCAGTGCGAGCCGCGCCGCCCAAAGCCACGCGCGACTCCTCGCGTCTCCGTAAATGAAGCCTAACCGTGCCCTTGACGCTTGGACGCGAGTTCCTTTTTCACTATTTTTCCTTGTCATTTTCTCCGCATTAGTAATAAACTTAAAAGAAACACGGTTCAAAAGTTACAACAAAATGTGGAAATCTTGTTGCGTTTGACGAGCGTCCAAAACGCGCCGGGCGCGCGCCCAAAACACAGCGCCGGTACTGAGCGCGTACCTCGGGCCTTTGTTATAATTAGTCCCTTTGGTACTTTGGCACCCATTTACATAGATGAATAGATGTCAATTCTTTTAGTGGTGAAGCCGACAATCCTACATTTATTTCTTTTGTACAGAACTCGGCCTCTTTTTCACATGTTTCAAATGTTTTCGAAGGGGATTGTTCGCGTTTCGCGCAGGAAAGGTTTTCATGACACATGCCATATTCGTTGCACAATACAGTGCAAAATTCATTATACGAATATTATTTTTTACTTGGGTATCACTTTGCACGATCCTCCAAAGAGAGAAATCCACGATATAGCATTATATTTATTACTTGGTAACACAGTTTTCCACAAAGACGTCATTAGATACAAATTGTACAAGGTCCTAAATAAAATTTGGTAACATTTAAATTTGAACTTTTTCACGTCAACATTGAGTTTCTAGTTCCAAAACATGAACATGATCTATAGTTCTGAATTCAAGCTTGGCGTATCGTATAAGCAAAATATACTACAGAAGATTGAAATTCGAATTCTATAAACGCCAGACGAAAAGTTTCTGCTGGCGGGAAGGCATTATGTTTTGTTTTCGTCGTGTTTAATGAGAGGGGTAGGTAAGGGTTGCGCGGGTGAAATATGATTTTTTGCTGTCAAACTACTCCCCCTTAACCCTTCCACAAAGTTGGTTTGTGATTATGAAACTTCATTATCACGTACCGACTCCGTAAAACCGTATCAAATCGTGATGATTAGTTCGAAGATAACACGAGTGTAACATGAGCAAACAATTTAAGTAGGTACCTAAATATTATTTCATCATTTGCTACTTACCTACTTCTATTTTAAGCATTTTTGGTGCCTTAAGGGGGATGCGCTAGGGTGGCCCGCGAAATTCAAATTTTCTTACGTTTTTTGCAATTTTCAGGTCAGTATCAGGTTGTATGTTGAGAGTTGAGTTGAGTTGAGAGAGTTGTATTGCTGATTCTGATGTTTATAATTCTGTAAATTCATATTATTTACGAGCGCTAATAATATTTAGATCAACATACAATCTGATACTGACCTGCAAATTGCAAAAAACGTAAGAAAATTTGAATTTCGCGGGCTACCCTAGCGCATAACCTTAATATATTAAGGCACCAAATATAATTATAATAAATAAGTTTATTATCAAATATTATTATTAAGTTATCATTTATTTCATTTAAAATACCTACTTATTATTTACACTTTTAAATATTTTTTATAAAAAACAAAAAAACCTTATAATCTTCGATCGTGCATTATTGAACTTCTGCTTCTGCTGATCGAAGCGTCTGGAATTAGATCGTTTCTTCGGCTTATTGGTGATTCGCACGAATGCACTCGCCCGAAACGGGCGAAACAACTAAATTTTTTTTTTTTTCAGTCGATTCTCCTTGTGGTAGAGTAACGTGACTAACTTGTGAAAAGATTTAGGGTACCAACTTCATTAAATAAAAAAATAAAAAACCGGTCACGAAGGGTTCCACACAAAAAAAACGAAAAAAAACTTGATTTTATGGGGTGAAAAAAAAACACGTTTATATTTGTTATAACAGGAATTGAAATACACAATCTGTGAAAATTCGAACTGTCTACCTATTCGGTTCACGAGATTCAGCCCACCGACAGACAGACGGAAAATGGCGGCTTAGTTTTTGGCACCTTTCCGGGACGGAAACGTAAAAATAAGACCTTTAACAGTGATTGTCGTTACGCCATACTGTGACTGAATTATTGACATTTTTCTCTTTCGAAAACCCAAAACAAATATTAGTATGCCCTACAGACAGCCGTTCCGGGTCAGGATATTTGAGAATTCAAGGAGAAATCCAGTGTGGAATTAAGAAATTCTTAAATCCTTGGTCCGCGAGTTATAATTTTCACATGCTGAGTAACATATTCGAAAATCGATCAGAACATTATTTATGCGGTGCCATAAAAATATTACATAATCAGCTCTTTGAAAACTTAAATAATACCTACCTACTTTTTTTTTTTTTTTTTTTTTTACTACCTACTTGGTAAGAGTTATCAAGTTCTGTCCTAAAATGTCAAAATAAAAAAAACATTTTACATAAAAAACCATGCGACTTCCAAAAAAAGTGAAAAATAACTTTAATTTTCAGTTTTCGTTTTTTGCCACCGACTTCCGAAATTAAAGTTATTTTTCACTTTTTTAGTGTTTTTTTTTTGTAAAAAGTGTTTATTTTTCACTTTTTAGTTGTGGTACCTACCCCACAATTTCGTCTACAACTAAGTGGAGAAAAATACGTAATATTGAAGTTATCTCAAAAACTACGCAAACAAAGTAAAAAAATCGCGTAACTTAAACAAAAAAAAAAAAAAACCTACGGACGAATTTAGAACCTCCTTCGCTTTGAAGAAGTGGGTTAAATAATGATAAACATCCCAATTGATAACTTATTTTTAACCTCCTTTTAGAAGGCGGTTAAAAATAAGTTTATTTGCGGTTAACATGACGCAAAGTACAAGATGGGGAAAATAATATGCGTCACAACCACGCAAAACGGCCATAGATTTAGAGACTGGACTGGATTTTTTATGGGAAGTAGGTAGTATAAGGACCAATAGCTTTATGGTTTTGACAGTATAATAGAGATACCTCATCTCTACCATTGTGCAAAGGGGCATCACAATCCTTCCCGGGCAATTTTGAGAAAAATACACTTTTTTATTATTAAACAGGATTTACAAGGGCACATTATTATCGCTCCGAATCAGGTCTTTTATAAACATGTCGCTATTGTCTCCTTTAAAAGAAAACTAACAACAATTAATTTGCTGTTGACTGTACTTTCATTTAGCTATCAAAAAGCACTAAAAACACACTCACTAACACTCATATACCTAACTCGTAAAGACACTTTAAAATACTTTTTTCTTTTAGATAAAAGCTTCGATCGTGCCTCCCTTTACTCATATTTATGAACAACTATTAGGTACCATGGGCCCAAACCTGAAATCGTGATAAAAAATATCCGCTTTTCCCTACATTTAGTCATCTGTTCCCCATGTTAGCGTAATTCGTCAAAATGTAGGGAACTTCTTTTTTTTTTAATTTGAATTGTATTATATAATAATAAATATATACAGCCCTTTGCAAAAAAAAAACGGGCACCTTAAGAGTCATTGGCTTTTCTATGGATAATATTAATATTTTTACTATGTCATTAGCATAAATGACTAGTAATTTCTTATTATCAATAAGAACATTGTTTTTGGCTACACCCCTCTTCCAGCAGCGCTATTATAAAAATATAATAAACCTAATATAGAAAATATTATTTTTCTAGGTAGCCCATATAAATTTTAGTAACATGGCTTGGGTAGTTTTTGAGTTAGCTTCAATAATACGTATTTTGCACACATAGTCTATGTGGATGATGTTATTATAACTTCTTGTCACTGTTATTTAAATAGCAGGTGGTAACTGGTATTAAATTTATTGTATGTGGGACAGGTAGTGTACTTACTACATCTAAAAACCTATTTCCAAAAGTAAACAATCGACTTCCATAAAAAAACACTACAAAGTGAAAAATAACTTTTATTTTGGAAGTCGGTAGCAAAAAACGGAAATACAAAAAGAAAGACTTCCGATAATAAAGTTATTTTTCACTTTGTAGTAGTTTTTTTTGGAAGTCGATTGTTTTTTTTTTTAATTCAAGGTACGAAAGGACGTAGTTAGTTATTTTCCCTTATATAACTATATTAAATCGCAAATTTTATGGTTTATTTTGACAATAAAACCTACTATTGAACATAATATTTTACTACTGCGTTCAGAATCCTAGACGATTGTGATGTTATGTGAACGTGCTTAAGTTTAGTAATAGTAGGAGGTACCTACCCATTTGAACACTACTGTGGGTAGAAGATTTTTTATTTGTTTTGATTTTTTTGTGTTTTTTTTAAAGTGATAAGGTATTGTTTGAACTTTTTCGTCTTTTGTTCTCAATTCTAAACCTCAAATATCTGTAACTAATGAAGATTAGACCGTTTTATGCATTTTGAGCAGTGGTGGCCCCGACTTACGAGTTGTATAATATAGGTCGTCAGTTCGAAACCAGGCGCTTTACTTTGTGTAAATCACCACTGCTCTCAAAGTGGTGAAGGAAAACATCGTGAGGAAACAGGCAAGTCCTAGGACCAAAAATTTTCTCTCGAAGAGAGAAGGCCTTATGTCCCAGCAGTGGGAACGTTATAGGCAGATTATGAAGACCGTTATTACTGTTACCCTGTCCCATCCCACTGCTGATGCTGGGCAAAGGTCTCTCACCATGACTTCCAGTACTTTCGATCCAAAGCCAATATGGACCACTGCTCGTTTGTTTTGTCCAGCTCGTCCTCTCATCTTCTACGGAGTCTACACCATCGCTTTCTAGCTGTCTCAGGGCTCCATATAGTGACTATTTTGGCCCACAGCTAATGAACAAACCCAATAGGTTTGCTACGAGTTGATTGATGATAATAATAATATTGATAATTTTTGTTCGAATTTTTATTTATTTATTTTTTTGTCAAATGTTGTTTCTCTCTTAATTTTTTGGTCTGATATCACACCAAGTGGTATAATAGGTAAGTTTATTTTTAATTATCTAAATACCTACATTTTAATTAATATTTGATGTTTCTGCATTGTTTTGTCTTATTTCAGTTTTTAATTTAATAGGTTATGAAATGGGAATGAACATGAGCGCTATGGTAATTATTTTTTAATGTTAGAAAATAATTAATTAATCGCGTAATCTCTTTATTAAATAACTGCTAATTGGTTTTGAAGTTTTGACGAATGATTAATTATTTAGAAAAATATTTTCGTTTCCCAGAAATATGCTTGCTTTTTTAGCAATATAAAACTAAAATAAGAAAATTAAATTTAAAAAACTAACCTTACGAAAAAATTCACCAGCTAAAAAACACCAAACTCACAAAACAGTCTTAAAAACAAAAAAGTCCATGCACAAAACAAAATAAAAATAAAACGAACACAAAAGCAAAATTAAAATCGTATTAACGATTAAAATATTTAATTTTCGAATTCGCGCGCGCACTCGGCCTGCCTCGCCGTGGTCTATTGCGAAATGCTGCGTTTAACCTTAGCTCGCACCATTCATCTGTACACGGCCTCTACTTATAATTTTAATCCACGAATCGCTACTTAGTATATTCTTCGGTTAAGGACGTGAGTTTGAATGTCGAAGGGCTGAGAAAAAAAATACATTCGGCTATAAGGAATTGTTTTTTTTTTAATTTTGGCACTGGTCGAATTGAGGATGTAATTTAGTTTTTGCCTTGATACAATTTTTTTTACGAAGATTATTGTATTGATGTACCATGAAATAAATGGTTTTTTTTTTTTTTTGCGTTTGTCCACCTGTTTTGATTATTTTATAAAAATAACCTGGTAGGTATTTATTTATTTAGGTATATAAAATAAACTTCTCACACACAATAAGGTACAAAGGTGAACCTAATGCCTTAGGCATTACAAATCAACCAAGGGTAGTGAAGAGATAAGATATAAGATGGTGCTCTGTTTGAGAGGCAAATAATAATAATATTTAAAATATTAAAACGATTATATAATTGAATCCATCAATATTATAAATTAGATAGTAACTCTGTCTGTCTGTTTGCTTTTCAAGCCTAAATCACTGAGAGGATTTCGAAAAAAAATTGGCAGTGGGATTGATGGCACCCTAAGGAAGGACATAGGCTAGTTTTTGTTTCAATAATAATCCTATAGGGAGTGTTATAGGAGATGAATAGGAAACCCAGCATTTCTTAAGTATCCCGGTAGTACACCTACGTCCCCGTGGGACAATATCCAACATGATACTTCAAATTAGATCATGAAAGTTTGCATAATAAGTGAACTATCTATAAAACAGGTCCTATGTTTTTTTAATTTTTTGATTACCTTTATTTTCACCGTAAAAAGCAATTACCTAAACTTTTCGACGCTTTAGAGCCGCTAGCGCCCCACTCCGTCTCGTTCTCACTCAGGTCGCGAGTAGTATGGTGCGAGCGGGATAAAATCTGAAGTAGGGTGCGCCCTTAATAAATAAAGATTCAGATTCAAGAACTCAGATTGGTACTTATGTACATAAATAGGTAAACTAAACCTTAAAAAAAAGAAAAACGATTTAAACTAAACTAAAAAAAACATATGATATAATACACAGTATTTAGGATATTTGCTATACTTTTATTTATTTGTATTAATAATTAAAGTAAAGTAAAATAATTTGTACCTGAGTGCTGTGAGTGATGTGTATGCTTGTTTGTATGAGAAAGGCACCACATTATGCATCAAAGTTTGAAATCAACTTGAACTCGCGTCCTTATACCGTCAGTGTTGAGGTAATATCCTTTCATCTTGTCATGTATGTACCTATTTTATGTGTATTTATTACTAAACTCGCGACAATCTAAGAAGTCCGTTTTGACGTTTCGTTCTCGTTCATGTAATAAAACGTTATGCCTTGAGAATCAGTTTTAAGCAATGTCTGTTCAATCGATATGTCTCGAGAATCAGTACAAAAGAAAATTTTTTTTTTTCATCGCTACACAAAGCATTTTTATAGCTGTCAAAACGGACTTCTTAGATTGTCGCGAGTCCACATTGTACAGTGTAACCTTGATAAGTATGGGATCACACAACAACAACATCTATGTACTAATTACCCATGTTTGCAAACGAATAAATGATTTGATTTGATTTGATTTGATCTCAAGGGACCAAGGATTATTATTTTTACAGAAAGAATGAATAAAGTAACATTTATTTGGACACAGTACGTGAAACACAAAATACAAATAACAAAAAATAAAGAAGCGAAAATAAAAAAAGGTTTCTAATTTTCCAGTTTCCCAGCTCAGCTCAAATTCACTTTTTATCCCGCTCGCACACGGCTGCTCGCAGACAGAGTGAGAGTGAGACTGACCGGCAGGGAGAAGGCTCCAAGGCGCCGATAAGCATTAAGCAATAAGCAAGATTAAGCATAATCAGCCTATAATGTTTCCACTGCTGGGACACAGGCCTCCTCTCTGTGACAGGGAGTGGGCCGTAATCCACCACGCGGGCCCAGTGCGGGTTGGTAGATGTCACATGTCTTCGAATTTTTGGTTCTAGGTCATGCCGGACCGGCATGTCCTAGAACCAAAAATTCAAGAAGAAACCGGCATTGCCGGTTTCTTCAAGATGTTTTCCTTCACCGTTTTAAGAGCAGTGGCGATGAAATAATTTACACAAAGTAAAGCGCCTGTCAGGGTTCGAACCTACGACCTACAACTCGTAAGTCGTGGCCGTTACCACTGGGCCACCGCTGCTCTTAGGTGCCGATAGTTTCGATAATTTCGTTTTACGGCGAAAATAATGGTATTATATTATAAAAATATTTGCTATAATTATAGTTAGTTTACCTAGTTATTAAATATTATGCAAAAAAGTTGCATCATCTAATTTGAAGTATTTTTTAATACTAGCGGTTTATTGTTAATTTTAGAGGTGTGCTACTCAGTGCTGTGCTACCCGTGCGATGCCGGGGCGGACAGCTAGTAAGTAAATAAAATCAATCTTTAATTAATAAATTAATAACCGCGCGGTCTTGTTGTATGATCCCAAAATTAATGCCAAGGTTTAATCGTACAAGGATGTGACATTAGAACGGGAATAATAATTACTGTAAGGTGCGATGACCGGCGTTTTATAACATAATATTTTGACTAATAAATCTTGAGAACGAATCTTGTGATCAAAAGAGAAATTCACATGTTTACCTTTTCATTATAATCTGCATCTATACAACCTTATTTTTTGTTTATGCTAAACCCGAAAAGGGGTCATTGTACTCATCATTCTGAACAACTTTTTTTATAGGACCAACCTTGAAATCGCGAAAAAAAAATCAGCTGTTCCATACATTTTGTCGATTTAAGTGAACACAAATGTATGGAACAGCTGATTTTTTTTTCGCGTTTACATTGAACAAAAAAACTATTTTAAATTTTTGTCTGTATGTTTGTTTGTTCCGGACTTCCGGCTAATCTCCGAAACGGCTGGACCCATTTTTGATGGGACTTTCACTGGCAGTGGAGTAACTTGGGCTACTTACTTTTATTTTCGAAAAAGAATTAGGGTCTACATAATTTTTCTGCATTTTTGGATTTTGATTGTATATTACGCAATTAGGGTGCAGCAATGGACGTTTACGGAAATCTGAAAAAAAAACACCAAATATTCTGTTAGTAATCATTATAATCATCCGGCTAACCCTTTTCTCTTTTTTCCTAGGTTAAGGTCGGCTTCCAGTCTAACCGGATGCAACTGAATACCAGTATTTTATATGGAGCGACTGCCTATCTGACCTACACAACCCAGTAACTGGATAACACGAATACACGATTCACATTGGCAAGAACGAATAAACATCTACCTACGACAATCACGCGCTCGAACTGCTTCACAATAAGGTGATAGTGAAAATAACGAAAACACATAACGGTCTTCACGTGCGCAGTCGGGTAATCAGGTTTCTCATGAGCCTGACCTTAAACGCTCCAAATACTTGGTCATTTGGCCATTAACAATAATCAAAAAAATGGAGACGGAAAACTGGAGCGATGTCGCGAAGGCGCGTTTATATGGAGAGAGTCTCTCGCCGGCCGAGAGGCGAGTGTCCGGATGTGAGTAGAGAGTTCGAAACCCAAAAAAAAAAAAAAAATATTTTATTCAAAAAAAACAAGGCATATAAATTGGTACAGTTTTGCTTAAATGTAAATTATTTTTCTAAGACTTACGTGCCTAAACTAGGTTATCCTGTGTTTCAGGCGAAATAATTCATTGCAATGCAATCGATACCTTTTCTTTCCGGTTTTCATAGTAAGTACCTTTAGGGATATGAGGAATCTGCCAGGGTTGCGGGAAAGTCCGAAAGAGATACCGGGACCCTTGGCAACAGGCAACTGAAGGAAAACGGGTGGGTCAGTAAAAGTTTGACACGTCCTCCCGCTCCGCCCTCAGCGGGAGAAGACATTTGATGATCCCCACACTCAAAAAAATGAGGAACAGGGTGTAAAGTTCACTCATACTCTATAGAAAAGGGAGGATCCTCCATCATACGGCTGTTGTGTCTGGCGGGCAATTGCCCATGCCCAACGACTTACAAGTATGAAGTATGTTTTCACTTACACATCTCTCTTTCTCCTTTCTTCTCGGATCCGTCAAGAATTAATCCAAATCGTCGTCAGCACAGCACGCACTTCCGCCACCTGTCTGTCAATATTATACAAAAATAAAAAATTAACAATTTATCCTGTCGCTATTTTTTTTCCTCTTTAATTACTGTTTTTCTTTTGCTCGTATTTTTCCAATTTTCATGCTATTGTCGTTCTTACTGTTTACACGTACTTATATCGACTTTCGATAGCATATAGTTCGAGGCGAGAAAGTGTCCTCCTGTAAAAGTGGTTTTACGTATTTTGGTTCCGAAAATAAAGATTTTTAAAAGGAGGAAGTCACAATATGATGTCACTTTTTCAAATCCGGAAGGCCATGGCCGATTTAAAAAATAAACTTAAAAAAATAAAATAAAATTATATTTTTATTTTAAAACAATTTTGTGAAACTGTTTCGGAAGTCGTTGTATTTAACTTTGTAGGGACGGCTGATTATGTTTTCGATTACGATGTTGGTCCCTTGGAGAAGTTGATGGTCTGTACACACGGCTACACATCAAGCTATACATTTCCAGTTTATGCTGATCTCGCATTGTATAGGATTTCCGTACAATGCGAGGTCAGCCTATATTCGAAACGTATAGCTTGATGTGTAGCCGTGTGTACCACACCCTTGACTATGACTGCACATTTCATAAACACGTTGTATTTAATTGTAATTTTTTCCGTGTTGAATGACGAAAAAATAAAAGTATTAAAAACTAAAACCCAACTACGACAAAAAAGTCAACTAAAAAACGTGTATAAATCAAACAGATTACGTAGGGCTCCCGATTTTTAATTTGTCTGTCTGTCTGTGATGTCTTGTTTATTGATGGGTTGTAGTTTTTTAAATGGTTTGTATAAAAAAATGTGGGGTTATAATTTATAAATTTTTGAAATGTGCTAATTAACTTGCCCTTGCATTTGATACCCAACATGGCCTCATTTTTTTATTTTTTATTTCATGACTTTATGTCCTCTAGACTCTAGAGCAATTTAATGTGACGTCATATAGCCTATAACCAGCGGCCGATCAATACGCTTCCGACGATATCTTATTTCTCAAATTGTGATGAGTAGTTTAGAAAATACGAGGGAATAGATGAAAATGGTTAGTTACATCATCGGTAATGCTTCGCCGTAGTCAGTTAAAAACAAAAACATGATTGCATTCTTCAAGGGACATTTGCTGTTATCCGTACATTATTGTATGTAGTAAGCCCGATCCTGGGATTTCTAGTAAAAGTCTCAAAAAGTTGCAGGACGATTAAGGTGGATTCAGACGTCTCAATTGAGGAATTGAGACGTCTGAGGAGCCACCTTAAAACTCGAAAACTAGCAGAGCGATGTTTTTTTTTTTGTCTCATATAGATGTCAGCAAACTGGACGGGGTCCATGAGGACCGAAACCTGCCAGAGTTGCGGGAAAGTCCGAAAGGGATACCGGGACCTTGGCAACAGGCAACTGAAGGAACACGGGTGGGTTTTAGTCAGTAAAAGTCTGACACGCTCCCGCTCCGCCCTCAGCGGGAGAAGTCATTTGATGATTTCCTACACTCAAAAAAATGAGGAACTGGGTGTAAAGTTCACTCATCCGCTATAGAAAAGGGAGGATCCTCCGACCAGATGGGTGTTGTGTCCGTCAAGAATTAATCCAAGCCCTCCCGCTCCGCCCAGAGCGGGAGAAGTCATTTGATGAGGTATTTATACGTAGGAATCTGTACAAAAAATGGGTTTTGTAGGGCTGAATTTCAGATAAAGGTTTGTCCAGTTGTCCACTCTGAAATTACAAATAAAAGCTAATAGTTAATAAACAGGTCAGGGAATTGCCATTACGCATGCCGCTAGTTAAAAAATATTATAAACTAGCTGCGCCCCGCGGTTTCACCCGCGTAAGTCTCGATCCCGTGGGAATATCGGGATTAAAAGTATCCTATGTGTTAATCCAGGTTATAAACTATCTATTTGCCAAATTTCATCCAAATCCATTCAGTAGTTTTTACGTGAAAGAGTAACAAACATCCATCCATCCATCCATACTTACAAACTTTCGCGTTTATAATATTAGTTAGATAGTTAGAAGTTAGATAAAGTAGATCATTCTGGAATATGTACCACTATCAGTGTAACCTAAATGTTGTTTATCTACATGGTATTCATTAACTTAAATATTCATTCTTATCCATTATTAGTTGTAGACAAAACATTATAATAAAAAAAACTATTTGTATTTTTTCCGGGTTAAACCGATAGAGGAACTAAGTAGTTTCCTATTTGATACGCCATTGTTCATTTATTGTTTTTAGTCATTTATACAGGATGTAAGGGTAACTATTGTCATTCAAACCATGGGTAGTTGACTTAAATATAAAAATAAATGACCAAACACAACAAAAAAAAAACGTTATTTTCCTTAAAAGATTTTAAAAAGTTTCTATCCGACACCGTGCTTGCTAGCGAAACAGCTGACTGACTAAGGGAGGGATCGCGCTCGCTGCCGGTCAGGTCACATCCCGTAGGGGGCCGCCCGTGTTGAGACGCAAGTTCGTTACCCCAGCGCATAGGGCAACGAACTTGCGTCTCTTGAGGTAAAATTTAGACCTAAAAATTTATAATTTTGTAATTTTCCTTTTATTTTTATTTTATATATTTTTAATTTTTTTTTTAATTTTAAAAAAAGTTGTAATTTTCCATTGATTTTACGTTCTATAAATGAAACCAAACCACTGGTTGCAAGGGTAACGGTGTTTACCCTAACACCCTGTAATGTAAAAAAAAACCCTGTGCGATCCGAAAATGGCACATATCTATACTGCAGTAACATATTTTACCAACAAAAAGTAGTAAAAAAATCTTAGTAAATATAGACAATAAAAACTTATTGCTAGGTATTTATAAGTCACATTTTTAGCATTAAAATTACCGAAATCCATTAAAAACTAGCAAAATTTCAATAGGGGTCAGGGTTCACCCGCTAAACGACGGCCGCCCGCGTGCCAATACGTATAACCCGGTAAAATTAAAATACCCATTGAAAAAAAATGTGACTGTTTTTTTTTCTCTTTTTTCTAATAATTACGGCGTATTTATATACTTAAAATAACATACATAACACTTTCGGACAGGATTTTTTTTAAACTACATTATTACTGAGAACAAAACTCCTAAAATAGGTATTTTTTTGGTTTTATTGTGAATCATATAAAAAGTACACTTTGTAAACAAGCTTATTACAAATTAGAGGATTATATCCAAGATAAGAATGCTTGGAAACATGCTGGTCTTGCTCCATAGGACGATTTAGTGTCTGGACAAAATCAAACTGATAGCTAATTTAGTTTTTTTTATTTATTATTTTTATGACTTTTACACTCTGTCATTACTTAAACTCACGCACTGACTTATTAGTACTACTTGTAACAATGTTAGGACTATTGTAATATCGTATACTTTTACAATCCTTGTAAATATGTGAGCACCATGTATCTGGTAATTAATTTATTCATTATTGCTCCATTTATAATTCTTTTTACCTTTTGTAGTACAGTAATCTTATTGTAGGTGCATCGTCTTCACATATAATTATATAATTAATGTATACAAAATATTGTAAAACATTTTTAAAAGAGTAACGATGGAGTTTCTTGCCCATTCTTCTCCATACGAAAACTAAATTTTTTTGGAAGGGGCAACTAGAATCAATTCTATTTCTTTGTTTGACGTTCAAAAGTGCCATATATGTGCCTATTTGAAATAAATTATTTGACTTTGACTTTGACTTTGAATGTGAGGACTATGTAGATATTTATTTTTCGTTCTGTTAGTTTCAGCGAAGGTCTGGCAATTTGAGAACTTTATGCGACTTACCCAAATGTCCTTTCTTTGGTATTGTTCGTCGAGTCGTTGAGCTCCTTAAGTTCTGAGTTGAGCTCCACTATTACTGACAAATGCTTGCACTGGCTGGACAGGTCCACTCAAATCTGTGTGGTTCTTTCCTCAAAAGACCATTTCAGACTCTTATCTACATGGTCCTCATATGGCCTGACCAAGATTATGTCTGGACTTTAAAGGAGACGGTGACCTCTGAGTTTGTTTCGGCCTTTCTTCTCAGAGTAGTCAGATAGGAAACGTCGACCTCATCTAGCTTATTTTTACAACTTTTTAATATGACGTGTAAAAGTGATTCCAATATCCTATTTACAGAATAAACAATTTCATTTCATTTCATTTCAAATCAAAAGTATTTTTTTATTCAAATTAGGCTTAGAAACAGCTTTTTAACGTCAAAATAACTTAAAACAGTATTTTTTATAAAGTTTCAAATTAAATTTGGCTAACGAAACTCCGGAGACGTGATGGATATCGGCAATAAAAATAAAATGTAAGTAGGTACTGAATTTACAATAAAATTTAATTTTACTTTATTTATGGTTTATCTTTCTTCCGGTATGTATACTATATTAAGAGGTTATCTTCAGTCGGGTATGGCCATTTATAAAATAAACAAACATTAAACAACAACAATAAAAAAAACAATGCATATTTTGTTTTCACTTAAGTCGACAAAATGTATGGAACAGCTGATTTTTTTATCGCGCTTTCAAAGTTGGTCCCATAGAAAAAGGGCTTTCAAAATGATGAGTACAATGACCCCTTTTCGGATTTAGCATAAACAAAAAATAATGTTGTATAATATTATAAATTCGAAAGTAACTCTGTCTGTCTGTCTGTATGTTACCTTTTCACGCCTTAACCACGGACCCCTTTGTATAACCCGCGCCTCATCACTCCTAAAAATTTTGTATGAAATATGAAAAGTGCGGCGCAACGCCCGCACCACGCCGTCGCCTAGCCCGCAAACCTCGCCTCTTGACTCTTGTGTATACCCCGCGCTTAAGTAGGTTTGTTGTACAAACATTTTTACAGGTCAATCCTATTTTTTTTTTTACCCGACTACGGCGAAGAAAAAAGGAGGGTTATGATTTTGACCGGTATGTATGTATGTATGTTCATCTGTTCCCTCCTATCTTCCAAACCACTTATCACAATTTGACAAATGAGGTATCGTTAGAAGCGTCGTGATTGTAAATTAAAAACGGCGCCCTTTAGAGGACATAAAGTGAGGAACTTAAAAAAAAAAATGGTTTCATCGTACCATGTTTGGTATCAAATGAAAGGGCTTAATGAGCACATTTCAAAAATATATACAACGTGCCGCTACAATGGCGACATTAATTTAACACACATATACGATTTCGCGTATTCGTTTTATGAAAATATTTGAATTTCATTAAACGTTATTATTTATTGATTTATTTACAATTTTCTAAATTACTACCTTAGAGCAACCTGTACTTAAAGAACTGTAACGAAGAGGTCATTTGCCGGGGTCACGGATCATATGTAGACGAATAAAAGGAAAGCCGCGCAATTTCTTAGAAATTATGGCCGACAAAGGATTTTACCGATAGAACGACGCCGACGTAAGCCAGCTGGTAGGTAGCTTCATGAATGAATCTTTTAAACAGAGTGATCTCAATTTTGGTGATGTTTTTATTATTTAGTTTGTTTGAAAATTTAAATATTTCAATTTTCGAATTATTTTATTTTATTACACTTTTTCAGTGTTATTTATAAAAAACTCGCTAATCACTGATTAGCGACTGTTTAGCTAAGCAAATGATTAGCTCTTAATCAATGATTATCTTTTCTTTATTTATAAACACTACTTAGCAAATGATTAGTTGCGAAACGAAATAGAGGTAACAATATGCGTTCGGCACAGATAATAATCAAAATAGTCGACTATAAAACCGAATTTTAAGAAAAAAGTTGTCAAAACCACCCTTTTTGTATCTGTCGTGACTTTGATAGACAAAAGTCAACAATTTCATCGGAAAATTACGAAAATTAGAATTGGAATAAAATCGTATAATAAGTTTATATAATTGTGTTTGCGATGGTATATCAATGAAAATAATAAGCGTCAATAAATTGGAGTTATCTGGAAAAGGTATTTATCTCTGAATTTATATCTACTTACTCATGTAAACCAATGTAATCTGGCCAAATGAATGTGAAAGCTGTAGCTATGTATTTTCATGCTACAAGCCTGATAAAACCAATATACTATTTTGGAAATGTATGCAGATACTTGTGTCTGTTTTATATGACTTCCTACTGCTTTTGCACCAGGGTTTCAGTATCTTTTATTAACAGTTCATACCTACTTATTTACAGGTACAAGTTTGACTGCTGCTATGAAAGCCACTAGCACCTAGCACAAATACTATTCAACCTCGTAAAGATGAGGGAGGAGACCATGCTACGTGAAAAAGATGAGGAATACGAGTGGCAAGAGAAAAGAATGGCACCCATGTCTTTGGAGGAAGAATTTTGGAAATCAATAAAAATTAATTTAGAACAAAATATTAGCTTTATTATGTATCAAAATAAATTATTTTCCATAAAATGTCTCTTGTTATTTGTGTGACCGCCACAACGTAGCTTTTCTTTAGTTCTGGGCCTTAGAGCAATAAGCTGAGGGGCACATGGGATTGGATAATAACTTCCGATGAGCTTCCTCACGAACTCGATTCTCTTCAAATCTCCTAAACACCTACTGAGCTTCCTCCTAATTGAGGTTTCCAGAAATCCTTTCATCATGACTGTGTAATTCGAATGAAGAAGACTTAGTGGATTTAAATGAGCTTTGTAGGTGTAGTTCCCGCCGGGCAGCGTTTCAAAATTATGTAATCTTTCTACGTCGTTCTGAAATCCCGTAAAAGATTGTCGAAATCCATATTTACTAAGGCACAACTCGTTATTACCATCAACATTACCTCGAAGCACACAATAAACCTATGGGATCGATCAGCTGATTCAAATAAAATCCGCCATCTTGCGTCTTAGCATCCTCTTAACAGTGGACCGGTGGTGTTTAATTTTGACAGCTACTAATCAATTGCTTAGCGACCTCTTAGCGCTAAATAGCGTTTATAAATAAACATTTCGCTAATCATTTGCTTACCAATTGATTAAAATTTAACTAGTGTTTATAAATAACACTGTTTATGTTTACTGGCCACTAGCACTACCCGTGTGTTAAATTAATTTCGCCATTGTAGCGGCACGTTGTATATTATAACCCCAAAAGAATTTAAAAAAAAATCAAGTAAGTCGTAGTTGGGTTTTAGTTTTTATTACTTGATTTTTTCATTAAACTAGATGAGGTCGTTTCTTATCTGACTACTCTGAGAAGAAAGGCCGAAACAAACTCAGAGGTCAAGGGGTATCTTACCCAATAAACGGGAAGTGTAGGTCAGATAGGCAGTCGCTCCATGTAAAATACTGGTATTCAGCTGCACCTGCCTGGAGAATAACTTATAATGTGCACCCATATTGCTAGAAAAGTATTTAAAAAAACTTATTTAAAAAATAAGTAAAATATAGGTAAGTAACGAGGTCAATATAAGTAGCGCATTTTTTAAAATAAATATAGCAAATTAAAAAGTAAAAAAAAACTTATCTTTTAACATTCATAAACTTGAATTACTAAACACCCTTAGGTCAGGTTATATCGCAGAGGGCAAAGAATAATAAAACCGCATAGAAGCGAAAACTCACATGATGTTCTATGTTATAAGTTAGGGATTTGGTTTCCGCACTGAGTCCTTATGGTGAACTATTGTGCGTGGGCCATGGCGGCCGTTTGTGGTCCCACCTTCCTCCAGAAGTTTTCTACAGAACATCTTTGAAAGGTCTGGGTGACCCGAGGGTTTCTTTTCTGATCTGGGTGACGCCCGTACATTCGAGGAGCACGTGCGCGACGGTTCCCTCAGCCTCCATGCTTGCCCTGCACAGAGGATTGTCCGTTATGTCTATTGTGTGAAAGTGTTTGTTGAGTGAGCAGTGTCCCGTGATGGTCCCCGTCACCAGGCGCTGGCTGTTTCTATCCAGGCGTAATAACCGCCTGGTTAGTCTACTATCCAGGGATGGCATAGTCTCCCTGGACTGCCTGCAACCTGGTGTCTAGGTCCACCAGTTCTGCGGTTGTGTGTGGGTAAACTCTTGCAGCCACTGCGTGCTTTGATTGAAGGTTGAAGGGTTTGAAACTCACATGATGTATGTAGGTATAGTATAATTTGACTGATACCGCTGTACCGTGGCGTACAATACGGCCAATATAACTTGGCAGGTCTAAACATAGGCACTACACGAACTTTCGCGCATGTTCTCTCACTCCCACTGGCCTCATGTCACCATTTTTGATAACTAAAAATTTTAAATGCGAAGCCTGTGCGAAGTTCGGAACTGGCAAGTTAATTCGGCCGTATTATAGATTGTAGAAGGGATTAGGAAAGCGCGCCGATGCGAGGGGCCCGTGAACGTTGACGAATGAGCGGCCTGCACTGCCCCTCCGTCTCGCCGCGCACTATCAAAGGCGTGGAACAGCGGTATCGGTCAAACTATAGTACTTATACTGTCCATTATGTATAAAACAAATAACAAAAATAAAATAATAAAAAATCAGATCTTATTAAATGGCCCTAATTTATCTACTTAACTTTTACAATTTTTGACACAACTAACTATTTCGATCTTAGAATCTAAATTTTTCTATGATAAATAACAATAGAAGAAATGAAAAAAAAAACAAATATTATAATTAATAAAATATTCAATCTAAGTAATAAAAAAGATACATAAAATAATTGTTATTGAACGTTACTGTCGCTTCTGTGAATTTTCACTCTATGTCAGAAGGCAATACTGTAATGCCGTATAAATTAGCATAATATTTAATTACGTAAAACTAAATTAATAAAAACAAACTTATGATTCAAGGTTGTTCTAACGGGGATAGTAGTAGTATACATGTAGGACAATAAACTTATGTAGTCAAGGTCAGTTTTATTTATTTATTTTATTTTATTTATTGATTCGTAAACCTGTAGTTGTGGCCCAGTGTTAACGGCCGCGACTTATGAGTTGTAAGTCGTAAGTTCCTAAACAGGAGCTTTACTTTATGTATATTATTTCATCATTTCACACCTCAAAACGGTGAAGGAAAATATCGTGAGGAAACCCGGCATGTCCTGGAACCAAAAATTCGTAGACATGTGACATCTACCAACCCGCACTGGGCCCGCGTGGTGGATTACCGCCCACTCCGTCTCACAGAGAGAAGGCCTGTGTCCCAGCAGTGGGAACGTTATAGGCTGATTATGTATACTTGTAGTTGTAAGTGAAGATTGGATAATATGTAACAGGTGTTAAAAAATCACTTTACAATCTTTTTTTTTTTGAGCCTGGGAAATCATCAAATGACTTCTCCCGCTCTGGGTGGAGCGGGAGGGCGTGTCAGACTTTTACCGACTAAAACCCACCCGTGTTCCTTCAGTTGCCTGTTGCCAACTTGCCAAGGTCCCGGTATCCCTTTCGGACTTTCCTGCAAACTTTACAAACTCTAAGAGGTGCTTTAGACCTTCGAACTGAATAACTTTTACTATGGGAACAATGTAATAGCGAAAAAAAATCAGCTGTTCTGATGTATAGTTGAAAACTGTATGTATGTAACAGCTGTTTTTTTTTCGCCGTTAAAAGTTATTGAGTTCGCTGGTCTAAATTCTTAAGCACCTTTTAAAGTTTTCTAACAGCTTATAGTACCTATTGTATCAATCTGCCTAACGTTTCCCATTGGGTCGGCTTCCAGTCTAACCGGATGATTTTTTTTTTGGAAAATATTTTTATTTTTCACTTTTTAGTTGTGGTACCTACCCCACACAAATTCGAGTACTACCTGCTAAGTAAATAACAGTAACGGAGTAACTTAAAACATCGTCCATTATTATCTGGGAAAAATACACGGTAATATTGAAGCTAATTCAAAAACTACGCACGCAAAGTTAATAAAATTGATAGGGGACCACATCTGAACCATGACCTACCAAACAAAAAAAGAATCATCAAAATCAATCTGACTATCTAACTAATATTAGGTATAAACGCGAAAGTTTGTAAGTATGGATGGATGGATGTTTGTTCCTCTTCCCCGTAAAAACTACTAAATGGATTTGGATGAAATTTGGCAAACAGATAGTTTATAACCTGGATTAATACATAGGATACTTTTTATCCCGATATTCCCACGGGATCGAGACTTACGCGGGTGAAACCGCGGGGCGCAGCTAGTTCATAATAAAATTAGCGGAGTAATCGCGTAAAAAACACACAAAAGCCATACCTACAGACGAATTGAGAACCTCCTCTTTTTTTGATGTAAGTAGTAATCTTTAGGAATTGGGTTTAGGTCATTAGGTGGCTGACCGCTACATCGCTTTTATGAGACAAGTATTACTTAACTTTAGCTAAACCTTGCACTGAGCGCGTTAGGTCCTAAATAGAGTCCATCAAGGGCATAGACTAGACTTTCTAAATCTAGATTGGACAAGCTCACACGTCTCAGTATTATATTTCTTAAAAAGTTCTCATTCACGTAAAATAAACAATGTTTTAATTAATAAATAAATCGTCGCGCGAATTAGCGATCGTCGCGTTTTTGCGGGACAAGAAGTCACTTTTTGTTCGGAATACCGGAAAGCGCCCTCTATCGGCGCGACAACGCGTTCTGGTTCCCCAAACAAAAAGTGACATAAGAAGGCGACGATCGCGTCATCGTGCGACTAATGGTGAAATCCGACGATCGGCAATACACATTTTTAACACTAGAAATAAAGATTTTAACACTAGAAATAAAGATAAAATAGATCAACCATTTCTCAGACTAGCTAAAGTACAAACATCTTTCATGGGGTACTGCGTTAAATGCTATAATAAAATACCTAGTGATATATTGCAATTAAATGAAAGAAAATTTAAAACTCATATTAAAAGTACACTTTGTAAACAAGCATATTACAAATTGGAGGATTATATCCAAGATAAGAATGCTTGGAAACATGCTGGTCTTGCTCCATAAGACAAATTCGAGGCTGGACAAAATCAAACTGGTTGCTAATCTACCAAGTAAAACATTTTTTTTTAAAAGAGTAACGGTGGAGTTTCTTGCCCATTCTTCTCCATACGAAAACTACCTTTTGGAAGGGGCAACTAGAATCAGTTCTATTTCTATGTATTTGACGTTCAAAAGTGCCTTTAATGTGCCTACTTGAAATAAATTATTTGATTTGATTTGATTTGATTTGAATATTGCAGACGGACACGCACGGCAGACGACCACAGACCGCCGCGCATCGCGCACCGAGGAACTTCCGATGTCTGCGATACCCCGCACGTACACCTTCCCACGGTCCGTCGTCCGGGCTCGTCGGTGTCGATTCGTGTGATTTCGGTATTACGCTTTTAAATAGGACGCGGTTACCCCAGCAAAATAATATCGAAAATAGTCATTTAAATCTTATAAGTAGATAATTCTGTAATTGTTACGCACATTTTTTTTGTTGCACTTGTACTGTATCTTAAATTACTATTTTTTACATTATTTTATTATTTTGCTGGGGTAACTCACACGACGCGGTCTTAGCGCGATTATCATGACTAGTAAGCATGAACGCGTGAAGATGCTAAAACCTACAAATTAAGGGCCATAGTTTCCTGACTGACCTTGCCTACTCTAGACACGCGCGGTGGCACGCTACACTAAAATGTT